>CM021768.1:90543400-90632409 GCA_011076525.1 Nettapus auritus | reverse complement strand
CTTTCTTTCTTTCTTTCTTTCTTTCTTTCTTTCTTTCTTTCTTTCTTTCTTTCTTTCTTTTTCTTTCTTTCTTTCTTTCTTTCTTTCTTTCTTTCTTTCTTTCTTTCTTTCTTTCTTTCTTTCTTTCTTTCTTTCTTTCTTTCACAAGTACCTTATAGAGTTGCCAGGAGTTTTTCTGTACTGATCAAGATTTAGAGAGGGGGAGTAATCTTGACTGTTGCTGTTCCTTGGATAGTCACCTAACCAACACAACTGTTACGTAAGAGTTTTTATAAGAACAATATAAAAGGGCTTGTCATTTCCTTGTCTGATTATAATATCCTGAATTAAAAAAAAGAACACTATGAATATGTATCCTGGGTGTTAGTAACAAGTTTAGGGGGCGTTTTTCAGAAAACAAGCAAACAAATCTACAAATTTACTACAAAACTACTCAGTCTACATACCAAACCATTTAAGTAAATGTGGTTATTGAATGCAACATGGACAGAAAGGAAGACTACCAAGATGGTATTATTTTATATATTTTACGATATTATTTTGTGCAGGGCACCCAAAATAGATCTGGGAAGAGCAAAGCCATAGCTCTGCCTCCTTTTGAACCGGTAGCTGGTCACATTGAGACCATTTTGGTCACTGTAGCAGACCTCAGAGACATGCAGGAGATGTCCTCAGAATAAGGATGGCACATGTGATGCAGTTCTGATATGATTGTTCTTGGTGCACAACACGAGGTCTCCTTTGCTTTGGTGCAACAGCCTTTGGCTTTCCTCAGGATCTATCTGCTTCTGGTATTTAATAGGAAGACAACTATTTCCAAGTCTTCAGGCACAACTCCATCCACATCAAACCTTCCCTTAATGAATAATTCTTTCCTGCTTACTACTTCCCATATAGTTTCTTTAGCATCTCTTTCAAGTGGAAAACTCTGAAGTTTTGTTCTATTTCCCAGGTGCTTTTTTGCACTCCCACCTCTCAAATATCTGCATTCTACCTTCTGTCTTTTCTTCAGCCTCTTGTATACTCCTTGGCATTCAAATCTCTTACTCTCCTCATTATCTACATTTGTCAGTGTTTCAAACCCTTATTTAAGCATGAAAATCCCATTCCAGTCATTACACCGTTGTGGTGGATCAATTCAAAAAGACCAAAGGCACTGGATGTTTGTCAGCAGAACAAAGATGTGAGCAAACTGGCAGCACAGCAAAACTTTGCACTGCCTTGAGCAGAAGAGGTGCATTGCAGATGCCCAAGTAAGAGAAAAATATTGGTAATAATGACATTGCACCTTCTTTGAAGGCCATAAAGGGTCTTTGTACAATGTACAGTATGAATAATGTTAGCCTTCTTTGCTAGCCTTTTTTGCTAAATTACTTCTGCACAGTTTTAAACTGACTCTTGCTTTAGCACTTCTTCCATATTTAGTATCACAATAGGTTTGCAAAACTCGAAGCTTCACATTCAAGTGGGGCCCCTGAGGTCTGTGATATCTCAGAACAAGAATTCAAGCAAGAGAAAACACCATGAGATAGACCTTTCTGCTCCCCAAAAACCATTGGCCTATCAGGCAAGGCATATTTAGTGGCATATTTACTTTTGGTGTAAACTTTACATGAAGTCTCAGAACAGTCTGGACTTTGAAGGACTTCTTAGGAAAAAGAGACAGTTCTAAAAGAAGTGCCACCTTGTGTATGTCAAACGATGCGGAGCTTGAATGACTTATCTGTTAGAGCTTCATTGAGAGGGATAAAAAAGATAAAGGAAAAATTGATAAAGGAGGAGATTACACATGACTTTTGAGTTTGCAAAATAAATTTGAGCTGGCAAGCCTGAGTAGCAGAGCTTGTGCTCTCAGAATTGGAGGTTAGTTTCAGTTAATGGAAAATTTTAGTTCTGAAAGAACAAAAAATATGTTGATACACTGTAATTCAGTAGAGACCTCTCACAACTGAGAACTGGCAACAGGCAAAGTAATTCCCCCCTAAAATGTTACCTGAGGGAATTTAAAATAATTTAAAATTTTATACTGCTATGACTTTATTTCATCTTAAAGAAAGAGAAATTACATCCATATATAAATGTTTCTTCTCCTGTGTTGATGTGATTATAAACCTTTTTTTTTTTTTTTTCCAAAAATATTGCACAGAAAAAGATAACTCTCTGCAAAGAGACACTAAGTTTTGATCATCACTGAAAGATCATTCTAAAGAAAATTTACAGCTTTCCTGCAAAGATTTAAGGGCTGTCAGGAAAACTCAAATGGAAAGAAAGGTGGTAGTAAGAATTTTTCACTTAAGTTTCCTACCAGGTTGTCTTCCAGTGGGCACAGGCACTTAGGTCTCTGCAAGGGAAGGCTTTGTGTGGAGTTGATTGTTGTGAAATACTCCAGAGGTGCATGGCAGTTCCTGTCTCCTCTCACTGGCTTTATGGTCATGTCATCAATGGTGCTAGAGATTTTCCAGGCCATGCAGAAGGACATGCCTTGGCTCACAAGCACATATATTCCAGTTGCTTTTTGGTTGGCCATTTCCACTACAGTCATATTCACACTTCCAAGGAAAAGCAAGAATGTTGGGGCTAGGCCAGGATAACCTATAAGAAGAACAGAATGGTGGATTATTCCCTTCTCTGAAGATGGAGAATAGTACAAGCAAGGTGATGATCAGCCACCGTCTTCAGTTTTGTTCCTGTGTCTTCCAAACAAATAGAAGTTGCTGGAATAAGATTTGGAGACATCATATTTTCAAGGTGGGGGGAAAAGGAGAGCTACGAGATGGAAGACTGCTGTGTGGATGTCCTTGGAGTGATAAATGTTTTTCACATGGACTCCAGGGCCACTGCAGTGACAGCCATGTCTAGGACCTCTCCTGTGACTGACCAAGAAGGTGGAAGGTCTGTAGAGTCCCCTCGGATTCTCTGCTCCTGTTTCTCCGCACTTTCCCCACATTGGAGAAAGCTGCAGCTCTCCATCTGATGTAAAGATATAAAAACAAGTCAGCTGGCTGCTCTGAGGAGACTTCCTCAATAGCCTTCTCCCTAAAGCAATCAACCAGCATCCAGAGGTAGCAGAGTAGTTTTCACATTCCTGTGGGGTTCACAGTGATTTCACTGATCTTATCCACTGCAAACCACACTTTGATCCATTTGATCCATTGTGGTGGTTTTACTCGGGTGGGCAGCCGAGTTCCACCACAACCGCTCTCTCACTCCCCCTCCTCAAAGAGGAGTGAGGAGAAAATACGATGAAAGGGGCTCAAGGGTTGAGATAAGGACTAGGAGATCGCGCAATAATTATCGTGACGGGCAAAACAGACTCAGCATAGAGAGAAAGTAAGATTTATTGCTTATACTAACAAGCTAGAGAAGTGAGAAACAAAGAAAAGAAACGAAAAGCACCTTCCCCCCATCCACCCTCTTCCACCTCCTCCCCCCGAGCGGCGCAGGGGAACGGGGGAATGGGGGTTATGGTCAGTCTACATCACTTCTTCTCTGCCGCTCCTTCTCGGTCACTCTTGTCCCCTGTGCTGTGGGGTCCCACCCACGGGATGCAGTCCTTGCTGAACTGATCCAGCGTGGGCTGCCCACAGGCAGCAGCTCTTCCAGAACTGCTCCAGATATGGGTCCGTACCACGGGGTCCATCCCTTTGGAGCAAACTGCTCCAACCTGGGTCCCCCACGGGCAGCAGCTCCTGCCGGGTCACCTGCTCCTGCGTGGTCTCCTCTCCACGGGCTGCAGGTCTGGCCCGGAATCTGCTCCGGCAGGGGTCTTCCACAGG
Organism: Nettapus auritus; assembly: GCA_011076525.1. NCBI lineage: Eukaryota > Metazoa > Chordata > Aves > Anseriformes > Anatidae > Nettapus > Nettapus auritus. The sequence continues at coordinate 90,628,633 of CM021768.1, read as the reverse complement.
CCGCAGTCTCCTTCGGGGCACAGGCTCCACCGTGGTCTCCTCCACGGGCTGCAGCGTGGAACCCTGCTCCACCGTGGTACTCCATGGGCTGCAGGGGGACATCCTGCTTCACCATGGTCCTCACCACAGGCCGCAGGGGACTTCTGCTCCGGCGCCTGGAGCACCTCTCCCCCTCCTTCTTCACTGACCTTGGCGCCTGCAAGGCTGTTTCTCACTCCTCTCACCCTCCCAGCTGCCGAGTGGCGCAGCGGTTTTTTCCCTGTCTTAAATATGCTCTCACAGAGGCGCAAAACAACATCGCTTATTGGCTCAGCTCTGGTCAGCAGTGGGGCCCTTACCAAACATGGGGCAGCTTCTAGATCCTTCTCACAGAAGCCACCCCTATGCCCCCCCTGCTACCAAAACCTTGCCACGTAAACCCACTACATCCATAAAGGCTTGTCTTTCTTTTCTATCTTTTAGGAACATTGCTTTAACAGTAATTATGGTTATGTTTGCAAAGAAGCAGCCACAGGTGTTGCAGCTTTGAATGAGTGAATCCTCTGTTAACAGTTTTAATAGAAACTAATACTAAGAAATGCTTACTTTAAAGTTCAACATTAAACTTAGTACAGGAGGTAGAAAGAGCGGACAACCAATAAAATACACTAAAAAGTGAAGGGAAATGTGGGGGTGGAAGAAAAGTGGAGATATTTTGCTGTTCCCTGACTGTTGCCCTTGAGAAAGTCATTCCATCCGGAATTTCACCAATGCCATATCCTTTGTAAGGTCTCAAAACCAACACTTTAAATATATTTTTAAGGATAACCATGTCTGGAAGTTAAAGCCCTTTGGGACAGAATAAAAGAAGGACTTCAAAGTAACAAAATGCTAAATCTGGCAATTTGTTTTTAATGGAAGTAAAAACCTGCACGGTTTTATATTTTAAACTGCAATAAGAGAGAAATGTCACAAGCAGAGTTCAATTTCTACCCATGGAATTGTGCCCCGATTTAACAAATTCCAGCTTAAATGCTTCCACCACAACTGAAAAATGTTTTATTGACCTCAAGCTCATTGTACAGCAGAGGCCCAACAGTATTGCTAGGACTGGGATCAAAGAAGTCATGTTTTCAGAGCAGCAGATGAGCTTGATGTGCACAATATCCAGCTGGCTAACGGTTTGTAATCCAGAAAGTGCTAGAACCCGTTTTTATTTTTATTTATTTTTTTATTTTATTTTTTTTTTTTTTCAGAGAAATGTCTGGTGTCTCCTCCACTACAGAGCATTGCTGCACATGGACCTGATTTGCCTTAAATCAGACTTCAACCTCACAGGATGACCAGCCTGAAGACTGGCATTCAGCTACACTTACCAGAGAGACTTGTGCTGCTATGGCATTCCTTTAGTCATGAAAAAGTCACTGCTTTTCTGTGTATAAAACTGCATGAAATCAGTGGCTTATTTTGCTAGTTAAAACATGAGCAAAATCTAGTCTACCCACATATTTTAAAAATATATCTTTTTTGTGTGTTTATTTGTTTTGTTTTGTTATTTTCTCACCTGTTCAGCTTTCACATAACTGAGCACCTGGTTTTAATACTCTGGACATGGGACAGAATTCTGAATGCTGCCACCAAACTGATACATGTCCCAGGACATTTGTCAAGATCTGCCTCAAAAGGTAAAACTGATGTATCTATGTGCTGGGTTATTTTCAGATTTGCACAGTGGGAAACTGCTGTCTTGGATAATACAGTGTCTGCAAGTTATTAAATTTTGACCATTGAACCTACTGGTACTTAACAGGGATGTTAAGATTAATGTTTATGATGTGTTTTGGAGAAGAAAGCCACATCAAAATGTGATTTATGACTTGGCTGCTCAGCCAGCAGGGCTAAATGGTAGGAGCAGCCTGAAACTGCAGTCAGGGCAAAGACTGATCTGCTTTGCCCAGCCCCTGGCACTGGGTCTCCTTATTGTGAAATGGTAGAGTAGTGGGGGGACCTAGCCAGGAGGCAGGATACAGAGCTGTTTGTTTCCAGACTGGCTTATCTGGTTAAAATATGTATATTTTATAGATATATAAATATATATTTATATATCTTATATCAGCTACAGTGCGGCACTCAGGCAAAGGTACTGCATTTTGCAGGGACAAAAGTACAGCTCAGAGCACCTACGTGAGTACCTGAGGAGACGAGATATTGTCACATTGCCTTGCACAGATCAGGTGGACTAAAGGGATACTGAAACTCAAATGTGTATAATGGAAACCCCATTAATGAAGACTGGGGCTTCACAGATCAATTCAGAATACAATCACTGATCATTTAGAAACCCAGAAGACTGACATACAGACTAAGGAACTGCCTAGAGCTAATGGGAGGTGTTAAATACATGCCCATGTCTGAACTTCTACCTCTCCTTATGAGTTGAGTCTGGGTGAGCTCTTCTGACTTAGGACTCAACGCCATATACACAACTCTGGGTAAGCACTAAAATGAGTATCTCTAAGAAAAAACTCAGCACTCCTCTCATGGCAGAGGCTATGCTTTACTTTATGAAATTTAGTTTTCTCACCCAAATTCTTAGCTCTACTCCAGAGTTGTCAAGACATAGACTAGCCTGGCTGATAAAGAAACAAAGGTCATGGATTCTCTGTTGAACCTGTGTTGCAGTAGAGCCTCTCAGGCAAGAGTTATATGGTCAAGAAGAAAGTAAGGTTTGCACGCAAATCTTCCCTGTGCCATTTGAGTGCCCTTGTCTGTATACTACTGACCACCTTTTCTACTTATTCTCATACATTTTTCAACCCATTAATAGCTTTGGCCAAACCACACACTTGACATATGACTTATTAGCTGCAGAAGAGTTCAAACAGACTAAAGCCAAGACAACAAAACTGACTGAGTGACCCAATACTGTTGCGTTAACACAGTCCTAACAAACAGCAAAATAAGTTTTGCTGTCATATAGTTTCTTTTGTCCAGATCTCCTGAAGTCATGAGACAAAAGATCCATCTATACAGTATTTCTGCTCAGGAAACAGCTCATTAAGTCTTTAACTGAAGAGAGAACTCTCTTTTCTTTGAGGAGAGAAGCAGAGGAAGGACCAGACAAATTCCCATATGCTATTTTCAAATACCCCCATTTTTTTGGTGCTCATAACAATTAGCATTTCTGTGCCAGTGACAATTTACTAGTCCCAATAGTCTCTGTGCTGAGTTTGGCTGTGTCTCAGCTGCAGGCAGGGTGAGCTCCACAGCATTTTGCCCTGCTGGGTTGCCTAATTATCTATTTTACCCTGGAAACCAGGGCAGATGGTCAGACAAGTTTGCACCCATGTCTCTTTCTAATACATAGTGAGGATGTAGTAAGTGCAGCCCAAGACCCAGCAGCTGGGAAAGGTTCCCACATTTTGGGTGTATCCATTCAATTTCTGGAGGATTTTGGTGAGAAGTTTGGCATAAACTAAGTAAGTACAACATAGCAACGCTACATACATGATTGATGTAGAGTATGACGCCTCTCAAGATGTTTCCCTCTTTTCTGCAGTGTCCCAGATATCTTAGCCAAGCAGATGTTCACCATTATTTTGAGCCATGGAAAAATGTAGGATTCACACTAAAAGAAAAAAATACAGAATGTGGAAGACATCTGAACTATTCTCTATTTGCTTTCTCTTGCAAGTGATCAGGAAATTGTGTGTGGTGAAATTTTGTTTTGTTTTGTTTTTTTCCTGAGTCAGAGCTGGAAATGGAATGTGGACACATTCTGGAGGGACCTCACTGTTCAGCACCTACAACCACTCGGGAAGTTGAGGCCTGCATCTCTCACTTTATTGTTTTTATATAAAAAGGCAACACATTTCTGTGAAGCATTCAAAGGAAGAAAGAAGAGGTCTTTTTGATAATATTCCACTCAGATTCTTGCTGTAGCATGTTACTGTGCCCAGTGTCTGTAGGAGGAAAAACCTAACAGCCCTCAAGATGCCACAGCTGCCAGCTCCATTGTCTTTCTGGGGATAATGTTTCTCCTGTAATTATAACCCAAGTTCACTTTCAGCCATGAATCTTTCAATATCTATGAAATTTCAGGACTTGTTTCTATCTTGTATAAAATACACTCCTTGAAGTTTTCCATGAAAACTGCTGGTGATAAAAGTCCCCTATTGTCTGTTGTTGGCACAGAAGAAAGGCTGTTGGAACATGGCATGTAGCCATTCTCTCCCACCTTTCCTTCCCAAGATTGTCCATTATTAGCAGAGTCTTCACTGACCCAAATAAATGCATTGTTTCTTGAGGCAGTGAGAATAATTTTATTCTGAACTGATAAGGCTTCTCCCTGCCTATTTACCACTTGGACTCCGTTACCAGAAAGATGGTCCCCATCTGACTTGGCAGTTCCTACTGGAATAGCCCCAGATCTTCTCAATACTCCAAGCAATTTGACACATTTCCTTCTCTTCGGCAGCACGTTTACCCATGAAGCACCAAAGAACAGAAAGCTTACCAGAGAAGGAAAGTCCAAACAACTCTCCAAGGGCTTGCCATTCTTCCACCTCATCAGGAGCTGTAGTGTTTAGATAGGGTAAGATTTATTCAGCAACTAGCTAGCCTGTTTACAGTATGTTTCAAAGCAAACACAGCTGCTGGAAATGCTGCCATTTCAGATTCTCGTGTGAAAGGCAGTGCTTATTGCTCGTGGCTCCTCCTTCCACTTCAAGCCAAGCCAAGCACCGCTGCTCAGCCTGCACTGCTCTTCTAAAGGATTGGGTAAAGACAAGATCAGGTACCCGTTGGCTTGGCTGCCCATCAGCTTTCCCCTGGGACCCAGGGATGCTGTGATTGCTGAGAAGACAGCTCTGTGGCACTGGCAATGTCTGGATCCGTCCAGCTTTGCCAGGCCTGCAAATGCTGCTGCTCGGTACATTTTGTGCAGCTTCAGGAAATGGCAGTTCTGCTGAAGGTCAGGCTTTGTGAAACAGACACTTTTCCCTTTTCTGGGGATTTTTTTTCACTCTCTCCTCACCCCACACTTACCCTGGGCCTCATCCAAGAACAACCCTCATGCCATTCTCTCCCACCAAAGGCACAAAGAACTTCTTTTACTGAACCCACTGGCTATTCAGGATACAAAGAAGTTAAACTAACAATGTGGTAGTGCAACAGCCCATTGCAGGCAGGTCTGGATGAGTCACAGAAATACAGTGTAGGAAGGGATTTAAGAGGCCACCTTCCCCTCTCCCCCAAGGCAGCAATAAGTATTTTCTCCTACACCATTTTCCAGTGTCTCTGCTATTTCTGTTTCTTTGGAGTACAGCAAGGTTTGGGTTTCTCCTCTGGAATGATAACTATTCCCAGGATTTATCACTCCTTGGAACAAGCTTGCCCAGTCCTTGTGCTTATTAAGAGAATACACCACCTTTAGCTGTAGAGTTTAAGCTGAGAACAAAATGCTATCTGAAAAATAGCATTTTAAGTACACATTTAATCTTTCCTTTTTGGACAGAGGTGAATAATCTGCTCTGAAACATTTCTGTTTATAAGACCTTGGTTGCCTACCAGATGTGTCAGGGCAGACTGAGTGAATGCTAGATGTTCTGTGCAGTGAGTGGCATCATTTCCAGGTAACTGCTTAGTATGCAGAGATTCAGAAAGAAAGTTCGAAAATCTAGAAAGAAATCTGGAATTAGTGCATTCAAGTCCTTAAAAAATGTGAATGCTATTTCCACACCTGGATTTGCACTCAGACATGGTTGGAAGTGGCATCATCTCAGCATTACTGCCCTGACAACATCCAAGATTTCTGCCCCTGCAGCCAGTTGTAAAAGAAATGTCTACCTGGTAATCCTAATTGTACAAGGCAATTTGTCCTTCACTGAGTAGAGTCACCTTTTGTCACAGACCCCAGTCATGCATATTATCCTCTTCTGCCACTTGTGCCTCGTTTGCACAATTTTCACCTTTTATATATTTGATTCCAACTAGAACACCATTCTCATCACTCTACTGATTAGGAAAGGTCTTCTACCATATTTTGGGCTAAACATGAGTATGGAACATAACACCAGCCCCTCACACATCTCAGAGTATCTACAGCTTCTGCAGCACCTAAGGTCACACTGACTAAGCCCCAGGAGCGTGGCATCCCAGAGGAGTGAGTAGGAGAGTCTCTGGTGGTGTGGTGGGAACAGAACCATGGTCCCCACCGGTGAGAGCTCACAGGTTTTGGAAGAAACCTTTGCTGGGTGCGGGTACTGAAGAAGTGCCCAATGGTAATGCTCTCTCACTCCTACAGCACGTTGCACAATGCCCAAGAAGCTCTGCTCTTTATGGGAAGGTGAAGCACTTCCATGGGTAGTAACCTGCAAGAACACACAGCACACATAAAAATGCCAAGAGCTGTTTGTCTCCTACATCTGAGAACACAGAGACCACTAGGGACCTACAAAGAATTTTCTTTCATGTGGTACCACCTGGTGTCACATGGAGGCTAGCTGAGGGAAGGGTTTCCTTGCTAATAGAGAAATAACATTTTGAAAAAGAGACTGTAAAATTAAAGCCTGCTACTGATCTGAGCAAGTTTTAGGTTTGCAGCTGTGCAGCTCTCATTCTCCACCCACCCACAGGCACCGATCACAGCCCATGGGTTCCTCGGCTGTTCCTGCAGCCCTTGACATTGTCCAGGATAAGCCCAGCACAGTCCCCAGCTACGTGTTACTCACCAGAGAGACATGGCTAAATAAAAGGGCATCTACTGTATTCTGTATCTCTGCCAATACCATTAAAAAATATCACTACCATTATTTTCAATGGGATCAAAATGATTTTCACATCAAGGTCTCGGGAACAAAGGCAGCCTGTCATCTACAGGGTAAATATTAACAACCCGTTGACTATTAGCAACCTAATTAAATGCTTATATGGAATACTTCCTGTGCATGTAAAACCAGGATGCTATTTCTGTTGGGTATAATCTGTGGGTATATTAACTACTGTAAAAGAAGACAGAAGGGAAAAAACCAAACAAAACAAAACAAAATAAACAAACAAGCAAAAACCACAAAAGCAACCAGTCCTTTCATATTTTCATTTTAAAGATGTAATTTCAATGCTGAAAAATTAAACAAGCTGAATAGGCTTAGTTCAGCCTGAACAACACTTTCATAACACTGGGTGCAGATCATTGTTGGCTGATAGCACTAAAATTATTACAGTGTTTTTAATGATTTTCTTTAGGGAGGGAGCTTAAAACAAAAACTGGCTTCCTTTTTTATTATTATTATTTTATTTATTCATAGTCATTATTCTAAAGATTTGTTGAATTTCCCCTGGAACAGCTTCAGTCATGGCTCAATTCAAATGGAAACTGAACTGAAAAAGGTGTTGGTTCCTCTCTCTGGGCTTTACTAAGTTATTTTGTAATAAAACTGTATGGAAGCAAAAGCACCAAACTTCCACTTTCTGGAGGAGCTTGGAAATTCTAGGCATGCTTCTGCACAGATCAGAGCAAACTCCCAAATATTTTAAGATTATCACAAAATGAAATTTTCTAGTTCACCAAAATATTTTAATTTTAAAATAAAATCATTTGATTTCAACTTTGAAAGGCTACTTGTATGCAAAGTTAAAAAAATAATCAAAAAAATCAAAATAAAAAGTCAGTAGGCTCCATTTTAAAATGTCTAAACCAACGGTTTTAATTCTTTTGTAATATTTTAATGATTTTCTTCTGATATGCAAGTAATTGACCATCCTTTTAGGAATGTATTCATTTTGAGACCTATCTCAGACAAGTTCTATCCCATGCAAATTTCTGACCAAATCTCTTATAAAAAAATCTGTGTTAGTTATGCACATGTAAATTGTTTTCCATGGAAAATGCTTTTTTATTAATGCTAAAGATTTGTGTGAATAATTAGCAACATAAATGAAGACCCATTTCGATTAGATATGGTATTAGATGCACAGAATTAGCCTCATGAAGTTAACAGGACTAACAGGACAGAACTTAACAGGACTCTTTTCCAACATAAAACTAGGCAGCATGTGCTAATAACATTATCGAGCTGGAACATAAGACTGCGGACTCATAAGATCTGATCTCAGCTCCCACCCCTGCCATAAATGTGACAGGTGACTTTCTGGACATATGTGTGTTACAAAGGTGCACAGCCTGTCAGAACAAACCAAGCTAAAATGCATGAATAATAACAAAAATATGAATTCATAAGAATTCTTTTGAGAAGAGGTTTGAGCACACCAATGCAGTGCAAGCAGCTCACTGCACAGGGTATAACCTCCAATTCAATATTCACATATGAGGAACACTAACAACCTGAATGAGTTTTATGTTAGTTAAAGCTGCTTGCTGACCTGGTAATAAAAAGAGAATATTATCATAGACCCAAATAATGACGCTGTTTTCAATATCTCTCAGTTCAGAATATTTTTTCTTTTTTACAATAAGCTCCTGATTCTAACTTGCAATAAAAACATCTGCAAGCTTCCACTGGGTTTAGTCAGCTCAGACTGATACAACAAAAGCAGGGGAAGTGAAATCCTGGCATGATCTACATAAGACTCTTTTTAATATACGTTTTCCATACACAGGCTTATATTACAGAACAGCTAATCAATGGAAACATTGTGCTGGCATCTGTGGGTAAAATCTAGACCTTGATGTTGACACCTTTCAAATATTTATAGTGGTTATTGTATCAACGCCTTAGTGATCTTGCAGCCAAGTTACACACACGTGTCCACATTTTCAAAACGCAGTCTCTAACAGACAGCGTCTTTTTTCTGTGGACTGAAGCATGAATCAGATTTATAAAACGAATCTATTTCTGCAAGTGTTCAATTACATAATTGATGGGCATGAAAAAGATGGATATTCGCTATATTTGGTGTGTGATATTTGGTTGTCAGTGTTGAAAGCATGGGTCCTGACACCACATAAATATATCCAATGGCAATGAGAGGACTTTTAGGATGTCTGAGGTCTTAGTCCCCTCTAAGTGTTCTCCCTCATGTGCAACACATCAGAGCAAATATAGGCTGTGTCTAGACCACAGAGAAACCCCTCTAAGGTAGCAATAATCTGGGAAATCTCTCCATGGTGACAGCATGGCTTGTCCTTATCTAGGCTTAGTTTAATTTTTCTTCCCTAAAAATGTGTATGGCTTCAATTTGACTATGCCTCTGTCTGTAAGAATGGAGGGACCATTGGTCTCAGTTCTTCCTCTGCGTTCTCTCTCTGTTATTACATATGGACTGAAACTGAGTCATCTCTTGACCTTTTTATTCAGACTTCTGATAACCTAAGAACTTGCTTCATAAATCTCTCATTACACATTATTTTATTTGGCCATGAAGTGAATTTTGATGCAATTAAATCTTTTTTTTTTTTTTTCCCAGACCTCTGTCCAGTCTGATAACTTCTTTACTGAAGTTTGGATGCCAGAAACAGACACAGTGTTCCAATATCTGCCTTAATAAAGCTTTTTATGGAGGTAAAGTCACATCCGCCACTCAATCTCACTGCTTTTCTGATTGCCAGAAGAACCTTGGAGTTTACACCCCTCTTACAGTGGTGCACAGAAGAAATGCCTTTCATCTTGACATGCACTTAGCAGGGATAAAATTTTACACAGGACAGTCTGTCTCCATGTGTAGTGTTATAGAGATACCATGCCATGAGAAATTATTAGAAGCAGCATTCTTAATAGCTTGTAGTTGTAGTTAAATCATTGGTGATGTCTCAGTGACACTGTGAGTAAAGGCTTGTCAGTGTTTCCATTATAATTGTCTGTGTTTCGGAATGTTTCAGATTACATTAAGAAGAAAAATGCAGCATTTTTTATTTATTTATTTATTTATTTTTGCCAGACAGGATGTAAATGGCTTTGCAATTTTCAGTAATGTTCTAACCCATACTGTGTGTAAGAAGAAGCATAATGTTCCCACACATGGGGTTAGCGTACTGTGATGAGGACAGTTTTATGGCCTTCTTTATTTCTTTGAAATGTGATGAGAAAGAATGAGGATTTTATTTCTGTTATTTAAATGTTGCTTGCTCAGCAGTCTGACTCCTGTTTTTGTGCACATCTCCCGGGAATCAAAGAGGACTCCAGCAGGCAGGTGCCCAGCTCTTCAGGAAAACATTAGCATACAAAATATTTAACAATGGAGCATTTTCTCCCAACTGTCCGTCAGCCATTTGAATAAAACTTTTGATTATACCACAAGCTGCCAAAATGTCATTTAAATAAATTGCTTGGGGAAAAGAAGAGTGGAAAGATGCAAGTCATAAATGTACCTAAACTGTTGAAGGAAAAGAATGTAACAATCTTCATTATATATATTTTTTTTTCATTTCTGTAACAAAGAACAATGCTCAATGCCTTTTTTTCCAGTTTTACTAGATTTAGATGAAAGAAAAAATGTCTTCTATGGCTAGAGAGTTAATTTGTAAGCTTTTATAGGTACAAAGCTGTACCTTTTTTCTTTATGTCCTTACCGCATGCTGTGACTTAGTTTGCTATTTTTCAATAAATTAATGTACACGTCTGTATGTATAAAAGAACAATATTATATGACCTATACTGCCACATTTTAGGCACATTTTCAGTATTAGATTCACAGAAATTCAGAGCACAGAGCTACAAACACAGTTCTTGATGGTTGGAGAGCTGGGAAAATGTGCCTTACAGAGAAATTTCAGGCATTTGCTCTTCTAAAGTGCTCAAAAACATCAAGGGGAGATATGATTTCAGTGTCAAAAAGACTATACTTTTTCTTCAAAGACAGTATATATCAGATATCAAAAGATTTCTTAAAATAGCACAAAAAAGACTGAAAGACAAAGACATCCTAACAAGAAATATGGCACAACTGTCTAGAGGATTGTGTGAGTCTGAGGATACAAATTGCCAAAGGAAATGGTGGGTTCCCATTTCCTGAAGTGTCCCTCAGATGCTGATGGCTTCATACAAACAATTCAATACACGGCATTTGGCTGTGTGTAGAAGTTAGTGGCTCATTCATACCAAAGTGCAGAAGAGGAACAATAATTTCTTGCTTTAAAACATGTAACAGCAAGGCTGATTAATCAGTCTCTCCTCTCTACCCTCCTTTCACAACTTTCCCCAAATGCCCCATGAAATTTTGTTTACCACCCTCTGTGCTGATATCTATTATTAATTTATTTTTATTATACCATTGGCCACAAATTGCTTCCAGCTAAGGGCCCTAGTTTTGATATCACAGAGCAAAAACCCCTTCAACTATGGTGTTTCTCATTGGACATAATGGGACTTCACAGAGATTCAGGGTCTCTTAGAAGCAAAATCCAGGCACGCATGAGTGTTTAGGAAAGCAAGCAAATGTAAAGAGGAATATAATCATCTTACACATTTACATTCTTCTATAAACAATGTTAATGGAAGAATTTGCATCCCGTCTTCCTTTAACACTAAGGACTATTTGCTGTAATTTAATGGAACCTGCCCCCCCGCCTCACGCAGAACAGGGAAACTCCAAACCCTCACTGATTCTGTTTGTTTTCAGCATCTTCTCCTTCAAAATATCACTTGTAACCTAGGAGGAGTAGGCAGAAAACCCTATGTGGGGGATTTTCAGAAGCCTTTGTTCTGAACTCTGCGGCTACTGAAGTCAGCAGAAGTTTTACAGGAACTGAGCTAAAAATCCTGTTCTTCACATCTACCATAAAACAGACCCTAATCGGAGCATACCTTCCAATAACTCGTCTAAGCTACTGAGCTTAGGATCAGAAGTGGCAGCCTGCTATAGCAAACTGGTTAACATTTGCCAGAGCTTGGCTTTGTGCATAGTCATATATTGTTATTGTAGACTTTCATTTCTGGTTTTCATTTACAGCATTTTCCCTCTTTCAAATCTGTTACGTTTTATTGCCTCTATTTTGAGATTTTAGTATTTTGGATATTCTGAGGCATATTTTTAGGATACTATTCAACTCTGTTAAGTAGATACATGTTTCCAACTATGTTTAACAGTGAAGTGCTGCATTTTTTTATTCTGTTCTGATAGTACAATCTATAAAGGTTTGGCTTTCTAAACAATATTAATACTTTTTTAGCACATAGTGAAATAAATGTAAAACTACATGTGTCCTTAAAATAAACAAAGAAAAAAAAAAAAAAAAAAGGAAGAAATGATAAATTGTCTTTCTCAATGTGAAAACCATATATATATTATATCTTGTTTCCAATGATGGTTTTTAAAAGAAATTCCCTTGACTGACACTAAAAATGAAGTTTGAATAAGATTTTTTTCTCTTGTCCTCTATCATCTGTTTGTTTTTGTTTTATCTTACCTTTCATTTATTTGTGATGGCCCCAAGTCTGTTTCTTTTGCCATTGCTGCTCCAGGATATATGAGAACTTCGTGCTGAATTTCTGAGTTTGTAAAGGACATTCATGGATTGCAGACAGCCTCAGGCTGATGGTATGGAGGGTCTGGAAGTGTCATTGCTGATGCTCCCAGCATGGATCTATTCCAGTGCTGAAGCCTCTGGGAAAAAAATAGCATAGAGATATCAGACTAGGTGGTCATGATGGGTCCTTCCAAGTTTAATTTCAGCAATGCTCAGTATGTCACAACAACCTATAAATGTTGCTCTGAGGGAAAATGTGGGGATTTTACTTTGACACTTTTGTACAGACAATTCTATTTTCAACTACATTTAGCACTTTTTTTTTTGGCAGCATTTGAAGAGTAAGACATTAAGCCTACTGCATGTAGCTTCTCATCCTATTTAGAGGTCTGGTAGTCACTTTATGGAAATACCCAGTGTGTTAGAGCACAGTCTGCAGGATGAAGCAAACTATTTATATCCAGATGTGGGGAAAAGCAGGAAAAAAGAAAAAAAAAAAAAAAAAAAAAAAAAGCCCTCCTATTTTCTTGAGAGCTGTTGGCCCTCCAGCCTCATGGAGATAGTCACAAGCTGCCCACCCATTTTCATAGCCAACATGGAGATGGACACTTTCAAAAGAAGATTTCCCCCTTAAAAGTTTTGAATCACTCCTGGAGGCATCTGTCTCTGCATGGTGTAGAGAAGATGCCCAAGGCAAAGGCAAGGTGCCTCTGGAAAGCCAAGTAAGATAAATCTAAGATAAAATGTGTGAAGCAAGATCCAGGTGCCCATTGATGCTCCATGTCAGACCTGGGGCAGCACTCTGGGAAGACGATCAGTTTCTCTAAGCACTGTGCTTGAGTTCGAATTCAAGTTCTCTATGAGCTCTTGCGGACAGGTTTGTAAAAAGGGAAAGGGTCATGTCTCATGCAGCATAACAAATCCATTCCCAGAAAGCACCTGCCTTTAGAAAACTGATGAATTCCTGCAGATCTCTCAAGGTAGGAGCTACTAAAGATAACACATGAGAAGTGAAAATAAGATGGGAGGGCACCCTGTGAAACCTCGCTAACAGCTCGCCTACGAGCTCCTGCTGTGCTGGTCTGAACCCATGGAAGAGAGATTTTCCGATGATATGAATCACAATGACACAACAAACAAATTAAATCAGCAAAGTCCCGTTTCATTTGCAGGGCTCAGTTTTCATTATTTCCCATTGCAAAGGAAGCACAAGCCTAAAACATCTGGTCCTGTCGATGGGCTTCCAGCCAAAGCTTTAACGTCTGCCACTGAGCTGAAAAAACAGCAGCCTAATCTCAGTATTGTCTTTAGCTTTTTCGAATACCCATCCTCCACAATGAGACAGTGGAAAGAAATCTTCCCTTGGTGTTTTATTTCAGACATAGCACATTAAGCTGCAACCACACACCGGGAAAAGATCCTTTCCTTCCAAAATCCTGCCACTTCCTAAGTGCAATAAAGTTTCAGACAGGGGAGCTCGTTGGGGCTGAGCAGCTCGTTTCTCTCAGAAGATATTTTTTACCAAGGTCAGTTTAGCAGGAAGTGGTACCTTGTTTCTGAACAGCTGGGAAATGCTCCCAGGGAATGTGGGAGAGCAGCAAGAAGCACAGAGGTCTCAGCAAAAATGAGGGAGTTTTATGTCTGATAGCTAGATAAGATCCAGGCAGAAATACAGTTCTGAACAGCATTCTGACACTTGAGTAACTACATTGTGCCTGAACCCAGGTAGCCTCGTAAATATATACGACTTTACACTTCTGCAGTGTCCCACATGTCACTAGTGTGTATTGTAATTGACTTCAGCACCTCTAAGACCAGTAGTCCATAGTACAAAGTTAGGAGATGAAAAAGCTGAATGATGTCCTGAAAAAAATACGCAGGCCCTTTTTTTTTTTTTTTTAAGCAACAATATCCAAAAAAAGCTGTAATAGCTCCCTGTTCCTAGCTAAGTGACTTCTGACTATTTCAGGAGGGGATAAAATTTTCACAAGAGGAAGATTACTTTACCTGTGTGTATCGAGTCACCTCTAGCATCTTCTCCTAGAGCTCTGCATCAGATGCAAGATATTTTCTAATATTAATACCTGTGTTTCTAGAATATCTGCAATAATGCCTGTTCATTGAGAAAGATCAATAAAATATTGCCTTGCAAAGAAGGAAAGAATGAAGTGAGCTGATGCGATTGGTCCTGAGCCCAGCTTGTGGCCTTAGCAGCAGCCACCAGATCTCTCCAGAAAACACTTCGGGGCTCCCTTGGCTGTTTGGGCTGAAATCTCTGCAGTTAATTTTGTAGAGAGCACAAGGTGATCAAAAGCAATGTGTAGCAGTGAGAAATGACTTTTCCCTTTAAAAATAAAAATAAAAATAAAAATAAAAATAAAAATAAAAATAAAAATAAATACCAGGTAACTGTAATTTAAGCTCCAGTGGCAATTACCTTTCCGTGCCCTCTGAGTGTTACTGCAGCCCTGAACGAAATTTGTTGCTGAGAAGATGAGTGACATCCTAGTTTCAGCACTCTCTTTTAAACAGCTATTACTGCTCTGGATGCTGGGAAGTAGTCCTTAAGATGAATGTGCCACAGCACCTGTGGAAATCTCACCCTTTCTGTACACACAGGCAAGAAGTTTTTGGGAGAGTTTTCAGCAGACACATGAAAATATGCTACTTCTCCTTTCCCTTCTTCCCCCTCAGTGGGAAAACAAAGCTGAACACCTCCACAGACTCAATTTAGCTCATCTTAGAGCAGGAGAATTCCAGACAACTCATTCAATTTTTATTCCCTTTTCTTTCCCTCTCTCTTTATAGAAGAATAGGAAATACACAAAATAGGCCAAAAACACATTAGTAGTCTCTTTGTTTGTCTTTGGACGACAATACTTAATAAGTTAAGCTTAGCCTATAGCAAAGTGGCCCCAGACGGCCAGGTCTGTTCTAAATAAGCCACTTTTACGAGGCCAGGATGTCTAAAAGAAACACACTTCATAAAAGGAGAAAATGTGCAAGCCAGAAAAAGTCCAGAAAAAGAAAATCTCTCTTACAAAACTACTAGTGTTCAGGCTCTGTGTAAACATGACTATCAAAGACATACTTGGGTTTTGTTGGGATTTTTTTCTTTTTCTTTTTTTTAATGTCTAGAAAGGCAATATTTTATTCAGATATTTATACATATGTTTCCATTCTTAAAAAAAAAGGAAAAACCTCAAAGGTTCCCTTCATTGGATGTGGAAACATACTTGATAAAGAGATGTTTGAGATCCTTAGCAGTGGGATATGCACTTACTATTAATAAATTAGCTTACTAAAATTGTATCATTTTTTTTCCAGAGAGAAAGGCCTCAAGGGTGTACTTATTAGTTTCCTGCTTCCGAGGGGGGAACACATCCCCATTAATCTATGCAGACCTCCAACCTAGATCTTGTGGATTTATAACATGGATATTTAATCTGTTTTCCCTGGCCTTTGGCTTTTAGAGACATCCCAGTCTATTCTGAATCTGTCATTTAAAAAGCAAGCAAACAGATAAACTGTAAAGGTTTGATGGCAACAGTGGGTAGTGCACTCAATGAAGCACAGATAGGCAAAAAAATATATTAATTTGTTCCAAATCTTACTTAAAGTAACCATGAGCAACAGAACTACCGGTGTCTGCTTTCCCTTAAGTTTGTGTCTTGGGGTTACTTTCTCAAGAGTCTAATAAGATGCAGTCTTGCTGATACTTCTTCACGAGTTTTTCCCCATAATATATATGTAAAAGTTGTTATCTAGAATGAGAAAGGTCAGGCTCATGTTGCAGTCTGTTCCTCTGTTACATCTTGTACCTGGACAGTGATTTTCATAACACAGGGAATTTTATTTCTATTCCTTCTAGTTCTAGTCTGGTCTAGTTTGAGTCTAGCCTAGAGACTGAACATACTGAAATGACTGCATTCTCACGCAGCCCTGGATGATCCCTAAACCCTTGTTTCTTCACTAAAATAAACAAACAAACAAAAAAAAAAGACAAAAGGAGAGTATATTATTACTCTTTGACAGAATGACCGGAGATTGCACAAATTCCTTTTATTTTGATCAGTTGTACAGGAATACCGTTTCAAGGGAGAAAAGAAAGGTTCAGGTTTCTTAAAAGTATGCTTCACAAATTGCCCCAGCTTATCTATAATATAACGTCCTCAACTCTATTCATTCTCCTGATCAGCAAAGGTGAACCTCATGCTTATTCATCACAAAATGCCTGAAGTTTAGATAAGCTGTTTTAACAAGCATTTGATTATTCAGAACTTATCAACAGACTCAGGTGTTGCCAACCTGTGTTGCAGCTTCTAATTTTCAGGCACCATGTGCTTAGGTGCCATGGATTTCCCGTATCACATAAAGGGAAAATTAGTTACTTAGGAACAGACTTCACAGAAGCCAACAAGCTGAGAAGCCAACAAGACATCTGAATGAGCCATCAAAAAATACTAAAGGAAGGACAAGGCTTGAGCATCTTTCAAAAGGTAGATGTCTCTCTCTCTATTTGTTCTATAAACCTTCTTCTATAATGAAGTAGTAAACTCAGGCCAGCTCTCTGAAGCATGTTGAGAGAGGGACCAGAAGAAAATATCACAACTATGTTTTTTCTCAAGATGGACTCTTTCAGTTTTTGGCTGTGAACTTGTGTTTAGGTATAGAGCTACTGTACACTTAAAAAGCTACCAGGAACAAGAAGCAAAACAAAGCTTTCCATTCTGAAAGGAATTCTTCTGTTTAGTCTGGAGCTAACTTTGTTTTAGCAGGGGTACAGCAGGAATAGTGTTGGTTTCTTTTCCATGACAAAATTAATATGCTTTCATTTCAGGTCAAACTGGGACAGTTTTCCTTTTTAATTTCCACTTCAAGCAGCAAATTGAAAAATCAATTCTCATCATATGTCTAATTGTGCTGTCTCTGTTCTTTTACCCAGCACTCCAGAACACTGCACAAAAAATGGGGTATAGAAATAGAAACCAAACAGTGGAAAATCTGCTACCTAATAGCTTATGTTGAGAGGACTAGTGGTAGGATACAAACCTTAACTGAGCCTTGCACATCCTGCCATGTGCTGGGACATTAGCTGCCATTGTTCCACCACAGCTCTCAGCAAAGACTATTGCCAGAGGAACTTCATGAGATCACAGACCCCAGGTTTCCACATGCTACTACCTGCACTGCAGTGCAGAGATTTTTTTTCTGAAGGGTGAGAAGGTATTGAAGACCTCTCCTGCAATAAATCCATTGTTCCATGCCTTGTTTCCAACAAGTCCAGAGGCATAGCCTCACTTTTGTTTCCAGTGTATCAGAGGGTGCTGAGTAAAACCATCAGGTACAAGGTGAGGGCGCTATTGACACTACACAATTATGGTGAATAGCTATTGAGCAAATAGACTTAAACACCAGGAGATGACAAATGTTGAGTACACAAACCACCTGGTCAGATTATTTCACCATGTTATGTTGAGTGTAATTATCGATTAAATGCTGGATTATTGATTGCCAAGCAATGCTTAGCTTCGTATCTTCTCGAGGTATCTCTTTTCATGAGAGTACTTGAACATTCTCAGTTGGCAGTAGAAACAAGACAGTTGCATTAAGTTAAAACCTCAGATTAAATCTGGTCTCCAGGGCAAAGGCAGAGTGATTAGTACTTCTGTTTATAAGCAGAGTTGCTCTAATCTTTTCCTTATAAATTTCCTCCTCCATCTGTTATCCATCAGGGAAGTGAAGTTTTAAGAAATACTGCAGATGGCTTTAAGGCACTCTACTTCTTTCACTAAGCAATGTTTTGGCCTGCAAGATGTGTATCTTGGAGATGGAACGTAATTTGCAGAAATTACACCTTTTCTAACCTCTCCTGTTTTCCACCCAAGAACCTGTGCTTAAGTCCTGTGCAAGGCATTTTTCACTGCCTCTTCTCTGTAGAAAATGGGCTCCATTGTGTTGAAAGATGCAATGTGCAGTACCTGTGCCAAAGGACTAAACTTTCATCATCTGGGTTTGATACTTAGATTCATGAGAGGAAATGAGTGCTAAGCATCTACTGCATGCCAGGATATATTGAAAGATCCCTTTAGCAGTTCATGCCAGTATTTCAAAATAGGGCACATTAGGGTCTCTTGAGTTATAGAATATTATATCTTCTTAGAGCAAAGCTTCCTCAACACTCTTGCCTTTTTAGAGAATTGAGGCAATTCTCTGCAATTTTCAAAATAGCAGTGGAAAGGAGAAAGAAGAAAAGCAATCAATAAGGTGATAAAAAGCAACACAACAGGAATGTGTTTGCAATGCATTTTTTCACTAAGAAAGGACAGTGTAGCTTTTGCCCACATATGCACATGCAACCCAGATATCAGATCATAGACAGAACCAAAAATATTACTGGAAAATTATTCAGTTAAGAATTCTGGGGCAGGAAACTGGACTGAAAAAAGCCACTGGTCTTTTGCCATTGACTTTGATAAACTTTGTTTCAAATCAGAGTTCACAAAACCTTAGGGTTAAGGTTTGTTACAGTCAATCCAGACAAAAACAAACAAACAAACAAACAAACAAAAAAAACAACAAAAAAAAAAAACAGACTAAAACAGGTAGTGTTTCCTTTATCACACTCGTCTTCCCACAGTATGTTTCTCTACTCATTTCCCAGCTTTTGGGCAAAGTTCTATAAAATCCATTAAATTCTGTGTCCTTTGATAAAGAGCTATGCAATCTCACAGGTTTTTACTGTCTTACTCAGACTCTAGTGGAGAGGAGCCTGTAGGATTAAGGTGATGGGTGTTGTGATGTCTAGGAATATCACAAGCAATTCAAATACATTGAGGCAAAAAGCACCAAAAAACTCATAAGCACCTCAAAAAAGAGATCCTGATGATCTGCTACAATAAACAGACACTAATCCAACAGTTTTTCAATGTGACCCTTGCAAAGTGCAAATATTTTTCAAAAAGTTGTGGTTATTCTGTGCACTGCACCCTGCCAGAATAAAGCCATGTACTTTTTTATTATTATTATTTTTTATTTTTTATTATGAAAACAACAAGAAAAAACTTTTAGGGTATCTCCAGAGAGGTTACTTACTGGTTAGTTACACCTTGCTCCTCTCTGTCACAGATTGTCATGATACTGTACATGTGTGGTCAGACTCTTCTTTATTAAAAACCAAAACCATTCAGTTGACAACAAGTCTCTGAAACATGCAACTTATATACAGTTTTGTATTTTTCCTGTTACATATAAAGCCAATAAAATAAAAAGTTCTTTTATTACACATCTATTTTTAGAAGCCTACCGTGTAATTGAATCTGGTTTGCAGAGAACAGGCATTTTCTCAGAAAGGATTCATATACAGATTTTCCTTTAAGTATTCTGTTGCTTGGAGAAAAGAAAAACATTTTTGTGATTAAGACATGGAACTAAGGACAGGGAAGCCAGGCAAAGTTCTTGCTCCTTTCCTAATTTTTCTAGGCCACTCTAGGCAAATCTTGTCACTCCTCTCTGTTTCAGTTCTGAATCTGTAGGATGAAGACTACAGTTGTTCCTTGCTTCTCTTGAGTGTGCCTGTGCATATAAAAATGTATTAGAGCTTTTGTTTAGACAAAGAAAACACTCATTTTTTATTTGTGGAGGCCTCAGTAAAATGGAGTTATCTTGGCTAGGCTGCTATGTGTCTCTACAATGCAAATATAAATTACACATATGAGCCATTAGTGCTCCAATTTTTCATAAAGTGAGATTCATTTCACCAGCTAAAAGCTGGAAGTCTAATCTAAGCTGGCCATCTAGACTCCAGTGATACACAACGGAGACCAGCATCTCCAGAGGGTAATTTTTCCCACTGACAGTAGACACCTGGCACTCCACTCCACCACCAAAACATCGGCATTTGCGTCACTTGAGATGCTCTTGCACTGCCCAGCTGGTCTCCAGCTGCCACCCCAGAAAGGCGCAGGCCTCCAGGACATCCCCTGTCTCTTTCACCAATCCTATGTGATTGTCTCAGCTCTGCAAAAGCCCCTTCACTGAAGTAACTAAATAATTTCACCAGACTGGGATTCAGTTCATGGATTAAGACACCTAACTTAGGTGTTTAACATTGGCATCCCTGTGTGAATCAAGAGCTCAGACCAGGCAGAGCTGCCGCTGGCACAGCCCAAAGGGCACAGCAAGTGATTCAGCTCCCCTGGCGCAGAAGCATACATCTGCTAGCTAAATAGACTCTGTAGACTCATCTGGCTACATAGACCTGAGATCATCTAACATTTTGGATTCAAAAGACTTTTTGCCCCTTTTCCATCAAAGCAGAGTTTACTTAAGAAATTAATTTATTTTATTTAAGAAATTATGGGCAGTCATTGGCAAACAAGCTTTTTTGCTCTATTAAACAATGAGCCAAAACAGAAAAATGACATAATTCCTAATGCGTAAAACTTTTAGCACAAATAATATACAGAGCAAACAGATACTTAACAATTACAGAAAAATGCTAGAAACACCACTGTTTTTTTGAGTAAGAGAAAAGAAACCCTTCATGCTAAGTCTTCATAACAGAAACATCTGTCTCACTGGTATTCAGGAATTAAATTCATGTTCCTCCTTCAAACTTGTACTTATTTGGTAACATGGCAACCTTAAAGGAAAATAGCATTTATATGTCTGGCAATTTAGCTATGATGTTAATGATAGTGAATGGGATGGGGAGAGGGTTGAAACAGAAGAAGCAGCATCTGACAAGTTTTTAGAAGCACGATATAAAAGGCAGCCTCTGAAGCCATCTGCCAAAGTGTCGAGGTGATGGATTTTTAAATGTAAATAGATTTTTTTACACTCCATTTAGACTATAGCACATGTGAGAGCAATACTGCAGGCACAAAAAACAGAGAAAACTGAACCACATAGCACCCTCTGTCATCAACCTCGCTGTATTTGCTCATTTATTTATGTGTAAACAGGCTGAAGGCACCATCAGATGGTAGTCTGAGAGCACCAACCTTGCAGAAACCATCCTGAATGTGACCCATTTTCACTGGATAATCTTAAGATACCTTGGTGGAAATTCACCTCCTGGAGTAGCGCTGACCAAAACTCTTATAGAGGATCTAGTGGGGTTTTCCATACCTGTTTGAAGGAAATCTGTCTGTTATGTTTCTCCCACATCAGCTTAAGATCACAAGTAGCATTCAAGGAAGTTTTTCTGAGTTTTTTGTTAAAAGTTGGGTCCAAGGTCAAAGCCTGCAGAGCAGGATACAGCTGTTCCCAACCCTGTGTGATGACCTTAGCCTCATTCACTCTCTCCCTTTTAGTGAAATGCATTTTTGTGTTTCTGTTCAGAAAGGTATTTAACTGTGCCTTGTTGTAGTAAGTGAGTAGGTGAGTGAACAAGAGTCTCAAATTACAGGCAAAGGTAATTTTACAGGTAAATTACAGCAAAAGGTAATTGTAAAGTGTTTCAAAGAGCAAAAAGAAAGCTTTCTATTCTGAGGTAATTCACTAACCTGACTTCAGCCTTCCATTGTATTATGATGAAGAGCAGAACAAATTCCCATTCTTATATCACTTCCTTTGTGAAGAAAACCACAATTTCTTTGATATCTATTCAGTGGAAGAATTCACTTGTGATACTGGAAGTAGAGGAAGAAAAAATCTAAAAAGTCTACAGTAGTTGTAGATACAACTTGAAGTGTGAACGGGCAAGTTATGAAGCAATGTTCACTGCAATACAGGCCTCTGGTGAAATTCACAGTGCAAAGGCAGAAAAACATAATAAAAATACTATAGAATACTGCTAAACCAGGCTGTTCACAATTCTCTCTCTTGATTTGTTCAGCCCAGAGCAGAGCAGACGGAGGGGAGGCCTCATGCCAGCCTGCAGCTCCCTCACAAGGGGAGCAGAGGGGCAGGCGCTGAGCTCTGCTCTTGCGGGACAGCGACAGGACCCGAGAGAACAGCATGGAGCTGGGACAGGGGACGGTTGGGCTCCGTGTTAGGAAAAGGTTCTGCACCCAGAGGGTACTTGGGCACTGGGACAGGCTCCCCAGGGTCATGGCACTGAGCCTGCTGGAGTTCAAGAAGTGTTTGGACAACTCTCTCAGACACAGGGTCTAATTGTCAGATGGTCTTGTGTGGAGTCATGATCTGGACTCAGTGATCCTTGTGGGTCCCTTCCAACTCAGGATATTCTTTGATTCTATCATTCTGTGATTCACCAATGTGAATTGCCTGAGACTTCTCTTATTGTACTGCATCTGCTGTAATAATGCTGACTTGTGGTCTTCAGCAGTGTATTGATAGCAATGGACAGCTCAGGAAAGACCAAAACCTACCAAGGAAGCAGAGTAGCAAGGCTCTAAACTGCTTTGGACATCTAGCCTGTTGTGATGACACTGCTAGGACACCTGAGGTAGTTTAAAGCCACTCCATGTGAACATACCTGTGTCTTGATAAAAGCAGGGCCCTAGTTGGTGACTTGTCCCAGTCCAAATTTACACTTCCTTCAGCTTCCCTGTGTCTGATGAGGCAATTATAAATTCAGCAGTAAGGATGTAGGACTGTCTCCCAGGCTGAAGATGTGGAGGATCCAAACAGTACTGGTACCATTGACTGCTGTTTTACAGTGAATCCCCAGAGACTTAAATTCATGATTTTCACTCACTGCAGAAACACAAATTATTAAAGGCCACTCCATGACAATTACAGGTGCTGGTGATTCAAAGACCAGCCTTGAATGAAACGAGACATGCCTTGCCCACCCCATCCCTGTGGATCTTGAATAACTCTGCCATTTTAGTTAACTGGGGCTACTTCTACCAGCCAAAACAAATACTGCATTCAGAAAAGCTCATCTTGACTATCAGTGTTACCTTTTCCCCTTCTGGTAGATAAGTTGAAGTAGGAAAACAGATTGTGGCTTCTGCATCCCCTGGTCCCCCCACACAATGGAAATGTGATTACAGCCCTACCATGCCCCTGAGGGCAGTATAAAAAGCCTCTTTCTACTTTGTCTTACAGGGTAGGACATCATTACTCTGTGAAACATAATAGCTCAACACTTACACCTGAAACACAATCTAATCCCTCTCTTCATTCTTGCTGGAGCTACTAGGGCTCCCCTGTTCCATTATGTAGGATATTACTTTCCCTGTCTGAGAGCAGGAGAGAAGACATCAGCTGTTATCTTTCAGCTGATAAAGATCTTCATTCACGCCTGATGGATTGCAATTTAAGAAAAAAAAAAAAAAAAAAAAAAAAAATCCTCCCTTGGGCTCTGTGAATGGCAGTGCAATAACATAGTGTTAATAGCTCCCAGTCTAGATAACACCATTACTTCTGACAGTAGGAAACTGGGCTTGATAGTTGCTGAGATGTTTTGATCACCTGTCAGAGAAACATTATGTCTAAGTTTTGCTTCAGTAAAAATGTCATTAGCATTTGTACCACGTTTCTTGCCTAGCTTAAGAGCTGGCACCATATACAAGCACAGGCTTTGGGCATAAATCCACACTGTAAAGAGAAAGGGCTACGGACCCTGAAGAAGTCCCACTATATTTATCAGTAATTCCCAAGATATTTTTTTCCTCTTCTTGCTCTAGAGCTTCTCTTCAAAAATCTTTTGTACATGAGGCTTCTGTGTCTTCTTATTTCCCCTCATGTAGCTGGATTGAAGAGCATTTGTTCAAGAAGACCTCAGCACCCTGTTAGGCCTAACCCCCAATTGATAATCTTATTTGACAGGGAAGAAAAATCCCAGAGGACCTATGGTAAAAGTTAAGTCTACAAACCCGTACTTTAGGACTATTGATATTTTACGAGTTAAGAGTTTTCAGAGTCTCTGATACAATGCTGTAAGAACTTGAATTATGTCCTGTCACAGCAGGGGATCTAAGGCATTCTTCCATCCTCCTCATCCCTGAACTGCTTAGCTCTAAGCTTCCCAACAAGAGCAGTGTTCCTTCCCAACAAGAGCAGTGTTCTGAGGTTGTGAGAAGTTGAGGAAATTGTGGATTGATGCACACACAGATGTGCCTATTAAAATCATCTCAGATGTGATAGAATCAACTGTTTGTGTAGAAAAATAATCCTGGACAAATATTTTGTATATTATGATCTGGATTTCTGTGTGTTTTATTAGTTGCAAATAAAGCACAAAGTTTATCTCTTATAATCAGATATTTGGGGCTTTGGAGACCTCGTCTTGACCTCCAACCACTATCAGAAGGTCTAAAAACAGACCACCTCCTGTCTTTTAGCAGCATTTTTATATTCTCAGACATAAAACATCACTCCCTAGCATAATCACTAATGTCAAAAGAGTTTGCATTTAACACCAGACGGAGAGGAGAAGCATCACAGGGACATCTTCTGTGAGTGTTGCCCATTCCCACCCTGAAAAAAAATGAGCACAAAGCTTTGGTCAGTTGTAGGGGAGCCAAAGGGCATGCACAGGTGTTTATAAGCCACAGGAAGCTAAGCTAAGCCTTCTTTGTAAAGCTATAATACATTTGCAAGCCACAATACAAGACAGGGCTCCTAGTTCCTTACTAAGGGGTACAGCTGAGCACTAGCAGGCTCCTGCCTGTTGCTGTCACCAAGGATGATGCTTAATGCCAGCAGACCCTTTGCTGAGGGTGCATTGGTTGCCACCATCAGATCTGTATGGGTGACACCACCAGCTGAGCAACCCTGTGTGCTCCTGTTCTGATGCTGGAAACAAGGTACATCCGTTTCTCTTGTTGAGCTGCCTAGGTAAAAACACCCTGAGGGCTTGGGTTTGCTGTCACTGCAGCACCCTGAAAAGCTGGTGGCACCCACAAAGGCTGCAGCAGTCGGGGCAGTGCCACTCCACTATCCACTCTTGAGAGCAGTTTTAAAAACAAGCAAACTAAAAGATGCTCTGTCCCAGTGCAGAAGGACAGAACAGGCAGATTTTGTGCAAAGAAGCCGAGGGCTGAGCTTTGTTCACTTTGCCTATCATGGATCTATTTTCGCATGCATATGTGCAAACCATCAGAGACGGGTATGCTCATGTATATCTTCTCACTGTTTGTGGACACTGTCGTGCACAAAGATAAACCATTGTACAATAAATCAGAGCGGGCATGTGACTCTCAGCTGCATCAGAAATAGCTGCCTGTGCTGTTTACAGCTCCTCTACCCACGAGAGGGAGCTGGCAATCCTCCGGCCAACTTTGACAGCCACAAAGCAGCTAACAGGAGTTCGAGTCTGGCTTCTTTTTCCCCTACTTCAGAAATATCTGACACATTTTTCATAAAGCTGGGAAAGAGCAGACGATGTGAGGCAGGTGAAAGAAAACCAGTTAGGAAAGAAATTATATCCGATTTTTTTACACATGATCTGGATTTTGAAAATAAGCTTCTTATTCCTGTTTTGGCTTATTATAAAATGCTTTAGTTTTTGCCCAGTTGCTTGAGTTCCTAGAGGGTTCTGACTTTGCAGGGTGACTCTGGATCAAGGTCTTGCATTAAGTTCAACCCACTGTGCTGACGGTGTCTAAAGACAATTAGCATCACGTGGTAATTTGTGCTTCAGTCTGACTCCAAGAAACAGCACACATAAGCCATGCTGTATCCGGTGTTGCCATACAGGAACCTCAGCAAAGACAGACATGAAAAACAGAGCTCTTTACTTAGGCCTGGAAGCACATGTGTCTGTTGATGGAGATGGAATCAGATATAACTCAACCCATGGCTCACTAGATCCAGCACTGTGCCACAGGGGACATAGCTCTGAAAACCTGAAGCAAGCTGGTAGCTGGCCAGGCTGCTCTGATCCCATCTCTGAAGATGCGCTTAGAGGCAAGGGTAAATTCTAGCTGAAATACAAGCACCAGGTAAGTGGTCACTGCTCCCACTCCCTGGGCTGAAGGAGCACATTTTCAATCCATTTACAGGGTTGTGCATCACCCTGGGACTCCTCTAAATTGTGATCTTGAACAGCAGTTTGTTTTAGGGTGAAATTTACTGAGAAAAACAGAAGCTGGTGATGTTCAGAGCAGTGTCCTGCAGAATGCATAGACACCCTGCCCACCAGCATGCCTCCTGCAGATACGACACACTGCCTCACTCCCTTTCCCCACTGTCTTCCCCTGTGATGATGCTCTTAACACCATCTTTCAGTCCAGAGAACAGTACTGCACAATCTGAGTTAGGAAGATGATGAAAGGACTGAGCAAACCCTACCAGCAGAGCAGCTTACTTTAACCCATGTCCCCATGGAGATGCAACTGCGAGGACAGGGTTAGGAAATCACGTACTGGGACTAGGAATCAGGAGTTAAAAACTCTTCAAAAAACAAACAAAACAAAACAAAACAAAAACAAACAAACAAAAAAACACAAACAAACAAAAAAAAAAACAGAGATCTGAAAAGGCTCGAGAAGCATCGGCACAGCAAGCGTGGTGTGGAAATATCCCACAGGTGGAAGATTTCTGCTCTTTGTGCCTAAACACGTTCCTCTTTGTAGATACACAAAGCCTTTCACAAGGCTGATTCCCCCATGCCATTCAGTAATAGTTTGGCCACTGAAACATGGCAAAAAGCTTTTATCCATTTCTTTCTCAAGCAAAATCCCCAGAGCTCCTGGGGCTGAGAGGCAAACAGGATCAGCCTTTAAACACAAAATATACTCAAAATATAACTTTGAGATGAGAAGGGCATCCGGTGAGATTTTTGTACAGAAAGATACACTCCCACCAGTTCTGCATATAGACATCAATCAAAAAGAGAATAACCCCAAATAAAAATTTTGTCCTTATAAGACTTGACGAATGGTAGAACACAGTAAAGCATATTTTCATTGCATATGCTCCCTTGACCTGTCATGAATCATTGTAACAGAAAAGGTATTGTAGTTGTGGCAGCAGCATAGCAGATTGCCATTTAAATTCCCCAGTAGACAAATAACTCTGTGATTTAGTGCTCCCCTAGCAGCAGACCACTGTAAATAACACCTAAAATGCTCAGGAACTCCCATGATGTCTCTCTTAGGCCTTACACCAGACCTTGCTGAAGTCAGGAGGGTTTCCTCATTGATTCATCCAGGCTTTGATTCAGGCCTTTCAAACAGATGCTCATCACAGCAAAGCTGCTGGTATCAGTGGAAGTGTTTTGGGGGTGAATCTACTATATAAAAATAAATAAAAAATTGTATCAGGGCCTTTATTTACTCTGCACTTTGCAAGGAAACAGTGGACTACAGCTGAATTACTCTAAGATATGCTTTATTTTCAAAGATATAACAAAGTCTAATTTAAATGGTGTTTTCTGACACATTTTTTTTTGTAATTGCTGAGGCTGTATTACTGTTCAGGTGAGGCTGGAAATCCAGTGAGAGCAGCATGCAGAAATTAGTTCCTCTGTTCCCAATCCATCAGGTGGGCATTTTCAACTCATGGACACTAGTCCCATCTCTTCCTTCCTCATTTATTCTGGAGACCAAATAAATAGCTATGACCCACAGGAGAGAGCCTACAGGCTTTGGAAACCGAAATGATCCCCATGAGGGCCTTCACAGTCAAAACCAAGTCTACTGCAGACTGAAATATGAAATGTAATCTGAAAACTGTCTTTACCCCTGAGGCAAAAGGCCTGTATTTCATGAAAAGAAATTTTATTTTCACTGTGAAAGCAAGTTATAGGTAGGAGCACATTCACACAAATGTGTTTATTCAATGAAATTCTCACTCACAGTAAGGTGTATTTTCCACTTTCAGCCAAGCATAGCAGTAGGAGAGCAGAGCCAAAGCACTCTGAATTGTCTTGCAAACAGTTATGACTTTGTCAAGGAGCTTATATTAATGAAATTCTGGTAAAGCTAAGGAGTTTTCTATATTTAACAAAGCCATTTTGCCTGTTCCCTCATTATTTAAGGATTTCTGAGCATTGCTGTTTATTCTTAAGTTGTAAAATGTCTATAACTGGTAATTAGCTCAACTAAATACTTTTCAGTTTTTTTCTGGGTGCTAATTTTGTGTTTGCTCTTCAGCGTGTCTGCTGGGGCCACCAAGACCTCTCACATCGATTTCAAATGTATTCCCATTGATTTTACTACTCCTCCAAGTGTGTACTCAACAAGATAATAACGATCTTGCCAAAAATTTGTCTGAACAACATTTACACTCAAGGCACAAGGGAAAACAAAAACCAGTGCTTGTTAAAAAGTCTTCCCAGATTCCACCCTCTCACCTCTCCCTCTATAGATGTCTTTTCCTGTCTTGGGAATGTGGGAAATACCAAACTGTGCACACATCCCCACTAATAGCCCATTGCTCTACAGCACCTGCCTCAGAAAAAAAAAGGCTGTATTAGCCTATAGATCAAGCTGAAATTGCAGGACATACTGTGAGTTTTCATTTTGGTGAAATCCCAGACGTTTTTTGTTTGTTTGTTTGTTTGTTTTTAAAAAAAGACAGTGTTTATGTAGAATTTACAGAATGTTTGAATGTTTCAGCTGGAGGGGAGCCATCTCCATTGAGCTAAGAGCACTGCATTCATTTTCATACGGTAAGTTGGAAAATAATCTTCTTCACAACCAGAAAATTGTTCCTTGTCTCTGTCTGGTTATGACCATATTTTGTCAGCACATACATAACAAGGTTGCAGGATGAATCATGGACAAAATATACAGGGTCTCTTAAATCCCAACAAACATGATAAAACTTAATTTCTGCTTTTATGAACTGAGCAGAGAGTTTATATCGCAAAAATACTCAATATGGCACAAAGACACTATCAAACAAGATTTTACCAATTATGATAAATTCTACCTAACGAGTAGTTGTGGTTTAAAACTCAACATTGCAAATAAAATTTGAGTATTTTATCTTGGTTATTGCAGCAAGCCAGGCCCAAATCCAGAATCAATAGAAAACTTTGCATCCCCAAGAGCAAAAGGATGTGGATAACTAAAAGCCGTCCAGGTCTTCCCCTGGCACCAGCTGCCCAGGAAGTAACAGTGACACAGAAGTGGATATGAAGCACATTGACTGGCTTCCAGCCATGGACCAAAACACAAAGATAACAACACTTACCCTCCTGTTTAAGCAGTGTGGTATCAAGATGGAGACAACTTGAACTCATAGACCTTGGCAAGAGCCCTCACCACTGTGGTTTCAAGCAACGCTGTATGTTAAGGAGATGTTGATGGACCCCTCACTCCCTTCATTGCAGAGTTTGCAGTTTCCTCAGGTTACAGAGTGGCTTAGTGAACCAGATTCAATTTGTGAGAGACAACATCAAAGCCTCTGGTCTAGAACAACCCAGATGTCCTCTGTTACACCTACCCTCCTGTTAAGGTCCCAGAGTATATCCTTAGGTGTTTCTGCCCACATGCCTGATGGGGACATTCTGTTCAAGAGACCAGACTACATCTTAAGTGAAAAAAAATAAAACAAAACAAAATAAAATAGTGGATGTGAGGAACTCTGCAGCAACCCGTTGGAGATACTTATCCAATCCATTTGTGCCAAGCTGTTTGAGACAGCCTTGTAGAAGCTCAGTTAAGAGTTTTGACCCTTTGCAGTCAGTTACAGACACTGTTATGAGCAAGCCTTAGGTCTGTCTCTCTCCTTAGCAGTTTCTACTGTTAGAGGTTGTCCTTTAGTTATATTTCTGACTCCTGGGAATCTGGTTCTTAGGTGCCTACAGGTCTACATGCATCGCTTAGGAGAATCCACCCAGACAGGCCAGGAGTCTGACCTCCCTAAAGCAACAAAAGCATCTGCTTTCAATATTAAAAATAATAATAATAATAAACTTATGATATTTGTATCATAACATAAACATAGCATACATATTCTTTAATATGCTATTTAAAATTAACACCCTATTGGGGTGCTATAAAGTAATGTGACCTTTCTGTGGATCTAATGCACCACTCATGCCACTGCATTGCTCATCGTAGCTGAATGCAGTGATGGCAAAGGGTGGCTGGATACTTTGATTTTGTGCATGTATCCAGGTCACAATCATTGGCTATTAACTGGTTACTTTCCAGGGCACTATTTGTTT
Organism: Nettapus auritus; assembly: GCA_011076525.1. NCBI lineage: Eukaryota > Metazoa > Chordata > Aves > Anseriformes > Anatidae > Nettapus > Nettapus auritus. The sequence goes on along the minus strand of CM021768.1, from coordinate 90,598,190 downwards.
AAGTCCCAACTTTAGAAAAGTCTAACTGGTGGGGGAAGGCTAGGCCTGGGGCAGTGCAATGAGAAAGGAAATGTAAAACAAATTTTCCTGGGGAGGATTAGCCTGGGGCTTAGGTGATGTTATTTGAATTTACTTTTTTCTTTAACAAATAAGCCTCAAAGGGAATGCTTTTTAGCTTTCTAATGAATGCTCAATTGGCTTCAAACTACAAGGGATCCCACCCAGTCCTGGTCTATTTGAACAGTTTTCTGATGGCATACATGCTTTTTGTATTTTTGTATTTCTGTATGCTGGCTGCATAACCTACCTTTGAAATATCATAACTTCATTTTTTTTTTTATTTTTTTTATTTTTTTTAGCCTGACCTAGCTTGCTTGTAAAACCAGATGTGTCTTTTCACCCAAGGTGAGGCTTTTCAGCCAGGCAACATTATGTAAACATGTATTGTAACATCCCCAAACCTGCAGTGAGTCAACAAAAGATCAAACGGACCAAAGCACTTTCACAGTAGCCATCAAAGTCACTCAAATTTTCTCAGCAAAAACTGCCAGCTTGCATCTTTTTTTCTTTTTCTTTTCTTTTCTTTTTTTTTTTTTTTTTTTTTTTTCCAATAGCAAAGATAAGGTTATTTGTCTTTCTTTTACAGTTACAAATAAACAAGGAAAATAAGGACAGTAGTTTAAAATGGTATCTTAATCAGCTCTCTTCATCTAGGAGTTTATATTTCAAGTCTTTACCTGCATTTCAAACTGAAGTCAAAACATCAAACTTTCCGCCTTTATCTTCCCAACTCAACTTAAGAGAAAATACATATCTTACAAAATGAAAGAAATGTTTTCCTTGATTTTGTAAAACAAGCCACTTCTCTGGCAGGTGCTTTGGTTTGGGGCAATTAAAGTAAATGCCACAAAAAGGCTGACAAATGTTATAATTACTGAAGTAAGAGGAGAAGGAGCAAGTGAGTTGTGTGGAAGTGCATAGTGTGTCTGGTCAAGAGATGAGGTGGGTGTTGTTGGTTTGGTTTGATATTGAAGTACTTTTAAAATATTTAATGTATTTTGGTCCTAAGCATAGCTGTGTCCTCCTAAATCACCTCTAATAACTGGATCAGTTTTAGGTGTCCAGAGAAGAACTAAAAGTATAGTCAGAGCAGTAGAAAGCAAGGTTGCTGAGGAAAGAGTGCATAGATAGGGTTTGTTTGGTCTTTTACACAAGAAAAAAGAAATGAGGCAGTGTAGACTTACAAAGTAATTGCTGAAGAGAATAGGACAAACAGATCTTTTGGGGTCCATTGATGATACAAGTACTTGGCTTCAACATACTTGAGAACTTTAGTTTTGCTATTGGGGTGGCTTTATGTTGGGGTGATTAATTTTTTGCTAGAAAATCTTGTCTGGGAATCTCTGAAACCTCCACCACAGGAGGATTTCTTGAACCCTTGAGGCAGGAACAGGTCAAGTGTCTAAGGAACAATTGATCCTGCCTCAGAGGAATAGGCTGTATGAAAAAAAAACTTTGAGATCTCCTCCCAAAATATCTCTCAAAATTTTTCTCTCTTTTTTTTTTTTTTTTTTTTTTTTCCTTAAAAAGCCTTGGATTAAGACAGGACTCATGGCTCAGAATTGATTCAAAGTTTGGGATTGGTCATTCCTTAGACAAGATTTTGGTCTGCTCTGTTTTCTCTCTTCTTATCTACCTTCTCACCTCATGCAGTGTGTAGTGAAATATGAAATTCAAGCAAGGTGCCAGCATTTGGAGCACACAATAGTCCTCTCTGGCAGCTATTCCCTTCCTACTAACACCATGTTCTTGCAGAGGTTTTTCACCTGCTACTGTCTAATCCCACTTATGCTTAACCTGAACACTGCCTTCCCTCACTCTTTTCTGTTCAAGTAGTACCTCCTCGGGGACAAGAACCAAGTATCTCAATGTACGAATACAACAGCTAACCCATTTTGGATACTATGCATTGAAATGATGTCACAGAGACTGTTAAAGAGTTGTGGGTTTGTGAGCAAATGGGGAGTGATCCTGTGCTGCAAAAAGTCACTGGGCCACCAGACATCTGCATTTTCCAACGTGCTTCTGATTATTCCACCCAGAAGACTTATCTAGCCATTTCTAGCCATCTGATAGCTTGAACAGAGATGGAAGTCTGGTCAGAGCTGTTGCCCTGAAGAACAAGCTCAAAGCTTGAGGAGAAGAGGAGACAGGCTGTTCAGGTGCTGCCCTGGGCCCACAGCTGATCCACCCACTGCAGACAGCACATCTGAAAGGCTTTTATTATCTTTAATTCCAATAAATTAAAATCTTATTACAGCCCTTTGAGGAGTAAAGCTGCTTTTTCCTTCACCTTCTCTGTTCTCCATCTGGACCATCTTCCACTGCTGCTCCTGTAACACCTGGAGGTTGCGATACTTTTCTCCTGTTCATGCTGGGGTCTACATGCAGCCAGACAGCCCTTCTCTGCTGCCCTTCTGCACACCAACAAAACCGAGCCTTGAGCAGAAAGGAAAGACTGTCTCTCATCTGTTTTGCATCTCCTTGCTGATAAGGGAGCCTACAAAATCATGGGGGGAGGGGGGGGGGGGGTGTAGTTCGCTGCTGTACTGCTTGCTTTTCTTTCTACTCCTGCTTAACACCTCTGAGTATATTTTTGACTGGATTTTTTTTTTTCTTTCTCTCTGTAAAATCACATTTAAATTACTTGCTTCTCTACAGAGAACTTCACTCGTGCCAAACCCAGGCCAGTGCCATGCTCTAATGTGGAGGTGCTCAGAAGTCACACGACAAAGCCTAGTGCCTGCCCCATGGAGAGAGGGCAGGAATTAATCATTCTGTATGCATGTAACTGTGGCATCTGGGTGTAAATCCACTGACATCTTTGAAATTTGATCTGAGATTATTTGGGATTCCTACATTTCAGTTTCAAAACTATGTCACAGGCACCCATTCTATGCTCTCCTCCCCCAAAGACTGTTCTCCACTGCAGAAATTTGCAGATCACTCCATTGCAGGTGCATTTTTTCTCAACTATCCTGCAGGAAATATTTCTGAAATGCTTCATTTTATGTAAAATAAATGATGTACTCAGTGTGAACGTTTAGCAAGGCTCACCATAGTCACACCATAGGGACACTAGAAGCTTGAAGGACTTTTCAGAGATGATTAGCTTCATGTCCTTTCACAGGTGATAAGGTTTGTTCTGATCCTGCTGGAGCTGCAGGGGCTGTACTTCGGAGGACAAACCTAAGTTCACTTAGAGCTGCAGTTTCCTGTAATCCTCAGAATCTTAACTGCTGTTAACATGGAAACTGCTCAAGTGCAGCTGCTTCCCCCCCCCCCCCCCCATCTGTGCCATGTGCATTTGGATGCTTCACAACTTTACCACTTCCTTACAAATTCTTCTCTTTCCACTCCTTTCTTCATGGTCCAGTTTGCTATTCCCTTCACCTTCCTACATTTCACTTCTCTGTTGTTTCTGTATCTAAAATATCCCACCAGTGGCTCTGCTTACACCTCTACCTCACTTTAAGTCTCTACTAACAAGTTATTCCTTTCAAAGCGTCCACAAAGAGAAACTAATAATGCTCCAAAAGTGCACCACAAGTCATCTACCTTGCTGCAGCTTTCATGCATCCTATCCTCTTTGAGTTCAGCCCTTCACAGCGTGGGCTGTCTTTCCCTTCTACCAGTCCTGCCCAACACCAAAAAACTTCACAAATAATTAGGAGAAGCGAATTGGTTTGGAGAATGAAGTATTGACCTTGCTCTGTTTTCAGCCCCACCATTAAGTTGCTAAATGACCTCGAATAACATTTTTAACCTTGTCTGGACCAATCTGTCTCATCCTCTGACTTTTCTCAACAAAACATGTAAGCTCCCAGGATCTTGCTATGTGCTGTTAAGGCCCTTTAACAAAGGGGCCTTATCCCCTGCAAATATCCACATCTAACCTAGTCACTCTTGTTTCCTAGGTAGTCAGAGGAGCAAAATGGGCAGATTTTTTAAGATTCACTTGAGCAAATGCAGACCTGACCTTTGGAATAAAATGAATTAGACCATCAGAATATTTACATGTTGAAATTGGTCCCCCAGATATTAGCCAATTCCTTGGTTAAGTTAGCTGAAATATCCAAATTATTTTGGTAGGTAGCAATTTTTGGTGAATAAACTATTCATTAAAAAAAAAAAAACAAAAAAAAAAAAAAAAAAAAAAAACGACCCAGCAGAGCTGGGTCATAATATGTGAAAAAGGGGTGATTTTTCTACATCTCTTAAGAAGTTTCTTTGTAAGCAGATTCTTGAACTTTTCCTTCATGAGGAAGATTTATCATGTTTCATGCTCTTGAAGAGCTATAACTGAGCAGTGTCTGTAGGCACATAGGTACTAGGAAGCCAACACACTGGACCCACATCAGGGATACCATGTTGGTTGCATGGAAGCAGAAAGCACAGAGCTCCTGTACAGCTTGAGAACTACATCAGTACCTAACCATAGGTATAACACCTTGAAAATACTATGTGAGAAGTACATCCTTTCTACCTTAAATGAGAACACAGAAATTCCATGAAATGTCATCTGATGAGGAGCTCATGGGAAGGAATATTCTGTTTTTCTACCCAAAGGAAGGAGTTTTGAGAAGAACAGGCCCTTTGCAAAGCAACATGATGGAAAAGTCATGTCACTCTCCAAATATGCAGAAATGGAAGAGCTGAATAACTGACTAGCATGAACATTACACCTATCACTGCTAATCAATGTCACCTCATACAGCTGAAATGGCATTAGAGTATTGGAGTGTCTTTGAATAAGACTAAATAGCAGAATTAACTTCTTGGAAGAAAAAAAAAAAAAAAGGTTTTGCCAAAGCCTATTACATATATGCTACAAAGGGGTGTCTGTGAGCAACTGGGAGGGAAAACAATAATAAACTGGAGGAATAGCTTTCATAGGATAATAAATGAATTGCAAATAGCACACATGTCAGAAACTAACTCAAAAACAGAAAACTGTTCCAAAACAGAAATAAAATGAGATTGTGACTGGGACAAACAGCCACTTCATCCTTGGAAAAGGATAGTCTCTTTCCTGAGTAAAGGATTAATTAAATAATAATAATAATAATAAATAAAATCTTTGCAGTTCAAATGCCCTTTTACAAGCCAAAGTAATTTAAAAAAAAAAAAAAAAAAAAAAAAAAAAAAAGTGTATGCTCATTTAACTACTCCAAAATCCCAAGCACCTAGAGAGTTTACTAGAGCCCCATAGACTAAGTGGTTACCTGACCTGCAGTGCTCTGATATGGAGACTTTCTTAACAGCACCACCAAATCTGTGTTAGGGATAACAAGGAGAATGGATTTAGTCCTAGAAGAAAACCTTCCCAGGGACAAAAATTTAGGAAATTCCTTCACCTTATTAGCCACAGAGTTATTGAAAATGCCTGTGCCAGTAGTATGAGGCTGGAGAAGTCATCGTGGAGAATGGAAAATGGAGATGGATGCAGATCCCATTAAGGAGACAGAGTTAGTACCTCTGCGTGAGTCTCTTCCTCCCAGTGCTCCTCAAGAAGGGCTGGTAAAATGTGAAGACTTAATTATTTCAGCTTGTGCAAGTTTGATACTCCAGAGAAATATTGGGGCAGCTTCTAATTCTGAAAACTGGAAGTTGCTCAGACAGAACATTATTTAGTTTGAAGCCAAGGAATCCACTCCTGTATACAGCAGCTGGAGATGTAAAGAAGTTGCGATATAACTAATCAACTGCAAAGAAAACTTTATCGGTCCCCACATCCCTACAGTCCCATGTCACTGCACTGACCTGTAGATCACTGCTAAGGAAAGGAGGAATTGCCTGTTTTTAATAATTCTGCTGAGAGCGCTGCAGTACAGCTATGTAATGAGAACACCTGGTAACTGAGGACGGAATGAACGCTAAGAATCTCATTTTGAATGGGCCATCAGCCCAAATACCATTTTCATTTATTATCAGGCTGGATGGGACTTTAGCTGGCCCTGGAAAATAAAATTGTATCTTCCAAAGAGCCCCTTGAGCCATCCTGATCAAGACACAGAGCTATGATAGTAATATAATGGAAAACATAGAATCTTCTTTCTCACTTCTTTCCAGGAAGTATGTCTGATGAGCTCTGGCTCTTTGGTTGTAACATCATGCACGACTATAGAAAAGTAAGGCTTTGTGCAGGTGCACCCCAGGAGCAGCCCCAGATGAATCCAAGCAGTGATTCTCCAGTCTTCCTTGAGGTACAGCAGGGACAACCTGCATCTTCAGAGGGTTGCATTGGCATATCCTTGACAAGGATCAGCAATAGTCTTGGAATAGCTTATGAGTCCTGATACTTATGGCAAAGCATTTTAGAGCTAAATAGGGCTAAAAAGAAGAAATATTCCTTACAAATTAGTCAGCAAAACAACACAACCTCATAGAGAGTGGAAGCCTTTCCAGAGGAAGCCTAAAAATTTGGTGTCAAGGACATAATTTGCTATTAAACCCAGAAGGATTTAACTGCTGGCTCAAATGAAACCAGGTTACCCTGCTTGGGTTAGTGGATAAAGTTCTGCTGCAAGACCAGTGCTTGCAGTTGACTGCTGTGGGATTACTGCTTATTTCCTTCCTTTTGGACAAAGAGCATTTCTGGTGTGGTGAGAGAAGGAGAGGAATGCCTGAGAAACACAAGCAAGAGGGTAGCTTTTCAATGAAGATCCATTTAGACAACTTGGTGTCTATTACAAGCTAAAGTCAGACAATGTCTGCATGCAAATGTAGGGAGGTAGCAGGGGGGAGCCTCACAGAGTGAGAGGGTCCTTTTTCATCATTAGCATTTGCAAAGTAAGTAAGTGGCATAAATTCAGCATCCGATGACTGGAAGCACACAGGACATGCCCTGCATGTCACAACGCTCTCAGACCTCTGTGCTAGCACCATCTGCTGCTATCATGTTCAGGTGCTCTGCTCACCAAGCTGAGCTTGAGGATTTATTACCATTGTGGAAAGGGTCTGCAATCTCACATCAGCAGGACATGGCTGTTTGCTGCTGCACACAAGGGAAACATTTGTCCATTAATTCTTTGTCAGTTATGGAAAATGGCTGGGCTTAGGGGGAGTTCATAAGGATGTTCTCAGATGCCTTAAGTTCTTTGTCATGCTGTCTATGGCTGGAAAGCAAGGAAAACAGAAGGAGGGTGCAACTAAGGAAATGGCCATGAATGGTAAGGGACAGAGGGCATATTCCAGCGAGAGGAGCCAGTTGTCCTTGCCTTCAGACAACGCCAGGAAAACAAGCCACAAAGCGCTCACAGAGCACGACAGTAGCAATTGTCTATATAAAATCACTTCTGCCATGCTCCTTGAGCACTTTATGTGCGAGTGTACCCAGAGAAGGGACAGGATGAGAGAGAAAGGCAGCGGATGGCTTTCCACCAGGACAGGGGCTGTTAGGCCGCCTCCAGATGGCACTGGCTCCATGTGATGCTTTATCTGTCTTGCAAAGAAAGAGTATCTGTCACTCAACTCATTCAGGCAGGGTTTCTTTTCACTCTCCTGGAAGTGTTTGACTGTACCTGGCGGTTTTCTTACTGTTACCCATGAGATAAAGATTTTTATCAGTTGCAGTGGAATAGCCAGAACTCCTTTATTTCGGTTCTGTTGAAACAGGAGGCCAGTGATGATGGGAAGAGCTGGCAGCCTGACATGAGAAATAGTTTGCTGAGCCTTGCCATTGAGATAAGGACAAAGGGCCGGGGGGGGAAGCATGCGCTGCTCACACAAGGGCCTGCAGCACAGTGAGAGCTGAGACAGCAGAGGGATCAAGGTGGGGATATATTTCTGAAGTGGGGATTGTGGAAATAGCACCTAAAAGACAAAGCAGATATGGCAGGGAGTGTAAGTGACAGGACCTTCTAGTTTACGAGTTTTTGCATAGAAAGAAAGGAAGTGAGAGAAAATCTGCAGGAGAAAACCAAGTGTGCAAAATCTTCCCACCATTCTCATCTAGCAATATAATGCTCTGAAAAAAATAAAAATAAATAAATAAAATAAATATTTTTTTTTTTTTTTTTGGGGGGGGGGGTGCAGTTTTAAAACAGGCAATCATTTGGTTGAAATTACATAGAAAAGCTGTACTTACTTTCCCTGCTGAAGTACATTCTTTAGCCTGATGTGTCAGTAAGTGGCCAGGACGAGACCACTCAGAAGAACAGTAGGAATCTTTGCAATGTGTGATTACAGACAGGAGTTAGCAGGGACATCCAAATGTCTTTAGTGACAGACCTAATATTAATTCCTTTTAGACTAGCAGATGGAATTGGAATATACTGTTAGTAAGCATTACACGCCACACCATAATTACAGTATATCCCTCTTACAGTACTGACCTACAATAAATATTGCTGTAATGCAGCAGCCCCTGCCTGGCCTCCTTATGCACAACTACATGAGACAATATGCTTCCCACGAGTCTTTTGACATGCCAGACAAATGTTTTTTCCAGAGAAAAGACAGAAAAGGAAATTCAATGAAGGCTGGGGCAGGGGAGGCAAGAGGAAGGAAAGGGAATGGGGAGTGAGAAAATGGTGAGCAAACAGGCATTGGCTGTAGAGAGATTAGCAGGGCTTTTTTTGCAACACATGGTAGTGTTTGGTCACTTGAGGGGCCAGCACAGGGCTCTCCCAACCCACAGCCACCATCACTGCTGCATATGGTTATAAATCTCCTTCCCTGGAGGTATTTAAAAGTCACTGGGACATGGTCCTGGGCAACCTGCTCTAGGTGGCCCTGTTCAAGCAGGGGGGTTGGACCTGATGGCCTCCACAGACCCCTTCCCACCTCAGCCATCCTGTGATTTTGTGATAACAGCAACAGATGAACAAGGCAAGGAACTGGTATTACTGTGGTTACAGGATGATTTCAAACTAAACTGCTAAAGAAGATTTTATTTTATTTTTACATCTCAAAGTATTCCTTGAAAGCAGTTCCTCAGCAGGAGCTGAAGGAAAATAAATTGGTTATGGTTTAATGGACTAGTCCCAGAGAGCCTTTCATAAAATAATTATAATATAATAAATGAGAAATGTTGTAAGAATGGCTAAAATGGGAATTTACACAAAGTATGGTGCTTTTTATTTGCATATGGCCTCAATGATTATGTGCAAGATTTGGCCTCCCCCATAATAAATGCCACATTATGGTTAGAGAAATATGATGCCTTTGTTTTGGCAGAAAATAAATCTCTTAAGGTAATCAAAAATCTATGTAACCTATTCTAAAAATACCCTCTCCAAAACTGCCCGTGCCAGACAAAACAGGAGATAATATTTGCCTTTGACAGGGATATTGATCTATAAAATGTTTCTTTTTTTTCTCTCTCCTTTGCCCGCTTGGTTTTCTTCCAAGTTCCCCTCTCCTGGTGTTTTCAATGGAGCAAGGGGTACTTAGGGGAAGGAACATCTTGAAACGTGACTTTGCCAGCTATCCCCTGATTTTTATTCACACTGAGGCCCTGTGCACTGTTCTGGCAATTCAGAAAGGGATTGCTTTCATTTTTAGCTCTCTAGACTCCCCTCCAGCATGTATAAGGACCTTTGTATGAACAACGACTTAATACACACATTATTGCAAAGTTGCTTTGGATGCCCTTTCCCCTGCGTAGAAATAAATGGAAGTGAACCTGGAAAAAATGTTTCACTTCCTATGAAAGTCAATCCGCCTAGAAAGGAATCCTCATAAAGAGCAATACTGCTGGAGGCAGGGATTTCTCTGAATAAAGTGCTCTAGGTGCTCAGGAGGTGGATTTCCTATTCATTGGTGTACACTAGTGGCTTTATAATGCTATGGTGACACAAAGCACCTATACTAGTCTAAAAATACAACACTTGGATCACTGAAACAGCAGCACAAAGCAGCTGGGCTAGACCAGTGTGTCTGACACTTGCTATACTTACTGGTTGTGGAAGCTAATTTAGACAATCTGTGACCTCCTTACATTGGCCACCACTCATCTCTTCACATGTCTTCAAGTTGGGGTGAGAAGAAATTGCAACACTATACTCCTTCAAGACCGTGATATTATTTGTTCCCTACTTTTCTTCAAAGGCCCAGCAGTGGAAAAAATAATTCTGGGAGTTTATATGATTACAAAACATGGGATTTGGGGTGGAGAGAAGTTGTTTCTTGTTTAGCAGAAATAGCAAATCACTGGGGGGATGGCATTTCCAAACAACAAATACCCCACCTGTTGCTTTTACCTGGCAGCCTCTCACACCAGAAGAGTGATGAATTAAAGCTTTTGTACATTTAACTGCTGTTCCCAAGGCTCTATTTCCTCATTAGCAAGTGTTTTTCTCTCAGGCAGAATACCGTGCTTTGTTGTGTCTATTTGGCAAGCCTCGGTTATGCTTGGTCAAAGGAAGGTGGAAAAGAGACATGCAAAGACAAGCCATACTTCACGTGAGTGTCTTTTAACAGCTCTCAAAGGCTGCTGATGGGCAACTGTCCCTTCTGCTCCCACACGGTACCTCAGGCTGGGCTGCCCATGTTGGTTTCCTGAGACAAACCATCATAACCTCCAGTTAAGCATAAGCAGACATGGTTTTTGAGGGACAAAAACAGATAGGAAAGAGTTTAAACATTGAATTCACTTGTACAGACTTATAATTTCTCTGTCTGTAAGGATGAACAGCACAGAGGTTTACTCTGAACTCAATCAATCATTCCAAAGCACAGTCAATAAAACCAGTGTATAATAGCTGCTGCTAACCACAACCATGTATCAAATCAACCATTATGGTTTCTAGGACAGAGGATGTAAGGAAATCTTACAGTTATTGGACCATTCTTTTTCCTGGAATACTATACTTCTAAAATAGCAGCTTAACAAAACACCACCAAGATCAAGGAATATTTGCTGTCAAAGACCAAAGGAAGCACTGGGTTCATAAACTGAGGGGCCTTTGAAAGCCTGAAGCAGCGCTGAAAATAGCCTTTCAGCTTCTCTTTCTCTCCTTTCTGGTCTCCTTTTTAGCTGCAGTTATTTGTAGCAATTTGCAGATATAAATCCTTATTTTGAATGCATTCTCCTAACTCTCAATTCATACTTTCACATAAAATAGTCTTAATATTTGTTCAATACCCATGACATAAGCTGGCATTCTGAAATTTGAACATATATAGCCGCATATTTGTGCACACATGTAAGTACATGGAGGGTAGCCAGCTGCTTTGCCAGCAGTTCCAGGCTAAGGATTTCAGTCTTAATATTCAAATAAGTCCTTCAGGTCTTCAAATTTTGTGACAAGGCTTACTTTTCCCAGAAAACTTAGAGAAATGTTATCATGTGCCAGGGTCTTCCTTCCCTGCAACCCTCAGAGATGACAGCCAAGCTCCCCAATTGTTAGTACTTTCATATTTTTTGGAGCCAGGAAAATATTAAGGGAATCATGTCTCATTTATAACCTGTTATGTCATTTTGGACAATTCTTCTTGGTTTTTTATTCATACCGTAATTTTCATAACGGTTCAATGAAAAGATGAGTTATCTGCACCCTGTAATCCCAACGCAAGACCAAGCCAGGGATCCAGGACAACACATGCTGCCAGTCAACTGGAGTCACAGCATTCAGAGCTGTGATGCATACATTGCTCGAATCAGCTTTTTGTTGAATAAAACAAGCACTTCCATCTCCTCCTTGAAATCTGGAAGCAGTCTAAGCTGATGACAACACATCAGCCGAATTGTTGTCATTGCAATTTAGTGGACTGTTGCACACTGTGACAGCACCAGCTGCCAAACAGCCTTGAAATGTAGGACCAAGCCCCAGCTGATCACACCTAGACCTGAGATCACTGATCATCTGAATCTTGCTGAATTCCCACAATGCTTTGACAAGAAAAGAAATGTTAGAAATTTGTAATGTGATGAAAACGGGAAGCCATCATGGCTGCTCATGAAAACTGGTCGTGAAAAAAAGATCTGGGAACTCATGAATAAAAAATTGTTATGTGATTATATATTGTCCCACTCAAATGTGTTTCCTTCTTGGGAAAAAGCCCTGCTTGCCATAGCTTTGTGCAGCAAACAACCAGTAAGCCAGTTAAATTGCTTTGAAGAAGTGAAAGGAAATAATATCCCTCCTGAGAAAAGCATGAGATCTTTCCTGAAGACACCACAGTTATGTCTTAAGCTGTGTGTGCAAGTCAAGTAACTTGCCGCTTCCATTGCAGAGGCAGGAAAAAATGGGATGAAAGAATCACTCACTGCAGGGAAACAAGAACTTTTGCACAACTTGGTTGAGTTCCCTCCATCACTGCCTTCCCCTGCCAGATCCTCTTAAGAGAGAGAAAATAATAATCTAATGAGATGGTCTATTACTGACAGTTCATTACACTAATTTGAATGGGAATCTTGCTTTCAGTTTAAAACCAGAGATGTTTTTGCCATTCATGAATGATATTTTATTTGTTACAAAAACACCATGCTGTGGGAACATGTCATTTCAGTAACATCCCACCTTTCAACTACACCATTGGTCCCTTTCCAATAATAATTACAATCATTCTCTAATTTTAATTTAAAATACAAGAAACTTTTTCAGAGCATGCAGAAGCTCCCTCATGCTGTGCCACTCTCAACTTCGTGCTAAGTATTAGTCAGAAGCAAGATGGTTCAAACAGTACAGTGGGACAGAATTATATTGGAGGCTGATCTTCATGTCTCCAGGATCAGCACCAATAAATCAGTGCTTCTCATTAGATGTTGTGTTAGTTTCTACTTTTATTGCTGTGGCAACGTAGCAATGTTTTTCTGAAGATGTTTTTTTGAAGAAACATAACTGTGTTCAAAACTCTTCTTCCAGTAATTTACTGGTTTATAATAGTTTGTAATTTGTAATTGTAAAATCATACATTTTTTCCCCCTGGAGATACTAGTGTCATGTACATATACACACAGAAGCACATACTGTTGCATGATTTGTCTTTGAATGGAAATTTCCCATAAATATAAAGTAAACCATTCCACACAAGTGAATACAGTACAAGCACAATTACATCAACGTGTTTCTTACATATTTTGGCAAATTACTAGGATCTGGTTATCAAATTTATGATGTTCTGCTCCTGTAATAAATAATCTGTGAACCCATTAAAGCTGTGTTTCTCATATGTCATTAACTACGATAGACCAAGCACATGTGGAAGCATAATCTCCTTCCTAAAGCCAGATACCATATATCAAACTTAGGATTTTCTATGTGGCCTGTTGTAGTATTCTTGGAACCCAGGGAATTCAAATGTATGCTATATATTTGAGACCTATAAAAGATTGGGTTCATTTCTCCAAATACCAAATAAGTTTTCCCCTCAAAAGATTTAACTTCGTCATTCAGTCTGCTGCCATCACATCCAAACTTTAATCTGCTAATTACAAGCAAAAAGTAAACTCAGTTTTTAACTTTCAAGAAATTACATTTAGGCAAAATATTTTCTGCTAATAACAGAAGTTCTGACAACCTCAGTTCAAACTCAGAAATATTGGACTAATTTTACTCTCCTCTACCCTTACACTTACCTATTTTTACAGCCACTAGCAGATAGTTTTATTGTCTTAGCACCCCACAGAAATTAATCTCCAGCCAATCCTAAACCCTCTGGCACCAGAACAAGTCTGTCTCCTCCATTAAAAAATACAACCACCTTGAGAGTGAAAAAACGTTGGACGGACAGGTTAAATGATTTGCTCATGGTTGCACTGGAGCACTGTGATGAAAACATCTTCCACAAGTGCCAGTGCAGCACTGAAAAGCACCCCTCCTTTGGGCAATAAATACTAATGCTTTTGCAAATACTTGTGAATTTGACCTGAGAACAATGGTGCTCTTTCTGCCAGCAGCACCACCTCCCACTGCAAAGGCAGCAAATTGTAGTTTGAATAAAAGCTGGTCAGCACTGTGTTACTGCTCGGCAGTGAAAGTTGCATTCAGCCTTCCAAATATTCATCTCTTCCTCTTGCCCACATTCAGTGAATTTTCATTTGTGAGAACATTTTTATCCTGTTCTGTTTCTGACAAAGCTCAGAGAAGAAATGTCAGTGATGTTACAGCCATCTAGCATAATGTTTACTAAATAATTCTTTGTTGCATCTCTCCAACTGTTTTCTTCAGAGGGAAACAAACATTCTTACAAATACAACAGATGACATATGAAATGATAAAAGTGCCTATTGGGCAAATGAAAGATCTCCTTTATTCTCCAAAACATGAAGCTTTACAAGTTTAATGTGGAGTGCTGTACTATGCCAGATACGTTTGGAAATCATCCCAACTATCACTTTGAAATCCTGCCTATTTAAAAGTTTTGGCAACTTTAATCACAGGCATAAAAGCTTCAGCAAAATTGCTGTTTTAATGAGGCCAACTCTGCCAGGAAGTGACAAAGCAGCCAATGCCATCTGTTTGCATCTACCCACATTTACTCTATTAATATGAGCCAAACTTACAGTTGTAAGTATTGTTTTACTGGTATCATTATCTGGCCTAAAAATAAGCTATTGGTCTTATTCATTGCTGAAGTAACTCTACTGAAATCACCACTGTTACAACAGATATAATTTGACCCAATATTTTTTTGGCCAGAAAAGAAAATTGGAAAAATTCAGCTCCAAGTGCTATGAACGTAAGGAAACCTTGGCTAACAGATGAGTGTGTTTTTTGTTGTTGTTGTTGTTTTTTGTTGTTGTTTTTTCATATATGCATTACAAGCTGAGAACTAACTACTCTCGCAGGTCACAGTGACTGTATCCTGAATCTCTGTGGAGTTAAAATGCTTGGAATAAATATAAGTTTAAAATATGTTTCTATGTTACTGTGCTACTATTGAGTTTCTATTCAATGATCCAACATGCAGTAGCCAAATAAATCCATCTGGCTTCTTTTCTACACAAGCTTTAGGTCCCTCAAGATATTTTTCTGCATATTTTCCATAGTTATAAAACTTTTGGCCATGCATTGATAAAACATGAATATGGGCATTTGTGGGTTCCTTATACTTCAATTGAAGACTTAAAACCACAAATTGATTTGACACTCCAAAGAAGCACACTGCTGAGAAATGTCTGCTCGCATTTCATGATGTCTCTGTCTACACATTAAGAACAGAGTAACCACAGTTGAGCGTAAACTGCAGGAACCTGGAGCACTTCTACGTCTGTAATTCTGAGTACAAGCTTGAGCTCCAGCCCAGCTCCCATACAGGGTGTACAATAAGTACAAATCTCCACTGCCCATCTCCTTATCCCACCCTCCCCCATTTTGCCCTCTTTTTCTAACCTCTGGGAAGAAGACCCGGGCACATGGATTGAAAGGAAGCCAAAACCAGATCCAGCAAGATCCCTGTTAATATAAAATAGATATAATCAAAGCAAAAGAAAAGAAACTGTAAGTTTTAATACCTTTAGGATCTGAAACAGGCTGTTTCAAGTGGATGGGGAAGGAAATTCTCCTGGTTTCCCACTTGCTTCCTACATTTATGAATGAATGTGTGTGCAGTCACTACTCTCCAGCACTCTTAAACATAGTTTAATACAAGGAAGACATTAGTTTCATTGGCTGACATTCTCCTGCAACAGGGATAATTCTTCTCTTGTCCTTGGGTCTTCATGACTTTATTTCATATTTGTTCAAAAAACTACTTATGATCATCTACATCCTCTTGGTTAATGGCACAATTTATTTTGTTTTGGGCAGCTTATGTTATGATCTCTGAGATTATACTGGATTTAGGGATTTCAGTTCAGTCTTTAGTGGCTCATATATATCGCAAATCTAATGCATATCACAGGTCACAGGGTAAAAAAAGTGTGTAATACGGCATTTCTGTAAAAGCCCAGAGTGCTGGACAACATTGGTAGGCTAATCTGTCATCACTAAGAATTATTATATTCATAAGTCTATACCACACAAACAGAATCCTCTGACCTAAATGAAATTACTCTGGTTTCACAGCAGTACCACTTAGACTGCATTACAGTCCCTTATCTGTGGCTTTCCTTTGGCTATAAGTGATGGGAGACTGGTGCCTTACGTAGTTATACTGCCCATTTACTTTCCATATTAGAACAATAAGCATAAAGAGCTTTGTTTTTTTAAAGATCTGCTGCAGCTTGACTGAGCACTTCAGCCTCCTCTTTGGCAAATACTATATTCTGATTTTGATCAAACTTTTTGAATGTATCAGGCTTTTTGTTTAACACTGTTCCTTTTATGTTGCATTCCTGATTGTTAATCATTAGGATGTAACTAGGCTATGACATGAACAAACATTTCCAGCATTTTCTTCCCCTTTAATGCCAAAGTTCAGAGTAGTTTATGGATTTAAACTTGCTGTGCACACTGGACACTCTATTTAAGATACCAGCATGTAGCGTTCTGACTTGGAAGACTGTTAGAGGGTTTAATGT
Source organism: Nettapus auritus (assembly GCA_011076525.1). Lineage (NCBI taxonomy): Eukaryota > Metazoa > Chordata > Aves > Anseriformes > Anatidae > Nettapus > Nettapus auritus. Next base: position 90,581,719 of record CM021768.1, on the reverse strand, counting down.
TGGTTTCTCTTCAACACAATGAATTGCGGTTCTCACAGTCAGGTTACCTCAAGCATCATTTGGGGATGGCCCCAAAGGCATACACCCCATGGCACGTCTGGACAGAAGCTCCAAGGACACTCTGTCTGCTCCAGCTCTGCCCACAGCTCCTGCACTGGCTACAGGGGAAGAACAGTGCAGGCTTAGGGTAACCTTGAAAGAAAAAATCTTCCTAACCCAACATGCCTAGGCATTAGATTAAGCTCTGAAAAAGATGCATTGCAAATAACTTCAGAGAACATGAAATGTAATTTTACTTCCATATTATTTTGTCAGTGCAATAAGAGCAGATACAAAAAAGGAGTTTAAGCTAGGACCCTCTTGATTCTAAAATAGGAAGGTAACAGCTGCTAAACAGCATCTGATACTTGATTTCTGAAGATATTCCCAGACCCATGGCCCATTTAGCAAGTGCCACAGCGTGACCACCTCTCCAGCACCGTTTCCTCATCACAGAGCCAGAAGGCCACAGTGGTGAACCTGTGACGTGCTGCAGGCCACGCTCCAGCTGTCTTCCAACAAACCAAACCACAGCAGCTCCAGAAGTCCGCAGTAGCGGCACTAATTTCTACCAGCTGAGGACTTTGAGCCGTTATCTGTTGTTTAGACTTCAGAATGGACCTCCAGGCTCTGCCGCCTGAGCCTCCTCTAAACAAAGTGTCCGTGCGGCCACTCCTGACACCACTGAGAAGTTTCACGGTTTCCCTATGAGCCCAGAGTGTTTGCATGGTTTACTCAGCACCAGAGAGCAAGATGTGCCTTGTACCATGATAGCTTGCAGCTCTGGTGACAAAGTGACATTTAATGCCTGAACAATGCTGCCGCGGGTGCAGGGAATGGAGCACCTACCACATGGGCACTCCTGAAACGAAGCCGGCCCAGAGTGCCAGCTTTGCGAAAAAGAGCACTTTGTTTCTGCTTGGCCTTGGCAAGCTTTTAACCCTGGCTAATTTAACATTAAAGCTACACTAGCTGTCTCAGATCCATATTGTTAAAGCCAGCTGGATATGCCAAAAACTACAAAGAGAGCGAGCGTTTTGCCTAAACAAATAATACTGACTGTCACTTTGTATCAGGACTTAATCCTGTTAATGAGCCACAGGTGGGGCAATTTCCCTGATTGAATGCATTTTTCAGAGACCATTACCATTCACTGTGCTGCTTGCTGATAGCCATGTGATATGTACTGTAATCCTGACATTGCTCTTACTCAGCAGTTCATTATTTAGAGTGCCTTTTACCTTTACATCCAGTCAGCCCTGTTATCTCTAGCCCAGCCACGAGGAAATGCTGCTCCAGTTTATTGTGAGCTGTATTCAGATTTGCATCAGGCTGCAGATTTGTATTTCTTGTTGTCTAAAGGGTCTGGGGGAGATTTCAAATGGTTTCACAGTGGGTCTACTCTGCAGTGCTAAATATGGGAAACTTCACAGGAGTAATTTACAACAATGAAAATTAGGTAAATTCTTTGGTTATTCTACTTCAGGTCCTAAGATCTTATTTTTTGCTACACAGAAATAGGAACATGGATTAGAGAAGTTTAACAACTGATTTGATGTGAAAATCTGTGCTGAAATGCTGTTTATGTTAATAGTAAAATATTTCAATTCATTTGTTAGTTTTTCAAGTATATTGTTTTAATTCTTGTTATTATACAATCCCAGTATGTTTTCATGGTTGTAGAAGAAACAAGAGAAAGTTTTCATTGCTTCTGAAACCAAATGGCTGAATTCACATCTCTATATATACAGAAATTATTTAATATTTATTTGGACATTGCTGGAAGGAAAATCCCATGCAATCAAATGAAAAGGGATCCTCTGTGTCTCAGAAAAGCTCTCTCCCACAGCCCTGTGAAAAATGGGCAAGTAGCTGATATTTATCCTGCTTAGGTGCAGCAGGCTGGTGAGCTAGTTCTTTGGCCAATCTTTTTTTGCATGACTTCCTGACTGTCTTACCTACACTTGCTCCTCCAAGAAGAAAAAGATGGGAGAGGAGCAGCCAGGATACCTGTTTCACTATCCAGTGAATAAGAATATGCCTACTTAAGGTAAAAAGTCTTGGGTTTATTATCTACCTTTTTTTGGTTCAGAAGTGGAAAATATGAAATGCCCACATATTTTTCAGTGAAAATAATCTGCTTTGGAAAACTTGATTCTTTTCACTGAAAGCCAGTTCTGCTGCTGAAAACCAGTGCTAGGTACATGATGGGACCTGCAGCCTGAATTTCCCTAGGCTGTGTTGCAGATCACCACCACAAATGATTTGCTGCTCCTTTTTAAACTAAATACAAGACAAAAATGGCTATTTTGGGTTAAATGAACATGCACATCTTTGAGCTCAGGAACTAATAACAGGCTGGCCTCCATCAGACAGTTATCTCATGCTTTGTTTGTTTTTACCTGAATTAGATTAGTGCCGCAGTGTGATTTCACCCTTATTAGACACCAGAAAGGCTTCACAATGTAGCACTGAGCTCAAGGAAAAGTTCAGACAGAGTTCAGAGCTAATTAGACATCCCAGGCTCCTCACGGCAAGGAAACCTTGAAGTGGAGTGGACTCGTGCGTATCTGATATGACTGAACTTCACAGGCATGGATTTTTACTGTCACCAGCCCATGGGGCTTCTCTGGTGCCCAGACACTACTGCATCTGCTGGCCTTTTGCTCAGTGGTGAAATAATAAGTGCTTTCTCTGCCCTACCAGTTTGCATGAAGTGGTTACTGGAAAATCACTGAGAACTCTGTTAAAAATACCAGTTACCTGTAATGTAATCATTTATGACAGAACAGCATAACTGGGCATAACCAGGACCCCAAGAAAGGATGTACAGAGGTGCTACCACTTGTTTGGTTTTTGTTTGTTTGTTTGTTTGTTTGTTGTTTTGTTTTGTTTTTTGTTTTTTTCACATTTCTAAATATTTTTTAATGTTAAAATGGTTTGTGATTTTTGTTTGTTATTTTTTAGGCTAAATAATAATCATCCCTAGATTTTAAAGATATATTTTGTATTTCCAAAACAATAATATCAGAGTTACAGAAAATAAAACAGATGCAACCCCTACCAGTCTATTTGTTGTCTTCCCAGTTATAAGAATCTAGTTGCCTATTTACGAAATTATTTGCCAAAACATGTGCATGTATCTCTTCTTAAACCACCAAAACCTGGGAGTAGGAATGGTGAAACACCTCTGGTGTTTCACCCCTGCTTGACTTCATAGACATTGTTCCTACCATGCAGTACCAAGGAGGCTGGCTGCTCTATTTTAAAAACAATCTCTGGCAGCAAATAGTTATATTCCAGGCACCTCTGCCCCAAAAGCTTCACCAAGAATAAAACTGTGAAGGTGGCCAGCCTCATGTATAACTCTTGCCCTACTTGGTTGCACTTGTCTGCTGATAGTTTTTGCTGGAGCAAATTCACCACTGGGTGCTGGGCCCCTCCATGTCAAAACCTGGCCTGTGCCCATTGACTTGGCTTTAGCTGCACAATGTTAATATAGTGTTTCAGGATCTGCTTATTATTGCTTAAAGAAAAGGTAAAATGTCGTATTCCTTGAATAGTCACAATTTTCACTGCCTTGGGGTATAGGGCATGTGGATTAAGCACCACGCAAAATGGGGGAAAATACATCATACAGCGGTATCTCATCAAAAGGGATCTGTGCAGTAATATGACATTATACCTCGTGTATCCAATCTGCTCGCTACAGGTGAATGGTAATTCAGGTAAAACAAAACATTGATTAGCATACTATGAGAAAAAGCTTCCTGCATAAACTTCAGGTTTTTTACTTGTGAACTAATCAATTTTTTTGAAACAGGCTACATTTGTGAATTTTGGAAACTAAATGAAGCACAGCAGGGATTCCAGTTTATTGCCTAACAAAAACGATTACTCTTTTAACAGTTCTGACAGGCACAACTGAGTCTTACAAGATCTATTCCCTTCTCTCCAACCCTGTTTCCCCCCTCAAACACTCTGTTGCCATATTAACAATCAATTTAGAAGATTTGAGTTACCTCAACAACACACTGTAGGGAGTTATCTCTCTCTCAATTTATTCTCAAGAAAACTATGTATGATTTAATCATTGCAAATGACACAAAAGCTTTCAGTGCATGTGTATGTTATATATACAGCACATATATTTGTGATGTTCATTTTATAGTTTAGAATAATAGAATCATTAATGTTGGAAAATAACTCCAAGATCATCTGGTCCAACCATCTCCCTACCACCAATATCACGCTACGAAAGCCCCTAAGCACCACATCCAACTTTTCCTTAAACAACCCCAGGGATGGTGACTCCACCACCTCCCTGGGCAACCCATTCCAATGCCTGACTGCTCTTTCTGAGAATAAATTTATCCAAATTTCCAACCTAAACACCCCGTAGCACAACTTAAGGTCATTCCCTCTTGTCCTAAAAGCTTGCATCTTTAGTGGTATTATTTGTAGCTCCATGATCAAAACCTGAGAATAGTTTTAAGAGAATAACAGTATAAAAGAAAGATTGTCCCCAGTAAAGACTGCTCAAGTTGTAGCTCATTAAATTTCTTGCACATATGAAAAATATTTATGAAGTCCCCCCTTGATCTGAATGACCAAGCTAGAATGCATGGAGTAGATTTCTGTGCCAAAGTGGTGGAATTAATTCCCCCAACAATTTATAATATACTGCAGAAAAGTCACTCGGACTGCTATGGGATCAGGAGTGAAAGGCACTGCCATGCAAGGACCCCGGAGAGATTTCAACACCCTGGCATGGAGATCACATTCTGCCCCATCTACCCATTCCTATAAAGAATGCCAAAACCTGACAATTTCAGTTCACAAGTAAGACTCTGAACTTCCTGTGTCTTGTCTGGTGTGCAAAAAGGCTTCAGGAGACTGACGCCTTTGCATTATTAGCTGGCTGTGATTTATGGTGTGAAGGAGAGTGGCTGCGGCTGGGGTACAGCTTGCTCCATTTCCTGATTGGAGCTGAACTAGAAATATGCATCAGCTTTCCTCTAAATCTGTAACCACATCATCATATTTACAAAAGAAAATGAAGATACAGACCTACCATGCCCACATATATCCATGACAGGGTACAAGTTGTTGACCCTCTGCATGCACACACACCTCCCTGCCTCATCTGTGTACCGCAAAATGGGAATGGACAGGCTCTTTGACAAAGAAACTACTTTTTTTAGGGAGACAGCATTGTACTACGCATATTGTGTATGTCACAGGTGGTGAGAATACCAGATAGCTTAAAGGAAAAACCCTTACTAGATGTAAAAGCTGCTTTACATTTCATTCACACATTTTCCACAAGAACTATTGAAAACCCTGACAAAGTGATATATGACCAAATAAAATGTGAGTTTACTGCATACAGACTCACACTGTTTCTGGTACATTTTTGTCTCAAAACTAACTGTGCCAACTGTTTCTCTTACAATTTTTCTCAAAACCCACTGTGCCAACCAAATGTCATTGATATGTGACTTTCCACACAGATATATAGTATTGCAAGTTTTCAAAATACTACATTAAGGCTGTAAAGCACATTGCTTTAAACTTGCACAAAAAAAATCAGAGGATATGAAGGAAGCAGACAATTGGCAGAACTGGCCTTTCTACCACATATGTCAGTAAGACCTATAGCTTGGGAAAATGATGCTTGCTGGAGTATAGCACTAATGTATTTACCATATGCTGTGCTAGAAGCTTTTTACATTCATTCTAATAATCTGCAAACTTGGTAATTCACATACACAAGCTGGAGCTCTTTTTTTATGTTTCAGTAAAGATTTAATGTATGGTCTTGTAGCATTACAAGGCTGTGTTGGTTTTAGCCAGCACACTGTATAGATTCTGCTGGTACGCTGTGAAATGCTGTCAGAAATAAAAATAAGAGTACAATTCCTCTACTTAATGAGTGTTACTGGCTTTGATTCTTATCCCTTAAACTATTTATTCCTTAGTTAGTAAAGCTGCATAATTTGTAAAAGCCCTGCTAATTATTGCTCTGAACTACAGAGATAATGATAGAAGGGGAAATAAATACATAGAAAGCTAGAAATGCTCATTTCAGAGCTCACATTGAACAAAAGAGGAAAGATAACCCAAGTCTGGGTATCTATTCCTAAAGGCATGATACCAAACAACAAAACAGCAGAAGTGTTGACAAGGGGCATTCAACCAGCTCTCCTTTAGGACTTCCATAGTCCCTCCTTGCTTTAAACACTTCCCATGACCACAAATGGGCAACACAAAGGAGAAAGTGCATGAACATGCACTGAGAGAAAAGCTGAGTGAGACTAGAATGAGGTTGTTTGCACTGAAAGAATACCCCAGTGCTCCAGGCTGCTTTCCTTCCTCTTCCCTTTATCTCGCTCTCCATCTCCCACCTAGGTTTTCCTGCTTCTCCTCTTCACCATCCCCAATTTACAAAGCTACCATATTACAGACAGCCATGGACACAACAGCTAACCCATGCAGAGCTGAACCCCTCCTGGGTCAGATCCGGTTTGCAAATATAGGTCAAAAACCTAATTGAGACTGGACCGTGTAATCCCAAATGGCCCATCTGTTCCTTACTCCCATTTCACAAAGCCTTGCTTGTCATCACCCTCTGTGACTCCCAGAGCTCTGGCCTGCCTATTTGAAAATCGGTTGTTCTCAGAGGAGCTGGGGATGGATGAAATGTTTTTTCACCATATTCTGCACAGCCAAGTGCATAAAGACACATGTACTCAGACCATCTCCAAAGTCAGCTTCTGTTTGGCTCAATGCTGAGCTGGGCGAGGATGTCAAACATGGCTAAAACGTGTGCTTGGTTAAGGCAGGGGCCAGAAAAAGCCTTTAGGAATGTCTAGTAGGACTGATTTTCCTTTTTCTCTTTGTGTGTTTTTTTTCCTCCTGGTTCCTTAACACCGCAACAGACAGCCCTTGATATTGTTATAGAGGCTGACCTGATAGGAAATGTGTTGTATACCTTTTCTTTTAGAGGTTCTGTGTTGGTTAGCAGAAAATAGCACTTTCATGGGGTGATTCTATAGAGTGCCAAAATTAAAGTGGATTCTCTTGGCATTGTTGAACTTCTGCATATATACATATATATATACATATATATATATATTTAATATGGGCCTTCACAGCACTGTTGGTTGAGTGCCTAGGTTCAGTGGTTTCAAGGTGGACTGGGATATAGAAGAGCCTCTTTCTAAGCTTTGGTGGCTTCTAAATAGCTCTAGGGCAGCAAGGTTGGGGGCTGCTGCTTACTATGGGTAGGGCCCTGAGGGACCTTTTCCATACCCTGCATAGAATAGGAAAGAGACCCTCTTCAGTTGTAGAATAGAGACAGTTTTCTTATGTTGCTGATGGTCAAGTGTGAATAATGTCATAATGCTTCTTGTTTGCTGACTTCTAACCCTGAGCAGCCTATAACATGTGTGATCGTGTCCCTCCTCACCTTGTCCCAAGGAAGATACTTCCCTACCTTCTTTAAGGAGCTGCCACCCTCGTCTCTGGCACTACTGTCCTCTTGAGAGTCCAGGCGAATGCTTAGTGTCTCTTCAAGGGCTGAAGTATCAGGGCTGTAGTCATAACAGAGGGAAAAGCTGACTAGAGCTCATGGGGCACAACAGCCAAAGGAGCTTGGAGGCAGGAAATCACTAACCTTCTCCACAAAGGCATTCAATTGGCCAACCCTTTTGTTGTGAAGGGCACAGCACTGGTTCATATTGGTGCAACACAGGCAGTTTTCCTCACAAAGTGTTGTGGCAGTCAAGGGTGCTAGTGCTGCATGCAATTTAGGGACTGGATAGTGATAAAGCTTGCTGGAACTTTTGGGATAACCAACAATCCTGAAGGTGTAATGTGGAAGAATTCCAAAAGCACACAGCACACACATGAGAAGTGTCCTTCTTCAGAGTGATGTTGCTATCCTCACAGAAGAGATTTGTAGAAAGAGTCTGACACAACAGCACGTCTGACCGTCAGAAGCAGCACATGCTCCCAAGAGGCACATAAAACCGATCCGCAGACTTAAGTATATCGGCTCTTTTGACACAGAGATGACAGAAAAAAAGAATTACCAAATGCCCTTTCCTCAGGTCATGAGCAGGTTAAATTCTAGAAGAAAAACAGGACTACCATGGATAAGCCAAAAGTGCTGCATCTTGATCAGTTACAGCATTCTTTCCTGACTGGCAGAACATGAAAGTTCAGAAATAAGCGGTAGCAATTTTGCATTTTGCACAATTGTAGAAAATGCTACTTGGCAAGTATCAGGTATTATGTTTAACAGACTAAGCATTTGTCTACCACAGACTTCCTTTGTATTACAAAGCAATAAATAGACGTGATGTTACCTTAAATGGAATAAACGTCACCTTGTGGAAAAGATAAGTGATGACTGAAATGAAGCCAAACTTGGCAACGATAATGCAAACAAGAGGATACTGGTGACCCCACTGCATGAATATCATGATTCTGTCTTGTAATAAAATCTCGTGCTATTGTTCATATGTGCATAAAACACCCTTGCAGTGAAATACATACACTCTCATATTCTGTCCCACAAAACTGTGTAAAAGCAAAATTAGTGTCATCCGTGGGTCAAAGCCAGAAAGTTCTGCTTGTGGCTCACTCGGTCTCTGTGTTTTTCAAAAATAACTTTATGTTTCTCAAAGCTATACACCACAGCTTTACCACTGGCATCTTCACTCTGAAGTCTTGAATACCCATAGTGAGGGTGCAGTGACCCTATCCTGAGACTAGCACATAGCCAAAGTACTCTGTCGCATTTCCCAGTACCAAGTCTAACTAATTTCTTCCTTCAGATCACTCATGTAAACTCCACCATTATGACTAATCTCTGCTTCCATTATTATTACCTTTCATGTATTTGTGGAATACTGTATCTGAATTACTGTAATAACTCAGTATAGTTCATTCAAGTCCCTCTGTTTTATCTTCAGATACTTGATACTTCAGATACAGATACTTCTGATATTTTATCTCAAGACTCACACATCTCTTTGTTTCCTTTCTTTTTCTGTAACATTTCTACATAAATCCCAAATTGTTAAGGCCGAAACAGTACAGGTTTTACTCCATTTAACCAGGAGTGGTGACTAAATAAATGTGTTTAGAGGTAGGTTAGCACCCTCTGCTGTATCATTAGTGTACTGCAAATTTTCTTTAAGATTAAAGGAAGGTAAATGAATTATCACCAAAGCGAGAAAAAGAGGGATGCCTAAGAGATGAATACCGAGAAAATGCTGAATTAAGTATTTTTCAACTATTTTTTTTGTGTGTATGCAAATGGTAAAGGCATTGAACTTGGCAAAGAGATTACTGACATGGCTTTTTTCTTTTTTCTTTTTCTTTTTTTTTTTTTCTTTTTTCTATTTTTTTTTCCTAGAAATTATTTTGTATGATATGAAAATCACTTAGATGTAAGTTTCAAAATTTTCACACCATAACCTAATTAATTTGTGGTTTTGAATTTTCATTTTACTTGAACTGAGATGCAAGAGAGTGTCACTCAGAGGCATTTCTGTTCAATATGTACAGATTTTATGTAATTTATTTTTGACTCAAATGATATTTTGTTTTCTCATCACAATACATTTCAAAGCTGCAAAATCTCTAAAGAAGAGTGGTATATATTTTTTGTTTGTTTGTTTGTTTGTTTTTCCTTCAGGACTGAACTGTGCCTTAAAATAGATTACATAGTGCCTTTTAAGTAGAAAATATTATCAGATACTAGGAAGTAGTTTAAAGCAGAAGAAAGTTTATATAAATACCTATTTTTATATCATAGATCTTTGATGAGATGTTCCAAGTCCTCTTCTCAACCTACAGACACAAAACATACTCTACCTAAGCAAAGCTTTCACCACAGAAAAGAAGTGGTGAAGATTACAGGAGTCATCATTACTGAACTGTGTGCAAATCCTTCTGGTTAGCTATGATGATATAGAAATCATTCTGCTCTGTGGGTGTACTTATTCACATATATGCATGGCAGTGTGAATTTTTTATTATTGTTAATTTTGTCAAACTAGTGTCTCTGAAAGCATATATGACTCTTTCCTATATGATTCTTTCCAGTGACTCTTCAGTCAAGTCTTATCTATAAAGATAACTTTGTTATAACTAAAAGTTATGCCTTACTCCTTTACTCATATGTGTCTCTGGTATAGTAAAACTAAAATTTTCAAACAGAAAATTGCTTGAAAAGCAATTTACTTTGAAATCCCATCTAAAAATTGAAGTATAATAACACTGGGGAGGAGAAAACCCACAAACTGGTTTTTGGGTTTTACTTTTTTACATGTAAAAAAGTAAAAGCAATTACTTATTTAACAGCTTTCAAGTGAAATAAGGGAAATATGAAGCTTAAAATTGGCTATTGAAATCCCTGGCCCATGCATGTTCACAAACCTGGTATTTCTCCATCTGTTTTAATCTCTTTTGAGTGGCATACTTAAATCCAATGCAATGACTTTGCAGTGGAAACATAAGAATGATTAAATCAAATTCAGAAACAGGAAGAGCAATCTTTCACACTTCTGTCTTCTGGGCAAATTAGCATTCTGCTTCAGCAAAACAAACAAAAAAACACCTTTTTATATCACTTCCTATTTTAATTTTTATTTTAGGTCAAGCAAAACATTTTAACCCAAAAGAAGATGTATCATTTACTTAGTGGACTTGATCTCAAAAACCAGCTTGTAGTTTAAGTATTTTTAAAATAGACCAGTTAAAGTTAGGGCCAAAACAAAACAAAGGTGCCTATTTGATTAGTCATTCATAACAAAATTTTGCCAGATATATACAGTTATGATGGGAATTTCAATGGAAGAGTTATTCTCAAAAGAAAAAGGTGGCATTCTGGCACCCTCAGTTTGGAGCATCGAGTTGCTGTTCCTGTGTGTGAGTAAAGGCAGTCACTGGCACGATACATCTGTTCATATCAGTGCAAACAAAAGGTGATCTGTTGAATAAGAACACAAATTTGGATTTCTGGAATCAAATGTCCATAAATTAAATTTATTTTTTTTTCAGGAGTGGGGCTCATATATACAGGCACAACTACTTAAAAACAGAGTTCTGCTGCAGTTCACTGCATTCACAGCAAGACATGCTCATTAAATATAAAAGCAAAAAAATGTCTTACACAGTTAATAAATGCTGTTTTTTTTTTTTTTTTTTACAGTATATTTTAAACCAAAATTTATAAAATAAGGCAGATCTTTTTGTACACTCACTTAATGTTACTGTAGATGGTAATCAGCAAGACGAGCAATATTTTAAATACATTATTCATACTGGGTAGTTAGCTATTTTATGCCAGTTTGATATTTTATAGAAATTACAAATACTTTGATATCCAATGACAGGTTTTCCAGATGCTTATCAAACAAAACAAATCACAGATGTTTGCTTATCTTTCTGATGTATATCCTCCAAAATTAGCTGATCCTATAATAAAAATACAAATATAAATATTTGTAATAAGTCTAAAGGAAAACTTTATTCATGTAAATTATTTTGGGAACTTAGTCGAGAAAAAGGGAAAGTAAAAAATAGCAAAATTTAAAATTACAAAACATGCATTTTCATGAGAACTTTTATACAACTTTTTATGAATCTAAATATGCTCCTTTTTATGTAAATAAGATAACCAGATTTCTCTTTTTGTAGAAGAATATGCCATATTCCAATTTTAGCTACACAAGCAAATGTCCAAAGTAAATATTATTGTTCTGCATCTGAACCACAATTAGCTGGTAAACATACACCTCAAAGAAGACCAATACTAAAGTTCCGTATAGCTGCTTGTTTTATTAATGTAGATTTATACTCCGTTATTTACAGAACCTATCAGGCTCTTGCATTATTTCAAATGCGGTAATTCCAGATTTAAAACAATTATGAGGTAAACTTTCCTTGTTTATGGGTATTCAAAATCAGAATGAGTGAATTTCTTGAAATATCTTTATTTTGGTTTCATGATTTTTCCTTATATCTACAGAATAGCTTATCTATGCACTCAAAATTGCTTAGCATGTGTTATTCCTGGAATAGAAAGGTCACATTTACAAATTTAGACTAAAAAATTCTTTATAGAAGAATTAATGCAAATAAGTTTTCACTTGTGATGTAAACTTTACAATAAAAAGAATTGATCTGCCCAAATTAATCTCCTACCTACACGTCTCTTAAGCTGGTCTCTGTGTAACTACTTTCGCTGTCTTTGTGCTGCAACAATTATTACCTTAGAGTAATTCCTTTTTTTTACTGTAACTTTCAGATATTTATGTGGGTGTCTTGTTGACAGCCAGGTCCATTAGAAATCTGGCTGTACAGTATTAGGACTATACAATTCACAGGACTGGGAAGATTACTACTAAAGACAGTGATGTGACAGTAGGTAATTGTAAGAGAAATAAAGTTAATATAGTACGAAATATGGGAAAAATACCCAGCAATTAATTATTACAGTTATCAACTAAGCTTTTCCTCCCAAAACTAACACCTCTTCGTTCCTTTTCCTAATAAGCAGGTCACTAATACTTCACTTCGTACTTCACAAATACTACAATTTCCTTGTACGCTCTTTTTTTTTCTCTATTGAATATAGTGAGACATCAGCTGTCACCCACTTTCTTCAGCACTCCACTCAGTCATACAAGATCCGTCTCCCATTCATTCTGTTCATTATAGACATTTTCCTGCATTCCCATATGTCAACTCAACTCAATTTGCTTTATGAAAGGATTCCTGTTGACAATCTGTTTTGCTGTGACTACCGAGTCACTGCACTTCTATCACTAATGCTTTTCTTTTCTCTGTTCTTCACCTGAGACTTGCTGCAAGATTAGATTTGCCAAATTATTTAGAAATGGTATTTTTCTAGAAAACAATTAAGGAAATCATCAAATTTAAACCCCTTAAAATAGTATTGAGGGGTGAAGCAAGAACATATTTTCACAGCAGATACTCTGTTTTAACAAAGGGCTAAGGCTGATCATAAATATAAATTTTCTTCATATTTTGCTGATAGTCTACTTCCAATTTTCAAATATAATTTTAGTCTTGCATAATTTATTTCTTATTTACTGTTATCCTACTGTATTATTTACTGGAGAACATTAAATAATAAATAAATTATGCCATACTAACTTATTTACTGTTCTCCAGGAAATAAGTAATAAACATATGTTAATGCTGATATTTTTCAGGAAAAAATGTTAAATGTTGTTGTTTGATAAAATATACTTGCCTAAGTGTTGTCTTTGTAGAATTCCAGAGATGGTGATTGGATGTCTTGTTACAGATGATTGTGGGGAAGGTGATGTAAGTGGAAACAATGGAGGCGTTCTGAAATCAGAAGCAGTCCATGATCCCCTTCTACTGCATTGTGATCCAGATGGTGATATAAGTGAATATCCATTATGTGGTAGGCTTATAGGTGTGGATCTATTAATGAAATTAATTCATGGATAAGAATCCTTTCTCAGAACAAGAGATTTCAAAACCTTTTAATTTCATATTGCTAATATTTTAATAAAAAAATACTGTAGTTTCTCGTGTTCTATAGACTTCTTATCTGATTTTGTTGTTATATAGTTTTTCTACTTATTGTAAGCAGCAGGACAAAACAAGAATCGGTGATGGAAAAGAAGAAATATTATGTTATATAAATATTAAATTTATGCTAGAGAGGTATACTGGGATTAAGAACAAGAGTACTTTTTACTGAAAACCATTTTAAGTTTTTTTTTTGTTTGTTTTGTTTTTTTTTTTATGGTAACAGTTCTCACAAATTGAGACATTTTCATTATTTAGATGGAAAACCTCAAAAACTGTGGCACACAGCATAAGGATGTTCAAGTTATTCAGAGAACAGCTGTTGTGTAGATACCGTGTTCTCATTTTTTGACTTTCAGAAGAGTTACAGAGAAGCTGTTCCACTTCCTGTAAAATTACTGCTCTTTGTATAGAAGTATCATGACTGCTTATGTCCACAGTTACAAAAACTCAGATTACCTCTGCACATTTTTAAGAAAGTAATTTCAAAATATAACCTTCCAACAATAAACAAATTCATATAGGTGACAGCTAATTTAACACAGTAACATTTATTCAGATATAGAATGTAGCCTTTAAATGTGCAGATTCATAAAGGCCAGGCAAGAGTCCAAATTCAGTATCTCATGAGAGACTGTAACATCTTTAAAAGGTTTTTAATTACCTTGTAGATCCTGCTTTATTTTGACTTGATGTTACTCCAGATGACTGAGAACTTCTGTAGGATACACTACCTGTCACAATCACATTTTTGAAAACAGGACCAAAATTAATTACATACTTTATTTAAGAGATCACTTTGGAAACAAGGATTAATACCTTAACTGCATTATCTGACAGAAATTCATGATCAGTTTATTCAAGAATGAAAAATGGTGCAAAAATACAATAGAAAATGAAAGATAAGGAAAGTCAACCAATTGGTTGACTAAATTAAGTCACTTCAGAAATAATCAAAATAGCCCTAAAAATAATTTGGTTTTGGAGGGGATTTAGCACAAACAAGGCATTACTGAAGCATGCTTTGCCTTCCAGTAACTTCTTGCTGGAAGAAGCTCCATGAGAAGTAAAAACTATCAGAACTACTCAGCAGCACTCCAGTGATGGTAAAGGTGAAAAACTGTCTTTAGTCTCAATAGATTAATCCCTACATATAATTTAGCTGCCACAAAGACATCATATTTCACCTTTCCTTAAAATCTTTTCCAAGTTTAACACAGATATGTTGGTTTCTTTCACCTTTTCTCACTGATTAGATCAATATGATAGTTCTGGAGTGTTCCACTTCTTCAGCTATTGCTTTTTGCCCCATTCATCTCCTATAAATAAAATTTCCTTAGTTTGCCATTGCATCCTTGTTTCTACTTGCCCTTACTTTTGCAAGTATGCTTCGATTCATGTAGTTTATCCACTGCAAAACTTTCTGGGTTGATTCTGAAGCTGAGCACATAACTGTCTTATAATTTTACTAATTAAATATCTATTTATATTTAGACACACACACAAAATTATGTAGACTCTGGATATCTTGTTAATTAATAAATTAGTAAGTTAATAGGCAAACATGCATTTAGGAAGGATCTGAAAATATAACTGGGATGCAATATAGAAAAAGCAATTTTTACTCCTTCATTACAATTATATTTAAACTGCATTGCAATTGCATTTATCCTTGTTTCAGGCCTTTTATACCATGAGAAAATGAGTGCTAGAAGTTCCATATGCGGCTCTTAACTACTGGAGCCAGCTGTAAGAGTGCCTGAGAATGGACTACTACAGAGGCACGCTGAATGTAAAACTGAGAATAGGAGGGACACAAAAATGGTAGTCCTGCAAAGCACTGGAAATTCAGGGAAACTGCTCACAAATAAACAATGCCCGAAGAAATTGCACTGCTTTCAATAGGCTGCCATTCCTGTCTTATTCACACAAGAGCTGCCAGAGTTACCCAAGCTCTGCACCAGCCAAGGAACAGTACAGGCAGATAAAATGTCTTCTACCCTAATATAGTGATATCATGCCTAAAAAAAAATAAAATAAAATAAAAAAATCACCTCACCTCACCTGAGGAAATTCTAATGTAATTCAAATTATTTGCCTTACTTCTGTTACAAAAGATTTTTCTAGTTTCCTAGAAAATTCAGTTTTCTCTCTTTTCCTCAAGTGATTTTTAAGATGATTTTGTAGACAATGTTAACCTCTGGTAACTATAAAACAGAATAATCATGAAAGTTAGTAGAGGGCCAACGCATATTGCAAGAACGTGTGTTCTCTTCGACCATACACAACAATACAGTATTTTCTTTGCAAATGTTGACTATGGTTGCTCAGTAAATATCACTTTGGTTACAAGAAATCATTCACAGAACTGGGTAGGTAAGTACTGGGAAGACTTCTTTCTTTCTTCATTTTTAACTATTTCCCATCTGGTGGATTGATGTCTGTAAGGTAAATTCCTTACACCTCAACACAATTCAAGTTTGCTCAGTAAATTGCTAATGTATGGATTTTAATTTTTTAATCCTCTTAAAGAAATACAATTTTTTTTTCAGTTACAAACTTTAGTCTTACATACCCATACGTCCATCTTGAGGTGGAGTTATTAATGATAATCTTATTGGACCAGTCACTGTCTCAGGCTAAATGAATAGTATAGTATTAATTATAATGTACATTAATTATTAAGATATTTTAAGCAACAGTTTTACAGTTTTCAGGACTAGAAACCTTAAGATTTCTGCCACTTTCTACAACCAGGTTTGTTCATGGCACTAAAATGCCATGAAATAAAACCTTAAAATTAAGTTACTGTAATAAATTATTACTGATTTAGATAGTAATACACTTGTTAATGCCCAGGTACAAAGCCTGCAGCATGATCACCTGGTCAAGCAGCAAACAAAATGTTTATGAAAGGTGAAACAAAATGACTATCATAGTATGTGTTTTAAAAACACTTTTATCCATCATAAATGGAATTTAAGGAATGCTTGGAAAATCAGAGTGCCAAGGGTGCCAAGTGATTTACCTCTTTAATTTCAGATATCTCAAATGAGAGCATCTACATCTAGTCTGATCCCCTTAAATGCACTTTATAGTCAAGGAAGAGAAAGAGGAATGAATATACTTTAAAATGAGATAAATAACTCATAATAATCCATAGGTTATACCTATATTCATAGGTATAATTGATATAACTTATCCATAGGTTATAAAGGAAATCCTGGGATGCTAGCTTAGATTTGCACTGGAGTGATCTGCATGAGGTCTGGTCAACACATTTCCAGTCTTTAACATATTAAAAATTAAATTTAATCCCAAATCTCTTTCATAGAATTATAGAATTATTTGGGTTGGAAGGCACCTTAAAGACCACCAAATTCCAACCTCCCTGCCATAGGCATTCCACTAGACTGTGTTCATCTATTAGTAACATTTCTCTTGAAAACAGTCACAACACTTTTATAATGAAAACACTGTGAGATTTCAAGAATTTGTCATTTAATTTACCAACAGAAGTTTAAAACTCTGTATAAGCTGTCTGGACATAGTCCTGGACAGCTGGGTCTATAGGTGGCCCTGCTTGAACATGGTGGTTGGACAAGATGACCTCTAGAGGTCCTTTACAACCTCAACTATTCTGTAATTCTGTGATATGGCATGTGGAGAATAGAATTTTAGAAAACGATGGTGAGTTTTTTTTTTTCCATTTTGTTCCATTCTGGGGATTATTAACTTCTAAACATCATCTGTAGTTGAAATTAGCATTCACATAAGAATTAGTTTGAACTGGAGGTAGGGGGGAAGTGGTATTCTTTTTCTACAGTATTAAAAGGACTGGAGAAATCAAAAGCTTTGTAAGTACATATTTAATACATACATATATACAAAAGAAACCTTACCTTCCTCATTGGCGAAGGTAAAGGATCAATCTCCATTGACTCCATTCTTACAATAAAGGTCAAAATAAGTATGACATTGTAATTAAAAATAACAAATTCTTTATAATGACTAACGTTGTGTTATATTCTTTTGTTATATTTGACTAATAATACAAAAACATGTCTAACACATAGCACATATAAGTATATAGGACATGTTCCAAAACCCTCTAGAGGTAAGAAAAACACATTAATTGATTCTGAGCTTTGATTTAGACATTTACAGAAAAGTTGTTTTTATTTTTTATGATTAACATTATTCTTATATTTAAATCTACATATAAATATATATATATATTTGTCACTTGTCTACACAATAAGGGCGTTCAGATTTTTTTTTTTTTAATGAATTAGTCACAGGAAAATATGTCTCTTAGCTTGAGTAAGCTGCATGTTTAATTTATTTAACATTTTATGAGCTTTGAATGCCTTAATGGAGCTCATCCCATCTAATTTTAGACAACTACAATGTAAACATAGCTGTCTGTACAAGTCATTTAGATTTCCACTACAGTTAAAGAGAAGAGTTACTCACCAATTAATCAGTCTATCTAGCCTGAAAATCTTTCGAATAAGGTGCATCATGTCTCAGATTTTTTTTTTCTATTGAGCACAAAGGCAACCTATACAACTAGCTGTTATGTACATTAGAGTAGATATCCCCACTTCTTTTACATTGACAGAGTTTACAAAAACGAAAAAGCAAAAATCATTTTAAACTCACTATAAAAGAAGTAGCTTTGTGTATGTTGTCATTGTTAAGATTTTCATTGAAAATCAATGGATTTCCACCTACATTTCAGAAGTGGAAGGATGACTAGGTTGAAGAGAACATGAAGAGTAGCCATTTGGTCTTCTTGAAGGAACTAAAGTTATTAATAAATTTAGTATTAGAACATTGCTATATCCAGTAACATGTATTCCATAGTTAATATCTTAAACTAGCACTTCTTACTGGAAAGTGGGTTTCTACTTGTACTGGAAAATGGCAGTGGAGTAGTTTGTTGAGGAGGTTTCATACTAAAAGTGAAAAAAAAAAAAAAAAAAAAGATGTGAATTGAAAGCTGTTTTGGTTAATTCATTCTTCTAACTGGTCAATATCAAAGTACTTTATCCATTAATAGCTACATAGTAACATAACACACTTTGCCATGAAGCAAAATAAGCAATACATTTGAAAAGATATTAAATTCATCTTCTCTGTACGGAACAACATGGCAATGTTATGGAACAGCAGATACTAAAATATAACTATTTACTACAGTTGTGACAAAAATCTTTACCTTGATTTATATATTTCCCAATCTTTAAAAAATCTTGTTTTCAAAGGGAATGTTGGCACATTTATGCTATTCACCAACAGCTATGTAAAATGGAGATTTTCCCAATAACCATAAATAGGAAGAATCTGTCTACTGGATACGCAAGCAGAACCCCTAGGTCACACTGTCTTGCTAGAATTTTGTGAAAATCTGAAATTCAGTAAGAATTCTGTTGATATAACCAAGGTACTGTTTATGTGATTTGCAGACAAAGAAAAGGAGACAGTGGATAGAATCATATAGACTATTAAAATCCACCATATACCTAGTTACTTTAAACTGTGTTTCTCTCAGTTACATTACACCAAAGCACCATAAGAGAGCATAATGCAGTACTATTTGCATGTCATAGTCAAAAGAAAGCCTAATAAATAAATAATTATTATTATTTTTTTTAATTGCAATTAAATTGCTGGTTTTGTGAACTGTCTTGTCAAGATTTCAGGATCCTTATTCACTGGTATTCATAAAAGTGACATTATGGAGAGGGGCTCCTCTGAAGAAGATGGATCTACAGGGAGTACAACATTGTAACTAAACACCAAGAACTCTAAAGCAAACCAAGCCTGTCAAGTACTTTTCCAGTAGTTTTTGAAGTTATTTAGAGTAACTACTGATTTGAAAGGATTCCTTCCTGACAGGCTTGATTAATGTGAAGAAAATGAACATGATGACAGAAATCATTGCTCATTCACCTCTGCAAAAATATTATTCTTCTATTTATACAACATGATATATAAGAGAAAGGCAAAGCAATTTTTTATTGTTTAACAATGAAATCTACTGTAGTCTGATTACAAAGAATATTTGTCATTTACTTTCACTGCATTAAACCTCTTACCACTGTATCTGATGCATTTGTTGTGTTGCTTTCCTGAGAGATTCTTCCAGCTTTATTATCTGTGACATAAAGATTTAAGCAAGCTCTCTTTGTATGATGTACAACTTCATTTTCATAAAACTAGCATTCTAAAGTGTTGAAAGGTTGTGTTTTATTGCTTTTAATCCTAGGTATAATTGCTATTCCAGACTTATTAGATATAGTGGGGTAAGACTGTAGCTGTTATATGGATATATTACCCAGACAGTCTGAAAAAGATAAGCTGCTTTTTAGCAGCTACAGACTTAGTTTGATTATCTTGTAAGAAGTTTAATACTGGATAAATGAATACTAAGAAAATTGCTTAAAATAGTTAGCTTTTATTTTTCTTTCTCCCTTCTGATATGCTATGCTCACTAAGCCACTTTCAATAATTTACTAGCAGTCTTGGCTAACCAGGGAGGTCCCAGTTGACTGTAGGTTGACAAACGTGACTCCAATCTACAAGAGGGGCAGGAAGGAGGATCCAGACGCCTGTCAGTCTGACCTCGGTCCCACAGCAGGTGATGGAGCAGATCACTTTTTGCGTCATCATATGGCACATACAGGTGATCAGAAGCAGCCAGCATACCAATCTCTACGACTGCATCATTTTAATAATGAAATGTCTTAAAGAAGATGAACGGCTATGTGCTTTTTAGTATTTCTCAGTTCTTGCAGAACACGGGGGCTAGACTTGTCAGGAATACAGCCATAAGTATCCACACCACATGCCATCATCTGCACCCCAGTATCTCTGAAACTCACAGGAACAGCAACAAAGCTTTTATCAAGGTCATCAGAGCTGCAGGCTGACAGTGGAAAGGATGACAGACTAGAAATAAGGAAAGGGACCACAAACAAGATAGGCAAGCATGAGAACCCCCTTTTGTGAATTCCCTTATGCAGTACTCTACCTTTCCATGAGGCCAAGGCCCATGGAGAGGAGGGTGGCAGGAAGAATCACTTGTGTCAAAGGGAAGACGTGCTTCCTTAGTTTCCCAGGAGTCATTGCCATTTACCAAACTATTAATGATGTAAATCATTCTTGCTCCATCCTTTTCCCACCCACCTCATCTCAAAGCCAATGTCAGGAAGCCTCAATGGAGATTATAAACCTGAGTGTGAGCGGCTATTCCCACTCTGTCAGTGAAAGAGGGTGCATTGCTAACTGAAACTCACAGAAAGGGGATGTGTATATGATCACAAAGGGAAATTCTTCTAATCCTTGCTCATCTCACCCTCACTGTCAAACCATTTCTCCACCAAAACAGCCTCACCAATGCTAGCCATTGCTTCAGATAGGATGTTTAAGACAATCTTCTCACCCAGAAACAATGAAAGTAGTTTTAAAATAATAAAATGAAATGGACACAAAAACAAAAGCACCCCAGTGTGCCATTGAAATAGCAACCAGACAAACTTTCAGCTCTCTCTACCCTGGCACCTGAACGTCTTCTTTAGGTCAAGCAATCTTTGGTGCTTTACAACCACTGGTGAATGAGTATCTTAACAGCAATTAACTGAGAAAGTAATCATCAAAAAGCATTAAAAAATCTTCAAAGATTCCTTGGAGATATCATTTTTATTTATGCACAAATCTAGTAAGAGCTTTATTTTATTTTGTCTATAGGTCTGATCTTTACCATCTGGAGTCAGTATAATAGGTTATAACGGACCATAACGTCAGGATTCCTCCATGGCCTGCCCTTGAAAGCAGGACTGGATCTTGAAAGAACCACCCACTCCACAGTATACCAGGACTGATCTCAAAACACAGTCATGAAACAAGGGGAGAATGGACCACAAATACTTAAGTTTACAAGCTCTTCTGTCCATGGGGACCATATCATATGGTCTTCTCACACACAAAATGGCCAGTTGCCCAGCTATATGAGTTTGCCTCTATCATTTCATATTTAGGGTATTTCATCCCTACTGATGTGTTGATCCACCACTACTATCAAATAGCTTCTAGTAAGATAGCTGGCGATGCCCTTAGAAATAAATGAAACAGCCACCTATTTTCACAAATATTTGGAATTAGCTGAGAAATAAATAAATTAATAAATAAATAAATTGGATTTCTTTCTAACCTGCAAAGCAAGAGACATAGACACGAATTCAGTACCTGTTCTTGAAACTGATAAGTTCTATTTCTCTCCCCATCAAACTATCCCTGATTCAGGGTACTAGCTTTAATATTCACTCATACTGTTCAAGCTTTTCATTTAGTTTGTCAGCCCTAGACTTCTTTTTCTTTAGGCTTATCATCTTTGTACCAATCTCTCCCTGCCTCTTTCACTTCCTCCTCCATACAGTGAATTAGTTTCTTCCTTCCCGATCTTTTGACTCCTCATTTAATCTCAGTCACTCCACAACTAGCAGCCATGTATTTAAACTATAATTAATAATGTCCTCACATATTTTAAACAATTAAAAACTGACATTTATAATGACAGAAAGGTAACAAGCCTGATCATTTATTGGAATTATAAGTATCCCAATAAAAGGTGAATGTATTTTCTAAAACTTAAGCAAAGTAATAAGGCAAACATAGCCAACAACAACAACAAAAAAAATCACAATTAGTTTTACCTTTTTTCTGTGGTATGCTAATAAATGTTCACGATTTTTTTCTTGAAATTCTGAAATCTAAAAGTAAAATGTTTAGTTATACAGTTATATCGAGCTTTGTCTAATTACATTCATGTAACTTCAGCAAAAAAAAAAAAAGTAGTGGATAAGAACTACTTCACAGCACACATTTTTCTATATTTCAATAGGTATTTAACATTTCCTTTATATAACTCTTTAAATCCTCTTCCAAAAAAAGCATTCCAAGTCCAAGTTATTATCACTGACACAGAAAGTCTTATAAATATTAATTAATTTAGTATGACCTACTGGCAGATTTATTTCACTGAATTTGTATTTTAACACTGTTCAATAATAAGGTAAAGAAATTGGAAAGGCAGTTTACCTGAAGCGTTTCTTAGTCACTAATGTTAAGCAAATACACTAAATTAATGGAGACATAAAAAGTAATGCATCTTACTGGCAATTATAACTTGCCTTGTAAAAATATACTGTTAATTAAAAAACTAATTGTTAGACACACTGTCTGGTGGTGTGTAAGCACTTCTTGTTGTGTCCAAATGAGGATCATAAACTATGACAGGTTAAAAGTAAAAAGAAAAAAAGGTAAGCAAGACAAGAGTTTGATGAACAAATTACAATAGGCAGAAACTTACTAATAAATCTTTCTTCTGACCTCTTAGGAGTAAGAAAAATGCCAGAAAATTTGTAGGTCCAAAGACAACCAAGAAGAAATACTCAGAGAAGATAAACCCACAGTGGAATAGCTAACTGACATGGTTACTTCTGGTTCACTGTAGAAGAGTCTAGGAGATTTCCATTCGATACTCATCAAAAGATCAGAAGTGTCTTCAGGAGAACTGATAGAAGAAACAGCCAAAAAGGGACAATAAGAATTCCCAACATCCTGTCATTCCCAAATTCCAAATTCATAAAGGCTAATAAATAGGCAAGTAAAACACTGGTTTAACACAGCTGAAGGAGATCATCAGAGAATTTCCACAAATACCCAGACTGGGACCTGTGCTGTTCAGCATGTTTTACATGACCTCCAGAAGAAGGTGACTAGCAAAGCTATTATTAATATTATAATAGCAAAGTTTGCTGATGATATTACGTTAATCATGTTAATGAAATTAAGTTCATGCATTAAAGAAATTCAGAGCAATTTTATGAGACTGAATGGCTGAGTAACTGCAGTTCAGTCTAGATAGTGTGAAGTGATATACAGAGCAGAACAAAAATTTCTATGTTTATTCATAAAGTAATGGGCTGTGAGCTGGCTCCCACCACCTAGAAATGGGTTCTTTGGTATATAACAGAGTGATCTCTGAAAATGTCAGTTCAGTGCTCAGTATCTGTCAAAAAAGCAAACCAGATCTTAGGAGTGGTTAAAAAAGGAATAGAATAGGCAACATCATTATTTCACTGTAAGCATGTATGATGACACTGTATTCTGAGTCTTAACATCTCAGAAAAGATATATCTGGAAACAGTTCAGATTCATCAGAGGTATTTAATAGCATCAGTACAAAGAATGACTGCATGGATTATGAGTCTTCATGTCTGAAAAAGAGACAGCTGAAGAAGGGATGTGTTAGCAGTCTAAAACTAATGAACAGCACAGATAGAGTACATACAAATAGTTGCTCTTTCCACTTGCATGGGATGCAAGAAATCAAACAAAACTAATAAGTAGCAAGCTAAAACCTGAAAAAAATGAAATGATCATCACAAAGTGTGTAACCTGTGAATCTCCTTTCCATATTAGGTGATAAATGCTAAGTATTCAGAAAACAACTTGACAGTCACATGGAGAAAAATATACACTGAACGCTTTTGAATTCAATGGCATCATGCCACCTTGAGAAATCCCTTTGCCACAAAGAGTTAAACAGTAGAATCCTGTTCTGAAGACTTATCATGGCACAGCAGTCTTGCTCTCATATGCTTTCCTAAGAACTGTGACAAAAATACTGTTACATAAACCTTTGTCCTAACACAGAACAAGCTTTTTCTTAAAGTCCTTTAATGCCGGTGGAAGTTCTGACCATTTCTTAATGTTTTCCAGATTTTCCATTTCCCTGTTTCCTAAAGGTTAACTCAAGCTACAGAAAACCCACCTTAGACTTGGTATCATGTCCTACTTTTCCTTTCTTTGGCACATTACAGGAGTTTATATTCAGGTGTGATTGGCGAGATAGCTGTCTGAATTTGTTCAGTTTACGTAATAACTACTCATCGTTGTAAATGTTGCTAAAAAGTGTGTGTCTGAAAGGACCCAGGAAGGCATCTCATATACCTTTGTGTCAGCTATGGATCTTCAGAAGGTGATTGCTGAGGAAAGGGACCATGCTCAACTTTGGAGAAGTCAGAATAGAGTAAATATGAATCCTACAATCACCATTGTCAATGAAGAAATTCCTAAGATGAAGGGAATAGGTGATTTGGGTTGGTCTGTTCTCCCACGTGCCTGGTGACAGGACGAGGGGGAATGGGCTTAAGTTGCGCCAGGGGAATTTTAGGTTGGATCTTAGGAAGAACTTCTTTACCGAAAGGGTTGTTAGACATTGGAACGCGCTGCCCAGGGAAGTGGTGGAGTCACCATCCCTGGAGGTCTTTAAAAGACGTTTAGATGTAGAGCTTAGGGATATGGTTTAGTGGGGACTGTTAGTGTTAGGTCAGAGGTTGGACTCGATGATCTTGAGGTCTCTTCCAACCTAGAAATTCTGTGATTCTGTGATTCTGTGATCTTTGTTAATTTTCTACTGGATCAGCAAGCTCACCACAAGAGCAATCAAGTACCAGCACAAAGGAGGTGAAAACAAATGGAGGCTGCAGGTGAGCTGAGGAAGGATGTACTACTTACAGTTCAGCCTAGAGCGGTTGAGGCTGCCACTGAAATGCTCAACAAGAGGGACAAGGATGAGAACCAGTTTCAAAGCCAAGCTGAAGAGACAGAGAAAATGAGAAGACAGTGGGAGTTTCTATGCATTTGTTTAACCCAGAGAATTACTGAAGTTCATGGACTGGAAACTAAGACTGAAAGAAAGGAATTTGTCCAGAGTTTAATGAAGACAGGGAGAAAATTTACCTTGAAATCTTTTATTGTATCTGTTGAAGAAGGCAGATCAAGGTTTGTTTTCACATTTTAGGAAATATATTGTTATTATTTTTAATAAAATCTAGCTTTTGAGATCCAGAATCTTTGCTTACTCTCTCACTATTTCCTTTTTTTCTTTCTTTTTTTTTTTTTTTTTAAAGAAAAAATAAAGGGAACAAAAGGAAGCATTCATCTCAGGGCTTTAGCTAGCTCAGGTTTTCACTGTGTAACTTTTTATTGCCATAATTACTGTACATTATCTGGGCCTGTTTAAGATTCTGGCAGATCTAATTTTTCATTTCATGGCATTGAAAGTGATTCTACATCACTGAAATAACCAGAACTAGTGGTCCTCAGAGAGAGTTTGAAAACATAAGCACAGAACACGTTGAATAATTTATGCTTCCTAAGAACTTTGAAACTGTGAAATTAAAGAAGCGAAGACAGTAACAATCATACACTCATTTTCAAACATTCACTCACACATTTTTCCCCATTTACATAAAAATCAGTAGAAGTTTCTGATTATTTTATATAGTAAAAATGTTTTCAGAGTGATTCACCTGTGTTATTTCTTTTGAATATTTCTTGCATAATGTATCTATTCCCATGAACAGTGACTGAATATCAGGATTTGTCTAGCAGGAAAAGAAAGTATATCAAGGTTAGTACTTTTTTTTTGCAAGCTTTATTAAACAAAGCATTTTGTGAAGTGTTCCTTAAATTGAATGATGTACATAAATCAAAAATGGACAGATCAGGAGTAGGATAATATGGAAACTAAAAACAAGTTCAGTTTTATTTCCTGTTTTAAATATCTGGAAAGCTTTGTGCTTTTGTTTAACTATATTAGACACAACTACTTTTATTGTAAGGAAGACAGTAAAAACTTGCAGAAGACATTCAAAGATGTGCTGCCCTGGAGGGGACACTGCCTTCAGACCGGCTGCCAGGTTTCCTGCAGCCCCTTTCCGGGCTTTTTGGCTCTCTCCATCCATCCCTAGCCACATGGATACGCCTTATCATTGGTTTTGGCTCAAAGGCCTTTTTTGAAATGGTCCTTTCTCTCTCCTGCCTGTCAGGCAGAAGAATGTTATCCTACCATAAGAAAAAAGCCCTACAATGATAGTTTCATCTAGTAGTAATCATCTATTCATCATAGTCATCATCTATTTTATGATTGAGGCTTTATTCAGAGAGCATGGTATGGACTTGCAAAGGGCAACTTGCATTTTTTAAAAAAATGTGCTTGTGTTTAAAAAAAATGGAGAGAAAGTGTTCTGTAGCTAGGCTATTGTTGTAATAAAGATATATTTTTTATTTGTGTTGAGAGATAAATGCTACAAAATGCAAAGTGAATTTAAAATTGATAGTGACATTTGGACTTCTATTCAAATCTGTAAAGCAATGTATTTAGTTAACTGTTGCTTTAATCCAGAATAGGTCTGACTCAATTTAGTCATAAGAAAATACAAACAAATTACTCCCTCAACATATTTATGCTAGTTATAGTACTAAGCTAAAATATTACATAGTGGTAATAATCAGTGGTCACATTTCAAGATTCTTCATGGGAGAACCTTACAAGATTTCTACTGCAACAAAATGAGGAAAATGAGGAATCTAAAAAGGCAAAAACAATCCCAACATACTTAGATGATGAGGCAGGACTGTACCAGAAAATAGACACCTTTCATGTAAGGAACAACCTTTCAGAAGCCAATATAAAAATAGAACCGAATCTGTTGCAGGCAAAATGCAAATTAATACTAGAAGTTCTAACGAATCCTAGAAAGTTTAAAAATTTGAAAAATGAAAGAAAGGTGAATTATTTAAGTAAAGAAAAAGCTGACCACCTATGACCAACTGCAGTTCTTTTAAGCTACTAAGAAATTAGAAAGATAAGCTCTATTGTTTAAATATTAAAAAAAAATGCATTGAAATTAAAAGAATTAAGTTTTGCTCTATTTAGAAATGAACAAACCTGTAGAGAGACAATACTTTTATTTACTCCAGAAGTAGTATAATACTAGTGTAAATTCAATAACCACGACTATGTAACAGCTTCATTTCTCAAGCCTATTTTTAATGTGTACTTTCATTCTATATTTTTGATAACAAGAGGAAGTTGATTCTCACATATATGAAAAATATTTATGTGAGGGGCTAAATTAATAACCCACATTTGCAGCAGATTTATATCTTTTGTTCCTCGTATTTTGATATCAGGTACTTCTATGTCGTGTACAGCAATCCAGCTGAGCAGCAACAGCACACACTGTTCGTTACTCTAGCACTGTACGTGTGGCTGCCAAATGCCCTTCTACTTACTGATGAGCTGGTCTTGCATTTCTCTCACCATGAGAACTAGACTGCTTTCCTTGCTTTGCCCAGCTACCAATTTTCATAGAACTCGCAGGAGAAATTTAATCGTATTTAAAACTTCCTCTGCTCTTTGAATTTAGTTAACATTAGCCAAAGCTTTCAGAAGTTTCCAAAAGGGTGACTTGGCTGGCTGAGAAAGAGAAAAGCAGATAGACCAACAGCACACTCTATCTATGGTGTAAGAGTAAAGAAAATACATGCAAGACAAAATTTTGCTGTCTTTAAAATGTGTTCATAGGAGGCAGCTCTAAAAAGTTATTCAGAGACCTAACAGAGCAACGACCTTGGTTTTGAGTCCCTATGAGATCCTGAAGGAAATAAAAACCCAATGAGCTTCACTGCTGATTTATAAACTCTTTAAAATAAAGGATTGTAGAAAACTGTTTAGATTTTATTTGCATGGAGGAGTAGCAGATGTTAACATGGTATTCTGAAATAATGAACAGTGAGTTTCTGATTTATTAGAACACTGAACCATCCTCTGGGAAAAAGCAAGTGGGGACCATGAGACAAAGAAGGAAAATATAAAGGTGACAAGTATGCATTAATGTAAAGATGAGAATATTTAATGTGTAGTTGTTGATTACCCCAATATACAATTTAATAAGGAGTTGTAACACATTTGCAGGACCTCCTACTCATTGGGAATTCTGCCATAGCATCAAGCTCATAAAGGTTACCAGGTATATTTCCACTCAGGTTCTTGAATTATAGAGCCATATGACTTTTTTTCTATGCATCTTTAATTAACATTCCAATCATTTTATCTGTTCTTAATCAAGACTAAGTAATCATCATTAATGTCTTTTTAAAAGAATATGATAATTTGCTTCCTTCCAGCCCTCCAGAGCAATGGCAGGTTCTAATGAAACATCTGATCTTTTTGTTAGTTATCACAACCATTGCAATTTTAAATTCCTTCAGTATTTTTGAACTAAATTGTCAAGCTCTCTTGATATGCTGCAATTTAAGACTGATCTAACCTAGAAGTTAGCTTTGCTTTGAGCAAGGGGCTGGACAAGACGACCTCCAGAGGCTCCTGACAAGTTAAATTGTGTTTCAGTCAACCCTGTGACTGAAATTGATAATGAAACTTACACTGGAGTAGGCTGATACTGAAAGATAATTAAAATGCCTCCTTTAGAGGTTCTATGAAGGTTTTTGTTTGTTTATTTGATTGCAGTGTTCATTGTTCCTTTTTATTACATTAGCATTTTACCGTTTTGATGTAATGTTTTACTTTTAGATAGAATTGTCTTCTTCATCCTGTCTCAGTTCTGCAAGACTCTGTGTTTACAGATGTGAAATACAGTGTAACAGTATTTTAATTTTCTTTATATAGATGCAGATGTAGCATATGTATTCAGATGTACATCAACTCAGTTTTGAATACAGCTAGAGGAATCATGCCCTTCTCTAAGGATTAGATCATGCCCTTCTCTTAAGGATTAGTCCCAAATTATCCTCCAGTTCATATGCATGATTGCCTTAAAGCCTTGTATGACTGACATTTTAGCTGTACTGAATGCCCTGAGTACTTCTCTTCTACTTCTAGTCTAGGAAAATATAACTGTTTTCAAAGCCCATTTATGAAATCAGATAAGGAGAAGACGGTTCCTGGGAGAAATAAGAAAATTAAATCTTTATAATGATTTCTTAAGAAAGTAAACTAAAAGCTATTCATTCTCTAGTAAATAACAAGAATTATTATAAATACCCCAGATCATCTCTCAATCACATGGCCATGAGGAAAACAAGCAAAAGAGAAAATTTATAAAAGAGACCAACACACTTGAAAACATTGATGGGCCCCCATGCAGATTTTTGCTTCAGTCCATTACATAAGTTAATTCATTGTGGTCCACTTTCTCTGATGTACAAACAATATTTTCCACATTTTGACAGTAGTCACTCATGTTACACAGAAGCCACTTATATTTCTTGAAAAGGTCAGAGTGATTTACAGTCCAACAGAATAAGAAGGCATAAAGAGGGTGCAAGCTTTCATTTGAAAACCTGTAAAGCTAAAAACTATATAGTGAAAAGTATCTACCAAACTATCATCAATAAATTCAAGTCACAGTTGGCAAACAAATGGGAAGTATTTTGTAATGCAAATAATTTAGCTGTTAAGCAAACCACAGATTAATATAACACGATAGTACTAAAGCTTCATTTACCTCTTTTGAAAGGAATATTGTACGACAAGGAGTTCTGCAGATCAAACACTCATCTTTTTTGCCTGTAAGGTAAAGACACAGTTAAAATGTACATCAAACAGAATAGCTATAGAATACATTTTTAATAGAATATGATGCCTAGAAGTTGAAACCTTTGTTTGGAGCTTATTGAAGGAAAGTGAAGGTGATATAAGAAATGCAAATAAACATGAATAAAGAATTTCATTTTACAATGACTAGCGCACAGTTGCACAGGAAAAATGTGTGTGAATGTCATCTGGTCTTAATCCTGCAAATAAGTATTCATGTAAATGATTTAATGAATATCATTAGTGTCACTGAATGCAGGTGACTTTTAGTTCCTTTGATTTAAATAGGACTACTTGCCTGGTTTAATTAAATGCATGCTTAAGAGCACTAATGAGTTAGAGCCAACCAGATATATGGCTTTTTAGTTTGGGACTGTCTTGCTCTCTCGATAAATTATATGAAACTTTAACTTCAAAGAATTAATAATCTTACCTTGTGATTTTTTCCAGTGAAAAAATTAATCATCTCACTTTTTAAAACTTCATCATTTTAAAAATCTCTTTGATTATTTGCAAATATATTAGCAACTATTTCTCGTAAATGCATATGGCTGCAATAAATTTGATAATTTTATTATATGCTCTCTTTCTAAGAGATCTAAAGATCAATGTTCATAAACATCTTTAAAGAGGAAATACATTTCATTATCATTATTACCGAGTTCACAGAAGAAATAGTTTCTTGGGGATTTTTTTTTGCTAAAGGATATTAACAACCAAAAGGAAAACAGTGGTTCATGCTCTAGGAGTCTGCAAATTGTATTTAGAGATGGCTTTTTATGATCCTCTTTCCTCTACAGCAAAAGTGGAAAAACTTTTAGTCAAAAGATTTGGTTTTACTTCTGAAATGTAGATGTATCACTTTTACAGTGTGCAGTTACCAAAAGCAGGGCATTTAACATGATCTCAAAGGTAAAAGCATTAATGCTTGCCTGCTATTCTTTTCTTTTGACAAGGAACTGCTGTATTCCCCTGTTTTTTCCACATATCCACATGTAAGAAAATCACAGGTCCCAGAATATGGCTCAGGAATTGCATAAAACACATAAAAGCATCAAAACGTTACCTACAATCCTTCTAACCCTAATGATTTTTTCTAGTGTTTCGGTAGCAATACTGATATTCAAAATGTCTTCAGACTAATATCAAAATCTGTCCTCAAAATACAAATCCTATGTTTTGCAAATTGCTCATTCATTTTTGTATTTTGTTTTTACAATGCAGACATGGATCATAAGCATCAGGACTCAACTTTTAATAAAGCTTCCAGTTTTCAGCATCCAAGGTTTGTTCTCAAAATCAGACTGCTCCAGCCAGATTTATCTGGAAGCATTCACAGGTTGCTCTTACTATTTAAAGAAAATCAATTGAAAAGGTTTATCCATACCAATAGGTCAACAAAACGAAAGGCCTTTCTGTTTTTCTATAGTGAGTTGGAAGTGCTAATGGCCAAGGCATGCCAGCACTGCCTGATGAGCTGAAGCAGGGAGCCCAGCCTGTCGCAGCCATTACCTTTCTGGAAGCAGAGCTCACAAATAACATGGCCGCAGCTGGTGAAGAGGAACCGTGGGGTGGCCTTGCGGGGCTCACAGAAGCAGGAGTTACAAAAGACTCGGACGGCCATGCAGCAGATGGGCAGGAGGGGCTGGCTGGGAGCGGGTGGCTGAAGCAGACACTGTCCCTCCTTGCCCCCCTGGGTTGAGGCCTACAGGCCTGCCTCTGCCGTGTCCCTTCCGGCTTGAGGCGCTGCAAGGCCCTGAGGTGAGGAATCTTCCCTTCCCCACCCAGTGTGGGACCTGGAGGAGGCAGGATTTGACCCTCACTCCAAAAATAATCAGGATTTTTGTGGCCTTTTGCTACCAAACTGGAGAGGGTGCTCACGGAGAAGATTCCCTCTGTGAGGTTTCCTTGTCTTTACCACACAGGTGACCAAACTGCGCCAACCACCAGGGCTGCGGGTGAGCGCTTCGCCATGAGCCAGCTCTCCTCGCAGAGGCGGTTGTGTTAACAGGTGCTGCTGTCAGGACATGTGGAAAACAGTGGAGTTTCTTTCCTCTTTTCTTCTTTTTTTTCCCTCTTTTCCTTATTTGGGACAGTTAGTGATTTAATGGAGGTTTGTTGTTGCTTCTTTTGGTGGGGAACGAAAGGCAAAAAGAAGCATTTGGATTTTCATTCTTTCAGATTGGAAAACAGACAAACAGAGATTGCAAATTTCCCTTGAAAATTTAAGGAAAAATTCCCGTACTGACCTACGTAAGATGACTCTTAGGATGACAGAGCTGCAGACTGCATTGGAGGAACCTCTGATTTTAAACTTTGAAAGGACTACTGCCCCCAACATGCTTCCCAAAAGAGCTGTGTTTCAATTTCTGTTTTATTGATGTGTTTAAAAATCTTGAAGGAGACTGAAAACATTTCACCAAACAAGAGAGATGTAATAATAACAGCTCTAGATGAAGAATAAAGGACTCTCAAGCTATATTCAAGGCTCAAAGTCTCAGTGCTCATTTGAGGTTATATCTAATTAATACTGGGTATAATCAGCTCCTTTATAATTTCTGACATGGTGCTTACCCATGGTTAAAAAGCTTAAGTGCATGTTAAGTGAGATAATTTAAGTTTATAATTGGGATATAGTTTGGAACCTTATACTAGGTATCAGCTAGTCTGGACCACAACATCATAGCAACATATTATTAAACTTTCTTCTTGGACTTAACATACCATATGGTTGTAACTTGTATTTCCTTCGTTCCCACCACTAAAGATTTTATTACAATATATGTTTTAAGTGAGTGTTCTATGAAAGTGAAATTAATAACACTTATTTACTGGTCATTTCAACTGACTGACAATTCTGAAGTCTAAGAACTTTAAATATAAGACACACCCCAGTGAGCAGCTTTATAAGATTTTATTTTGATTGATTTGGTCCATAGAGTATTGCTTTTTTCCTCTACTTTTGTCAGCTATATGGATTCTCACATACTCACAACTGAATTCACATTTCCGTACTGTAAAAATAAATGTAGTTAAAAGACGACGTCATTTCCTTGCTAATGAAAACAAAAGGTGAGAAGATAGGGAAAAAAAAAAAAAAAAAAAAAAAAAGGCATTTCCTTTAAAACAGTAATTGCTCCAGACATATTTCATATTTCAGTTTGCACTACCTTTTAGACCAGCAAAGGGTCTGGAAAGACAAATAGGAAGACAAAAGACAGTACAGGGCAATCACAGTGCTCTCTGGAAGGCCTTTTTCAAGAATGTCTGTTTATGTGTTAACCAAGTTGTTAGATAGATCATTTTATAATCACCTCCACCTCATTCTTGCACTGCTGCTGCTTTGTCAAGCTAATTATCTGAATTTTTAAACACCTTTTTTTTGACTTGTAACTGCATGATGCTGTAGCTACTTAGCTAGTTGTACATAAACTAGCTAAATTAAGACAAAAAAAATATATTCAACCAAGCTGCAATGTGAAATGGAAATACATAATTAAGACAAAAACT
This sequence comes from Nettapus auritus, assembly GCA_011076525.1. Taxonomy (NCBI): domain Eukaryota; kingdom Metazoa; phylum Chordata; class Aves; order Anseriformes; family Anatidae; genus Nettapus; species Nettapus auritus. Next base: position 90,548,088 of record CM021768.1, on the reverse strand, counting down.
GCTAAGTTCCTGAGACAGTCATGTTACAGTTACTGAATAATTAAAGTAAAAATAATTCTCCAACATAGAATGAGACTGCAGAATTTAGTGTATGTATAACATAATATACAGGAACAAATTCAGAGTTTACCATGAAAGCTCTAATTTGGTCTGTGTTGGCATTCTTCATAAAGAGTGTAATTTACATAAACAACTACAAAAGGTCAGATCCCAACTCTATAGCTTAATGTTTAGGGCTTATCTGGGAACAAAGAGTAACTACAATTCCAAATTGTATGTCTGGGTCTCTGTCTCTTCCATGGTAATTGCTGCATCTTCTGATCATAATAGTAAAGATAGCTCCACTGTCATGTAAAACTTTGAATATCTTAGAAGAAAATAGTCACAATTATATTTGAGGAAAACTTAGTGTACATACAATGCAATATGCAACTCTTACCAAATTAAGTGCCATGTAGTTTTTTCTCTGCCTACTATCTGAATCCTCAGACTGAAACACTGACCTGTTCAAGCTAGTACAGAAAAAGATTACTAAGCAAGTAGAGAACTTGAAAATATTAGGATTTTATTTTTAAATATTTCTATTTTAAATTTAACAATCCTGCGTTGAAGTTAAATGCTGCCTTAATCATTGAGTCTTCTAGATTTAGCTTTACATCTGCAGAGGAAAAGAAACTAATAAAAGATGGGATTCAAGGATTAAAATTTAAGGGGAGGCCAGAGGCTGAAACCAGAGTTAGAGTAAGAAATAGAGTAGAAAATGAGAGAAGCTTGAGAATTTTATTCAACATATTTGCTCATACATACAGGGTTTCTTTGAATTTTAAGTATTAGATAATGAGGAAATTTCACATCTGTGTATTTACTTCGTAAGACTTAAACAAGCTTCTTAGCTATAAAGAAATCTCTGAGAGATTTGATTTGCCAGATTCCAATGGAGATAAGGATAAATGTTTGTGCGACAGCCCACCACAAAATATTGCTGTTGGTCTGTTCACTTATATTCCGAAATTTTTCTTCACGTTCCTGAAGAAAAAAAAAAAAGAAAAAAGAAAAAAGAAAAAGCATAATTATTACTTACCAGCATCTGCATGTTTCATGCTGCTGTCATGTTAACTAGACATGCATCCCTCTTCTGCATGGTAGTAAGCAAGCTCTTTTCTCATATTGATAAAAAATGAAAGTTTGTTCTTCCATAAGGAGGAATTTACAAACCGAAGCAGAGAAGCAGACAAATCACTGTCCGGAAGCAGAAATGCAAGGAAATTTCTCTTGTTGCCAATATATATATATATTATATATATATATATATATAAGAATTAAAAATTTTAAATTAATTATATTTAAAAATATATATATATTAAATATGTCCCACTAGTACACGCTTAAGACTTTTTAGGCATACAGTCGCTTGCACATTGCAGTCAAGAACATTTGGCAGCCAAATGTCATTTTTAGGGAACTAGTTGATAGATTTCAAACATAGTCTGAGTGCCTGTGTATGTTGTAAAGTGAAGACAATGGGTTTACTCTTGTTTGAAGGAAGGCTTTATTTCTAAGTGTGTGAGGATATATAAATACACACTCAGTCATTTCCTTATGCACTCCAATAAAATTTATGCACACAGGCCAGCATGGAAACAACAACTGGCAACATCACCAGCAATGGTACCTGCCACCTGCTCCACTGCTGTTATTGGCTCTGGCCAAGAAAACTAAATTTGGAAATTCCAGCTTTAAAATAACACCTGTTGCTAAAACCATGAGTTCATGGTAATTAGTTTTTATGCTGTTTCCTTTTACAGCTTAAAAATATTTTGTAAGATAATGTGGGCTGTTTTGGTTAAATACTAATAGCTTTTTATGAGTTTGTTAAAAATAGTACTGCAATTAAAAAAATAATAAACCTCAGATTACTTTATAAATCAGTAAGCCTCTGTACATTTTTTTTCTATTAGGGAACATACATACTCTTTCATAGTTTTGTTCTTTGGATACATGATGAATTTGCTCAATTAGATGTTCTAGTCTAAAGTTAACTTCATTCACTTTGTCTTTGGCTTGAACCACAGTTTCATCCAGAAAATGTTCTCCAACTCTAATGTCCAAATGGATACGCTGAGAACAGAAAAAATATTCTCATTACTGTGTCTTCTGTTTTCAAAATTCCTTAGAAAATAAAAAAGATCATTTCCCTTTAAGCTCATTACAGGAAAAGAGCTTTAAATGCTTTTAAAAATCCTTCCTAAAGTTAGAACCAGATAGAATACTTGAAGTGTTTCTTAATTTCATTTTAAAATTAATTATGCAAAATTTAAAACTTCGCTAACTTTAAGGCATTGTTTTACACTAGTGTTGATTTAACTACTATGAAAATGTTTTCTGTTCTCTGCCCAAATTAGTTATAAAAATGAGCACTATTAGGACTGCTCATTATATTTCACATTCCACTCTAGAGAGTAATGCTCACCTGTTAAACTACCTTTTGAGAATAGGTATATAGATGATTTTTTTCAATAGTGTTTATGAAATGGTTTACCAAAATAGATTAGAGCCATGACATCACCTCTGATGCCCCCTTTTTACAAAATCTGCATGAAGAAAATCTTTGTTGGTTGTAGACAATATCGAGAATGCTAATATTTTCTTAATATGAATATCTTGCAAACATTTCTATATTAAATTTTCTGAAAGACATAGATCTAAGGTATTGAAGCAATGCAGTAGCATTACGATGTCACTGTTTTGTGACAGCATTTGTGGTAGTCAATCTCACATATCTATCTTTCTGAACCAAACAGTTGTCCTTATTGATCTGAACCATTTCACACTCAAAGCACCATGCAAACATTAAATCAATCTGTAGTTAAAAGTCTTGCCTCTTGAATCTTAACTTCTTAAATAGCAGAAGTCTTTTTATCTCTTCATCTTCATATGTTTAGATTTATCATTTTAATCACTAGGAAACGTTGCATTTTCTGCTAGAAGCAACATTTCTAATATATTTTGTAAACTCTATAGTGTGCATACAATTAATACTGTTACAACAAAGAATATTTAAGAAATACACCTACCAGTCTACTTCCTGCAAATGCCACGAGTTTTGTGGAGTTAGACTGTAAACAAATAATATGCTCCCCAGATAGATAGGATGTAAAAGAAAATGTTGCTTTTGGCCCATACAGTTTTGACAATACTACCTGCAATTTAGATAAGATATATGTTGGTTATGTATATTAAAATATGAATAAAATAATCAATTGCAGTATCGTGAATTGGATGTAAAAAGTAATCAATTAACCTCCCGAAAACATTAAATTTTTCTGAATTTCAGAAGAGATTTAGAGATTGATAAACAATTTTATCTCACAGTAAACACTGAAATGCTATGAATTTCTGCAGTGTACAAAAGCCAAAGGTCTCTAAAGCATTAAAAGTCTGAAAACTTAAGACCTTGTCTAGGCACAGAATAAGTTGGTCATTGTTGAAAAGGCTCCAGACCTCATGTTGCAGTTGCTATGCCTGCCTGATGGCTGTATGCAGCCTCACAATATCTAATATTTTGTATTCTATTTTATCATTAGCCTTCCTTTCTGCTGCTCAAATACTTTCTGAACCATTTTGCTTCATTAGTGAATTTTCATTATTTTTAAATATAATATGTTTTCTCAGACATGGTTTACTAGTCTTAATGGCATAGTTTCCCAATTCCAGTAATAATGCAAACATTGTCCACAAAAATAATTAGCAAACATTCCATTTCTATTTATTTTCAAGCATGCCATTTCTATTTATTTCGATATCAACCACAAGGTGCTTATACATTTCAACATGAAAATACTGAATTAGCAGATGGATTGCAGATTTACTTTCTCCCAAAACGTATCCATATTTTTAGAGAGTTTTGACTGCCAGTGTTGAAAGTCAATACATAAACTGTACAGAAACATTCATAAAGAATATTTACCTCAGCAGAAGGAGATGTAACAGTCACAAACATTCCCAAACCAGGAGCAGAATCAAGAAAATCATGTTTATGTATATCCCATTTCTGTACTTTGTAATTCCCTGAATAAAAACATAGATAAAAATCTGATAAATAAATAATAGTTTAATATTAAATGTCCTTATTGTTTTTATCAGCAAAAATATAAATGATTAAAAATAAAACAATGTATGCATTTCATTATGTACAATTAAAATTACTCAGGAGGCATTTTATAACAGTATGAAATGCAATGAATTTTTACTACACTAGAATACTACAAAAATGATTGATTAACAAGTAATAGTTTTTGATTACTCCTAATTCTCTTGCAAGATAAGCATCCAGAGGGCATGCTGAGACCACCAAAAGAGTAAGTGTTCGAATTAAGAGTAAGTGTTCAATTTAGTAAGGGTAAGTATTCAAATTACATTTTTTGGATTCTTTCATATTTATCACATTACTAGTAAAAAAGATGATTGTATATTATATATATTTATGATATCCCCAGTGGGATGGAACTTCAGTACATCTTGAATTGTTTCTTTCCAGATCACTGTTAATCAAAATATTGTGGTATGAATGAGTCATAATATATAGAAGCACATGTTGAAACAGCAATCCCACTGCCATAGAATTATAAGACAATATTTTTCTTTGTTCAGATTTTTTTTTTTTTTTTTTTTTTTTTTTTTTTTTTTTT
>CM021768.1:90524903-90543300 GCA_011076525.1 Nettapus auritus | reverse complement strand
TTTTGTGTGTGTGTGTGTGTGTGTAATGAAATCACACAATATGTGAATACAAGATGGCTAGTCACTGCGGCAGGGACTTATTTGCAGTGTGCCCTCTTTTTTATCAACATGGTCTTACCATATTCATCAGTCACAGATTTTCCTGTTGAATTACAAGCTATCTTTATGATTACATAAGATATAAGGTATATAAGATATATATAAGATTGCATCTTTATGTAGCAATGACAGGTACCTACCAGTTACCAACGTGTCACTGGGAACATCTTCAATTATACATTTCTCTTCTCTTTCTCCACTATGAAAATACAAAGCGATTGAAGAAGAAATCCAGAAGTTCATAAGAAATCCTATTAATTGGCTTTTCATTATTTTTATGTATCCTAGTAGTATTGCTTTTTGAAAATAACTATTTACAAATGTATGTAGTCCTGTGGTTGTTCCTTGTTTGCTGCTTATCAGTGTGGTTTAGAGAGAAAAAAAAAAAAACAAAACTGTGAGAAAAGGCAGCTGGTGGTTACACATTTATAAATAACTACAGTATGTTCTGTAGAATGAGATAACAAGAAAAAGATAACTTGTAAAATCTTTCTTCTTTCCCAGCATCTAGATTAAACTTTCATTTTATACACAGAGTAGTATAAAACTAGAAATCACTTCTCAGGTACTTGAGATTGGTTCTCTAGATCACTGTAAGCAACCACATTGGCTATCTCTTTCCCTAACCTGCTAAAATTTCAACTTACATTTAACTTAACAGCTTATATTTCCCACTTATCCAGGGTGATTATGGGTAATAAAGCTTCACTCCTCTGTTGTGACAATTACAAGAAATCTTGTAATTTGTAACCTAAATCATTGGACATAGGCATATGCCTGTACAGAAACCACAGGAACTACATAAAAAGGCTAAAAGAAATGTGAAGGAGAAATTAAAGAGGGAGGAGAGGGAGGAGGGAGAAACCAAATCACATCCTGGCTGGCTCTGGGGAGCTTATGTACACATAGCTTTTAGGCTGCTGCCAAAGCGTTCCTCTAGATCTGTAAGTTTGAAGAGGGTTGCAGTCTCCAATCACTAAGATACCTGCCTTTGGTTTCAGGGAGAATTCAGGCCCTAACAACTCAAGTTTCTTCTGTAGAGGATAATTTCATTTCCCTTTTGAGGACTTACAAGGATGTAGTAACAAAAGCAAAGGCATAAAACAGTAACTAAGGCACAGGCTACTTTTCAGCCTGCAGCAGACTAGAGGTATGATATTATCATTTCAGACAAATATGATCTACAAAATGTGAAGTGTTCCGGCATGTTTACAGTCTGCCAAAGGCCAGAAAATGGGACCTTCATGTTAAAACCGAATGGAAAGGAAAACAAAGACAACAACAACAGAGAAGGAACTTTTTCTTCACCTAAATTTTATTATTTTGCAACTCCTTCAGGTGTCCACAAGGAACTTCCCCACCAAGACATTCTTCTCACTGAAGTACAGTTCAGCCCCATAAAGTGCCAAAAAAAAAAAAAAAAAAAAAAAAAACTGCAAAATGTAATGTTTTTACTGGTTTTACATGTTGGCATTATTTACTTGTCTGATCTTGCATTCATGGCTTGACCTGTCTGGGGGGAGGAACATGTCATGCTGTGCAAGGTTGTTTGGTTTTATGACTGACAACATGACTAAAATTTTGAACTGTCTGTATAGAAGCAAAATACAGAAGAGTACACTATCCCCAAGGGAAATGTAGAAAACTACCTGTTGCTTCTCAGGTTTAAAGTTTTCCTTTAAAAGGTGTAAGCATCTGTTAAGGTATAAGCAAAGGTGTAATCAGCTGTCTGAGTACATTTCTTAGGTATACATGAACATTTTCCTCTCCCATTTCCAACTGGGAGTGCTACATTCTTCACCATACTCTTAGGTCAGGATTCTGATTCTAACAATGGTTCCTAGTGCAAATTTCTGGAGAAGAGAGAAGCAAACCAGTCCTGACTGCTTTGAATGAGATGGAGAGCGCAAACAAATGTAAGTGAAGGAAATAAACCTGTAGGAGTGTTTTCAAATAACTGTCATGGTCCAAAAGCTTTAAATCGCTTCAATCCTTGAAAGCTAATTATTGTAAACTCAGGCTGCATCACTGAATTTGAAGTAGTAAGATACACTTGCACCATTGCAGAGCCTCAGTCACAGGTTAAACTGGCACTGCTTCTAACTTCACGTGAATGAAAGAGAAAAGCACATCTTTCTACCTTGTCAGCTACTGGCAGACCTAGAGAAAGAAAAAAAAAAAAAAAAAAGAGTTTTTAAAATTAAGAAGTAATGTTTTTTTAGGACATTTCACCAAATATGTAATATTGAGGAGTAATCAGACAACAAGTGAAAGGGAAGATGAAACAGCAGAAGGTACTTGCATGGCCTTACTTTCCAGGGCAACTGACATCAACCACAATCTGCAATGATTTATAAGTGCCTTACACCATTCACAATTGAGACAGAAAAATGGGATTCCCATATCATGTAAGGGGAGTGCAATCCCTCCCAAACTACGAGAGGCTGGGGTAACGAGACTGAGCACTGAAAATCTTAAGACTAGGCAGCACTGAGTGAAGGGAGGATGAGCCTCTCTGGAAGTTCATGTAAAAGAAAGGAAACTCGGATTTTAGCCCTAAGCAACTATTTTTAGAGACAGGCTTCTGCTTCTTTTCAAGCCAGGGACCATTTCAGCACCCTCAAAGCTAGAGAAAGAGTTGACTGCTCTGTCAAATGGTGTTCCTGGCAAAAAAATTCCAGGATCAGATCTGGGGACCAAGGACTACCCACTGCAATCTGGAGCAGGAAGTTTCCTCACTGAACCCATGTTTCCCCCATTGTTTTTATCTGCAGCTCACTTACCTGTGTCTGTAGTGTCGACATGTTTTTTCCATCCTTTTTTCTTCTGTCTTCTCCATGGTCATAGTGGTCAAACCACAGGGTGGCATTGGCTGTGTACCCACTCTGTCATCTTCCTTGCACAGAAGGACGCTTACCCCTGATACCTCAGACACTGGCTTGTACAGTTGGGGAGGAAGATAAATTCTCTACATTGGTGGACCTCTTCCAAAGTTTTCTCCACAGCCGAGTCACAGGCCTGTAGGGAAGAGGAGAGACTTTCTTCATACTGCCAGGCTCATCGCAGTCTACAACTGCCTCACGAGGGGGAGTGGAGAGGCAAGTGCTGACCTATTCTCTGTAATTAGCAGTGATAGGACCCGTGGGAACGGTGTCAAGCTGAGGCAGGGGAGGCTTAGGCTGGACATCAAGAAGAGGTTCTTCACCGAGAGGGTGGTCGCACACTGGAACAGGCTCCCCAGTGAAGTAGTCACTGCACCAAGCCTGTCTGAATATAAGAAGTGATTGGACTGTGCACTTAGTCACATGGTCTAAAATTTTGGGTAGACCTGTGTGGTGCCAGGAGTTGGACTTGATGATCCTTATGGGTCCCTTCCAACTCAGAATATTCTATTCTACTTTGGCTGCATATAAACTATCTTGTATAAATGCCAGGATCTGGATCCTCGATCACTATTCAGGTCAAGGGCTGCGCTCAAAGTTTTGGCTTTAATTTGGTTACATGACTACATTGCTGTTGTTGTGGTTTAACCCGGCCGGCAGCTAAGTACCACACAGCCATTCGCTCACCCTCCCCCCTCCCTCTCTGGGATGGGGAGGAGAAATAGGAAAACGAAACCTGTGGGTTGAGATAGAGACAGTTTATTAAGACAGGGAAATAATAATAATAATAATAATAATAATAATAATAATAATCGTATGACTACTACTACTAATGTGTACAAAACAAGTGATGCACAATGCAATTGCTCACCTCCCGCTGACTGATGCCCAGCCTATCCTTTAGGTTACTGAAACAGTAGCTTAAATATCTAAAATTTCAGGTTGGTAACTCTTAATGAATTATTTCACATTTGCAATAGAAGCACTGGTTTGTGTTTATTGCATTTCACTGCACCCGCTATCTCTGAAGCTGCCTCAATAAAAAACATCTTTATCTAACACTGGTCAAGGGTCAAAACCAGCTGGGCCATCCAGCTGGAAAGCAACTGCCTTGCAGAAAAGGACCTAGGTGTCCTAGAAGGCTAACAGTACCTGGGGCTGCATTAGGCAATGTATTGCCTCAAGAGAGGTAGTCCTTCTCCTCTTTTCAGCACTGGTGAGTCCACACTTGCCATACTGTGTCCGGTTCAGGGCTCCCCAGTACCAGAGAGGAGCCACTGGAGAGAGTCCCTTCCCTCCAAGAAAGGGCCACAAAGATGATGAAGGGATTGGAGTACCTCTTCTACAAGGAAAAGCTGAGAGAGCTGGGACTGCTCAGCCTAGAGAAGGACCGGGGGTGAATTTAGCAAAGTCTATAAATACCTGAAAGAAAGGTGCAGAGAGGATGGAGTCAGGCTGTTTTCATGGTGCCCAGTACCAGGTCAAGAGGCACAATGGGCACAAAGTGACACACAAGGGTTCCATCAGCACATCAGGAAGCACTGATTTACTGTGCGTGTGACAGAGCACGGGCAGAGGTTGCCCAGAGAGGCTGTGGAGTCTTCCTCCTTGAAGACCTGCAGAAGTCAGCTGGACTCGGTCCTGAGCAATCTGCTCTGGGTGGCCCTGCCAGGGAGTTAGACCAGATGACCTACAGAGGTCCATTCAAACCTAAAACAGTCAGTCATTCTGTGTGATTTTGTGGTTATTCAGTATATTTTATAGCATGAAGTATCTTCACAGAAGTTCTGGCACAAGTATTAGTTCACCTCTGGCAAAATACTATATCCCTGTACCGATAAAGAGACTGTCAAAAACAAGGAGCCTTGATTTCTTAAACATTAATGCTTTTTATTTCACTCCATATGGTTAAGGTTGGAGGGATACAAATCACATCTCATGGCCATTGAAGCCTGAAGAGTCTCAAGGGTGATATTAAGACTCCATTACTACTTTAGCATTTATCCATCAGATCTAATTTTTGATTACTCAGAATCTCATTTCATAATTGGACTCAGCCCTCCAGCACAGGGAAATCTTTACTGACATGCACCTGTATAAATTCTCATGCCTTTCTGTATCTGCAAGAAGTATATTTTTGGATGCAGACTGTGTACTACTTAAGCAACTGTCCTTTTAGAGTTTTATTTATTTCTTGGGGTCTCCAAAAAATCATGTTCCAATGACAAAAGAAAAGTAGAAGCGGATGTCACTTTATCCTTCACTCTGCCCAGACACATTACTTCTACATTTCTGTCTAGCAAATACTGACATAGTAGGGCTGTTGAATTTCAAACAAAGAAAAATAAATCAGTCTCCAGGTGATCAGGATACCATGCAACATATGGAGAGCGTTTTGTCTCAGGCATTCAGAGTACCTGTAATTTACCATGGTCCAAACTTCTACATATTACATCCCATTAAGCAGGATATAACTGATTTCAGAATTGCTGCTTCAGGTGCTAGATTTGTTTTCTGAGCATATTCCATATTATTATGGAATAGTCTAAGTTATCTTTATTGTGTTGTATCAGGACTGATATTTCCAAAGTACTTCAATTACCTGGGACTGAGAGTATCCTGAACTGGTTTCATCTTAGATGCCAGCAAATACTCTCAGATCTTTTGCTGACAACCCCATTATGTCCTGCTGGGGACAGTCATGACTCTACATTCAGAAGGGGTGGCATGCAGTTTCCCTCCTGTTCTAGAAATTAGGTACACAATAGTTTCTGTGATCGTGCTTAGCTTAGGCAGTGTGGCTAAGGTATTGGAGCTTGGATATTGGAGCTTGGTATGCAATGAACCCAAGTCTGTCTCGCTACAGAATGATCTTTAATAGCCATTTCTACATTCACCTGCAACATTTCTCAACAGGCTTTGTGGATGCGATTTGGTCAGAGTTAGCTCACTCATCCCCTCTGATACATTCACCCTCTCCATCTCCTCAACAGTGGGAAGATACATGTACATGGAAAACTTGAACAGGGCTTCAAACTGCAGTTAATTAGTCTGTTTCACACATACACACACACACACCAGTCCCTCTGGACTTTCTGGTAGTACTAAATATCTGCCCTCTACTTTAGTCCACCTAACATTTATACTACAGTACCTAGGAGAACTTTTTAGTACCATGGATCACATCAATCTCTTTTGTACCCTCACTTATCTACAAAATTACCTTAATATTTCCCAGTCAGTTAGCACTAAGGTGCTACTCTAGATGTCTGCAGAGAAGCAACACCGCATTAAAAAAAACAAACAAACAAGCAAACAAACAAAAAACATAAATGTAGACACAGCTTCAGCTGGCATTCCTACTTACTGGTAGGAAGAGCTTTCATGTCTTCACAGCTAACTGTTCTTAAATTCTTTAAGATCCTGGACAAGTTGTTCTCAGTAATGGGGTACCATGTTCCACTATGGGAATTGAATTTGGAATTCATGATTTTTATAGGACCACAGTTTAAGTCAGTGGTTTTGCTGCTACACTTATCTTTAGCTGTGTCTTTCTTTGCTGCAGGAATGTCCATCCTGACATGAAAAGTGATTATTCCTGCATAATATTCTAATTGAAAAAAAAAAAAAAAAAAAAAAAAAAAAAGTATTTCCAAATCCATTCTAAGTTTCTTTCCAAAGAATGACATTAATTTAACCCAGAAATTAATTTATGTATTTCTTTCCCTAAGTTCCATGTATTTAGTACCATAGTATCTTGGCTGCCAGCCATCTGTAACAATAGATGTGAGGGAAGAGTAAGGGAGAACTGATCTGTCAGATCTGTCTGTCAGACAGAACTTTGCTGTCCCAGAACTGTCAAGACAAATTCAAGACTGTGCTGAAAGTAGAAGTTTTAAAGGCCTACCCCTAGCCAAACAGGGATCACATACCTCATTAATCAGTTTAATAAAGGTATATTATGAGAAATGTGCTCCATCATCAGAATGTGCTTCACTAGAACTCACTGTACCCACAGTTTTGCCACGAAATGTCTGTCCCTGGTATTTGCAAAGTGAATATCTGAAACTATACTTATGGCCTTCTCCAAATACTACAGTACCACAGGGGCATCCAGACAGGATTCCATATTTACCAGTGTCTTCTGAAGTCACTGCTTACATGAAAAAAAGCTTATCTGCATAACTGACTGGATATGAAACTTTTGTTTGAAGGAACCTGCAATGAATATTCATATGTAAACACTAACATAGAAAGGAAAGTTATTTATCACTGTCTGGACTTTACTGAAATGTGTTGACCTCTTGCATATTCACTTCCCTTTCTACTTCATCTTCTTGTGAAACTTTTGGTTTAGGAATACGAGGAATTAGGAATATTAGGAATATTAGGAATGCTGCTTTCAAATCATATCCTATAGGGCTGATATCCTACATTTGAGTCATGTAGACAACTACAGGTGCAGGTATTTTTCTGTTGGGATTAGCCCTTTGGTTATTCTGAACACGTGAAAAAGCAAAACGTTAGTGTTTAGGGAAGGTCTTGGAAGGTTCTTTCAAGGATACCTTGCACTTCAGCAAAACTTTGTGGGATTGTTTTCACTAATTCATAATTTAGACTTGCATTTGATTTCTGCCCAAGACGCTTTTGGAGTTTAGTCCTATGAGCTGCTAATGAATCAATTTGAATTTAGTTTCTCTCCTCAGAGAGCATTTAAGTATATGCAATAATAAGTTTAACAGAAAAGAAAACGTTAAGTGAGGAAAAAATAATATAACAAGGAGAAAGAAAAAATGGAAAAGATGTAGAAATTGACTAAACACAAAACATGGAAATGATAATGTAATAACACTATTTCCATTATGAAATGGACATGGGGAACATCAAGAAAAGAACGTATAATAAAAAGAATACTGAAATAATTTTTGAAAAACATGCAACGGGGAATTTGAAGAATGTAAGATGTAGAAATTCCTATACTTAGCTCTAACAACTGTGCATTCATCAGCATTGCAAGACCAACTTAGTTTAGCCTGATACAGTTTCAAGTTTCTTTGGGTCTTTGCAAGATTTAACTCCTGTAAAAATATATAGAGAAGTTTTTATGTGTTTCTACTCTACAGAGAATACAGTGTGCTCCTTTAAGTACGTTATAAAAATTGTGATATTTGATATATTCCAAAATGAACCTACACTTATGCAACCCAACATCTCCTGTCAATATCTTTCCTGTGTGTTTGTAGAATTGCAGTGTGCTGTAAAAGTTTTCGGGGTTGATTATAAATATCGCCTACTGAACAGTCTTACTTCAAAATTTTTTCCAGTTGGTAGCCGCAACTCTTTATAAGCCACACATTACATTCATTTTATAATAGTTATTTGAGCATTAAAACTTGCCATGTGGAGCGATTTCTGACATTTCTGTGTTTTGTTAGTTCTGTGTATACCTCAGTCTTAGATAATGTCAAAACATCATTAAGTTTTCTCTGTGCAAAGGATAGGATGACCCAAATCAAATACAGAAATACATTTAAAGAAACATGAAGACATTTACTGCACACACACACAAAAAAATTATATAATTTATGTTATGGTCAACAGTGTTAACTTCTTAACAGTTATTTTTCAGCTGTCACATGAGGGACGCCCACCAACTATCAGTCAGGTCTTAAATCTCAGTTAATATTTTTAATTAAGTTCAGAACTTTTGTACTAGCATCCAAACTTCTGTTTTTTTTTTTTGTTTGTTTGTTTTGTTTTTTTTGTTTGTTTTGTTTTTAGTAATTTTATTGATTGAGTGTCCTCATGATATGTATTCTCATGTTTGAGGGAAAAAAAAAAAAAAAAGACATTTTCATGTATTCAAAAGTCTCAAGGCAAGTTTACTCAGTCATATTATTCTCTTAGCCATACTGCAAACATCTGGTCACTCTGATTTATGTAAATAGTTTCTGAAGAAAGGCAAGTAAAACATGTTTAGAAAGACAACAAAAATGCCAATAAATTATAATAAAAATAATTTAGAGGAAAAAAAATAATTTCTAGGTATAAATAGTTGTAGATCAACAAATTACAGCATTTAAGAATGTTACCAGTTTAGATTTTGTGATAGATTTTTACGTGTGAAGCATAATCTTTCCAAATGTCTTCTTTTCTGCCACTAGAGGGTACTCCAAGAACTTACAGTATATTCATAACAAAGATTTATTTGGGTTTTCTGGTCTGTAAATGATCGAGAGCTGTTGTCATACTAAACCTTAAGAATTTAACCCCCCCAAAATCTTGGTATTAAACACAACTTTCAAAACCAGTCTAATATCTTTTCCACAAAATAGTGCAGCATACCTGAATTATAAGGAACATTGAATGACATGTAGTTTAGATTTAGTTAAACATCCTACTTTTAAATTATCTAAATTACTATCTTTTATTTATTTCAGACACAATTATCTGGTTCACATCCTGTTTCTTCATCCAGATTTGGACAAGGAGATCCATTATTGGCAGGGTGAAGAAGTACAAAACGAGTTCTGATCTTGGTCCCTGGTGTTCTGCAAGGACCTCTACAGAGACCCCAGGAAGACCATTGGGAAACCTCACAGTCCAGTGGTGTTTCTGCAATATACACAGAAATTTGTGCTTAAGGCAAATACATATTTGGCAAAGCATTAAGGAATGATGATCAAGTAGTGTCCTTTCTTATACAAAAATACATGTGATATTAATAAAATCCATATGTCATCTTATAAATAAAAAAGTCTGTTTTCATCTCCTAAACCCAGGGACATTGGTACTATTATTGTTGCAGTCTAGAGACTGTCTGAGGTACTACATCAGTAGTGCAGCAGATTATTTATTGAATTGAAAATATATAGAATTCCCATCAAATAAAACTATTTTTAAAATAATTGCATTCAAAAGATTATTTTCCAAAAAACATGTACTGTCAATTTTAGAACTCATTTGCCATTGCATAGCTTACTAAAAACACCAGGATTAAAGGTTTTATCTGGTTTATTTATGTATACATATATTTCTTTGGCAATACATATTGTTCCTGTAGCTGTTCATATCAAATTCCATTGAACTCTAATTCCAATTTGCTTCAGAAGTAATAAGAGTCACATTTTTTAATCAGTAAATCTTCTCAATATTTTTTGGTATGTACACTACAGTTTCCTTTACCAATAAAGATATTCTGTAACTACAAGCCTTCTAATACTAAATGTGTTTTCAATACAGTTTTAATTTAATTTAATACTGGAACTAAATAAATCAGAAACTCTAAAGTACTTTTCATATTGTATACTTTCATTGAAAATATCTGTTTTAAAATATAGGTGCTTATTCCTCAACAGATTAAATAAAAACATTGTTTGTCACAGGAAATTGCATCAAATCTGTGTAATACAGCATTTGTGGGTAAAATAACTCTGCACAAGACCAGCTTCAAGGCATTGCAATGGAACCCACTACTTCTGTTGTAATCACCAGTACCTGTGCTTCTAGCAGGAACAAGTGACACAGTTTGATCTCTGATAATTAAATCTGTCCTTTTGCTTAAGGAATATATTTTTGAATAGACCGGTTTACTGATTAATATACTATAAAATGAGGATATAGGATTTATTTATTTATTTATTTTAATACTGTACTTTAAATGAATTATTTTAGATTTAAACTGAATTAAATTTTTTTAAAAAGGGCCAAATGTTCCTTTCAAATGTTGTGGGAAAGACATGACTGAAAATGTGATTTGAAGCGTTCACTTTGAATATGTCTTCTTTATTAATAGTAATACATTGAAGCATAAGTAGATAGAGAAATGCACTTATTAAATTATAAATCATGTGTGGAGAATTAGCTTTATTTTAGTGATTACAAGGTGACTTTAGGACAAAGCTAGAGGCATTCCATCTTTAAACTTATTCTGGAGAAGCTCTTATTGGAACATAGCAGATATTCTAGAAATACATTGGGGATTTAGCCCATTGCTGTACCTCTAATGGTATTTGGGATGTCAGTCTTCTTATTCTTAATCATTCCTCTTACAATTTATTAAAAATCACAAGAAGACTACAAAGAGAATACCAAAAGGCAGACACTAACTGATATCTTTCCCTTGGAACAGATATAGTATTTTTTGATTTGGAGATTGGAAAATTACCCTTCAGACTGACTTGAGTCAGATATTTTAACATCACCCCTACCTAAACGAGTTTTTTGGGTAAATTTTTAAGGAAAGAAAAAGGAGATAACAGTGTTTTTGTTGTCAGGATGTCTGCTGCTGTCACAAATACATCCAAATCAATTGAATTATTTCAATTCTTATTTCACATAGCTACTAAGCCCTCTGACCCAGAGACAACAGTACTAGTTCTTTTTCTCCATCGTCGTGCAAGAATTGAAGCGGGAGGACTTACTTCAAATTTGCAGAGAACTTGTGAAACTTTGTCTATGATCAAATATTGTTTATTTCTCATAAAATTCACTGACCTATAGTGATACTAAGGCTTGAGTAACCCTGACTGTGGATATAACCCAACCCTTTGAACTACAGCTCAAATATGAAATCCATTCCTTATTTTTTCAGGGATTCTCTTTTATGTCAACTGGCTTGTTTTATTTCCCATATGTAAGTCTGGAAACTATTGCAATGCAGATAAAATATTCTGCCTAATCACCTATTTCATCCACATCCCTCGCCAGATTTCCACATATTTTCTGAATGAATAGAAATAACAGAATTGAGCATATCAAAGTGCCAATCACTTACCTGAGATGGAGTCTAATATTTCATTACTTTTAGCGGGCTGATTAAGATGAGGTATAGGAAGACCCAGCTGGTTTTTCTTTAATTTCACCATTGTTACTTGAGCAATAGGTGGCAAAATTTTGAGCTTGGGATAGTAAAATGAATTTGCTGGGTGACTTGGGAAGGAGCAAGTGATCTGTGAAATAAACAGGAAACCTTAAAGGAACTACATCATACTAGTAAGAAATAACTGGAAAATCGTGTTTACACATCATGTTGATTCTTTTTGGCAAGCAAAATGCATTAAAATGGTTCCTTTGAATTCCAGTTCTCCAGACTACTGCTGGTAATCCCAGACTTTTTGCACAAAATGCTTTGGGATTGGGCACAATGAATTGTGCCAACCTTTGGGTGTAGGAATGGAATAGAAGGTACTGAAAGCAGAGAGATGTTTGGAATGGTTTGATGGGAAGCAGTGGATATTATTAAAAGACAAAATACAAGATTATTAAATAATAGTATTAGGTATGCTGTAGCAGCTGTTATGGGGGTATAGGAGACCAGATGTATTGTTTTCCAGCTTTTCTGTTTTTTCTCTCAGTGCTCATTAGCACAGCATTTGGCTTTAGAAGAACTGACCTTAAGGAAAGGACTGACTGAACTTTTATAGTATTCAAAACCTTTGAGTCAAGATGCTCTGTTTCCCACCACACATAAATGACAAAAGCAAAAAGCAAGAAAAAAAAGACTGGAAGTGGGGTCACTGCGGTAGCAATGAAGAAGGTCTCTGCTTTCCATTAGCTCTTTTCCCTCAAATGTAGCAGTTTCAGGTTTCAGCAATACTTTCTACTGAAAACTCCTCCCCAAATCAGTACAGTTCTCAGCTTAGAATTTTCCTGTTTAGACACTTTTAGTCATGTCCATGTTTGGAATCTTTTTTATTTTTCTATATTTTTAAGAATTATTAAAACATGTTAAAATGCTCATATTTTACATAAATAACTTTACATGTAAGCCAATTTTTTATGATCCATCTACATTTACTCAATAAAATAACAAGG
Source organism: Nettapus auritus (assembly GCA_011076525.1). Classification (NCBI taxonomy): domain Eukaryota; kingdom Metazoa; phylum Chordata; class Aves; order Anseriformes; family Anatidae; genus Nettapus; species Nettapus auritus. Next base: position 90,530,503 of record CM021768.1, on the reverse strand, counting down.
TGTAGAAAGTTAACAAGAGCAGTAGGGTTATCAGCTATTAATAAATCCATGTAGAGAGAGCATTAGCACTCTCAAATACAGAAATCAATTTCACATGAGAATCCATTGAGTAATTAAAGGATAGTTATATTTTAAAGGGAGGACTCAAAATAGCACAGGGTACTAAACTATGTATATACACCTACCTCTGTAACTGTATCCTGTGGAATAGTGGCAAAGTTTGGGGAGGAAAATGTGAAACCACTGTCTGTTCCAGCGTCATATGGAAATAGATCTACTGATACTTCTTCCATCCAGTGGTCTCCTTCACAGAGATTTAGGCTGTCAATACCCACAAACCAGTCGGGGCTTGGCACAATTCGTACAACAAATGAAACCTAATGAAACAAAACAACCCATCAGGATTGCATCACTTATATTCCAGTCCCAGTTATTGTAACTTAATGTTTGAAGGAAATGGTCTTTTATACACTTCTGCTTTATAGAACCCATACAGTGCTCCCTGCAATTTGACATGCTCTTTTAGTAACATTTTTACATTATCTTATTCCTACCAATGAGAGCTCAAATATTTAGTTTTGTGTGATAGTAACCATTTAAAAATAAATAAATAAATAAATACTAATATGTACATATGTACTTACTAAGGGATGTCTTGAACGCACTTCTAATTCAGTGGAAGTTTGTCCTGTACCACTGGAAATGGCAGGAGCAGAGAAGATTCCATGTACACTCTGAATTTTCTCTCCAGCTTCTTCTATTTCTTTCATTAATACCCATGCTTCACCCTTTTCAGCAAAATCACGTACACCATTGCTGGCATATTCATTTTTTTTCCACATGCTGTAGTCAGAACTATGAGTAACACCTATTTGAGTGAATACATTGCATGACATAAAAGTCTGTTTTAGATTGTCCCTATTTCTTCAGTTTCTCTGTATTATTTCTGAGGTTAAAAAAAAAAAAAAAAGTCTATAAAAATGAGTGAACACTAAAACATTTGACTTATCACTGTTTATTTCAGCTGTAACCAATTGAAAACAGAAGTCAATTGAAAACAGTTGTAGATTTTTGAAAGCATTGTGGATACTTCAATTTCTGCATTTCATTCTTAATAACTTTGGCTCTTTCTTTTTACATTAGTTATATTAAAATTTACTATTGAGAAGAAAAAATAAATAAATTAAAATCACAGTGGTCAAGAGATTTATCTGATCTTAAAACTAAACGTACTTCACTTACCTAGCATTGATGACCACTGTGCTGGGGGCCTATAAAGTGGATACTGCTTAGGGAAAGCAGTCTGGCTCCATTTCCCTGTGAAGATTATGCTGTACTTTGCAAGTTCCTCTGCTGCGCAAATAGAATCATCATGCACAGGCAGGCTGCTGGCATAACCTAGAATTGTTACAAGCAATGTCCAGATAATTTTGCTGGAGCAGTAGACAAACATCAAGTTTTCCATTCCCTTCCACATGGGAAAAAAAAAAAAAAAAAAAAAAAAAAAAAAAAAAAAAAGTTAGACGTATTAGTCACTCTAAACTCAAAACTGAATAAGAGTTACCTAATGTAACAGAGCATAAGATATAACAAAAAGAAAACATATATCCAAAACACTAAAATAGTTATGCTTCTAAAAACATTATTATAATGCTTTTGGATTTGATATTTCCAGGCTATGTACTACAAATCTGTAACTCTACCTGGGACAAGTGTTTCTAATGAAAATAAAAATATCTTAACCTTGTTCATGGTACTACCTCAGAAAAATCTGTTTCTGATTTTCTTCTGAAATCTTATTAGAGTCACATCTTGAATTAATTAGAGTAGCAACTGTTTCTGTGGAAAACATTAGTGGTATATTTATTCTTCTAAAGATTAAATTGCAGGTTACTTTGCCAAAAGAAATGATTTATTTTAAATTTGTGTCCTACAAAGACTGTTTTATAGCATAACATTTAAAATCAAATACATTTCAAATATATATAAATTACTTTGCTGTCATAACTTGTGCATTAAGAAATACATTGCAATTGCTTCAGATTGTTAAAGCTACAGAGTTATTAAAAACCAATATTTTTTTAAAAGTTGCTGTCAAAGGCTTGCAAATTTTGTTTTTAAATTAATATGATAATTGCATCAGGCTGTTGAACTCAAGCAATTGTTTAAAATAACAGCCTTAAAAACTTACTTTTAAATGCTTTTTTCCTTTGAGAGAACTAAGCAAACATAACTAAAACACTAATAATATATTAATTTGTAAAAAGAGCAGCGAATACTCACTAAATATTTCCTCTGGAGCACTGGTAGGGGGAGAGCACCTGCTTTTGCTGGCAGCTGAGTTGGTCTGCAAGAGAAGACAGTAGGAGTCTTGCTATTTATGCCTGAAGAGGGTCCCTTTGGTCCAACAATTATTGTAATCTTTAGACTTTCCAGGTTTGCAAAAAGCATGCCATCTTCTTACTTGCAATCTTTTTGGATGGACTATCAGAGGTTTCCTGTATGTCAACTGGTTCAGGTTCCTATCAGAATCTTGTAATGTCGAATAGATGAAATGCTTTTAAAAAAATACCTTGGATTCTTACTAATAGTTCGGGTTTTCTGGTGACTTTACAGTTCTCTGTTCTTATTAATGCCTCTAAGCTATACAAATGAACTGATTCCAATGCTGGAATAGTTCTAGTGAATACACTTTAAATGAGAAGCATGTTTTCTTGTAAGTTTTATTGTCTGACAGATGCTCCTTCCAAACATTTACAGAGAGCTTGCTCACTCTCACACACCATATGTATGTGTTCAAATAAAAGGGGTGAGGCAGCTAAAAAAGTCAAGAGGAAAAAAAAGTTGCATTTCATAATTGCACATACTCACACAGACTGTCTCCTGCAAATATGAATTAATTTAAAGTAGTACAGTGTATATTTTTATGTTCTACAGTACCGTATGCTGGATGATGAAAGGGCTCTGTAACATTGTGGTTTCTTTGGAAAGAGTGGTTTTGGGAAGCTCTGAAATTTTTCTTAGCTGTCTTCAGAGTAAAAACCCCCAAATAAAAATCTCATTATTAAAGTTAAATCATACCTCTTCTGTAACACAGTACATATACTTAACTCACTAAAATTATTTAAATTGCCTATGAAGAATTATGCTTAATACAGTGACCCAATTAAGAAATAATGTTTAATATTTATTTTAAATCATTTTCCCTACAACCTTTCTAAAATGCCCGTAGGAAAAATAAGGGCTTTGTGCCATGCTTATAGGGTTAACAAACGCTACTGTGGCTGATCAGCAGAGGAAGTTCAAAAGTTTACAATGAACCATGAAGAAAGTCTTGCACAGAGTCTACTTTTGAAATTGTGAGGAATGTCACTGAAGTACTTCCACAGATATCTAATAAGATGGTACAACATATGGAATATCTGTGAAAAAAAAAAAAAAAAAAAAAGTTATTTTTCATATGAAAATCCCAGGCTATCATAGGATTATAGCTTAAGTGACATAAGCTATTGTCCACCAGGAGGGTGTTACCAACCAAGCAGTTTGAGCTTTGTGGCAATTTAAATGGAAATTTCTCTTTCCCTTCTGCCTCCCACCCATGGTAAAACAGCAAGAAAAGCCAAGATACAAATAAACTGTGATGTCTAAATGACGTTCATTTCCCTATTATCCTGGCAAAATGCAATCTATTGAAAGTTTAAATATACATGGATTCAGCACCCAATATCAACACTTTATGTATATCTGGATAGATTATGGGAACACTGTAGTATGTTAACTATTTAGATATGGTTGTGCCCTCTATTTCCAAGTTTCCTTCCTCTGTCCTATATTCTTCCCAGTGAAAACATCCATGTTTCCCATAATTTACTTCTGTTCTAGGAGCCAGAGTTCCCTAAGAAAATGGACAAAGAGACTCTGTGGATATTTTTACACTATTTTTTTTGAGTGTTTGTTGGAGGATGTTATGTGAATTACATCCAGCTCTCATCCTCCTATGCACAGAATTCCAGATCCACAGGTTCCTTAGAGAATTGAGTCTACCTATATATGAGAAGTGGGTGCTGTCTCCAGCTCATGCAGCCTTCTATAGGCTATAAAAAGGTCCCATAAGTATTAGAATACGTTGCAGATAGAATTGTTAAAATAAAATTATGTACTACTATCTTTAAACTTCAGTTGGTTCTGTGGTTATCTTTATCACCACAATTACCGATCCAGCTAAATTCACATATTGAAACATACTGTAACACTTGCAGGAGAACACTTAAACTGAGTACAAAGCAATTAGTTCTGCATCCAGCACATAATTATTTAGGAGATCAGACTCTTCCTCTCAAACAGAAATTAGTGCCAAAAGGCACATCACCAGTCTAGACCATCCTAGTTCCATGACTACATATTATGAATGGCTCCAGGAATAGGACAATACATGCAGGCAACATAATTTGGCTCAGATATTATAAGAAAAGCTTTCTAAATGATGAAAGACTGAATTGTTGGAAGTCATGAACTTGGGGAGTCATTTGAGGTTTCTAAGTATGGACATATCAAAAATGAGAAAAGTTACAGTTGATTCTCTCTTAGAATAGTACCTCCTGATGCTTTGTACCGAGCATCTGAGATGTCTTCCAGATCTACAATTTTGGGTAATCGGTTAATCCCTCTTCTAGAGTACCATTACTCCAATTTCTTGAGGTTATCAGACTCTTCAACTTAAGTATACAGTTAATGGAAAACAACTGAGCCTAGATATTTTACTTTCCTACCTTACCACTTTGCTAATTAGGGACTTTTATTTTTGAAATACTGAAGAAGGATTCTTTCCTCAAAGTATGAAGGTACTTAGAAGGAAACTGGATTATAGTCCTTAGGCTTGCTCTCAGATCCTGGTCCAGAATGGAAGTTTTTTTTGTTAATTTTCCTACAGTGGACCATTCCTATAAGTGCTCTGCTGAGACAGAGTTCTCAGGAGGAATAAAATATTCAGAACCTACAAACTTATTCTTACCTTTTTTCGTTTCCACAGTGAAATTGTTGGACAACGTACAGCAAATTTAATTTTTTATTTCATTAGCTTCCCTTCCCCCCTCTCATCACCTGCCACCCTCATGGCTGAAGGAGGGGAAAAAATAAAAAGACACACTTAATAATGTCAGAAAATACTAACTCCCAATCTTATTATTTTAAATGGAAACTGTGCTAAGCGTAATCAGTCTCTGATATTGTGAAGGACAGAATATCAAATTTAGTATCTCACAGTTGGAAAAAAAAAAAAAATTCCCCCCCCCCCCCCCAAAAAAAAAAAAAAAAACAAACAGATTTCCACTCAATGAATTACATTCATGGCTGGGAAGCCCCAGATGCCAAATTTCTGTGGGCCAGTAGTTGGAGAAAAAAATTGCTGTGGCATCAGAATCTCTGCTTGCATTCCTTCTTTGGTGTGCATGTCCCATTAAAAACAGATGAAAACTCATGAAAAACTGGGGGAAAAATCTTCCATTTAGAAATCATTGTGCCTGTATATAGAATTGTTTCTTTTGTTTTGTTTTGTTTTGGTTGTTGTTGTTGTTGTTTCTTTTTTTCTTTCTTTCTTTCTT
>CM021768.1:90488505-90524893 GCA_011076525.1 Nettapus auritus | reverse complement strand
TTTCTTTCTTTCTTTCTTTCTTTCTTTCTTTCTTTCTTTCTTTCTTTCTTTTACAGCAATATATACATATTTTTTTCAAGTCTGTGTGTTTTCAGGAACACCTATTTTCCGTCCATATGCATACCTCTATGGACCCTGAATGGTTAAGGCAGACAAAGCTTATTTTACTCAAACATCAGTGCTGAACAGTGCCTTGTATTTAATTATGTTTGTGTCTGTGTGCAACTCTTGCTGTTCCTTGTCAATAAGAAAACAGTCTTACAGTTTCTGAAGGCTTTACCAAGATTCAAAGGGTGAAAGATGGAAAGTATGAAACAAAAATGTTGTGTTTTTGTAAATAACGGTCATAACTGGTTCTAAAATATGGTGTATTTTTTTCTAACCTGAAAAAATAAAACAAGAAAAACAGTATACTTAAAGATAGAGCAGTACATTTAGTATCATGTTGCTTCTTGTGTCATTTACACTATATGAAAACATTTATATGAACATGTTTAGGCTATTACACAGGAATAAAATGCATTAAAAGGGTGTAAATTCCATATTGATTAGCCACAGAATAATTTAGCCCTTTCCCTGGTAAGCAATGAGATTGGCATGATTAGTTACAACTTTCAATTAACCTGTAAGAATAAAAGAAAGGAGATTTGACTAAAATGACTGATCTGAAGTTAGCTTGCCTACCTTTACAGAACAGAAGCTCCAGAAATTTTCTTTCTCTATTCCTAAAATGTTATCTTACATTAAAACCTTACTAAAACAATTTCCATTTTGCTGGTAAGTAGTATATGTACAACTTTGATATGTGCAGGCTGTTTAATATGCTTCTGAATAGCTAGCATCTCTTTATGTACCAGGAAAAACATAACATTGTATTACTTAAGAAGGATTAAACACCCATACTTTCTCTCCTGCAGTTACCATGGATACACATACGATTATGGGCACTCAAAAATGCCAAAAGGTTTACATCCAGTCAAAATCCTCCAAATTGTAAAATCTGAATATCAGAGTGGTAAGCAGCAGAATACTTTACCACAAAGAAGTTGTGGTGCTGATTTCGAAGACTTTATAAAATACAATACTTTTAGAGGAGAACAAAGAATTCCCAAAACTGGATGTTGCAATGGTAGTTAAGGCAACTTTTAATCTCAACTTATCTTTTGGGATAAAGTAGTTTACAGACTAAGGCACCTAAAATATGTGTATGCTTATGATCTAGTTATGTAAATTACCACTATGTATAATGGAGGTATAATCATTATAGTCAATATAATCTAGAGAACTGTTCAGCTCAAGCTTTACTACATACCAAATGAATAACCAATGAGTAGCTCTCTTGTCTCCACTAACTGTATTATTAGACTCTCTATAGGCCAGACACCTAGCCACCATAAGCAACTGATTCAGTTATCTTTATCTGTAACTGAATCTAAAACCAAGTGGACTTCATTAAATGTTCCCACTGATGGCTATAATCAAGGTTCAATCTGCTGGTAGTTCAGCCTGCTGCACCCTGTATTTTGAGTCTACAGATTCCCATTACCAGCGTATTGGGTTTTGGTTTTGTATTGCTTCTTGGTTTGCTTTGTTTGTTTGCTTTTTAATTCAGGGCTCATTGAGAATTCAAATCAAGATAAAGAAAAATTCCAGCTTTATTGACCACAGTGACACTGCTCAGTAAGAAACAGCTCCGGCATTCATCTATCATCTATATTTAAATCACTTTTAGTACTGAAAAGCCTAATTCTCTTTTTTTCCATCCTCCAAAACTCCACAGATCTATGGAGAAAAACAGCTTCTTTGACCAGTTCATCAGGGTGGTATTCTGAGCTGTGGGTTGAGGGACAGCTTTCAGAGCCTTGTGCTGAGTGCCTGCAGCAGCAGCATTAAGTCACTGGACTATCCAGTATACATGACTTAGCAGAACTCTGAAACAAGCTGAATATTTAGAAGATGCTAACTTGTAGACCTGACTCAGACACTTGTGGGAATCCCCGCTTTTAAATTTACTTTTGATATTTGCAAGAAAGCCTCTAACTCAAACAAAAAATTCCTTTGAAGAGAATCTAATATATAGTGTACTACAGCTTCATTGCAATACCAGACAGGTTATTTTTGTGGTATTGTGCACACACAATATAGAAAAAGAAGTGTCTTAATATATTACTTCATTCCATTATTCATTTTTTTACATTGGGTGTATAGCCTGTATAGAATACCTCATGGTCAGTCCAATAGGTATTGACTTTCTAAAACCAGTTTGATGCTTCTTTTGCCTTCTCATGTTTTTATCTCTCTCACAACAATGTAGAAGAGCACCAAATTAAATTTCTAAAGTAGTCACTATCAAGGCAACTCTTTACTTTCCATTATTTTCTGCTTCACCATCAGTTTTGTTGATTTCTCTTGTGTTTTTGTTGTTGTTGTTGATGTTGTTGTTGTTTTTCCAAAGGTCTTAAGAACACTAATATACTTAAAGATAGTTGTGGAGTTTTAAGATGGGGTCTTAAAACTCCATATTTAATTCACGTGAATAATGTTGAAAATGAATTGACCTTTTGTGGAAAGTCATTCATATATCAGAGTCTGCACATAGCTCCAACTCATTCAGTAAAAGGTCCATTATTTGTGACCATCACAACAGTGGACCAGTGAAATGGTTGACCCAAAGATGCAGTACAGTCTGCCTCCTTGGAGGCTTTAGGATGAGACTGGGTAAACCCTAAGTAATCTGATCTGAGCTCTAAGCTGACCCTGCATTGAGCTGGAGGTTGCACTAAAGACTTCCTGAGGTCCCTTATAACCTCAAGTATCCTATGGTCCTATGACATTATAAAGAAAATTTGTTTCCAATACTAATTCCAATACTCCAGGTAACAGTACAAAACTTTCACTTATCTAATACTCTCATAGGTTCTCTCCACATCTGTGATTTCTTTCATAAGTAATACTGGAAATGTAACAGCAAAACGAAGGCTTGTAAAGAAGGGTGACCTAGGGCTGATTTTAATGGAAGACAGAATATGTCTATGGCATTTGATGGAATACAGGCTGAATTCCTCGATTTAGCACCAACCAATCTCTGTCTGAAACAAGAGATGCGAAAGCTAAATGCACTGCTGAACATGAAGGTAATTAATGACTGAGAGACAGCATCTATTAGTCCAGAAACAGTTCCATGCTAACACAGTCCTATTTTGAGTTCTGAGAAAAACTCTATGCAGCTATCTCTGCACAATGATCAATGACAGCAACTTCCATAGAGATGTTCATGTGCTTGTTGAGAATCTGCATGGAACACAAATAATACTGCAGAGTAATAAAAGCATGCCCACTGAGTTTATTATGGGAAACTTCACATATTTTGTAATCCTCCACACAGTAAGCAATATTGCAAAGCATTTTTTACAGCATTTTATAAACATGTTATGAAGTCAACCCCTATCAAATAGATTCTCTTAATTAACAACACTACCACCATTTTGTTGAAGGAATCAAATACATCCTCATTTAAAACATTTGGAATTGGGAAGTTATTATAAAGACAAAATGCTGCATATATAAATAATTGTTTTAAAACTTGTTTATAAATATGACCCAATATATGGGAAGAAGCTTTCAAAAATAACAGCTCTGACAGCAGAAAAAAAAAAAAAAAAAAAAAAAAAAGAGAGAGAGAGAGAGAGAGAGATTTTATGGCATCTATATCCAAGAGCACAAAAAGCCTTAAGGGTAGTAAAGGACAGCAAAAATAAGACTGTTATGTAGATTTTTGTTTCTAACCACAGGCTAGGTTCCTTGTCCACAACAAAAAGCTTGTTATCCAGAAATAATGAATTAAATGAATTGCTCTATTCACACTTTGATTCTCAACAAAAGTAAGGGAAACATGAAAAGTAGGATTTTTTATTTTTTTTTTTCTAAATGATTATTCTGGCCAGTATTGTGGAAAGTGAAATTAATTTTTTAGAAAGTTTGTTATTTTGAAATTGAAGAAAACTGCTTTTTGGGTTGTATATGGGTTATATAATGTAATGGGTTATATAATTCCTTGTAATTTTTACTGCTTTTTCATACCCCTGCTTTATTAATAATCATAAGTGCCTGAGTGTGAATTTTATTTATCAGTTATTACAATGAAAAAGTGACCTCAACAAAGAGAATGTAAGTTTTCTCCATTATATTCCACATTAACTACAGAAAAAGGATAAATTGATATCAATTTATATTTTGGGAAGCTGTGCTGCTCGTTTACGTCTTTTACTTCTAAAACTAAATCAGTGTAAAGTATCATTCTAGGAAGCACTGTATAGCTAGAAATGCTTGAATGGATTTTTAATTTTAAAGCACTGATATAAATATGAATAAGCATCAACAGAAACACCCTATGATTGTGCCAGCATGCATATAATCAGAATCTGACCTATTATTTTAAAATATGTAAAACTCATATTGTAATTTCTTTTGTCAATAGAAAAGCCATTGGCCAAACAACATTTTAATTAACCACGCTGAATTCTGTTTGCGGATTCCATTAAGAAAGGATATTATTCTTCACTTCTTGTCCAAACCTGTTCTTCAAAGCTACAATGCAGTTTACTGAATATATTGTCAGTTACAGGTACTGAGAAACTGTTCTAGCAGCTGTTTGGATGACGTTTTTATAATTATGAATTGAATGCATTATTAGAAGCAAATATATGTATATATATTACATGAAAGTGCTACAGTTGAATAAAACTGAGGGGTAAATAAGCACAGAACTGGGGAAAGACTTCAGTGATAATTTACATTCTTCCCTTTCTCACCTTTAGTTTGATATATGGACAGTAATTGGCTTATATGACCATTATAATATGACATATTCTAGTTGTCTCTAGAATTACTATAATAGAAAAAGGCAGAGCAGTTAAAATTGGAAATTTAAAAGTGTTGATTTAGTCATCTAAATAATGGGCCTCATACTTAGTAATGAATGCTCAGAAAAGCAGTGCAAACTAAACACTAAACTTGGATGTATATAGAAGGTAAAATCATGTACTTTAGTGATTATTTTGACTCAGCAAACCTATGTGGTAAGTACAAGAATGTATTCCTAAATGTTTTGTGGACAATACTTAATATTTAATGAATCTATTTAATCAAAAATGTTTAATCAATTTATTTCATGGAATCCTAAAAACACCAGTTGGAAGGGACCTCTGGCTGTCTCTTGTCCAACCTCTTACTCAAAGCTGGGCTGTACCCCAGCTAGGTCAAGCCAGTTTTGTCTGTCTGAGTCTTAAAAGCACCAAGGGTGAAGATTTCCACCACCTGGCTAACCAGCTGTAATGTTTTTCCTTGTGAAGCAGTTCTTCTTCCTGAGCAAACTGAATTTCCCAAGGTGCTACCTGTGGTCATTGTCCCTTACCACCTCATCTGGCATTATCAATAAGAATTTGGGTTTTGTTGTCTTTGATGGGAAGAACCTTTCAAGTTTTTGTAGGCTATTAGATAGCCTTTAACTTCCTCTTCACTAGACTAAACAAGCTCAGTTTAGTCTGAGCTCACTCAGCTCTCCTCATACATCATGTAGTCTGACTTGTCTTGATAGGCTTCTGTTAGACCCTTTCCTGTCTCTCAGCATACTTCTTGATTTGGGAATCTCAGAACTGAATATACTAATCTGTGCGACCTTCCACTGTTTAGTACGGGGTGTAACAACACCCTTCAGTCTGTTAGCCTTGCAAATCCTGTTAGCCCATCATGCATTTTGCTTTATTCATGATGAGAAAGTGCTGCTTCCTCTCATTCAGCTTGGGGTCCACAATAATACCCAGGTTCTTTCAGCAGTGCTTCCATTCAGCCAGTCAGTTCCCATCCTGAGCTGATGCATGAGTTATTTTGCCCCAGGGGCAGAACTGTGGACTCCTTGTTGAACTTTTTAATGTTGACATTCTCCTCAAGATTATTAAGGTCTACCTGGAGAGTAGATTTGCTGTTTGTATTGTCAATTACCCCACTGATTTAGTATTGTCATCAAATTTGCCACAGATACAATATTTCCTCAAATATTATATGTTTATAGCACTCTGTAGTATGATATAAAGAAAAAGAATTTTATCTTTTCCTAGGTGTGGATCCTCTGCCTTTTCTGGAAGTCCTGAAGTCTTTCTCTTGGACTTTTCCTTTTAACAAGCCTTCGGTAGTCACTACCAATACTCTGTTTAACACATTTCTTTCATGTTTGTATCTCCTACTTTTCATGTTCACTATTTCAGAAGCTACATCAGCATTTGCCTTCCCTGCTGTTCTAATTCAGACACAGATGTCTTTATCTTAATAGTGATTTTGACAGTTCTCTTGGCTAAGTTACTTTTGGCAAATTAGATTGTGTAAGCAGCCTTAATCTTTTACTACTTGTGAATAAAATAGTCAGAGATACTGAGATGCTGACAGTGAAAGAATTTACAGAAGCATAAATCTGCCAAATTTTGGATCATCCCCAGTGACAATATCAATATTTTTCCTTTAATTGTTATTCTAGTGTTATAAAAACTGATATAAATACATACAGTCATGTCCTTGAATCTGCAGGTGAGAGGCTCTTCTCTTACACTTAGCATGAGAAGCTACCTTTGCAATGCTTACAATGGTAACAGTATTGCCTGACCTGCCTTTTCCCCACTATAGTAAAATAAAATAAATTTGTATTTCTAAAGACAACAGTTCGTAAAATCTGCAGTGAATTGCATAGTCATTTATGAAGTGTAGACATATTACACACAACCCCCAAACCATTATCACAGAAATCCCATAATTTCAAAGTATCAAATTATTCACACACTTTCTTTGTTGGATCCTTCCAAAATGTCCTATCAAATATGTCAAATCAGACAATAAGCATTATAATTTTTGCCAACCATTACTTTCTAACACCAGTCCCTTGTCATCTCAGTTAGCTGGTGTAATACAACAGATGCAAAGCAAAGTATGGTGCAACTTTAATTCTTTTATAATAATTGTACCATTTGAATGTAGGTTGCAATGCTTCTACAAAGCCTGTGACATCTAGATTCAGTTCATGTTCAGTAACACTGTCAGTTATCCCAAAACACAAAGGGAAGGGTTTAAAAAAGAAAGGTTGTGTGTAATGCTTTATGCACAGTTCACAGAGGGATCAATGTTTTTTGTTTGTTTGTTTGTTTGTTGTTTGTTTGTTTTTTGATAATGTTGTCCAGTAACTTAGGCATTTACTGGACCATGCTAGCATTGTCTGAGGATATAGGACAGCAGAGAACTTGGCCCACTACATGGGGGCTTGTATGTTACTGAATTTGTAATGTCGAACCACAGATTTTATAAATTAATGATCTGATAAACAGAATGGAAAAAACACTTTGCGGTGTGGATTATATGATAGATGCTTTTTTGGAGAACTTAAGTGTGTGATTTTAGCATCTACAGATGGAAAAGCATGCAAAGACTGAGGAAAAAAGAAAACAGTATTAGAGTATGCTCTTAGATCTCTTGTACTAACCAGAGCCTAGCTGTCATCACAGATTAGATCAACTTCAAGATTTTGAACAGCAAGCTTATTTTTTCCATGGTATCTAGTCCATTATAGTAGCTATTTGTCTCCTGCTACCAGCAGGACTGGCCAAATAAATTACACCAGGGATAATTTACTAATATTTCCATAGTCTTTTCCAAATAAGGAAGAAGGGGCCTCCATCTCAGAAAGCTTATATCTAAACATTGCGTTTATGAGGTTATGATGTGATTCTGAGGAAGTTTGAGCCTTGAGGTAGTACTAACCAATTTTATCTGCAGAATGAGCATGCCCTAAGACACTAAAGTGGTTCTAATCTTTGTGTTTTCTTTGAGCACAGACAACCCCTTAAAATCAAGCAAATGCAGAACAAGTCTGCAGATAATGCAGACTAAATAAAAGTTTTGAAAACAAGTCTTCCCCCTGTTTTTTATTTCCTTTCAGAATGAGTCTCTCCTTCCAGGTGCCCTGGAGTCCAGCAATTCGCATTGCCTTCATGGGTTGCAGCAGCCTTCACACAGTCTCCCTCTGGGTGTCTAGGAATGTATCCTCTCCTTGACCTCTGAGGCTTGGCTGTAGATCTGCTCCTTTGCTACAAGCAAGCCATGTGCTTTCTCAGGAGTCTTCCAGTCTGCATGCAGACACTGTAATCTCCTCTCACACCCCCTGTCCACCTGACCCAGGCTACCACAGCCAGGAAAAAGCAGAGGCAGCCCTTCTTACTGCTGCTCTGTCACACCCTTTGAAAACAAAACAACAGAAAATTGAGGCTAAACAATGAACAAAACACCATCTTGGCACCTGTTACAAAGATAAGGAGCAGAAATAGGAGGTACTCTGCAGTGCCTGCAAGAGTTTTCCCAGTTTCTGGGTTCAGAAGTGCACCCTGGCCATTTTCCTACCTCAGATAAGACCTGGGTGAGACCTAGATTCATCAGCTCTCCTTAGGCCCTGGTCTCTGGGGAGAGAAGATCCAGATACATGAGCCAGAATGGTTCAGGTTTATGTTCATATTGCCGAGTCTGGATTACTATAGCATTGTCCAGAATGAGGCCAATATGCATATATTCATATTAGGCAGAATACAGAAAAGAATAAATGGGTAGATGTTACAAAAATAATTAAAATGTGTCCACCTCTTTGTCTCACCCCTGCAGTAACTCTCAAAAATGTTAAATAATGATCTGTTCAGCTTCTAGTGCTGCTAACTTTTGTCATAGCATGTCTCCTAAGATTAAAATAAATAAATAAAAAATAAAAAATTAACCACTACGCAGATGAATCTGTGCAGATGAAAAACAAAGCATAACATCAAAAAGTTTCTACTGTAGGAATACTCGGTGAAAGAGGAGGCTGTTAGAGAATGTAGGATTTTGTAGGAAGGTGGCATACCGTGAGCTAAAGTTCTCACCTGAAGCACCTCTGGGATGTGTCCTTGTTGGATGCTAGGGGAGAAAATAGACAAGAATTGAGTGAAACCCCTTGGGAATCTGAATGACTCTCCCATAACCATATCTGAGGTTTTTTTTTTTTTTTTTTTTTTTTTTTTTTGTGTGTGATCTCTTCAGCAGGATTCTTTGGCTTTGTCAGATTTCAAAAGCTCAGATCTTCAGTTAGAGTAATATGTATAATGCTAATCATGTAAATGGAAAAAAATAAGTTATAAGTACAATATTAATAAGTACAATGGTACTAAAAGGATGTCTGAGGTGTTCTGCATGTGTACTACTCAGAGAAAAGGATCATATACTTCTAAAAAACTTTATCCATCAGACAAAGAGCCTCTGAAGAGACAATCACAAATCTTTTGGACAGTAACATTGGGAAAATCTCTAGAAGTGTCTTGATTTTCTAGAGTGATAAGACTGTCTTGAGTTACCCCTAGTATTTTATATAAGTCATCAAGACTGTAAGTTTTCACTCAGAGACAAAGATAGAGAAAGGATGTGGATTAAAACAGCTTTTCACCAAGGAACTTGGCAAAACAAATGAAATTCTGGAAACCCAATATAATTACCTCATAACTGAGGTCCTAGGGGAAAAAATAAAAAAGTAAAAAATAAAATCCAGATACAATAAGTAATTTTGGTCTAAAATCCATGTTGATTTTTCTTTTTGAGGTACTAACCTCTGACCCTATTCAATTCATTCACTTGTTTTGAGTATCTGTTGTTTATATCCTGTTGTTTTTTTTCACTCTGATGTAATATTTCAGGGGATGAAAAGTCTTTTAGAGGAATGATGTACCTTCTCTTATTTCCAGCATTCTTTCGCAGATCTCTCTTGAGTAATACTCAAATGTATTTATTTCTTCAGTGTAACCAAAGCATGAGAAAAAAAAGGAGGAAATCTAGACAGCATAGAAAATCTCAGACATCTCTGGACGTCACATGGACAGTTTTTTGTTTGTTTGTTTGTTTGTTTTTGTTTTTTTATATGTACAATAAAATAAGTTAATTTCATATATTGGAAAAAAAATGGAACATTTAGGTTAGGAATATCAGTTCACAGAGCACTTCTCATATGTTCATTATATATAGAGAAGGAGAATACGTAAGAGTGAAAAAAAGAATTCATTTAAAAGAATGAAACAGTAGCTAGTGGATTTAGCAAATCCAGCAGATTTTTACCTGGCTGATCATATTTGTTCTTTAAAATTTTTCTCCCTCTTTTAATTACTTTTATTGCATGAATGTGCATTTTATGTCATAAAAGCCTTTCATTTTTTCTATATACTTAGATATATTAAAATATTTCTTCTTTCATTTTCTGATGAGGTGGAAAATTTATGACAATGAGAAAGTAGTTCAGTGGATGGAAACTTAGTGCTTTCTCTCATAAACTAGGCCAAGAAAGATTTGGAATATTTGCTAAAATACTCCCAGAATGCAGCACTATTTTCAAAGTTGGACAGGTGCTAAGTATTTGCTTTGTTATTCGGCTAACATTCCATAAATCAACCATATCCCTTCTCAGGTTAGTTTTAACTGTTTCTACACAGCTTTTTCTACACAGCTACTACAAAACAATCTTACCATACCTTTTGGATGACCAAACATGCTTGGTAATACAAGCTTTTCAGGTCAGGACATCAGTATTATCCAGTTTTGCAAAGAGAAATTCAATTACTTAATATAATTGTTAGGTGGCTTTGGTTCTAGTAATCACAGAGATAGTCTAAGTCAATATTTTACCTTGGGTGTGATCTTCTGAAGCAAATTTCCTGATCATGCCCATTTACCGTGCTTTCATTCATATTATGGACTGGTCTTGGAGCCCCATGCAAATTTAATTTTGGAATGGAAGTAACCTGAAGGTGAGCTTTGGGAAGCATTCAGTCCACAGGATAAGACTAAAACTAGCCCAGCATTAAACCCCCCCTAAAACATGTGAATGCTAGATCCTTAGTACTGACTATTTCATTTTATTAATCTACTTCTATTGGTCTCTGCTTCTTGCTAATGTGGGCATAATTTCCAACTGAACTTAGACCTCACAAGATGCAGAACCAAATTGTAAGGTACTTTAGGCACTAAAAAAGTCTTAAAAATAAATACAGGAGTTAAGGATATCAACTTCTTTGGGATAAGAAAATGTCATTAGTTGGTTATCTGCATCTTTAAATGCTTAATCATCTTTTGAAATCCAAACCTCATATTTCTGTGCTGCATTTCCAATTTCTTAAAATGGGGATAAGAATTATTATCGAGTTTGACAGAATCTGATGAGATTAAATATATTAAAAACTGAGCTGCTCAAATTGTAGAATAAGAGGGTTGTATAAGTCTGTAACACAGATTGCTTTCATATCACAGATCAAGGTTAAACAAAGGCTAAAGCTCTGCATGCATGATTTGCAAATGCAGTTATGCTAATAGCATGATGATCTTAATTAGATGATCAGCTGCATATCTGACTTTTGATAATAAGTCCTAATGTGACTTGCTAATCAATGTCAGATATGGGAATAGAATGTAGAATTTCTGACTTGTGAATCCATGCACTAATTGCCAAACCAGACTGCCTTCCTAATGTTATCCTTCATTTCAAAATGTTTTATCTTCTGCTTGTACTCGTGTTATTTGAAGAGCTCTTTGTACATTCAGATTGTTAAGACCAGAAGAATCCACTGCAATTATATTATCTGACTTCTATATAACGTGGACCAAAGAATTTCTTGCTCTCTCATATTGGGACACTACTTTTTTTTTTTTTTTTTTTTTTTTTTTTTTTTTTTTTACCATAAATTAGTGTTGTCAGTCTTAATTTTTGACTGAGCTAAAGATTTTTTTTTTTCAAAGGCATCCAATTTTGATTTCAAGATTCTAAATTATCATCAATTTGTCACTTTCTATGAGAACTGTCAATTATTAATTGCTCTCAATGTAGTGAGATGCTCAAAAATAAGGTCAAGTTCATTCTGCTCTTAAAAGTTGCATTTAATTGCAAGTTTAAATATTTCTGTCTTCTGCTTGCAGCCATAGTTATGTCTTGCCTTTAACTGCTAGATGAAAGATTTTTATGTATCAAATAACAGAGTGCTGTATAAAGGAGACTATGAAAGAAAATTAATCACTGTAATCACATTGCTTAATCCACTGTGGGAAGTAGCTCAGATAGCTAAAAAAGAAACACAGTAGAATACAATTATTTTAGCTTCAAATGCTTTTTTTTAATTTTCATTTAGCCATATTATAGACAAATTTTAAAAATAAACAATTACCAAATATATGTATATATATTTAAGTGAAACTGAAAGATTTGACTGTATTCATTGTTCTCTCAAATGGACAATCCTTGGATTCTATACCTGGAGAGCAGGGAAGGAAAAAAAGAAAACAAACCATTTTTTTCTTCCTGAAAGCACAGTGTGAAGTTGTCAGCTGTTCCATTGGGTTTTGTCAACACATCAGAAAATCATCTTAGCAACTGGGATTCCCATTAATTAGCTCACTGGAATAAATACAGCTGTCAAAGAAAAATAGGGTATTGTGGAATTTCCACACACAATAAATCATTACCCCTCCAATGGACAAATGTTAGAATTAATCAAACTGAAGAAGTATATGACGCTGACATGACAGGAAAATAACAAATTTTATGATAACACACTGAATCTAAGCTTTGTTTATATAAAATTATTATATGAAATGTAGCAAAATTTTATACCAATGTGATGGATGTGTATAAAATTGCTACCAATTTAAAATATTCATATAAAACGGAAGAGTAAAAACTTTATCTTCTGAAAGCAGAATGCCACATACAGTGTTGTATGTGCAATAGTTTATACAACAACAACAACAACAAATATGTGAAAAAAGCTGTTATACCTGTATTTAACTTCATTTCTACAAACTGAAATGTTAATAGATTTTGGCCTAATTGTTACGTGATGTATTATTCTTCATCTTATGCAGAAATTTACTGAAGGGAGGGGGAAATCAGCAAGATGTTTCTCATTTTAAAAGTCCATATTTGCTGCTGCAGCTGCAGCTTTGGCTTCATTTCATAGTTCGAGCTCTCAAAGGGCATAGAAAGGAATAGTAACAGCCACTATGGCCCCGAACTTATCACCTCCTAAATAGAAAATGGAAAATTTATACAGGAAGAGAATTAAACATGATTTTTCCTCTAGCAAAGGTACTTTCAGAAGAGAAAAAGTACACTTTAAGTTACATAGTTAAGCTATTGTTAATGGACCAAATTGTACAACA
The DNA here is from genome assembly GCA_011076525.1 of Nettapus auritus. Lineage (NCBI taxonomy): Eukaryota > Metazoa > Chordata > Aves > Anseriformes > Anatidae > Nettapus > Nettapus auritus. The sequence goes on along the minus strand of CM021768.1, from coordinate 90,511,642 downwards.
ATAATAATAATAATAATAATTTTGAAAATGTTCGGTTTTCTTTTTCTCCCGTTGTAGTGTGCTTTTCTGACCAGTCTCCTTTTCATGGAGAAAGCTTGAATGAGTCTGTCATACAGAAGTACAAGCAGAATTTCAGCTCCCGCTGAGGAAAATATCAGCCATTTAAATCTTTTGTAAGCATATGCACCTATACCAACAAATTCCCTTTATATAGCAGCAACATCCACACTATAAATTATGGAATAATATCAGAATATTCATTTTCTGTGGACTTTCAACTCCTCACCTCTGCTCCAATCATGAATCCATTCCTCCTGGGACTAATGGAACAGCATCAGACACTCAGAAATCCAGCCAAAAAGTGGGAGTTCCATGGGACTGAAAAAAAGTTGATTTGAAAAGTGCAAATAACTGGAAGGAAAAAAAGAAAAAAAAAAAAAAAAAAAACTTTAGGGAAGTTCTGAAAATAGGGGGAGGGAAAGTTTCTGCCTTTCTCTTCTCAAATGCAAGATTCCTGTTGTAGCATTTTTTCCTAATTGAAATACATGAAAGAAAATAAATTTTAAAAGCTTGTCAAAACAAAATATTACAAACACTGGGGTGGAAAATGGAAAAGAATGAACCACAGATAAACAGCCTTAATCACAGCTCTTAACTGTATACTGGCACGTGTTCAGTGTTACAAGGTTAGTTTACCAATTTGAATGGAATGGAATGAAATCACATATTAAATACTAAATAAGGAACTAGAAAAATAAATTCAAAATACATAGGAAAAAAATAACAATTTAAATAATGAAAGGTCAAGAAGTTTTATTTGGATAGAATAAAATCACCATGAGTCCTATATTAAAATATCTTGTAATTCCACTGATTAATATTCTAGAGAAGAAACATCTCTGTCAAAGTTTCATTATGCTATACTGTGAAAACATCCACATGTATCTTAAGTTTGAAGTCCACCCTCAGCCAAACCAGAGAAGATATGAATTATGTTCCTAATATTTACAAGGTTAGAAATAAAGCGTATTTTAAAATGTGTGTGTCTGCACACATGAAAAGAGATGGCTAATTTTAAAATGCTACTTTCTAGAAAATCCTTCCAGAGGCAGAAACATTTCTGCAGGAATTAAACAGAATGATTTCATATATAATTAAAACTCTGAAATAATTGCTTATTTACCAAATTTGACCTTGGTACTTAGTGGTAACAAAAGATGTAATATCTCCTTTGTCCATCCATTATAAACACACATCAAACATTACGGAGGGAGCATCTGGTTTTAAGAGGCACTTACTTTGGAATGACAGACTCAGACATGTAATGAACTGAAGTGATACATTTTCATTTCTATTACGGGCCTTCACAATTATCATCAGTATCTCTATAGTGTGGTTTTCCTATTCTGCCAAACAAACCATATTTCTGTTAATTATATGGCTAAATTAGTCATTCCAAACTTAATACCTCCTAAAGCTATCAGCAGATGTTCCCTTTATAATCGTTGATGTCATTCCATAAATGATTGAAAAGGAGATGTTAAATGGAGTGCTATGAGTAAATGCTAACTTTGGCCTTCCTCTTATCTAACTTTAGCTGTCTAACAGCGTAGCATCTGGCCTGCCTCAGTCAAACTGGCTGTCTCTGTAGACAGTGGTACTTCCAAAATTACAAAAGAAATTCATCCTATTAAAAAAAAAGGAAACACATCCTATATATATATAGATAGATTTTTTTTAAAAAAAATAAAAAAATAAAAATAGGAAATTCATCCTAAAAATACACAGAAGAACAACCTTATCGCACTCTACACTGCCTGCAGAGGCAGCCTGATTGTGTTGAGTCCAGGCTAAGCTGCTACCTTTGAAACAGCAAATAGATTAAACTGATGTTGTCCTTTACTTAAATATGGTAGCAAGCTGCAGGTGAGATTCAGATCTTAGCTTCTGCTAGTCTTGTTCTGTGTTTCACTGAGATCAGAAACTTCTCCAGTGTCATCAGGAGAAAAAGTGCATGGAAAGTATGCTGCTCTCATCCACTTCCACAGAATGGCTTCCCAGTCAAGTACCACAGTCACATGAGGTCAGGGATAAATATTCTCTGGCTGATGACAATTATTTAAAAGTCAAAATCAACCATAATAAAGTTATCTTGCTTATGAGATCAATATAAATATTTAATGCAATACTTCTAAAATATGGGGGGCACAGATAGACTAGAAAGGCAATAGAAAGAAAAAGGATTTAGTTGGTCTTTTAGTTGCATCTTTAAGAATATTATGTTTTTTTCTACTCACTTTCTTGCTGCTCTATCAATCTGTACCACAATTTACTATGGAATGAATCTGCAGGAGAAAAAAAAAAAAAAAAAAATTACTGTTTTCCCTCTAAATAGCTATCAGCATGTCCTTTCTCTATAAATCCTAGTGAGATCCCTGGTGGTGGCATAACTGTTAACAAATACAGAAAGTGATATGGAATAGCTCCATTTCCCCAGCATATTAAAACTACAGTTGTCAGCATTTAATGTCTCTGATATCCTTAACCCCCTACAAGTTGTAGAATTAGCTAAAGCTTTGCCTCCAGGTATCCCATCAGGATGCTTCAATACAGAGATTTACATTCAGTGTAACTCTCTAGGAGTAAAATATCTTTTTTGACATACTTAATGCGTCATAATAACTGCAAATTTATTGTATCAGGCATTAACCATTTTCTCCTTCATACATGCCTGGAGCAAGGAGGCAACATCACTATTACCATAAGTATGCTACACTGAGTGAACAAATATGTAGAAGCCTTACTGCATGCTTCAATCATTTACATTATTTTTAAATGATATAATTTTAAAATATGTTCTTTTTAGAGTCATAAATGAGAATGGAACAGATGGTTAGAACTTAATTTAGAGTAATTTGTCTATTAAAATACACTGCATTGCCAGTGAGTCTTCATTATAACAGTAACTCATTACAAGGGAGTTGTAATTTATTGAGTAGACTGCAAGGTATTGGACCTTTAGGAAAAGTTTACAGTCTTAGAGGACTCACTAGGAGAAGTGAACGCAGATGAGTTTTTTAATATAAGATTTTTGAATAGAAAAAAAAAAAAAAGAAAGAAAGAAAGAAAATAAAGAAAGAAAGAAAGAAAAAAAAAAAGATTTGGGCTAAGATTTATGGTCGTTTCAGACTTCCCATAATTCCTAGGCAAAAAAAAAAAAAAAAATTCACAAGAAACCAAAAAAAAAAAAAAAAAAAAAAAAAACTTTATATAATTTTATCAATGAATCTCTTAGTTTGCACTGACTTTAGCTATTTGTCATGTACAAAATTACTCTTTCTCATTACAGAAATAAATATATTTTGTATAAGTAATTACTTAGAAGTATTTTGAATAAGAAGATGATACATATTGGAATTCATTGATGTATTGTTCTTTATGTTAGAAACTTATTTTAAAGTTGTGTTGTGTTTTGTTGTTTTATTTTTCTAATACAAAAACTCAATAACGCTTTTAATGTTTTCAGTCTGTGCTAGCATCAATTTTATATTAATTATCTATCTTCAGGGGAGAGGAATGAGCAACAGGAAGGCAAAAAGCACACATGGGATATAATAATTTAGGCTAATCCAAGCTAAAGATAATATAAGGGACTTTTAAGGGACATAGAATACAGAAAGCATATGTTTCTTTTAGAGAACTGCTGATAGTCAAGCTAACATCAAGTGAAATAAATGTTTTGAGTTTTCATATACCTTCCACATGTCTAAATTATTTTTAGTCCAGAAAGAAGATTTTCTTGTAATTGTGATGAGAATACTGAAAAATTTTCTTTAACAGTTTTTCAAAAAATTGTGAGTAAACAGTTACAAACAAAATGGTGAATAAATAATACTAAGCAATTATGAAACATGCATTACCTAACTCTACACATATATATACCTATTCATATAAATATATGGATGGATGGATGCATCTATTTAATCTTATTTGGAAATGCAGTGTTCATGTTGGTTGTGCACTTGCCTCAATAAGAGAACGCTGGAAAAATATTTAAAAACTTCAGTATTATGAAAATCTTGTAAATATTTAGTTGTGATGAAACATTAGAATAACTGATGTGGAATGGTGCTAGGGCCACAAGACAAGTTCACAGTCCACCCACAAGTATGAGGAGATGCAAAACCATAACTCTCAACTCTGAATGAAGACCATAATCTTGGTCTATAATCTGGGACCATAAAATTGTCCAGGGAAGTGATTGTCCCCCTGTACTCGGCTCTGGTGAGGCCTCACCTCAAGTACTATGTTCGGTTTTGTGCCCCTCACTGCAAGAAGAACATGGAGGTACTCAAGAGAATCCAGAGAAGGGCTACGAAACTGGTGAAGGGTCTGGAGAACAAGTCTTACAGGGAGTGGCTGAGGGAGCTGGGACTATTTAGCCTGGAGAAGAGGAGGCTCAGGGGCGACCTTATCACACTGTACAGGTACCTGAAAGGAGGCTGTAGCAAGGTGGCGGTTGGTCTATTCTCCCACGTGCCTGGTGACAGGACGAGGGGGAATGGGCTAAAGTTGCGCCAGGGGAGGTTTAGGTTGGATATTAGGAAAAACTTCTTTACTGAAAGGGTTGTTAGACACTGGAATAGGCTGCCCAGGGAAGTGGTTGAGTCACCATCCCTGGAGGTCTTCAAAATACATTTAGATGTAGAGCTTAGGGATATGGTTTATTGGAGGACTTGTTAGTGTTAGGTCAGAGGTTGGACTGGGTGATCTTGGAGGTCTCTTCCAACCTAGACAATTCTGTGATTCTGTGATAATCCTACGTTCCTGGCTAGTTTGGTATTCTCCATCTTTCTTGTTAATACATGCTACTTCATGAAACAATGAGTCAATGGGACTAAAACAAGTATGGTTATATATATACTGGTTAGTGAATAATACTGATGCACCATAATATCTGCAAATTTAATGTATCAAGCATTAGCCATCTTCTCCTTCATACGTGCCTGGAGCAAGGAGGAAACAGAAACTTGGGACGGAAGAGTCTTGAACTCTGGTCTGCTCCCAACATCGCTTAAGCATTTTTTCCACAGCTGTATAATGCCTTAGAAACATTCATATCTCCAAAGGCAATTTCTGATTGAGATATTTTAGAACTGCATTACAGATGAAGACCTGCTGTGAGAGGTCTAATTTTCTACTCTTATATGAATGTGTTTTATTTGACGTAAACAAGATATTCTGCTTTACAAAATGGCTGCATAAATTAAAGCTTTGCTCTGTTTAGACCACATGCAAATATGTCTGGCAACATGGGAGGGAAAAAAAAAAAAAAGGAGAGAAGAAAAAAAGAAATAAAAATCCATCCTACAAGGCTAGGTTTGTTTTAAAACAAGACACTAAATTTCACATAGTACTAGTTTCAGTTGATAACAAGAGCCTCGTCTTCTGGATTGTATAAAACCAGACAAAGCATTAGAGAATGGAATGAACAAGATAACATTGTATGATTTCCCCTTCTCAGATTGCTCTGAAGCTTGCCAAATATGCATCTTCTCCAGCCTGTGCCAAAACCTGAATAAGTGTCTAATATTCCTCATGGCTTACATCTCATTTACTAGCCATATTTTATAAATATTAGTAGATATGTTTTATCTTTTGACAAATATCCAACCAATTACCAAAGTGTAAGACATAAGTGATGACATTTGGTACGGCAATAAAAGAAATAATTTGCAAAATTTTGTAGGAGGTATTGACTTTCTCTCTTTTTCTAAGCAGAAATAAGCAAATAAAAACATGCAAACCCCAGACACCAGAACTTGAATAACTATGAAAAATAGTAAATTTCACACTCTTAGGAATAAAATTTCAAGTCCTTTCTTGATATGCACAAACTGTTTTAAGATAATGATAAGTCCTAACTTTTGAAAAAGTATGAAAATTAGGAGTCAGAAATCTACTTATATATCCTTTTGGAGTTGGCATCATAACTCCTAGCTTCTCACCAAAAGCACCCATTTCACTCTGACTTTTGAGAGAAGCAGCAGTTGTTTCCTATTTTTCTGCTGGACATATAAAAGCAAATATCCCTCACAATGAAATTGTATTTCTCCCTGTTGTTTACAAAGGGAGCTTAGAGTGAGTAGCTAAAGCTTAAATATCTAACTTCTGGGCTTCAACATTTCTGTGAAAGTAATTATATCCAAGACATTTTTTAATTTTATTTTTTTAAATATGATTATGTTATATGTCTTCCTTGCAGTATGTCTACATGCTATCTTTAAATGACCCATTGTTGTGGCTTGAAGTCTGATGCAAGCTAATTCCCTCTACCAGGAACAGTCATGCTAGTTCTGTCACATGCACACAGGACTCTGACTTCCTACATGTATGTGTTCCATGCATATATATATGTGTGTATATATAAATGTATATATATATTCTGGTATCACATACGCTTCTACAGATACTCAAGGACTAAATTCGAGTAACAATAAGCCCTAACTGTAGCAATCCTTATATTCTCCAAGATTTCAACACCTATAAAAATCCTTTTTATGCTATCAATATCAGGATGGGACACAGATTTCATCTAATAGTCTCACCAAATATCATTGTAGTAATTAATGCATCTCTCTTCCTTCTTGAGAAAATTCTTCTAGATCAAGGATCATTTGGATGAATTTTCTACATTTCAATTTAGTGTTTTCAGTGATCTATTTGGATCCTGTGTTTTCCCACATTAGAGTTCACTTTCTAGAAGAAGGTTCTCTATATAAGGAGAAATAATAAGCATGAAGGTTATTAGACTACTTCCAGAAAGAATAAAAATATTTTCAATACTATTCAATAAATTCCATGAAAAATATGTTATGTGAGACAAACCCAATATCATTCTACAACAAGAATAAATCTGGTCAAAAATTAAACTGTGTTAAATTTGAATGCATTTAGACTTATTTCAGATATACACCTGTCTTCAATTAGTGTCTTCGAGGCACACTGAGATCCTCAGATGAGAAAAACTATTTCATAAGTGCAAAAATACTTTGACACTATATCAGACTTTGCAGAATTCCCAAAGGAAAGCTATAATTCTCTGGCAGCCAAAAATATGTTATTGGATTTATTACACTGTCTGCAATGAAAGTCTTGGCAGTGTGGCTTTAGGGAGGGGTTCAAGGATGGCCTTCGTTCGCCCTGATGCTGAACCCAACCACTGAAAGTCTACAGGGCTACACATATTCATGCTGAATGCCAGGATCTACACACTGCAAGGGTAACCTCCTGGACAAGGTGGACTTAAAATCAAAAAATAACTTCAGGATGAACAATGAGAGGATTAGTACCAGTCATTAATGCTAAAAAAAGTAATGCTATGAATGCACATAAAACCAAAGCTATTTGTTTACCCATTAAATATTCCTCCCCTAAAAACACAGCATCTTATGTATTCCTGCTTTCCAAAGGTATCTAGAAATAAATCCAAATAAAGACAGGTTCTGAAGGATGGAAATGGAAATTCTTCTTGTTTGGCTTCCCTGGAAGATTCAGTGTGTCAAGGTTATTAATTATGGAGTTCTCAGCACCTTTTCAATGGATATTGGAAAGACAGGTCTTCATTTAGTTCCAGGTTTACAAGTAAATGTAAATGAAGTGCTTTCTTCTAAAGAGTATACAGAGTAACAATAATACAGAACAGTACCATAAACATTTTCTGTAAGCAATAATAGATTTTTATAAGTTAATGGAAGTTCACTTTTCTGGATCTTACTGGTTAAAATGATGGCTCTAGATGATTTAATGAAACGTGTGTGTAAATATTAGGAAAGGTTTTATAAACAGGAAACTTCACTTAGCCAAAGCAGAGATTTTTTATATATATATATTTGAATAAAAAATATACAATATGATCTACTTTCAAAATCTCTTAGAATATGGTCAGGCTAACATCTCATAGAAATCATTTGAATGTATGACCAGAAAAGCACTTAGTTATTCAAGTATTACTTTCCCGGTGCTAAGCAATTTCAAAGCTACATTTTTCTTTTCAATCTGCTCCACAGTTCATATCTGAAAACATTCAGCTTACAAAAGCTTTCCTTTACAGAGACAGACATCAAGATTCATAGCAGTATATAACTGTGTAATGGATGGGTGAGTGTTTGTTTGGTCTACAGCTTAAATTAACAACTCCACCTCAGATTTTAGTTTTGATATAATGGCTGCCAGGGTGCAGCAGGGGCTAGAAGTCCCTACGGGCTGGACGTCAAGAGCAATGGGGGCTCTTCTTGGGGTCTCCCAGTACACAACACATGCCATTGCCAGAGAGCAGGGCAGACTTGGAGCATCCCCCAGCCCAGTGCATTGGGACAGAGATAAACCCAGGCCAGGCCAAAAAACAGCCCACAGGTCCAGCCCAGCTCAGTGGTGCAGAGGTCAAGGGCTTTCGCAGCCCAGCATCATACAACATCACTGAGGCAGGGAATGACGGCCCTCAGTTGAGCTGAAATGGGGTTCTGGGCCTATGGACAGGATGTGGGAGGGAATCCTAGGCAAGGTTGCTCAGGGCTGTTGACACCTACCAGTGCCCACAGGGAACTGACAATGTAGATCAAGAAAGAAAGAAAGAAGGAAAGAAGGAAGGAAGGAAGGAAGGAAGGAAGGAAGGAAGGAAGGAAGGAAGGAAGGAAGGAAGGAAGGAAGGAAAGAAGGAAGGGAGGAAAGAAGGAAGGAAGGAAGGAAGGAAGGAAGGAAGGAAGGAAGGAAGGAAGGAAGGAAGGAAGGAAAGAAAGAAAGAAAGAAAGAAAGAAAGAAAGAAAGAAAGAAAGAAAGAAAGAAAGAAAGAAAGAAAAAGAAAGAAAGAAAGAAAGAAAAAGAAAAAGTAATGCGGTAGAAGAATGAAAAAAAAAAAAAAAAAAAAAAAGCATAGTGCTGCTAGCAAGAGAAAGGCTCCAAGTACTGGAAGAAACTTTTCTTTTTCCTTGAAAATGCTTTCTGTTCTTTTTCCTAGCCAGAGGTATAATATGAAGTTCTAAGCACAAGACTGTGAGACAAAACTTTGAGCTGAGCACCAGAAGTATCATTACTTGCACAAATCTCTTCAAATAAAGCCTTCTATTCTCTGTGTGCTCAAAAATTGGTATAGTTTATTAATGAACTTATTTACATTGAAGAGATTAATTGCTTCTGCTCCAGGATTTGTAAGTAATATATCAGTCATTTGAAATGAGACTTAGCACCCATTAACTATGTCCAGTGACCTGAAAATATGTTTTCCCCACAGCTCTTGATAAAGTCTTCAGGCATCAACACTATACACTTCTTATGACAAATGATGTTTCTCTGTAACATCCATCACTCTAAAACATTTTATAATGCCCTATATCATCCCTGAAGAATGAGGATAGTATAGAAAACCAGTACAAAAAGTATACAAATTCTCAAACTACATAACATCTTCAATAACTGTGCCCAATACACCAACCATACAAACTACTGTCAGGGATGCTATTCAACATCAAATCAAAATATTTTGATTTATATACTCAATACCAGACAAATAATTTCAGATGATCAAGATTTTTGCTTATTTTGAGGAAATTCATTTTAATGAAGATCTAATTTTAAAGTCTCAACTCATTCCCCCAAAGAAGAAAAGCTGCAGTCATACTTCATTCACCTGAATACAAAGTCATCCATAGGTAATTAACTCTTAAAAGCTTCTAGAGAAAAATAAATAAATAAATAAGAAGAAATTACAATGAATTTTCCTCTCCTGAGCAGGTCAAGTGTCAGAAAATGAACTGAAACATTTTTTACTATCTCTTCTGCACATAGTTTAGTACTTTCATAACAATGCTAGCTGACCAAGTCATAACTGGAAGGAAGAACCTAGTAAAGGGGATTATTTTGGTTAAGAAACTTGCACATACCTTCAGTGTAAGATACATTGTCTGACTCATGTACCTTTGTCAAGCTACAGCAGTATTTACACAAGGTAAATGGGGACACCTAACAGTTTCTTTTTATGTTTAAGCTTTTTTTGTTTTCTTTTTTTTCCCCCGAAGGACCAGTGACATCTTCTAGACATTTCTGTGTCTAGTAGAATTTAGTAGAATTTCAGCTACCTTGTGCTGAAGTGCTCAAAATCTGAGTGAGCTGAAATGTCTCTGCACCTGCCTTTCATCTCTAGTGTGGTGAGACTGATAGCCTAAACATGTTTTGATTCATCTTGCCTGTCAGGCAACCCTGACAACATATGTAACCTGGACAGAGGATGGCAAGCCTCTGGAGGGTAAAGTATTGCTTTGAGATGTGCTTAAAAAAAAGTATCAGATCAAACAGAGCATCAACTGCTCTGCTACTAGTGCTAAGTCAAAGACTAATATGATGCTTAATTATTTATTTATCAGGTGAGAAACAGCCCATTAACTTCTGAGTAACTACAATAGGACATTAAGGACATTAAAAAGCTCCGAGGAAGGAGAAGTAGATTTCTGATTCCCTGAAGGCAAATGAACATATGGAGCCTGGAGTGTATTTTTAAGTGAAGGTAGTGAGAGATGCCGGAAAGTCAGAGATTGTAGCTTTGAAGGCTGTGGGGAGGAGGAGGATCTTCACAAAACAGCAAGCAGACCCAGACTGCTTAAAGGTGGTGGAAAGATTTTCCGAGAAACACAAAGTTGTTTGGAATATATAGTATTCAGCCCATATTAATCTAACTTTTGGACACCCTGTATTCTCCCAGATTATCTTTCAAGTCCTCTAAACAGAGTGGCAGAGTAAGGAGTGCCCATAACTAGAAACCCCAAGAATCACCTGGTACCTAACTGAATGAATCCTTACCATAGCAAAAAGAGTGTAAACATTCCAGGTCTTATTTTGCTTCAGATTATTTTTAAGAAATATTAATATGAAAAAGACAGAAACTGTACAGTCTCCTTAAATTCACATCAAAAGAAAAAGGATCCAAAAACTCTGAATATCTTCAGCTGCAAGGTAGGTTATTCTGCACCTTTCTGAGTTAAAGTGACAGAGTGCCCAGTACTGCTCAGGATAATGTTTTTCAAACAAGAAGAAAAAAAAAAAAAAAAAAATTCTTAATGCATAAACTTGCAAGAGACAAACTTCAGCACTGGGATTAATGAAATCTTTGCTTGCAAAAAATAATTGTATGAGTACTCTTAAAAAAATTGTATGTAAGTACTCAAAAAAAGTCATCTGTGCAAATGTAAGTGGTAGAAGAGTTGGTTGAAGAGTAGTTCTTGAGTTGGTAGAAGAAGAAGCTGAAGAGCTGGTAGGAGAGTAGCTCTTCAGAAATAAAGTTTAGGAGTTATTACACACTACAAATCATAGTGGAGCCAGTAATATGCAATTGCAAAAATAAACTAAAAATCATGTTAAAGCACATAAAGAGACATAATGATATATTTAACCTATGCCCTACCACTCTGTGAAAAGGCATCAGCCTTTTATAGGTATACTATGTCCCATTTTAGACACATTAGCTCAAGAAAGATATAGATTGGCAAAACTGCATGGTTAGGTGCATGCTGATGTCCCACTACTTCTAATTCCTGAAATAGCTCTTTGGCCTTTGTTTGACTGTACACAGAGCTACACAGATACGTTCCTACAGATTTAATGCCGCGAAGTAAAGTAGGCATATCTAATATATTACATGTTCTAATTGTCTTCTCACCACAGTTATCTATAATGGACTTAAGAGAACAGAAACTCAACATAATATTTTCCTTAATAGCTTTCAGCAGTTCTTGAGTTGCAAGTTATCTGTCTGCACAGCTGATCAAAATATTTGTCCTGCAGATAAGAACATACCCTTGACAGCACATTGCCATTTGCTCTTCTCATAGAATTGGTGATTTTTCCTCTGTACTTTGCAATACTAACAGTTCATGAACAGCATCCAGAGCTACACTAAGCTCGCCAAAAAATTATTCATGAAAAGATCATCATAACAACATATCCAATTCAAGTATTTCTAAACCTCTTGCTTAGCTAGGTCTCAAGGTCAAGAAACAAACATTCAAGTTCACAAAACGTCTGAGCAGAAGAGCACTGAGGGACTGAAGGTCAGTGAGTGCTTATCTCCTGTGAGGTATAAGCCAAAGAACCACAAGTCTCTCTATTCATATTCAATTCCTTCTTTCTTGAATTCTTATAATCAAGCTCAAGCCTATCTTTTTTACATCCCCAGATACAGTATTCTTGCCCATTGGCAAATTTCAGACATTATCTCAGCTTTTCAGATGACATTTCCACAGATTATTATGCTGCAAAGCCTTCAACTTCTACTGTTCATGGTCTCTCATGTGGATATCATCCAACAGTTAATCCCTTCTTACAGCCTCTGAGGAATTGGAAGTATCAATAGAATAGCCTGGAGCAGGTTCTGGAAAATTTCTCAAGTCCCTGAAAATATGGCTCATAAAATAAAAATAATTAAAAAAAAAAAAAAAAAAAAAAAAAAAAAAAAAAACATCCCCCACCCCATCAGCAGTTCTTCTTGTCAGAATAATGATAGATATTTACTTCTGCAAAGGGAAATGAGAAAAAATTATAATTAAAAAAATCAAACTTAACTAATGTACTACAGTCTGATGAACACCCCCCCCCAAATAAATAAATAAATAAATAAATAAGACTAGTGATTGAAAACCTAGATAAAGAAATGTTTTACTTACAATAGGGTTAGATCTTTAGCTATTAATTGAGTCACATAAGCATTGACTTCCAACTGCCTCCTGCAGACTAAGACTTCTTGAAGTATATCCAGGCTCCGTACAGGTTCTTTTATTTAATTTTAAAAACTGCTTTCTTAGTGATTTTAAATATAAACATATAATTAAACATCTCAATTCTCCCAACCTGATGTCTTTAAAAGGTTTCATGTCTGTGCTGCTACCAGTGGGAGGCACACAGTTTATGTCTTCAAAAGCATTTGGTGTTGACCAAGTAGCTCATACATACATACTTGCTATATTTCTGCATGAAGCCAAGTGAAGCCCAAGAGTCTTCCTGGTCATTTCTCAAGCCCTCTGGCTGACTGCCCCTGTTCTGCTGTGGTTTTCAGTCTTGCAGAGTCCTTATCAAATACTGATGACATTATCTCATGATGCATTACATTCTCCATGCCCTGGCAGGTTTTTAAGTGGCTTTTTTTGACTAACTTCTAAACTCATTGCACAGAAGTTTTCACAGCATGTATGACAGCCACTCAGATATAATTGTTGGTGCTTTTTTAAAGTCTTTTTTCTAATGAGATAATACTCAAATTATACAATTATTCCAGATAAATTTTCTGAGCATATTAGTTATCTACTAGCAACAGCTCTGGCCTGCTAGTTTTAGATGAGAATTTTTCCCAATTTACCTTTGAAAATTACACATTCACTCTAATCATTCTGCAGGAAAGTAGTTTTGTAGGATTATATCATGGTAATGATTTCTTTTTTTTTCTTTACATTATCTGGGTTTTGAGCTTTTGAGAGAGAGCATCATCTTCTTCATTCACAGGCCTGAGTTAATCCAGGAAATTATTGGCCATCCCTATAAATCTCCAGATTCTATATGTATTTATTTGCCTACTGATTTCCTTAATAACTTATAGGATGGTTCCCTTAGAATTCAATGTATGTTAGCTGTAAGGGATTTCAGCCACCTCTTTGCTTTCAAATGTTATGCTTTTGCTGACTTAGTGTGATGTGGTATTGTGCTATGGTTTAAGTTACTTCTCGGCTGCAGCTGCACCTTTCAGTATTCTGCCATAAGATATAACATTGAAAAGTGAACATTTTAATCCAAGGTACATTGAAGAATATGTCTTTAGTCATTGGAAGAGACTGGTGACTCTCCATTAAGTGATCTTTTGGCATTACAAACTCTCAAATTGCTTGAAAGTTTTCTCATGAGTTCTAGACAGCTGCATTGAAAATTTCCAGGGTTGAAATTATGCCTTTTTTTTTTTTTTTTTTTTTTAGGCATCTAAGTCCATCTTTATTTGCTACAGAAACATTAAAGACATTCTGTGTTCTTGTAGTTTTTACAGACTGTGTGAGAATCTATTTCTATCTTCATCGTACTTCTAGGTGTACCATTTCCTTGGTTTCCTTGTCTGTTGGTTCATGGGCTTTTTAACAAGAGTTTCTATTTGTCCACTGGCTCCTGAATGAATTTATTGTAGATGAACTACACTTGGCCTCACTTCTCCAGTCTAATGATGCTGTTTACTGGTGTTCTTGGCGTCAGATTGCACCTGGCTTCATAAACCAGTGGCAATTGAATTTAGACATTAGTCTAACAGCATAGTTGCAAACATAGAAATGGAATCATTGGCATTCTTCTGGAAAACTTCATCCACAGTGTCTCTTAGTGTTCTAAAGTTTTGTTGCAGTTATCCTTCCTTTTACTAGAAATTTTTACGGCCTTGATGATATTACTTATTTTTTTCTTCTTGAGATAGCATGACTTTAAAGGATAAAGTGATTATTTTTCCCACAAGTGGTTCTTTACTGCCTGAAAATTTGACATTTTCCTCTTTGCCTTTCTCCACACTGTTTTACATATAATACACACTATGTAAAATATCTCTGTATTTCAGGTCTTTTGTTTCCCTTCTTGATTCTCTTGGTTTGAACCCTTGTATCGTGAATTTATTATCCATGTGATCATGCTGGTATTAATCACCAATTTTGTATTAATTCATTATCTTGACCCTTTACTGGTCCTTTAGTATTGGCTATTGTGTAATCTGGAATGACATCTCTTATGTACAGTCCTATCAGTTCTTGGTTATGGGTGTAAAGCCAGCATTCATGCCCTTTAAATATATATGATTGCATATCCAATTCCAATAAAGATAAAGGACCTTACTAGCACCTGGGAGCTTTACTTGCTGTGATAGTAGTTAACATAATGCTGTACCAGCAGGTTATTAGACCACTGGGCACATAGGTTCCCACATGCTGCAGAGGCAGCTTTCATCCACAGCTGGAGTCACACTTGGAAGTTCACTGTGATTTGGACATGGAGCAGGTATGGAGAATTCCTTAGACTACAATATAGATTTATCTGTCCTGCCTGAAACTGAAGTCTGGGAAAGATATTTAAATGTCTTTCCCAGCACTTTATATATTGTTATAAATATTTCTAACTTAGCTTTTCCATATTTTTCTTCATTTTCTAGCTTTTATCCCTCATTTTGTTTGTGCATGCACCAGACCTGCTTCCCCATTGCTTTCATGCTTGTAGAAATAAGTTTTTATCTGAGACTTTCCATCATTTCCTGTGATCTGTGACTTTCCATGATACCTCTTAGCTTTGTTTGCAGTGCCAATTTTTTGTTTGTTTGTTTACCACATTTTTGTACTTGATGATGCTTTTGCTAGACTGAGCACTTTCACAGTGCTTCACTTACTGCTTGTTAGCTAATGACATGAAAATAAATCCTTGTATAACTAAAAATAAGCTTTCTCTTCTCCAGGCTGAACAACCTCAATTTTCTCAGTGTGTCTTCACAGGAGAGGTGCTCCAGCCCTTTCGTCATCCTCATGGCCCTCCTCTGGACTTGTCCCAATAGGTCTGTGTCCTTCTAACATTGGAGACCCCAGAACTGAACACAGTAAAGGACTGGAATCCTGTAAAATCCCTATTTACCATAACCTTCAACATCAAAGCTTTCTTCTTTCAGTTCTTTCAGACCAGTAACAACTAGTCTGATCCTCTGAATGCTTACCATTCCCTTTTACACCTCCTTTCAATATAAACCTTTGGTCAGGAACACTTATCATTCTTTTGGATTTTTTTGCATGAAAGAGTAGATTTGTTGAAAATTGAGTTTTGTTGGTAATGTATAATTTTAATGAATGAACTTCTTTTAAAAGCAGTTTTTGGTGTCCAGAATGATATTTGTAGTAGGCAGAAGTGTTGTCAGAGGAGTTATTTACCCTGTGAGACATTCAGTCCAAGCTTATGTGATTCCAGCTGGGGGCTTGAACCAAAAGCCAGCACGTGATATATGCAACACCCAAGTACAAGAATTTAAGAAGAAAATATGTATATATATAGCAATTGCCTGAATTGTTCCATTTTGCTATCATTCCATTTGGGACAACGGAAGTGCCTAGATCTGTCACCAGCAGTGATTCTGGTAAGGAAAATTAGCACTAGAAGTCTCCAACACATCAAATACAACATGAATAGAAGAAGGCAGCCAATTTCACAACTAGCTGAGATGCTGGAATATCTAAGGCATGCCATTATCATTAGTGCATTAAGATTACTAAAATCTGTTTGCAGTTTCATTTTTAACTCTTTTTTATCATAAACATTTTTAATGATTAAAATTATTCTATACCAGTAAAGCCGGCTCTTTCTTATCTTATATGTATTAGGTTTTTCATTCTTTAAGAGAGGCACTGCTTAGGGACAAGTTAGTACTCCACTCTTATACTGTTCTGTATTAAATACAATGTTCAATAGTAAAAGGAGAGTTGACCCATTTCTTTGTACAAAAACTTCTAGATTTGGTGATGGTCATTTCCACTTGGGAATATTTTCAGTAATGTTACTAGTAACATTAGTCACAGGCTCCTTAGCAGGCAGTAACATATGAGACCTTATTTATACATTGTCCAAAGAAAAGACACATTTATATGGAAAAAGAGGGAAGTTATTGTAAAATAGTTCTCTCATTTCCCCAACAGGAAAAATCTTTACTGAGGTCTGAGTTTTCTTTGATTATGTCTGTTCTATCCCTTCCTCTGCTCAAAAAATATTTGAGTAAGATCAGTAGGCTCAAGAAAGTTTATTCAACATTACTGACTGGATAATAATGGAAAAAGGTTTCAGGCTATACTATGAATAGAATGAATAACAGAATTCTAGTATTTCAGGATGGAAAGGACTTAATTAATGTGTTCTATCCTTTTGATCAAGAGACAACTCTTTGTAAAACAAGATCAAATTCTTGGATATTATATTGAAATGTTTAAACTGTAGTACCTTCAAAAACATTTCTCATGACTGATATTAAAGAACCAAAGATATATATGTATATTTAACATTATCTTCTACAGGCTTCTTTAAGTCAAAAGTAAACGGAATTCTTAATATCAAAGATGACATTTATTCTACATAAAAATCATAAATTTATGCTAAATAAAAATCATAAATTTATCCTAAATAAAAATCAGAATACTTCTGCTACTAAGAAACATTTGTTTATCTACACAGTCCTTTTGCTATGTAATTGCAAAAATACAAAGCAATGAAAAAGTTTATGAGTAAAACATTAAAGCAAGGCATGTCATTCTATTTAATTTGTTTGTTAGAACTGAAGAGAAAGGTCTCAAACCCTTGTGTTTTCAGTTCTGTTAAGCAGATGTGTTCACTCATGATCTCCCACTTCAAAGGTTTTTCTTACAATATTTATTTATTTGTATAAATTGCTGAAAGTTTTCTAAGTACCTTGTACTTAGAGCTACTGCAAAATACATTTTTAAACTTCATAGGAAAGATGAGATGAATCATTTTCATTTTTGCTTGTTCCAAAATATGTCATAATGACTTTAACAGTGCAAGAATCTCTGGATTACTTCTGGCAGGGGAAGGGAATGGAGAAGGGAGGGGAAGATGCTGTTGTGTTTTTTTTCTTTTCTTTTTTTTTTTTTTTTTTCTCTGTATTAACATCAGTGGAATCATCTGGAGTTCATCAAGTATTTCTAGTTTCTAGAAATTGGATTTTGAAACATGCTTTATATACGGTATAGGGATACTAAATTAGAGGGGTTTTTGTTTGTTTGTTTGTTTGTTTGTTTCAGCTCTACTTCATTAACTGAATAAAATGGACTCCTAAAATGGTCACTTTCTCCCCTCCCCCTACATCTGTCATGCCCATATGATTTATCCATGCACAGATTCTTTCTTATGGTACTTGTAAACATCAGTAGGCAACAGAATTTCATATTTCTTGATACAGTACTCTGCAAAGAAATGGGGCAATATCATCTGTTGAAAACTGACAAAATGTTTGCTTCATAAAGTCACTCTGTTGTTCATATAAATCAGCTGATTCAAGAGAAATGCTAATATAAACGTTTTGAACTTAACTGCAGCCCATTATTTACCAAATAAAAATAAAATTTTAGTGGGACATAGCTACTACAGGGAAACAGAATTATTAAATATTCCTTTAATCATTTTGTCCTGTTAAAATTGTTTTCAGGGAAAAATATCCTACTTGAATGGAAGATTTTCAAGGTTTTCTTGAAATCCTGCAAAATTCACAGTTACAGGAAGAAAACAGGTACTTTGCAGTTGTATTGGGGGCCTCTCCACGCTACTGACACAGTAACATGGATCATTCTGAAGCTACACTCCTGTCTGCATCCCACACATCTGGCCCAAATTCTGATTTAGAGAAAGTATTAAAAACAAAGCAGAATCCTTACTCTCCACCACTCTATGAGTTTCAGAAGCAATTTTTCCTCCATTTCCCGTCTGCCAATTTTCCCATCAGTTTCTTTCAGCACAATGGTCACGTGATGTATTGATAAAGTGTTTTATTACCTTCTCCAAATAAAAACATGAAGAATATGCCCCAGAAAACTCTTCTCTGTAGGTTCAGAATTACTTCTATTAAGTAATAGAAGTAATTTCTATTTCCTTTTAAAAGGAAAAAATTGTGTTTGGCTGCCATCATCAATTTAACTTTCAAGAGCCAGGGTTCACAGAATAGCTAAGGCTGGAAGGGGCTTCTGGAGATCACCTAGTCCATCTTTCCTGCTCAAAGCAGAATCAGCTAGAACAGGCTGTTTGGTGCCATGCCCAGTCTGATCTTGAATTTCTCAAAGGTTGATACTCTGCTGCCTCTCCGGGCAAACTGCTCTAGTGTTCAACCACTCTCACAAGAAAAAAGGTTTCTTGTTCATGTATAAACAGAATTTCCTGTGTTTCTATTTTGTGCCCATTGCCTCTTTCTCTTCCAGCTGACAGCACAGAAAACAGTCTAGTTCCATCTTCTTTACATCCTCCCATCAGGTATTCATACAAATTGATAGGATCTCCCTAGGCTTTCTCTTATCCAGGATAAACAGAACTAGCCTTCTCAACCTCTCCACATGTGTCAGATAGTTCTGTCCCTAATTATCTTTCTTCACCTTTGCTGGACTCCAGTATGACCATGTCTCTCTAGGGTACTGGAGACCACAGAAATGGACCCCACACTTCAGATGTGTACCCCCAGTGCTGAGCAGAGGAAAAGGATTTCTTCCCTCAACCTCCTGGCAACATTCTTCCTAATGTAGCTCTTACCCAGGTTCCTTTCTACAAATCTGCTTCCCAGATGATTAGCCATGTAGACACATTTGAAACAGTCAGGGTCTCCCCTAGCAGGAGCATTGGTGCCCATGTGGATGAGCAGCAGGGGATAATAATCCAAGAGTCATTCCGCCCTTGTCAGACTCTCTGCAATGTCTCAGTTCTCAGCTCCTGACAACCAGCAACCCACCCTGGACAGCTGGTCCGGTTGTCAGATGGGGCCTCCATTCCCCAAAGCAAGGAGTTGCCTACTGCTAACACTGCCTCCCCCTGGTGCTCCTGCATGGCTCAGGCTCAGCAGACTCGGGTTCTTTGTTGGACAGAGCTCCCAGCCATTTAAAACAAGGGTACTAACATACTCTGAATCTGCAGATGTGCAACTGGAACAGGAATCCTCCTGCTGATGCCAGAAGTTGTCAGCTTCCAGCCTTCACTGCCATTTCCCAACCTGATAAACACAGATTCTGCCTGTCCTTCTTTCATGGCAATTGGGGGATCAGGCTCTCATCTTTGCACCATCTCAGAAAATAACTGATTGTTCCCTTTCTCATCATCTCTGATGATGAGCAGCCCAATGACCTCCTCTCATAGCTCTTTTATTTGGTTACAGCTACTTGACCAGTGCACAGCTCCTGCAGGCAAGGAGACCATCTCCACCTATCTCAGGAAGATTGGAGCATGTAATTTTGCCTCTTACATCTCACTTGAGGGTGTATAACAAGTCAAGACAAACATCTCCTGCAGAACACAAATCTGCTGATTATGTTGCACATCACTTAATGGTAACAGGATCTCCATGATGTTGCAATTTCAAATGCATGTGCTCACTCACAAGACTAAAATGGTATTAAACTCAGATTACCTAACTAGCAACAGCCAGTACACATCTCCCCCAGTCACAAGCAGGCATCCCATGACCTAGTAAAAATTGCCAATCATCCTTTTTGATTTTCATTTTTTTTCAAACCAGCTGCCTTGATTGCCTGCAGACTTCCTCACAGATGTAGCTGTTGTCTTCTCTGACCTCTATTTATAGAGTCTAGGCACCATGAATGTGAGCATCTTAGCTGTTGTTTCATATAACGTTATTGCATCTGTATTCTCTTTATTTTTGTCTCATTGATCCCTGATCAAATTTCAAACCCTGGTTGAAATCACTTTTTTCTTCTTTACTTCTGCTAACCCAAACTGTCAGTTCAATGGGTTTGAGGTGAGACTTTCTTCCCTGTCTTTAACTCTGACAAGTTTTTTGTTTTTTGTTTTTTTTTTTTTTTAAGATATTGCTTGTGAGAAGAATACAACAGTATATGAAATACATCTGTTCTCCATCCTTTGCACTTGGACTTGAAGGTTTGATTGTAATCTCATATTTTGCTGATTATAAAAAAAAAAAAAAAAACATTGTAATGTTGCTAACCTGAAGCATTCAAAAGCTGAATGCTAAACCAGTAAACCAGTCCCACATTAAAGCTTAAAACCATGAAATCTAAAAATATATGCATGGGGACACTTTATTTCCTGGGTTGAAGCCTTTAGGGCATATTGAGGTCAAATTTTCAAACCTTTTCTGCAAACAGGAAGACTATAAATATATCTCTTTCAACAAAAGTTTATCTATAACCTTCCTTTAAAGAGCATGGGCAATGGGAGTCATACTAGTGTCTGTGTGATAATAAAAGCTGGCAATATTGCCATTTTCTTGATAGGGTGAACAGTTTGCTATTTTTGTGATGAGCTGACTTTTTCCAAGCCATGATTTGCAGATAATGTTGAACCAGGCTTTATTTATTTCAAATTTGTTGGACATTAGGTCATGTTCCAGAGATGGTGAAATAGAACCACTGACAGAACTTACTTCAGACAGAGGATAAATTAAAAGAAATACACTTTATGGTGGGATAAATTTTTATCTGTGCAGTTGAGGCACAACAGCACAATGATTCAGTGGCACAGAAGCTGAGACAGAAAGGACAGTTGGAGAACTACTAGGGAAAAAGAAAAGCTGGAACACAAGCTAACATGAAGTAGTGGAACGTAGTTCATTTTAGAAGGTTTAGCTAGCTAAATATTGGGACTACATTTCCTTTCCCACCATCTCAAACTCTAACCATCATTATTTTTTCGTATAATTGGATAGTCAAGTTACATACTTAGATGTTTTCGGCAGTTTTGTTGTCTTAAGTAGAGGTTTCGTGTGCTACATGGTCTCCCTGCACTTGCATGATGATTAACTGAATGGCTGCCATCCAATCAATAAATGGAAATTATTATGATTCCCTTGGGGTTGTATACACACACATAATGATAGCTATGTTGCTTCTGTAAGGCCAGTCTCTTGAGCCACAGCAAAATCATTATTTCTATAAAGTGGGAGTAGAGTTAATATGGTGGAAGAAATCTGTTCCCCATTTTATTTCACCTGCAAATTCTTCTAGATTCTGTGAAGAGCACTAAATGCGGACTGGAGAAATGTCCAGGCACTAAACAAGGAGTGGAGAACATTGTCGGGAAATAAAAAATATATATATATATATAAAATAAAATAAAATAAAATAAAATAAAATAAAATAAAATAAAATAAAATAAAATAGATAAATGGTCACATGTTCTTCGAGGACACCAGGGCAAATAAAACACCATCCAAATTCTGTGGATACACCTATTAATCTTGTTAAATAGTTCTCACTTATCTGAGAACCTAATGGAGTAAAAGGATAGAAAAGGAAAAAATTAGCTTTTTAATTTAGTATAAATACTGCAGAAATAATGGAACTTTCCATTCACAGCTTTCTAACCAAGGTCTGAAAAGGCTTCCTTCTGCTATCAATATTCTGAACATGCAGTGATTATTCAGGGGATATCCTGCCTATACTGTTTCTCTTAAATAACATCCAGTTCAGAGAATCACCAGGTATAAAGGAAAAAAATAGTCTATTTGAGCTAGAGCCACAAAATGATTTATGAGCTGCAATAATGAAGTATCATAAATCTAATTTTTTGTCCAAGCCACATTCACAACCCTGTATTAGGTGACCAGATTCTTAAAATGATGCCAGGGAAGTATTAGACATCTCAGAATGAGATTCAAAACAGTCTAGAGGGAACCATCTAGAACTAAGCATAGAGGGATAGTTAAGCATGTCTTAAGTCTTGTCCCCCTTTTCAGGCTTTCAGAAAAGTACCCCCTGAGCTTAAGGGTTATTTCCTGAACATAGCTGCTGCCACTTCTTCTTCAAACAAACAAAACAACGACAACAAAAAAAGCCACACAAGCAGAATTATTCTTTTCTTTTTATGTCCAACAGAACAGATGAGCCTAGAGTTACACTTCTATCCACCTCTCCCTAGGGCAAATCTGATTAGTCTCCTCAATAAGCATATGGAAGAGATGGACTTGAATTCTCTGTCTGAGGACACTTCAAACTATATCCTTCAGCTTCTTTGGAAGGTATCTTCAACACAAGGTGGTTATGAGTTAGTTACATCTCCACAAGATGAAAATGCTGTATTGCACAAAAATACAATGTAATATATATATATAAATATGCAATGGAACAGCAAAAGGAAAAAAATAAGGGTGATTCTTTATCCTGATGTTCAAGGCTGTCACAGGAAGGTAATATTATCAGGTTCCAGTTTCAGTCCCCATGTCAAAGCCTACTTCTTCAGGTTTCATCCTGTGCTTTGGGTGAAAAACATTTGACTTGCCATTATTTTTGCCATAGACACAAAGGATCTATTCATCCTTCTTTTCTTTTCTTTTCTTTTCTTTTCTTTTCTTTTCTTTTCTTTT
>CM021768.1:90418176-90488495 GCA_011076525.1 Nettapus auritus | reverse complement strand
TTTCTTTTCTTTTCTTTTCTTTTCTTTTCTTTTCTTTTCTTTTCTTTCTTTTCTTTTCTTATTTTTCTTTTTCCTTTTCTCTTTTCTCATATAAAGATACACAATTATAGCTAAATGTCACTTCTCGTAGAAACAGCACGGAAAAAAAAAAAAAAAAAAAAAAAAAACATACAATTCATCTACATCTAACTCACTCTCACTATCAGTGAGCCAGTACTTGAAAACAGGCAATAAAAATATCCATTAACAACTGACAGTATGTTTCAGTTCTTACAATGAAGAACCCACCCTGGCCACACAATGTTTGAAGAGTCTGCTCCCTTCTATTTTAGCCATCTCTTTGTAATACATACCATGCAGTCATACAACACAAAATTAGGCTGAAAAGCAGTGGTTAAGAATAAAGAATTCAAAAACACTAAAACTCAAGCACATGTATTAACTAAGTGGTTTTATCTTCCTTTTTCTTCCATTATTTAGGATATTTTCATAAATATAGCAGCATCATAAGAATCTAGATATATATTTTATTTCTAATTCATATCGACATAAAAAAAATATAAATCTAAGAACAACAACAACAACCATTAGTTGTTGTTTTTTTTTCAGACCCAATAAAACCTTGAATTAACTGATTAAAGCTGGAACCAGACATTCTGACCTCAGAATAATTAAAACACCCTGCAAGTTATACAGTGAAAGACTGCTGGCTCTAGGTTGTGATTGTTAAACATATTCTGTTCTTTCCATAAAAACATAACTTAATTTTGTGTATATGGTTTCAATTTGTTCAACAGTCTGTATAAATTACCAGTATTACATTTCATTTTCCTGGGGAAAATATGGTTGAATTTCATGTCAAGAAAAGTTGACTATTTTTATTCTTTTCAATTCTTTACCCCACCCTGCTCACTGAAGCTGCAGTTTTTCCTTTTGTATTTCCAAGTCAATGCCATCCAAATACAGGCTTCTCTTTGTTGCCTTTTTCATGTGTAGCAGTGTCTCCTAGGAGCAGTAATAACCTTCTTTAGCCCTTGCACAACCTCTCATCAAAAGGAGCAAATTATTTAGGCTTATATTTCTTGGTTCTCACTCTCTTCCTCATAAAATATCAGAATATCTCAAAGATCAGGAAATGAGCAGGTCTTCTCATATCCAAATCTTCTCATTCAGCAGGATGCTGGGAATTCTGGCCCCCAAAACTCTTGAGCAAGCCCACTGATAAGACAGAGAGTCCTGAGGTGCTGAAAGTTAAATATGTGCTTATGTGCTTTTCTGGATACTGGCTGGAACGTTCAGCACTATATGGGACTAAGATCTGGATAATACCCTATACTTTCTACACCTAGAGGAAATGGCCTAATGCCTTCATGTAACAACACAAGGATCAAAAATTCCAAGTGGAAATGCATGGAGAAGAAAATATGGTCAGTATTTTACAGAAGTTAGCAATTTAAAAAAATAATAAAATGCTATATTATTCTAAGAAGTTAAGGATAGGTCTAAATCAGAAGCTTCTAATAATTTCAGGGCACATAGAGGTAGAATTTCAGTTTAAACTGTATTAGAAATTAATGCTGACTCTAAAGTTTTGGTAATAAAAGTTCATGAAGTGTGAGGTTTAGTTTGGAAATACTTCCACATTACAATCTTTCATTAAATAAATAAACACCTTTGATTTAAACTTCTTGCCTAGAGTCAGTCTTCTAATTGTTCATTTTCACAGAATTTGATGTGAAGTGTCAGTCTGTGGTCAGAGGATACATTAAAGACAAGGTGCTAAAGGTACAGATGCGAAGCTATTAGACCACTAACCATCAGTTAAAAATAAATAAATAAATTAATTAAAAAAAAATAAAAATGCTTGGGATCTGTGTTAAAGGATTGTCTCCAGCATGACAACAGAAATTTTTTATTCAGTTAACTCTGATATCAGGTAGCTGAGTGGCACATCATGTCTTTGACCCAGTTTGCTGCTTTGTAAGACAGGTATAGCAGTGCTGATACCCATCTCTATTACGCATGGGATTTCAGGGCAAAATCACTATAAAAAGGGGACAGGCAGGAGAAGGAACAAGGTTTCCCGTAAACAAACTTAATTACCTGAGAAATATGGCAAGAAAATTCTGGCACACAAGGGAACAGCATCTAGGGATCTGTTCCTGCCAACACAGACGACCTGCTTTTCTACTTCCTTATGTTTTATAATGTCATGCTTATGTGAAGAAATTAGAAATTGGTTTACTCATGCCGGTAGCATTTTGCACTCACTGTTCACAGATGCAAATGATGTCTCACGGTTGAATGGAGAATGAGGTGTGCATTGTTGGGCTTGGGTTCTGCTTTGAAAGACAGACAGTGTTTGAAAATTTCCCCATTTTATGGAGGTCAACACAATAACTAAATGTCTATGTTTTCAATTTTGCGTAAGTAGTAGGTACTTGCATGAGAGGGTATTTGCCTATATATATTTATGGGGAGAAAAGATGGATTGTTTCTGACCAAAGGACTTCATCATCTGTTAAGTAGAAAAACACTCATTAACCTCAGCACTGAAGTATAAGGATCAAATTTTCTGGCAAATGTGTTTAGGGTTTTATTTTTATAAATGGAAAATAATTTTACACATACATCTCTGCTTTTGTAATACTGTAGATTTTGCTGACTTTTGTTCAACAATTGTGCCACCAGCTCTTTTGATATCATAGGTACTCAGAAAGAATGTAAATCTTATTGATATTTTCCATGTTTCAGGGTCTTACTAAAACACATTAACATATCAGGGGAAAATGAAAATGCTTTTTTAGAAACTGGCTTTCCCTTTAAACACCTGTTTCAGGAGTTTCATTGAACACCTATGAATACCATGACAAACAAAAGAATGGTCTTATCTGTTTGATTTAAAGACAGTATGTCCATGTTTACATTAATTCTTTCAGAGTACATTTTGCTAAGGAGGTACAAAAATATCTGCAGAAATTTTCCTGAAAAAAAAAAAAAAAAAAAAAAAAAAAAAAAAAAAGAGAAATTTCTGGCTGTTGACTTGTTTCTAAACTGTGTAATCACTGTACTGAGCAGGCTGAAATGGTTATTTTATTTGGTAGTAATTCAAAACCAGGTTACACCATACATCTCTTATGTAGGAGAGTTTCAAGCAGGCCTCTGCAACCTGTGTCTCCAAACAGTACCTCTCTCAGGTAACTATTATGCTATATGTTTTGCAAATAATTACCTGATCTTCAGATTCTCATGGGAAAAGAACTGAGACAGTCATATCTGTGGTTATTACAAGGTAATAGCCTTGGGTTGGGGCAATCCCAGACATGAATACAGTTTGGATGAAGGACTCACTGAGAGCAGGCCTACAGAGAAGGACTTGGGGGTACTGGTAGACAAAAATCTGGAAGGATGTGGGTCTGTTGGAATGGGTCCAGAGGAGGGCCATGAAGTTGGTCAGAGGGCTGGAGCACTTCTCCTATGAAGAAAGGCTGAGAGAAATGGAGATGTTCAGCCTGAAGAAGAGAATGCTCAAGGCAGCTTTACAGTACTTAAAGGGGAATCTCTAACTTATAGAAAAGGTAGAGAGCAACTTTTTGCTCAGGCAGGATTGTTTTAAACTAAAAGAGGAGTGATTTAGATTAAATGAAAGGAGGAAATTCTTCACTCTGAGGGTGGTGAGGCACTATCACAAGTGGACCAGAGAAACTGTGGATGCCCGATCCCTGGAGATGCTCAAGACCAAGCTGGATGAGGCCCTGGGCAACCTGATCTACTGGATGGCATCCCTGCCCATGGCAAGGGGGTTGGAACGAGGTGATCTTTAAGGTCCCTTCCAACCCAAGCCATTCTATGGTTCTGTGGTAAAAAAAAAAAAAAACACAGGTGTCTGGGTCACTGAAAATAGTTAGCTGACCACCTAAGTCTATTTAAATCTTTGAAAAAAATCTTCCCTCATATATATATATTTTTTTCAATAAAGAATAATTCAATATATATTCTCAATACTGTGATTACAAAAAGTGAATAAATAACCAATCTGTAATGACCACTGGTGAAATAATTCCTATCTGAACCAATTTACTTCTACCAAGTCAGCCCCTCAGGTACCTTGACAAAATATTAGTTCTGCATTAACCAGCTTCTGCCTCTGGACAGTAGTTCAGAAAGCAGAGAGCATTATTACAGCACAGGGAAACATTCTGAACTAATGGAGATTCTTTACCCATAAATTAAATATAATGAACCAATTCCATCCCTAAAGTAAACCCTTGAATACTAGGATTAATCTGACCATGTGTTTACTTCTAGAGGAATCAAGTTAATAAGAAGAAAAAAATAAAAGGAGGATAATACCACACTTGATGTCAATTATGTTTCAGTTGTGCAGAACGCTTTCCACTGTCTGTAGCAGTTTCCTTTTGAGAAATTATTACCCCAGCAATTCTGCCAGGGCTGAGTAGAGCACAGATTATGTGCTAGGGATGAAAGAATTAGACCTGCCTAAAGACTATTTAGATTTCTGTACCTGTAGTGCTGTTCTTACAAGTACTGAAATTGACTTCAGGGACAGCACAGGAAATGCTCGGGCTTTTAGGAGGATGTGCTTTTTGTCCTAATCACAAACTGGTCTTTTGGTGTTGTTTCTGATGATCCTGTGCTTTCACCACATAATTGTCCCCTTTTAGATAGCTTCTATAGCCCTCAGCTGTACACTGGAGAAGAGACCTGCAGCACACAAAATCAGCTCTGTGCTGATTACTGCAATATTTTTTTTTTTTTTACACAAATTGCATAGAGAAGATGTCAGACATTTTCCATTCAGTGTATAACTTGTCAACATACAGATCATGTACAGGACTTGTAAACACAGAAAGCAACTGTTGTTCAAATCTGATTGCTAATGACTTTCCCATCTGTTGGCTGGAAGTCAAGGGCAGTTTGAACAGCACTTAGCACAATGTGTAGAGAGCACAAACACCCCCCTTAAACTGTCTCTGGTAACTTATCAAGCAGCTTATCCAGATATGCAGCTGTTTCAGAAACCCACATTCACTGAATGATTGATTATATTGCTTGTATCTTTCTCTGTATACAAAAGTCTACTGGTATGAGTCTTAAGGAAATTTAAAGGCATGAGCACTCAAGGACTGCACACAGTTTTCACATCTCCCAGTTACTGTGGTTTATTTGTGAAACTCCCACAGCGAGTTCTTGTAACTGACAGCTGATGAAAACCGTGGATTATCGAATACTGAGCAAAAGATTGCACAAGTCAAGGAAAATGTCACAGAGCTCAAGCCTCTGAAATACTCCCCACTTTTGCATCCCTTTAGAAAAACGTGTGTTTAACTATACAAAGCCTGAGAAGTGCCACTGACGACTTCCTGCACTCATAAAATTTTTTGCAGGATGGAGTGAACTGACAAAGTTCAATGTCATTGCAGGAAGCCAGAAGCATTTACTGGCTTGGAGATTACTGAAAATCCTTAACTGAGATCCAGATGATCTGTTGGTGAAGTTTTCTTTGCTTCTGTATCTATAAATACAACATTTTGTGAACTGTCTGCTATGCAAAGCAGATACACATTTTCTCCTCAATTTTTTCCTTCCAAAAACAGCAGACATCCTACAAGACATTTCAATTCTGTAGCTCTGCATGAAACTCCCACCTCCCATACAACAAACAACAGGCCCGGAAACATTTGTTTTGTTTTTAAGAGAGATTGTGCTATTTTTTTTCTAATGAGATTAACTTTTGCAATAAAGGAAACAGGAAGCAGGTCAGCAAATGGGTCAGAAAGGTAAAAGCCATGCATGTTTGTTTTTATTCCATGTTGTGAAACTATTCCCATCCCCTCCAAACTCCCAAAAATCAACTGTCAACAAATTGCACAACAGTGCTCGTTTTGAACTGGAAGCATATCTCTCAGATGAGCAGAGAAAGATACCAGAAGATATAAAACTAACCAAGAAAAACAGAAAATGGAGTGATACATGTCTGAGTAACCACAACTGAAGTTCTCATCCAGTGCTCATGAAGCTAGTGCTCAACTGGCAGAGGGAAAGGAATGCAAAGACAGTTTCTATTTCACACAGGATATCTGAGTGTACACTAAGAAAATTAGGACTGTTCTAATAAACAGGGGTCTTCTAAGTCAGTTTTATAAAACACTGACCCTATTCAGGAAATCGATATGTAAACTTTGTGTTCAGAATGATGAGTCATGGGTGAAAAAAAAAAAATACCCCTCCTAAAAAAAAAAAAAAAAAAAAAAAAAAAAAAACAAATGGAAACACTTTAATAGAAAAAAACAAAAAAAAAAATATAAATATTCCAATGTGCAAATGAAAGGTGAATTCAGAACAAAGTTTGTATACTTTATTCCAAAATCTTTGGCTATCTCCACCCATATACTGATGTGCTTTCCAGGTAAAATATATCTGCACGACAATACCTCTAAAAGACTTCATGGAGCCAGCTCTGTTCTCTGCACTCCATTCCCTGTCATAGGCACCAATAAAATCAGAAGTCTAGAAATACAGCCAGAAAATCAACTTTTCTGCCTTCTGATGTCCTGTTAGACTAAGAGGAATAAAAGAGGATTTTTTTTTTATTTTTTTTTTTTGTTTGTTTGTTTGTTTGTTTACTTTCAATTTAAGCTAACTTATGCTTATTTTACGATAAGTTCTTTGGATCCTTTCAAGGATCCCATCATCAGACACGGTGAAACAATGTTAGGAGAA
The DNA here is from genome assembly GCA_011076525.1 of Nettapus auritus. Classification (NCBI taxonomy): domain Eukaryota; kingdom Metazoa; phylum Chordata; class Aves; order Anseriformes; family Anatidae; genus Nettapus; species Nettapus auritus. The sequence goes on along the minus strand of CM021768.1, from coordinate 90,481,751 downwards.
CAGGAGCCCCCCAAAATGGTACTGCAATGTCCATTTGCTGGTCCCACCACACTGACTAACTCGTTGCCAGAAGCAGCTACAGTAGGCTGACATCTCATCTCACATAGCCAAGCCCCCACACAAACTTTCTTCCTCATAGTGAAGCTGTCATTCAAAATGAACTATTTTCCACCTTCAGTTAGAAAACAGGTATCTTTCTTTGCTCTCGCAGTCTTCCAAAGTTGGGCTGATTACCATAGTTTCTCACGATAAATTGACCAAAATCAGAGAAGGACGACTGGGGGGTTTCCTTCCCAAATTGTTTTGAAGCAAATAAAGGTATTTGGTTACACCTTTCTTTTTAACTGCACAACAGCATGTGTAAAGGCAGCCTCAAATCTAAATTTCTCCAATATTTATATAGTATATGCATTTTTATGTACCTTCATACATTTTATGCATTTATATATTGCAAAAGTGTCCTCACAGCCCACTTTGAAAGAGCCCAACTAGTGCACCAAGGGAATAAAATTCAGGTGCACTGTGATTAAAGACGCTCCCACTCTTACCTGCTCTGTCTTTACCATTGCTATATCCTTTGCAGAAATGACATTGGGAAGACCAGGAGCCAAGCTTTAGCTGGGGCTTCCCAGAAGGACAATGGGTACATCCATACCAACATGATACAGGGTTCTGCAAAAATAGTTATGCCACATATCACTACCTCCACCTAACCCTGTCCTCCAGCTTCATCCAGCCCACCTCTGCACTCCTCTGACCTTCCACTACACCCTTCTAAACCTCACATGTGGTGTCCAAACAGCTCTAAGCTCACCCACAGATCTCTAATTACTCCCAGGACAGCTAAAAGAAGATAAAGTGTAGAAGTTCTTGCCATTTTTATCATCAATTTGGAAACTTCTAGTTGAATAAAAGTTTTCAGCAAAGAAAAATTTTATCATCTTGATAAATTTTGCTGAGGAAAAAAATGGTATGTAAAAAAAAAAGTAAATTTGTATGTCTAATTTTGTTAAGTTATACTTTGTTCCCTCTCCATTTCTGACCCCTGTAAGAAACATGCAAGTCCTTTTGCAACTTTTGATTTCTTTTCTTCTATTCCAAAAACTTACATGAAAAATTAGCAAAATTTTTATATTTTACAACTTACTGTAAGTGTGACAATGGCAATAGATGGATCAGATAGATGCAAATCTAATTTCTATAGAACACAGCTGTAAGAGCAGAGATTTAAAACCATACAATCAGTGCAACAGCAGTAGTCTTTTGAAATCTCAGATGTAATACAAATTCATGGCAAGCAGCTAAGGTTCATATGCTCTACTAACCTTTGAATGATTTTATTTTTCTAGGCTTTTGAAAAGCTTCAATTCATAGCTGTCTCCGCAGCCAGTTTTTGTTGATGATGCTGGGTTTTTTGTGTGTGTTTTTTTCTTTTCTTTTTTTTTTTTTTTTTTTTTTTGCTTTTGGTAAGAGTATCCCATCGAGAGCTCTTTGCACATTTTATTGAAGGGTATTTTATGTACATCATCTCATGGAAAAGCTCTGTTGAATATTTGTAAACCATTCTTGAGAAGAATCTCTTTTGCCCTGAGGACACATCACTGGAGTCAGGAAAAAGAGCTCCAGAATTACAGCTACATCCAAAGTCCCACACACTGCATTCTCCTTTGGGGTCCACATTACAAAAACCACAGAGCAGTCATTCACTGATATGTTTTTGATTATATATATTTTTTTATTTTATTTTGTGGTTTTCTTGTAGCTTTTACTTATGTGACATCACTTTTTTTCACTTTTTTTTTTTTAGGCTCAGGGCAGAAAGAAAAGCAGACAAAATCTGCCAGAAATGTTAGAAAAGGTTTTTCAGATTAAGACACGAGTTTGCAACCTCTTTTCTGTACAGTTCCTAACAATGAAGCATATTACTCTGCCTCCCTCCCAGATTTTATGTCATGTCTCTTTGGACTATGCATCTCCTAGCACAACCAGTTCTAATAGCATTACTTATCAAATGATGTTCTAGAACTGATTATGTGATGCCTGAAGCAAATGCTTTTAGAACTGTTATGTTAAAATTAATTTATAAAGTAATCTGGAAAAAAAAAAACAACCCTACTTGTGAACTTTGTGTTACTAGGTTTTTGCTGTTCAGAGAAGAGAAAACTCAGCATAGGTAGCATAGGAAGTGCTCCACAACATCTACCCAGAAAGCTACTTCTGCACATACTCCTCTTTTACCTGCAGTCTTACTGACAAAGGAGTTTGTTAGACATGTTTGATTCACATGTAATGAAAGCCCGAATGCCTGTTGTCACAAGGAAATTTTAAAAGTCTGTAAATACCAAGTGTGGTTCCCATCACACATAAAAGAAAATAAGCTGAACTCTATCTGGAAAATATCTTTCTAACTGTGCTTGAAAAGGAACATCATGTCACAGTGATTCACTGCTACATGCTGATTTCAAGTGAATGCATTGAGAGCACAGATACAAAATCATACAATCTACTTACCATACCATTGAAAAGGCGAAGGGCAGGCTATGCTTTTAGGGCTCACATACAGTGCCCCAGGAAGAACCAAGGGTGTTTCTATCCACGCGCTGACTGCATGCCTTCCATTGCACTTAGTGTGAGGCCCAGCGTGTCCCCCAGCTATTTCTTCATATCTGCCATTACTAAGCTCTCTGAGCCAACAAACTCAGTTTTTTTTCCTACTCTTTGTGATACAACATGAACTTTCCTTGTTTGGTTTATGTTCCAAGAGACAAATGATGGGGAAAACATTTCTGAAACTCTGTCATTTGTCAATGGCAAATGCAGAGATTTATATGAAACACCAACAAAATGGAAATACTGACTCTGATCATCAGTTCAGATGAAAAGTGCTACCTAGGTGAAAAGTGTCATTATTGTTATGAATCAACTGCATGCACGTCACGGGCATAACAAAGTATTATTGCTGGTAACCTTTGTAGTAATCATAGTTTCCAGGAGGACTCTTTAGTTTATGATCAAACTCTATGGGTGAGATTTCAAGAACTGCAGAAGTAAATTTGGTGCCAGCTCACATGGAAAATTGCCAAGAAATGGGTGCTTAACTCCCACAGGGCCTTTGAAAAAAAGGTTCATCCTGCGTTAATTGGAAGTGGGGAGGAAACAGAAATTCAATACAGTATCACAAGAGCATGAGAAAGAAAATGCTATATTGAGTAATTTTGAAGGAGAAATTCTGTCTTACTGAAGGACAAATTACTACAGAGTCATGTTATTTACTGGCATTGTACTTTGCTTCACCGCCAGGAGACAGCAAAAATTAAAAAAGATGTCTTACAATGTCTCAGATCCTTCCTCCAGAGCCCTCAGTGGTAAACCCCATTCAACCACAATCCTATCTCCAGCGTTATTCAACATCTGTAGAGAGTAAAGAGAAGAGGCAGATAAATTCCCTGGGGATGGGACCAGAACAGCAATACATGCTTGTGTTCGGGTTTCTCTCTGTCTCACATCCCAGTATCACTTCCTAAATTGTGCAGTAAATACCTGGAGGGAAAGCAGATAAAATCATTGACTGTCGAAAAAGATCAAGGTGATGCTGATAAGAATTCATATAACATATAACATATATATATTTGCATCCAAAATGGGATTGAATATTGCAGAAGAGCCCACTTAATGACCCATGCTTAGTGAGGAACCCTTTTTTTTATGCCCCCATATGCTTCCCTATCATAGATCTGTTCCTGAAACCTGGTTTGTTTGCTTGTTTTGTTAATTTTGTTTATATAAATAAATATATATTAAAACAGTCGTCAAGACAGTTAACAGAAGCCACTGTAAGTGCCACTTGAGGCTTTCATCCTCTGCACTTACTCCCAGCACAACACCAAATAGATTGAGCATTGTTTTGAAACTCAGAGTACTCCCTGGATTTCACCATAATTACCAGCTCCTTCTCTCTCCATTAATGGCTGCCCAAAGATATCTACTTTTCTGTGGAAGCACTGGTAAATGGCTGCACTGCTTTGTGGGAGGGATGGAAACTGTTCAGAGGCTGCACACAGCTGGGACCTTTCCACAGCAAGAAGCCAAGCTGCAACACATCTACTAAATAACCACCTTTTGTCAAGTAGATGAGGTGTAGAGGGGGAGAATTAGAGCTCCATCTAGTTTTGAATACATAGTGGGTCAGATACTACAATGAAATGTATTGGATGTATTGGATCCAATATTTTGGACGCCCATATAAGCAGGCACTGGGGCAAATAAGTCACCCATTTTCTCATTCCCCTCACTGCACTCTGCACAAATGGGAATAAGCAATAGTAGCCATAAGCCATGAATAAGGATCTGCATTAGACCATGATTGTTAAGAGTTCAGCTATGACAATGAACTACAGGCTCTTTGTTCAACTGCAAAGACCATTTGCACTTCTGAGAAGGATGAAGAACATGAAATACAGTGAAAGTAAGTCCTGCAGTAACAATTCAAAGAACACCACAACATTTTATACAGTTTGAACTGCTTTTACTAATTTACACAAAGTTTGTAACAAAATACATCATGAGGTCTTGTTCTGCATCCATAAGTTACAAAACATGAACTTATCATTAAAAAAAAAAAAAAAAAAAAAAAAGAGAAAAAAAAAGAGAGAGAGAGAGAGAGACTTTTCTTATGATTCAGCTTTTCATCTTGGTGAGTTATTTAATGAGTCTCCAAATTAAATTTGTTGTTGGGCAGTGGGCTAACAAGTATTGTGGCTGGTTATGTCAGGAAACAGCTGGCTGAAAGACAAAGTATTTCATGGGAATTGTAACTTAGCCGGTGCCAACCCCCACAGTTATTCCTGACCTTCTGCCTGCACACAGCTCCTCAGCACAATCTTGCATATACTACAGCCTGGCACTAGAAGAGCTGAAAAAACTAACGATGACCAATGGGCTTCTCTGCATCTGTTTTTGTTTTAGTATTTCTTCCATTTTGTAATCATTTGGTTTCTTCTGTTTTAAGTTATTCTTGGTGAAGTCCCCGGTTTTCTCCTTACTAGGAGCCTGTGGTGAAAGTGGTCTTGTGCCACAGGTGATGCGTAGCACCTTCTTATACTAACAGACTTCAATTAAAAGAGAAAAATATTGGTAATTATATAGCCTAGATCCTAGAATTTTAATTAGCGTAAAAGGATTCTTCTATTGCTGAGACTCAAGGAACAGGCTACAGGCTTCGCAACAGGGCTCCATTTTATCTCAAGAAAAAATGATTTGTTAAGTTGAAGACAGGTACTAGCCAAAAAGTTAACCTCCCTTCCAAGTTCAGTAATTAGGTTTTGACCTAGGTGTTGGGAAGGTGGGAGAGGAGCAACACGATGATGAAAGGGTGGCAGCAATGCAAAGCCAGGGAGCTGGCTTTGCTGTAACAACAGAATGATTTCCATTCTTCATCCATGCTGCACTGATGTAATAACATTGGTGGAAAAGGCTAAGTTTGACCTTGCTCAGAGCACAAGAAATCCCAGTGCTCATGGGCAGCTGCAGCATATGAAAAGGGGAATATTCAGGCTTACAAGGAGACTGTAACCATGCCGGAAACCCCAGATGGCCTCATTTAGATAAGGATAAGCTTTCAGCACGAAAATAAACCCTGTGCGTATGAACCTTGAACATTTGTGAATTATCGTCCACATAGAAAATCTAGGACCCCAATGAGGCCCCCCAATATTTGCAGTATGATAGAGGTTTCAAGAAAGATCTATGATGTAAGAAAACTGGTCTGTGAAATAGCAGTGGAAAAAATAAAGCTAAGATTTTTTTTCAGTATGAATATTGGGTGTCTCCAGAAACCTCAAACCACCGTCTCTGTTTTATTTTAGCTGTATCTACTGATATATATTGACTGCAGGGAAAAAATTATAAGCATTTTCCAAAAGTTTAACTGTCTATGGATTAACACAGAATACACCGACTTTCTGTAGTAAGTACAGATTGGCAGTCACTGAAGTTTGAAAGACTAGATCAAGGACATGAGATTCAACATTTGCAACAATCTGACTGGGGCACCAAAAAAAAATGTTTATTTTGCAAATAGTTCTTATTTCTAGAGCCAAAAATGATTGTAAAAGGATTAGATTAGTAACCAGGAGTCCAAACAAGCTTATTCAGCTTATTTTACTGCCTGTGTTGATGACACTTTCTTTTGTCTTCATCCAGTATTGGGAAGCGCTTTATCATCTTCTGGTTTGGAAAAAGACTCAAGCAGCTAATGTAAAAAAAATATATTCTTCAGTAGCTGCTGCATGATTAATTTTCCACCCCGTGAAATCACTGTGAGCTTGAAAGCACCCCAGAGCTTTATTTGCTACTTTATAGTCATCAAGGATCATAAAGCATCTTCTTCCTTCCGCATCACTAGTACTTTAGAGAGCCAGTATGGTTGGGTGGAATCAGCAAGGGGTTGAAAACCAGGAAATTTTGATTATAAACCTAAAACAGTTTGTGACTTGCCTTTGGCCTTGGTTAAATAATGCTGGACTCAGTTTTCTGAAGCAATAGAATCCTCTGTTCCAGCTAAAGGAATTGCAGGCTCCAACCCGCTTGACACCCAGATCCTGATACCTGCATTATAAAATGGGGATAATTAATACCACTTTTTTTTCATCAGAAATTTTGGGGTTCATTAGTGAAGAGGAGTACATAACAGGAAAACATTCCAGTTAAGGTTTGTAAATCATTTTTATGATTTATAAATTACTTGTTAAAGCTGTTCCACATCATTCCCCCCAGGTAAGCACATGCAGGAAATCCTGCACATTACCTTTCCCTGTTACTATACCAAAAGCTGGCTTGGGGGCTTGTCCATTTTCCACATCCTTAGGACAGTCCAATCCCAGCAGCAGCAAATGAAAATACTAGGGTGGGATGGTCTGGTGGTACTTAGAGGTATCACGCCCCCCAAAACAACAGCAGCCCCAACCTCTGTAACAGTTTATAAACTTACCCCGAAGCAGGTCAGCTCTTCCATCAATCTGAAATTCTTCATCTCCTATGGGGTGAAGGGAAATGGAAGCATGCTACATGGAATGGAAGAATGCCCTGGGCCAGATTCTCCCCTGGAACAAAGGGACAGAGCAGGGTAAGTAGGACCATGCACATTGTTACTGGCACCATGGAAATAAGCCAGAGAAAAGAATATGCATTAAGATTACATTGCCATGATGGTACTACTCTTGAGTGGCCTCCAAGGATGATCCTTAGAGATAGGGTCCTACCAGTTCCCACTGGGGTAAGTGCAGTGCAGGAAGGTCAGGAATAACAATATATGTGGTCTGTGCACATCTACCGTTTGGTAGAACCTGCAAATTTCACATGGGCTTAAAGATCTGCAAGGGTTGGAGCAGGACAACGGATTTGCTCCCTTCTGCCACTGAGGACAGCCACCCAGAATTCAGCAGAATACTCAGAGAAACAAAAGTTAGGCAAGAATTTCAATATCAGTTCCCAATATTGACCTGTGTCATTTCACCCCGTCGTGCTACAAAGAAATACACAAATACATCAGGACATGACCTTCAGCATTACTTTTCAGAAAATGTGTTCCTCCTTAACATCTTCTGGTTCTGCATCCACAAACTAATTATTCTTCAGACATTCTGCCAGGTGACACATAAAAAAATAATACAGATAATTATCATCATGTTTTTTCAGGATGGTTTTGCTTAAAAAAAAAAAGTCATATGAAGTTAAGGTTCATCTGCATCTTCTTAAAATGCCATTAAACACAATTTTTCCCCATTTATTTTTACTCACAATTTTTCCCATCTTATCCTTCCAGCTCCTTGCTTCTCTGCATGAGTCTTCTTGATGCCAGCAAAGATCTGTTTGGCTGTGTGAGTTTCAGTAAAAATGCAAAATAAAAAACAGCAGAGTATGGACTATAAAACACAATTTTAGCAATGAAAATTTCTGAGATACATTTCAGCCAATGTACTTTCATATAAAAAATATATATATATATGAGTGTGTTAAATGCAGCATTAATCTTCATTTCACGATTTGGACCCATCTCCGTGATGGCCTATAGTTGCATAGTTCCCTGCTGTACAAAACCATCCCTTCAATTCACTTTTTGTTCACTTTGTTCAATTTCTGCGGTGATGAATTTAACACGCAGTACCATTTTCTTCATGCTTCTTGTTGTTCTCTTAAGTATGTCAATGCAAGCCACAACCTGTGAGTGTTTATGTTCAGTGTCACCCAGATACTGCCAGCTGAAGACAGCATTGCACCATTTAACTAGATTAATTTTCTGGAGATGGACCTTGCTACTAGTCTCTTTTCCAGCTGGACAGGATAATCAGGTTGTCTCACCCCAGCCAACAGAGTTTAATCCTCAAGCCCTCGATCTTCCATAAATCTGTCTACAGAGAGCCACTGCTAGAAATTCTTTGTCGTTTATGTCATATCTTGTAAAATCTGTTGGGCCTACTTCGAGCATGTGTCTGTTTTGTCTTTTCCTGAAGAACAGCTTCTCTCTGGAGGGAAAGTCTGAACTGTAGCATTTATCTTTCCATGCATTCAGATAGGCAGTTGTGAAAGTCTCTCATGGGGATATTTTCCAGTGAGTCATATCTGCTCTTTCTGGATTGACAAGTTTTGACAGCAAAGTATTAATACTATCTTGCAATATTAGTCAGCTGGACTCTGACAGAGAGCTGAATAAAAGACAGGCCTTCATCCTGACATCCATTCCCAGGTGAGGTCCCCATTAAAGAAAAACAGGTCCTTTCCCTGAATGATCAACAGGGATGAAGAAGAGTGGGTAGAATGTATTTAAGTGCATAGGAACTAGCAGTTAAACTGACAAAGCTTCTCCATAAAATAGCCTTTAAAATTATTTGTTGAACCAGCACAAATACATTCTTTTTGATAATCCTGAGCATTCAAAAATCAGTAAGTCATTCTGCTTCATAATCAGGGGCAGTACAAAAAAAAAAAAAAAAAAGCAAACAAAAATCCAAAACATCCTTTTCCTAATCTTTGCCATTGCAGCACAACCCAGACAAATGGAGCAGCTGAGCTAAAAGCTATAAAAGCAGAATTTCCTTCAAAGTGAAAATTGAAGAGGGAAAAATAATAATAATAATAATTATTATTATTATCTTAATTGCAAATCCCCGTTCATGTTGGATCTTTACGAGGTCCATACTAATGTCTTCCCATTTGAAAGAATTTCCATTTTTCTGTATTTCCTATCAAACTTTTCCTTTCTGAGAACTTTTAACTTCTAGTTGTCATGCACTTGTTCTTTCTTTTTTTTTTTTTTTTTTTTTAGATGCAGTTCTGGAATTTGAATAGGTAAATAGGTAAATAGATTTTCAGATTATTCAAAAAAGTAATTCTTTGAGTTGCAAAATATCTATTACATATCACAGGCCTTGTTTCTCACTAAAAGAAGCAAAGCTTCATTAACCAGAAACAACAAATGAATTCTTCAAACCCAAGAATAAGGTCATACTTACTTGCCCCCAAAAATGAAAGAAGTATAAAAAGAGAGAGAGGGGAAAAAAAAAAAAAAAAAAAAAAAAAAAAAAAAAAAAAGGAGCAAACCTGATTGGAACAATCTAGTCACACCTGAAATTTCATTGAGTCCACCCAAAAGACAGTCACACCAATTATACCGTCTTATCATTGCTACTATAATTATGGTCGAAGGTCCCAATAGTGAGAACTGATGTTCAATCACTTGCCAGCCAGACAAGAAATGTAGACTACCTCAACGATCAGGCTCACTGAATGAAGCATTCCTCAGCAAGAGTACATCGGGGGAGTGTGTTGGGGGAAAATGTGCCCCAGGCCCTCCAGATGTGCTTGTTTGCTGGCTTCAGAGGGGCATGGAGCAGATCCCAAATCAGCAGTGTGGATCAGCAGGCAGAGGTTATGCTCTTTCCTTGGGATATTTAGAAAGGAAATGGATGGTTGATTGCATGGTTACAATGGTCCTGAAAAAGCTGTGGATTTCAGAGATTCCCACCTGGAAGTGTGGCATGGAAGTCCTTCCTTTGCACAATCAGCCAACACTTCTACCTCACACACTGTCCCCTTTGCTCCTGCACATTAATACTTCTATACCTTTTAATGTGTTTACCCTAGCAGCATTCTTCTCCACTTCTCTATAGATTTTCCTCATTTTGCAAACAGAAAACTGAGGCAGAGAGAAATCAAAAGTTTTGGGTAGAGGGGGAGGGGGAGATGCATAATACTGAAGCATTGTTACTGGATTCTTCAGACGTGCCTGGATCCACTGTGGACACATGGAGCTGGGTGCAGAGTTGTTTTTAAAAGCTCCCTGCATGTCTGCTGCATCATGAAGTGCCTAACAACTCTCCAAAACTGCTCTGAATGATTTCTGTCAGCTTAGAGAAGTGGACAGTGTTACAGCAAGAAATCCTAAGTCTCATACTGGCACTGTCTGCCCTTCGGTTTCTTTCTTTCCTGTTTTCTCTCCCTCTTTTTTTCTCTCTCATTGACCTCAAATTATTGTAGATACTCCAAGTAAAACAGAACCATATCTTTTTCTGGATGAGGAGCAAAAGAACAGAAATTTTCTCAACATTGTCTGAAACAGCTCACAGTTGAGATTTATGGAAGTTGAAATCAGTCAAATTCAGACCTTTTTTTTTTTTTTTTTTTTTTTTTTTTTTTTTTTTAACAGCAAAGATGATTAATCATCAAGATGTCTGCAAGATTTTCCAGCACTAGCAACATATAAATCAACATTGGAAGGCTTTCAGAAAGAGATGCTGACGTTCAAGTAAAAATGAATCCAGGGAAGACCTGTGACCTGTGCTACATGGAATCAGATGGTCACAGTAGTTTTTTGCAGCACTGCAATCTATTAATTAGATCTTTCTGCTATCAATCCCACTCCAAGTTGATTCATATAGCAACTGCTTAGCATCAGAGGTAATTTATACTTGAGTTCCCATAGATTCTTCTTCTCAGACACCCAGCAGGAGGCAGGTCTATTAAAAATACCATATAACCATTGTAAGGCTGATTTAGCTGCTCCCATTTCTCATGCACAGGACACATGCTCATCAGATGGCAGCACGACTTCTGGAAGGAAAGCCCAAATCCTAGAGTATCAAGGAAAGTCTTGGAAAATCCTTGTGACTACTGGGGCATCACCCACATTTTGGAGCACATTTGCAGTCATAATGACCACCAAATGTGGCTGAAGCCCATTCCCATGCTCAAATTCATCTTCAGCCTATAAATCTCAGAAGTATGGACTGTTTCAAATCTGAAGTGCTCCAAGTGCCCTTGAAGAAATGAGTAATTCAGTCATAGAGCCTACACAGATTATGCACAGATCAATCCACCAGTAGACATATAAAGTTTGACTCTTCCTAAGCACAGTACATTTATTTTCAAGACATGCTATAAGCAGCCTGACACTAATAAGCCTAAGAAACACTTCAGCCCAGTATATTTGAATGTGATCATCCGTTCTTCACTTAAAGACTTGCATAATTTTCACTAGCTGTTCTCAGTAATCACAAATCTATTCTCTCTGGAGTTTTGCAAGAGACTGAGACATGATTGTTCTTACAAAAATGTGTTTGTTTTTTTCCAGTCAACTTTAAAATGGTTTAAGATTATTTATCTTGTTTATTCTCCCAATATGGAGTATTTTGGTTTACCATTACCACCATGAAAAGACAACTTTTCCATTTGGGTATACCATGCTACCCAATTCTTCCTAAAGTGCCTCTGCACCTCATTACAGAAGTAACTAAAGGACAACACAGAACACCTAAACCTTCTCTAAACTCACTTTCTTAGACCCTACTAGCAACCTAGGGCAGCAGCATGGATGTCAGCACACACAATTTTTTTCTGCACTGTGACTATAATATAAGAACACATTTGTCACCATTCAGCACATGCCAAGATAAGCCTAAAATGATAATTTTACATACATTACCCAGTCCCTGGGACAAGCAAATGGTTTAAATTATTAGGGTTTTTGCAAATAAGTCATTAAAGAGACAGTAGAGACTGCTACTATTACATTTATTTACAGGAATAATTTTTACAAGTGATGAATTAATACACTTTGTCTTATGACCTCAAAAATGCACCTTGTTGCAGTAAAGGAGATTTTATTGGTGACCAGACCTACGGCAGATCATTAAGCCACGATGTAACTTAAAAGCTTCTCCCTGTACAAGAAATATTGGGCACTATTTTAAATAATGTTCTTGCACTACTGTTTGCTTCTGGGCATCAGTGGGTCGTGCTAAGTGCTGCCAGTTCAAGTCCCTTCAGCAGGGCAAGATTAATGTTGCTTTGCTCTACATATCTACAGTGTGAATGCCCATATCAAAGCCAGTCACCGTCAGTTTCTTTTAGGTCACTACACAGTTTTAAAATGAAGTTCAGTTGCCTGACTTTAGTAGTATACTGCAGGGTGAGATGAATCACAACCTAAAAGTGCCCGTTTTTTCCCTCTGGCTATAAAAAAAGGCTTGACAGTTGGCTCAGCTGTGAACGTCTGCACTGCAAAGATTTTCTGATGATCAGAAGAATGCCAGCCTCTGTGGCTGTTAGGATGCATGGTGGAAGCTATCTCCACAATTCACATCTTAATTGAGAGGACATATTACAAAATATTGTTGAATAGTATTAATAAGATTATGTAGGCAGCTACTGTCAGCCACATAACAGATGTTTAAGTGCTGTTCAAATGCCTTGGCTTTCTGAAGGATGTAGCTGTAGGTGGTCTGGAAGAAAATGAAGACTTTTTTTTTTTTTTTTTTTTTTTTGTGCAGGTACCTATTTCCATGTATAAATGTAAGACAAACACTGGCTTAAACACTGAACTTGGAAGAATGACCAATCCTACAGATCTGTGAAGAATTGTTATCTTCACAGAAATGTAGATTGAACACTGGGTACCATTATTAAAATAAGTAACTTTTAAAAATTTGATTAAATAAAGATTGCAAAAGAGGTAACACAAAACCATCTCACTGATGTGAATAATTGTTTTGTTAATTGCTTACTATTATAGCAGTTACTGTGAACAAGAGTAATATAAGAAATTTGCCTTTGATTTTTTATGACATGTAAGTTGCTTTGAAAAGTTTCTGCAGAGCATTTTGTTGTCATTAAAACTGCTGCTCTTTTACACAGGTAGGAAACCAAAGTATTCCAGTGGTCTTTTTACTGAGCAATTATCTTTTTGTGATGTTTCCGGGACTTGCATCTACTTCAATGTTACAATCCACTATGACAAACTGTTTTCCCAGCTTATAAAACTACCATTCTTTGAAGCTGATGGCAGCTGTTTTGTAGCTGTCATACCATGTAATATGGGTAAGGTCACTCCCTGTAGTGAGCTAAATTACGGAATTTGGTCTAGTGCCAAATTCTAAAAGCAAAGATAACACATTATTGTGAACTGTGGTGTCCAGAGTTTAATGTACTTCTTATTAAAATCAATGGAAAGTTAGTTTCAATGGGGATTGGATCGAGTCCTAATTACATGTCAGCAAATGCTTCTCGTATGCCAATTCCACTGTTAGAACTGCTGTTGATTAGATGTCCTTATAAAGTACTATTCAGTCCTGTGGCCAGTAAAACAATTAATTTCTATTGTCAAAATTAAATTTATTTAAACCTAATCTTACTATTGAACACCAGATAATTCACCCTGGTATTTAATTAGATAGCAGTCTTGCTTCCAGTTCTAACAGCACAATTTGCTACTTGCTGTGAGAGTGCAAAATTACATGTACAGCTTTTTGCACTGAAAACTGCTCAGTGACCAGTACCTATCAGATTGCTTTGCAAACACAGCAAGACTACAGCAATCCCACTTATAGTTCTGTCAATTCAAGCACAAGATATTTTGCCTTTTTTCTATACTGTATTTCTTCCTTTGTCAATTATAGTGAAGGTTTTTAAAGATCTTAAACTGGACTGCACAGGCACACGGTTAGGTTTCATGACAACTTGAAAACATTAAGCTGGATTCGCCTCTTACTAAAACAAGCATCAGACTTCCTGCTGATTTTTATGTAAGATAGATGAAGACATCAAGGAAATAAACACCAAAAAGAGGAAAATCAGGGTTTTTAAAACATTATAAATCCGCATTTGATGCCATTGGGGAAATTGATCACTTCCTAAGAAATCTTTTTTTTTTCTTCTTCATCTTTGTTATTTCTGATTCTACTACGAGACTGGTCCCATGTGCGAATGTGTGTGTACATGTATGTATGTTTCACAGTGATTTTTCTTACATCTGTTTTTTGATGGTTGATCTTTTTAATTTTTTATTTTTTTTTCAACAAAACATTGTTCTCTCTCTTTCATTTCTGTCTCTGCATTTAATTTGTCTTCTGGGTTGGGGGCCACTTCTGGCTGAAGATCTATCCTTCTTGTAACTGAGACACAGCTATTTCTGTTTCTTAGCTCCTGCTGTGCCAGAGGATTTATTTGTGTGTGGCTATTTGTTTCTGGGCATTGGATTAGACTACTGAAGGAACGGTTTGGGAGGTAAGGAATGCTGGGAACAGCTTTGTGTTAGCTCTGCTGAGCTCTAGTGCCTGGCTTCCAAAGTCCTCGTTCTACCTAGCTCTCAGATTTTCCAAAGCTAGCTGTCAATGACATAGGACACCACTATTTTATGAGAAGTCCTTGCTCTGCCCAGTTCTTGGTAATCTTTCAGGCACTTCCTCTTGTATGTCTGCCTCAGTGCTACACTGAGCAAAGGGTGAAAATTGTCTTCTGCAAAATTCACTGATTTATATCTAGTGTGTGAGGGCAGTATGGTCTTATAGTGAACAACTCTTTGAGTCTTAGCAAGATCTTTGCTTTGTGTACACACACTCTTCAGCTGCTATAAACTCAAATGGTGCCAGAAAATGAATGGGATTGTGAGTATTAGCACCAGGCAAGAATCTGCCTCAAGTTGCTTCCAAGTATATGACAAAGAATTATGTTCGTTGACAGTACAATGCATTCATACTGAAATGGGTAGGCTTTCACTGAAAAGAATAAAAAGTCAGGCCACAAATTAAGACTGTTTGATGTGAAAAGCAGTCAGAAAAACTTCAAAAACAGATCCTTGGGACTGTAAAATTATTTCACTATCCGTACTGTCTGGAGGAAATAATAAGGTGTGAATTAAACTACCATAATAGACCACAAAGTGGGCCCAGCAAGAATAAAACTTGTGAGTATTGTAAAATATGCAAATTAATCAGTCAGCCTCTCTCTGGCACAATAATGAAACATCATATGCCCACAGCCCCTGGAGGTAAGTAGTCCCTCCGAAAAGAAAATAGATGAATAACACCTTCATGAAATAAAGACTGGTGGCACCATGATATAGACTATATTAAGCAGAGAATTTCAGTGCTCTGGCACTCTTGGTAAAGGAAACCAGAGTGTTGTTCCAAATGCTTAATAAAACCAGCTAGTATGATCAAGTGTAAAATCTAATGCCTACTTTCTACAGTTTTAAATCTTCTCTATTTGGAAAAAGAGCAGTATGATCTAGCAACATTTTTTCCTTCCTAAGGACAATGATCCTATGTCACTAGTGTTATAAGAATACACTTCATATTACATAGTTTTGGCATATGTGTGTTTTTCTTTGGTTTTTGTTTTTGTTTTTGTTTTTTTCTTCTCCAAAGAAAATGAACATTTGGATAGTTTTTTTGGTGGTATTATCAACAGTGTTGCAAATGTATCAAGAGAACTGGAGTAAAGAATGACTATAAGATAAGGCATGCATAGCGTAGAAACTAAATTAAACAAAGCAGAAAAGATTACATATGGTTCTAAGTAATGTTATTCTTCTTCTTAATCCTCAAATAGAGTCACTAAATTACACTTCCAGATTTAGTTATGATATTTACAAATGACTTAACTGTACATTTAAAGAGGGGAAACTGGCTACAAATGGGGGCAAGCTCATAATTTAAGGTCATGGTGGTGCCAGAACGGAGCAAATGCTTATTACAGGGGTATTTTTGGTCATGGGGAATTCTCTTTCCCTAAGAACAAATCCCAGAAAAGCATATTTTTATTACATCTTCCAAATCTGGCATTCAGGCTTTATGTAAATACACAAGACAGAGGACCTTTCTTTTTAAAATGCTAGGAACTAGAGAGACAGCTGAAATTTGCTGGAGAATATTCCTTTTAAAATCATTTGTATGAGTAACCCAAAATCTAAAATATATTTTAAAAAATAAGTGTAGAAAAGAATGAACAGAAAAGCGTTGTATGAAATACATGTCATCTTACTGGAGGCTATATAAAATCACATCTCTCTTCCTCTCCTAAACATAGCACCTCTAAGTATAAAAACAAATACAAAAAAATGTTCAAAACAAGGTTACCGGTTTTGTTTCCTTATAACTGAAAACAGAAGGTGCATTTTTTTAAGATTATATAATTTCGGAGTTCCTTTGCCCAATTAATCTCAGAAATGCTCTCTCATCTTTTGATATTCACCGTCCTTTAGCTTTTCTTTTTTTTTTTCCCAAAAAACTCAGATGAAGTGCTATGACTGACAGAAAATTAAACAGAGTTAATTTTGGCATGAGCTAAATAAAGGCTATGTCATACAGTGAGCTGAGTTGAGCAATATTTGTGATGACTTCAGAGAACAACTGGAGTCATGATAGCTCAGGTTAGTTTAAAGCAAACTTTATTTTAGTGAGAATTTTGTGCGTAAAGAAAGAAAAAGGGCAGCAGCAACTGTTGCTGCTGCTGTGAGACTTTGCCAGTATGAATTACTGTGGTTTGAAGTTACCCACTTTTCAGGGATCTCTCCACCACATAAACTTTGCTAAAGGGGGGCTGGCTATCACCAGCCACAGGAAATTATATTCCTATAATAATATACCATCACATTATGGCACCTGAAATCAGCCCCAAAGTTCAAACATCCTTGCAGTTAGGTTGAAGATTTCCTATATGTCAGTAAGGACATTCTTATGTATCATCTTACTTGCATTTATTGCTCCCATCAGAGGAGAAAAAAAAAAAAAAAAAAAGTGTCTCGTGCTTCTGAGATTCATTTCTCATGATTTTTATCACCAGACAGCTTAAAGGCAAAAAAGTTTCATCCCAGCAAAGCAACAGTGAAATACTTGATGATAAAGTTGGAAACAAGTCCCATGGAGAACACAGAAACCAATCTCCTCCCTTGTCATTAGGATTTCCCCCAGCACCCAGCTGCGCAAGCTGCAAGCACACTTCAGCAAAAGCTCACTTCCTGAGCATTACTTTCCAGTCTCATCCTCCAAAACTACCTCAGTAGGCTCAGCCTGTCTCAGACACCCTGCTCTGAACCTCCTCCCTCCTCCTTTTCCAAAATGAGAAATAAATAAATAAATAAAATAAAAATATCTTCCTCTTTGTTCTTTTCACTCAGGACAACCCACCACCACCTTTTTTTTTAAAAAAAATTAAAAAATTTAAAAATCTATTAATCTGTCAGCTATGTTTGTGATGATCCCCTGGTCTCCCCTCTGCATCCATACACAAAACCCCACCATTCTAAGCACAATCCTCCACTATCCATGGATTTGGGGTGACACAATCTTAATTATATTCCTTTATTCATTCCTGCTAGAATTCATAGAAACTTCTTCTAATTACATTTTTGAAAATTCCATAATATCTTCAAAAATCTCATAGCATGAGTTTTCCTCACTGTCTTTCACTTGCTTCTGGGCCTCCCATAAAAGGCGGCTCATGACGGATCATGATGGAGATCTGGCACTTGTCTGTGATGATTTCACAGCTCTCCCTCCAGGCTGGGTTAGTGCTGGCTGCTCATACTTCACCCACGTCTGCAGGTTGGTGTGAGAAGTCAGAGCACTTCTTGCCTCCCACCCCTGTTTCTGCTAACAAAGCAAGACATGTGGTGTCCCAGCCACCACACTGCAGTTTGTGGTTCTCTGAGTGCTGCAGACTTTTATTGCCAGGCCAAAAGATAAAGGTTTTAGCAGGTAGGCAAGTATTCTGTTTAAATGCCCCAAATCTGATTAATAGAAGATTTTTTATTTTTTCTCTCTGTTCCACAGAAGATGCTATCCTTGTTCAGCTAATTACAACATAATGAAATCAGAAACAGAGGGATGAAAAGCTTCCCTCAATGTTTAGAGCTGACCTTAAGATCACCTTCAAGCCCAGAACTCCCAATTATTTATTAAATAACCCCGCAGTGTGCTGCCCAGACACCCTTTCCAACCACAACAGCAGTTTGGCTGAACGTTATGAGGGCATAAGGAGCCCTCTCCACCCCTTTCTGGGTCTGGAGCATCGCCTGCCCCATAGCAATCACAAGGTTCCCCATTCTTTGCTTTTTAATCCTTCCCCTCCCTTCCCTACCATACAGAAAAAGAGGAGAGAGCCTGTGTATAGTGCAATCACTAGAAGAGATCTGAAAAATACATGTTTCACAGCTAAAAACAAGAAAGAAGCAGCCTATTGCATAGCACAACGCAGCAGAGGGAGGGATAATTAATTCATGTTCCAGACTGGTTGAGGATGTGGAACTAGTGCTAAAAATCATTCTGAAAAATGGGTGAGATAAAAAGTTATAACAGTGGATTCCCCCAGGATACCATTTTAGACAGAAATGTGGAGGTCTGGGATTATCCTTAGTTAACATTTTTGTATTTATTGAAAAAGTGAGTCACTGAATAAACTATGCCAACCAAAACTGAGGTGTTTCTGGAATTACATCATTTCTATGAAGAAGCTCACAGCCTCAAAGTAGAAACCTAAAAGTCCAGTCTCCAGGTCTGTGTGCACATTTCATTTTCTGGTGGCTTTGCTCAGGAGGAAATTTTTCTATGCATGACCTTCTGACTCCCAACCAGAAGTGATTCACTGAGCTCATTGCATTACAGTGCTGCTGCTTAGAGAGAAGAACTGAGGCTTGAGGTCTTTCCCAGAGGCATTGCATGACCCTGGGCAATTCCCTTCAAGACTACTTGAAGATCTGATATTTAACAGCAATGTCCACATTTAATAAACTCAATAAGACACTTTTATGCTAGCAGCTGGTGGTAATCCTGACCTTCCAGTGAGAATCTGAAGACCTTTTTAATGAAGCATGTTGGAGACACAAGCCTGATTAAGCTTAAAAAAATAATTAAACATAGAAAATAATTAAAAAGCACATCTAGTGAGGTGCCTATATAGCCTTTCAAGTGTCCAAATTCAGAATTTTGAGTGTTTTTTTTTTTTTTTTTTTTTTTTTTTTTTTCTTGTTGTTCTACTGTTTAACATGGTAAGATTACATTACCCATCAGATGCAACATTTTAAAGTTGACTTCATTATTTGGAAACATCTAAAACTTTCAGCTGAAAAGTCCCACCTGGACTTGCAGCTCTGTATTAATTACAGCTATTAAAACACACATTTTACTTATGAATTTCAGTGTGTAGTGTTTTCTACAAACAGCTTTCACAAGCCACTAGCAGTCACAGTTAACCATGCAGGAAGAAGAATTGGAAATTGTAGAAATGATTAGGGGAAAGGTTGAAAAGAGAGTTTTTGGAAGGGAATTCATATTGCTGAAAAACAGACCAATGCATGGCCCTCACAGAAACCTTAACAATTACATCTCAGTTAGACAATCCTCAGCATAGCTATCATGTAGGTAGAAAAAGCTGATGATACCTCCTATGGTCCTTGCACCATTTTATAGTCTGTATTTTATAATAATTGCTTTAATTAGGAAGTGCAGTGATTGTAGGCAATGATTCAGAAGCACAGTTCCTTAGCAATTAGTTCCTGAACTGCTTAGTTTCATAAACAGGGAAGTTACAACGTCTTCAAGATTATGAGTCCCACTTCTATGCCAACATTCCTGCTGCTATCACTTTTTAAGGATGCTCATGGCAAAGCTAATAAAAGCTGAAAAGAAATTACAGACTACCAGAAGAAAAAATAAGAAATGCAGATGTCAGTTTTGAGGAAACTACAGCAATCAAAGTCATGTCATGGAAGGTTGCAATCCAGAAAGAGTTTCTCTTTAAATAATATACTTAATGCATTTCAATCTCTTAATTTCTGTTAATTCACACTGGAATTTTTTTCCTCTCCTTACATTTTATTATGTGTCTGATTACATTTGGGAGGTTCTTTGCCTCTATTTATCATACCAAAAATTTATGTCAACAACTTGCTGTGCTGTTTCTACCCATGAAATAGCACCATGTTTTTATTTTTTGTCTCAACAAATGTCCTGTAAAACCAACTGCACACGATTAGAAAGCAACACAAAATCCAATGAGAGAAGATCCGTGTTAGCTCTAACAGTAGTCGTATATTCATGCTAAAACAGTTTTCCTTAGTTTCCCTTTCTAAGTATTTAATCCTAGTATTCTGAACTGCACTATCGGCAAAATACATTTTTTCCAATGAGAAAAATATTAATTTTCATGTGACCAAAACTAAAGAATATTTACACAAACAGGTTTTTAGAACTTGGTTCCTTCTCCTTGATGTAACCTAGAGTCTGAATTTCCATGGTTTATATTATTCAGTTTGGATATAACATCCCTATAATTTCTTTCCTGTTTAGTACTTTACATATGCTTTCAGAATTAATCCCATCTTAGAAAAGCCTTTTGTCTTAGAATGTGTGTAAATAAATCACTGTATTCTTAGATAATGGGAATTGTTGGTGATTAAATTCAATTTGATAGGGTATGCGTGAAATTTCTCTGACTAGTTATCAACAGTATCTTGATTTTAGGTTTGGCTTCATCTTTGTATCTCCTATATTTACAGCTGCCTGTACTTTCCTTCTGCAGTTCTCCATATTTCATTTTGCAGATTGTTTTCTGCAGGCTCATGAATATATGGGCATTTGGCAGTGATTTTATAACCTATAATCAGAACTGAAAATTATAGTGATCCCATTTGTGTTATTATAGCATAAGAATGTGTCAGACTTTCCTTTTTAAACTTTTTTTACTGTAAAGAATCTACGACTGGTCTTTCTTCATTGCCAAATATTTCTGCAAAATTTTCAATAAGAATAAATTTTATTTATGAATTTGAAACTTTTTTCAGGACTTCTGGCAGTGAGTGTGAGGAGATAGCTTCTACTGAAATTCAAAGAAAAAAAATCTCTAATTTCCTGCCTCTTTTTCAGTGACCATATTTTAGCCAAAGAAAGTTAGATGGGTCTCTTTTTAAGGACCTGTGGTATTAATGCAGTAGTGGACAGAGGGATTACTTGAGAATGACTGGAACTATTTCCTTGCACTGGAAATATAATACACTCCTTCAACATAGTGCCAAGATTTTTCTGTTGGAGGAACAAGAGAATGGATAAGAGAATCAGCCCCAGCTCTCTGCTGCGATCTCAGATCATGAACTGCACATTCTTATTTCTTTTTAAGCATACATCCAAAATATTTCAGGTCTCTGATCAGACCTTCACATACCCCAAATCATCCTCTAGATAAGAGGACAGGAGACATAAAAATCAGGAGGAGGTGATGGGAGGAGAGACCTGAAACCAAATCAAGGTGACACTGGCCAGGAGAAATACTTGCACCAGATGATTCCCTGATGTTTTCCACTAATCCAGCCTCGAGCTAGGATCATCTCTCCATGGCCCATTACAATATCTATAAATGCTGCAGGGAACGTCCTACCTTCTATGCTCTTTTTGCCTTCAGCAGGGGGAAAACATGTACAAACATTGCAAAATTTGGCCCTCCAATTTCTTAAACCTGTTGGAGAAATGACAGATGGTGCACAAATATCCATTCCAGGCAACTGGGTGACCACTCGCACCTCTCACCTTATCACTTGCATTTTAGCTGTTCTTAACTTTCCAGACCTTTTTTCTGCCTGAGGTAGCAAACTCTAATTTCCTTTATGTTTCAAATGCCTTTTCTACCACCAGCTCCTGTGGGACCATGGACAAACAGCATAACACATTTTTCCAGGGAAAATCTCCAGAGAGCTGTGAGAGAGGTCAATGTATTCTGGGTTAGTGAGCTCATCCCTGAACACTTTGGTCCTGACCAAATCCAGGCTCCAGCTGAGCAGTGGATTTGAGGATATCAGAGGTGGATCCCAAACACGGAGAGACAACTGGCTGCAAAAACCTTTGCTATGTCTTCAATGTCCCTATTTACAACTGGGAGATTGAGACAATTTGATTGTAAGACCTCCAATGCTATGGAAAATGTTTTAAGTACTGTAGAAAGAGAGATTTCCAGCTTCATTCTGGTGATGCAAACCTCTTGAATCTATAAACAAATCAGGACTCTTGTGAGAATAGTCCTGGTTCTGAGATTTTTCTGTACTTTCATTTCCACTAATGTATGGAAATCCTACAAAACAGGATTTTGTCTCCTGGTATTTAGACATGTCCAGTTAAAGTCCTGAGTGAGTGAGATTTCTTGCTGAGCTGGGTTTTTTGCCAGTTAATTTGCATAAAATGCTGAGGATTAGAAAAACTCAGCTCTTGACCTTCTTAGCTCATTTTTTTTTTTATATGTTTTTAAAAGGAAATTGCAATTACAAAGGTTATGAGATATCACATGCCAGTTTTTCACTACAAGCTATGTCCTGCAATCAGTATTTCCATTCACTCTCATTGACCATAATCAAAGGCAATGAGCAGAAAAGCTGGAAGCGTAGTCTCGCCTTACGTGGATCTTCTCCAAACCTCAATATGGCATTTCTGACGTGAACACATATGGAACATCTATTGCCTTTGAACTAAAACCAACAGTGAGAGGTTCTTCAGAAATGCAGACGTCAAAGCTGCCAGCAGTGTGAATGAGAGTTGGAGGTAGAGAAAACTTTGTCACCACTTTGCCCTGTGTTCCCGGGTGATTCCCTGGCTGTTGAGTTACACCCTCAGCACCAAAGATGGGTGGTAGAGATTAGAAGCAACCTTAAATATTTACACAGAAAATGGATGAAGGAAAATAAATAAAATAAAATAAAATAAAAATTTAAAAAACTGTCTCAAGGGGCACTGCCCTGCAAATTTTATTTCACACATACAGTCCTTCTGATGTCATTGGGTGAGCTCAAGTTACCTAAAACTCATCCATACAGCTAAGGGCCAGCTCTGGACATTCACCAGGAGGTAAGCCACTCTTTAGGCAGGGGAACAAGCTCAGTGGTGGACTGGCACCACAACACGTGTTGCTGAAAGCTAGCTGGCAAAAAAGAGCCACTTGCCTGAGGTTGGGAAAGAAGTCTCTATCCCACAAAGTCAGCCGGGGCTCCCTGGGTTCTCAGTGCATTGCATTCATTCAGTGAGCTGAACACCTTGAACCCAGCACACAGACATGATGGCTCGACATGGACAGCATTACTTTCCATCCCTGGGCAAAGAACACGTTCCTGAATAAAGCCTTGTAGTCACAGGAGTTGTTTTTGCCTGCAAACTTTACATTGGAAACCCTTGTGAATGTGACCCAATCTAAATAGAGAGAGCTCATAAGCTTTTGGGGATAGCATATTCCATATTCCATATTTTCTCTGCAGTTTATTGGCAAATTAATTCTAATGCATTCAAATTACATCATGAAGTGTAATGTAGAAATATTTCATGAAGGTTACCTTAATAGAGTGTGAAAGCCTGATGAACAGTAATTCAGAGGGAACTGCTTGGCCCATCTCCTATTTACTTGGAAATATTACTGCCTTAAATATATATATATTATATATATATATAACTTGTTTTTATGGCTCAAAAATCTTTAATGTGAAGATTTTTATGACTCCCTTACAATACACGTTGATTTTAAAAATGTTTTAAACTAAAACAGATCATTTACTGCCAACTGTGCTTTGGGCATATCATTGATTAGTCCAAGTGTGATAAAACAACCTTGTTTTTATTCATACTTTAAGAGAATAATAAAACCTGCATACTTGGAAATACTGAAGCAATATCTTGGCCCAGAGCTATTTAAGTATGAATTATTCACGTCTAGTTTATTTTTTTCTTTTAAATTCATGAATCCCCAGAATGGTTTTGTAAAGTGTATCAGTGAAACCATGTTTCTAATTATTAAGGAGGTGGGGGGGGAGAGAGGAGGGAGGGCAGAAGAAACAGAATGCATCATATATGTAAAGGGGTCATTTTTTATTTGTCTTCTTTTGCAAGCCACTGTGAATCTCTTTGGAAATTAGTTATTCAAAATTTGCACTATATTTTAACTCATGGCCCATTGAGAGAGAAGACAGATGCAGTTCCTTTGTTCAAATATTTTTTTGCAAACAAAGTTATTTTTACATCCTGTAACACTAGAACTGCCAAAATATACCCATTTAGGGACTGCACAGACAATTAAATGGGAGCCCTTTGCCCAGAACTGTTTTTTGCATCTTCAGCAGAAAAGGTTCATGTAACAGTGATAGGGTGTCTATCTGGATATTACACTCCTGTGAGCAGGACTTTTTCCTCCACTGCTGCAAAATGTCATCGACAGAAATATCTTTTTTTAAAGTGAAGAAACCAAAGCATTAATCCTACTTTTGCAATCCTTCCATCCTGTGTAACCTAACAATGCTTTCTGTGTACACCATGGTCTGAACAGAGACAGCGGAAAGAATGAGACCAAGATAATTCTTTAACTTGTTCCATCACTGAATTTCTGTAGGACCTCAGCAAATCACTTCACCTCAGTGCACCTCCAGTTCCTTCCACACACACAAGGCTTTGCTTTATTTGTAGCATGAACTCTTCAAGGACAGACAACAACTTTTGACATATTTTTTTAGTACTCGATGTAACCCTGTATTTGGTAAATACCAAATTAATAAAGATTTTTTTTTTTTTAATATATGGTCACAGAATTATGTGTATTGGAAGAGACCCTAGAGGTCATTTGGCCCAACCACCACTTCAGAGCATGTCCCAATAAGTCATCCTACAGAAGGACTTGAGTTTTGCATATCTCCACTGATGGAGTTTAAAAAACCCCACTGAGTCCCAGATCCAGAGCAATTAACCTCCTGGGGAAAATTCTTCTCCTTGTATCTAATCAGAATTTCCTCTGTTTCAACTTTTGTCTTTTGTCTCAGACCTCCAAGAAGAGTCTGGCTTTGTCCTCTCTATATTCTTGGTAATGTCGCTGGACATAGCAGTAAGATCTCCCCTTTGCCTACTCTGTTTCTACTTGTACCTCACGTTCTTCTGTCTTCCTACTATCCTGGGGACTCCCCACTCACTCTGGTAATGTCATTGCCTTTCTCATGATGGGAAACCCAAAAATGAACACAATACTCAAGATGCTACTTCAAAAATAAAACAATGGTCTCAAAGCCTCCTAAAGTTTTACTTGTGGGCTTTTCTCTCCTTAAGGATATTTGTCATAAGTAGTCCCTACCTCAATACAAATGTCATAGCTGTACACCAAGAATGACGTGTCAGCATATGTGTCTACTGTACCCATAAATAAAGTCTTAAGAATATAGCAACTCATCGACAATAATATAGAAGAAACATGATAATTAAGACTTCTGAGAAGAAGGGAAAAGCAGCAGGTATCAAACAATGGTTTTATTTGCAGCTTCTTGTTTCTGCCAGCTTGAAAAAAAAAAAAAAAAAAAAAAAAAACACATCTCCAGACAGCCATAGCAGATAAAATGCTCCTGAAGGCTGTAACTGAAAATTAAGGGGAGTTGACAGATACTCTAAAAAGAAATATTTTTTCTCTAACCACAGAGTGCTATCATGTGCCATCCAGACTTACAAATAACAACAGTTCAGACAAAAATATAACATGGAATGGCACTAGCAGACTGTGTGGAACCACAAAGGGATCTATGCTGAGATTTGCAACACTTAGAGTTCTCCCTCATGCTTATAAATTTATTTAAATGTTTCTTACTGAACACACCTAGGATTTAAGTCTTAAGATTTAAGGTTTAAGAAAACTATCGAGCAACTCAGCACTGAACTTGCAGCCAAAAGATCTGCAAAGTAGGCAATCCCTTAGCTTGTCTTCAGGGCCACACGTAGTAGTACTCTGCAGATGTATGTGCCACACTAGGCTTTGCACAATATTAACCTGGGGGAATGGTGCCATATCCCACTTTTACTCAACAGTCAGGTGGGTTAGAGGACTTGTCTGAACTGGAGGGAGTCCAGGTTTAAGGTAAGCACTTTTCACTGCATGGCTGTCTTTGTAGATTAAGACAAATCTTCTGTGCATGGCCACATGTAAATGTTTAGAAGTCTGTGATATTTTCTGAATGAAAGTTGGGTACTGCAGAATTATCAAGTGACAGCAAAATGGGTCTTTAAGAGTAGACAGGATTAGAAGCTTTGGGGTATAAATTCTCTTGTGAATCTAGTACCAGGTGCTAATATTTAGGTAAGCATTACCATCCTGAATACAGAACTGAGATATTAAAAAATATAAAAAATAAAAATAATTGTAAAAAGAAATAGTTTGAGATATTTCTAGCTTCTGGTTCAACTTACAAAAATCTATCAACCCAAAATTCTACATAGGTATAGTCCCATCCCCAGTGGTGGGATTTGTCTGCAGTTAAAAGTAAACCATACCATGTATGTGAATATTTGCACTAGGGGAGTCAAAAAACAGATATATTCTCACCTTATAGATATTTTCCTAGTTTTATTTAGCTCGTGAAGCATTAATTGCTGGAATCAGAAAGCAAAATTATTTTAAACTTATGGACATGATGAGAAGCAATGCCTTTGGGTATTAGCCTGGTACGTCTGTCGGAGAGTGATTAGACATCAACAGCAACTTCGTATATTTAGTAAAGTTTGCATAGCCAATTTTCACTTTATAAAAAGTGTGGCCCTGATGCGGACTTTCTGAAGCATGCACAAGGCAGTACTGACTTTATGAAGTCCACGTTGAAGACAAATATCAAATTAAAAATGAAAAGTGAACGCAGCCTTTGACATGTGACTTGGAAACTCAAGCCCATTTGCTCCCTGAAAGCACCCCATTGATGCCATGGGCTTTTACTCAGATCACAAGACTTGAGCTTATTATACTAGATTGTGAGATTATTTTAATAATAGGGTGTCCAGAACCCCAAGCAAATTCTAATTTTATCAGAAAACAATGAAAGAAACTGGAAAATGACATGACAGATAATTTCATACATGAAATACTAGAGAAATTTCATCCACATAGTCATGTGCATTCACTTGTACAGATCTTTGTCTAATAAGCTGTAGGATATGCACCGGCCAGGAAACAAACAAACAAACAAACAAACAAACCAAAACAAACAAACAACAACAACAAAAAAAAACCACCAACAACAACCAAAAAAAACACTTGTTCTGTGAGTTTCTCCTGCAGACTTCCCTCTTCTGACACAAAGGATAAATGGCTCTTGAAAACCAGCCACTCATTATGGGACAACTGATCATTTGCAGAGAGAAAGTTCATATGGCACAGCAGAGGAAACCTCTTCCACATGTAAGCTCTGATCAGTGCAATAAAAGGCCATGGATCTTCTAGGTCTTCCTCTTATTCTTAAATTTCATTCTTCATAACAGCAGAACTTCATCCAGACAGGAGAAGAGGAACAGAGAAAAGGAAAGTGTGGGAAAGTCCTACCTCCCAGATCAGCCAAGATCCTCTCAGTTGCTCCCAGAGGAGGTGAGAGGTAGGTCTTTGAAAGCTAGAGGAAAAAGAAGGAAATGAACTTGTGTCTCACTTCCCAGGCAAGTTCTCTTGACCCCAAGCTGTTATGTGATATTAGAAAAACTAAATTTTAACTTCTGAATGAACACATTTTAAAGCTAAGTGTTCTGATGTTTGAATGCCATTTTATCTTCATAAGAACCGAGGCTATTCTTGAGATAATTGTCTTGTAAAAAGCATACACATAGGGCACGTAACAACTACAAAAGAACTGAAATATCCAAAAATCTCAGTCAGTCAGTCTATCTTCAGGTCCTGGAGAATGCATGAAGACAAATTCACTGCAGCCATAAACAAGGCATCTGGGGAAGCGGGATTCAAGGTGTGACATTTCTCTGAATGTTTGTTCTCAACTCTCAGCTTGCCTTGTCAGCTTTTGCTGGGGTCACTGTGCCCAAATCCCCACGGATTGCCACTGTAAAGGGAACTGAAATAGATGAACATGACTTCTGCTGTCCATGGGCAAGGAGGCTGGGTACTTAAGAGTGACCTCTCATGCTTAAATGTTAGACATACACATTTCTTCCCAATGCTTTGAACTCTTTTGGTCAGCAGTACCTGACTCTCATGTCTTCACACATGCTGCTTCTGAATGGTTGTGCTCTAATTTTCAAATTAGGCAAAATTCCCTATATCAAAAAGGAAACCCTGCTTAATGAATGGCTACAGAGCTTTTATAAAAGTCAAATGAATAAGACTACTCCTCACACCCTCACGATTTGTTATGCAAATCAAAGTGTAAGTTTGTGACTTTCCTTCAAAATGTTATAAATATTTCATTGTAAATAGTATCTATATGGCTTTTGGCTTACACTGTAGATAGAGACTGCACCTTTTTTTTTTTTTTTTTTTTTTTTTTTTTTAATTTCTCAGTGCATGGATTGCCTGTATAATATAGAAAACAGCTGTTCTATTAAAAAACAGGCACACAAAAATTAAAAGCTCTAAACATTGTATGGATTTTTTTCCTTCTTATCAAGCTATTGGTTAGATTAACATAATTCACTTTTGAGAAGAGGACTACTTACCATTCAGATCCATATTTTGATTAATTATTCCATAAAACCTCTTAGTTTATAGATTGGTCATTTCAGAATTCTAGATTTAATGGTCTGGCACTCAAAAATTTAGCAGGTTTTGGGTTACTCAGTTGTGGACACTGGAAAGGATCTTTTGTTTTTAATTTTAAAATGATTAAAGTATAGCATTACAATGTAGACAACACTGTCTTTCCAGCTACCAAATCTATGAGCTAAGATGATTGATTTTATCAAGTGTAAATCGCTATGAAATTGATTAAATGACCTAGCAAATTCTGTCATTCAGCTGGAGAGGAAAAAAAAAATCTGTGCAATGTTTCAACAGCTGCTCCATTGCTTGTCCATTACTTAACAAATAAAATACAGCAGTTTGTGTATGACAAGGCAATGTACAGATATTGTTTTAGAGCATCATTATGAATGTGGTTTAGGTTTAGACTAGGAATATGAAAACAAACTGTAATTTTCTGTAGCGGTGTTTAAAGAGCTTATGATTGGCAGCATAAATGATTGTATTGACCAAAAGGGCTGTGGACATCTGGCTTTCTAGCCCTACAGATGAAAGACCATATGTTTTGTTTATTAAAAAAAAAAAAAAAATACAGTGTGAGAGGGGAAGAAAATGGTAGTAGGCTCAATACTACTTTAACAGGGGTCAAAGCTAGCAGCAATCCAGTCTTGTCACTAGTGTTACTCCAACAAGGGGTGAATTCGGTAGGGCTGTTGGGCAATGGAGAAATGTTGTTGACTTGTTGACAAACACACAGTTAGGCTGACAACTGACAACTGAATACCTCTGAAAGTCTCAACGATCTCTTTGCTTCACTTTCCCTAATGATGATACAAATAACAGCCTACATAGAAATGCCTGCAATTTACCCAAAACATCTCATGTCTGTACCATCAGCTGTTTCACCAAGCTTCAACTGTGTATAGTGTAACTGTTCAAGATAAATTAGGGCATACTACAATTTTCAACATATATCCCAATTTTCCCATGCTTACAGTTCTGGAAACAATGCATCCATTCAAATTCATTGCATGTGAATTAAGAAGGGACTGAAGGGCTCCATTCACTCATAATTTAATGTTTGATGCCCTCTTTTCAAATTCTAGTGTCAAAGTTAGGGTCACAAGTTTAAAATGAGTTGCTTGTGCTGTTCCCTATTAGAGCTCACAAAAAGATACATTAATTTTATAGGCTTAGCTTCTGGTATGAGCTGTTAATACAGCAATACCTTTACTGTTTTAGGGAAAAAAAATGTTATTGCTAAATGTAAAATAGGACATGATGTTACTTTACATATCACCAAGTGCTACATACTGGCATATCTTTCACTTTTGTCTTTTTGATAAAATGAAAAAGTGTGTATTGTAAACAGCATAAGAAAGTTCTGTTTGAGAAATGAGGGGGAACAGATTAGAGATATTTACTCTTCATGAAGACAGTGTAATACATTTCAGAAAGTAAATAAACAAAATTCACACCAAGTTGGCTGGCATTTTGAAAGGTGCTAACTCAGCATACTACTGCAAGTTTCTGCTGAATTGAGCACTTTTTATTCTTGAAACAAACATCTGTGATTCAGTGTGATAGATTTTAATATAGTTAGACAATACAAGTAGATGTGTTTTAGAGAAAAACATCAGTATGAGTGAATGGTTCTTGCAAGCTCCACAATACCAACTTTTAATTTATATTGAATAATATATTTCACTACAGATTGCTCCTATCTACTAAGAATAATCTTTTGTATTACTGAGTGAAGTCAACAGAGCAGATAAAAGGGTATTTTTCTCCAAAACATGATTTCAAGTGTTTTAAATCACAATTTTATGTAGTATACTAAACTACAGCATTTATATATGTCAGTGCTTTCAGGTGACTTAATGCAGTGATATAAAAAGTGCCAAAGCACACTAAAAATTGCAGAATTCACTTCTAATATTGTTTGTTTTCATATTCTCAGTAGGTTAACTTACTTAAATCAATTCTAAACAAGAGCAAGAAGAAAAAAAAAAAAAGGAAAAAAAAAAAAAAAAAAAAGAAAAGAAAAAAAAAAAAAAAAAAAAAAAAAAAAAAAAAAAAACGTAAATTCATTCCAGGAATAGGAAAAGAATGTTCTTCCTCATCTCCCAAGACAATAAGCAAATATGACCCCAAGTCTGAAGCAGCTTCATTTTTTCCTTGGATTTTTAAAACCAAAGGCCAGCTATAAAGACTTTCTTAATCAATCTAAAATCCCAGACACCAGCTAGGTGTGGCCTATTCCATTTCTTCCCACAGCTTTCATTAAGGTTTTTACACAATACAGCCTCCAAATGAGCCAACTGCTTTGATTTCAAGGAGCACAGGTGGTAAGCAGTGTACGGTTGCTCTTTGCCACCCCACCTCTAGTGTCCTCAAGGAAGCGTGAAAGTTCTCCAGATACTTGCAAAAGACAATTGCAAAACACTTCATATTCAGTAATTATTTTGTTATTGGGTTCAGATGATAAAGTGGATACAGATGTTCATTATCAACAAAAGCATGTGTAAACAAGGAAGCAATCCAAGAAGCTGCTAACAACTGAAAAGTCCAAGGCTGACCATCATATGTTGCCGAGTCTCAGATATCTATCTTTAAACACACACACAAAAAAAAGAAATCTGCCCTCTCTACAATCAATAGGAGTGCAAACTAAATTTTTGTCATCATATCCACCCTTAAAGCATAAAGGCCGTGTTACACATGGCATATTTAAATCTCAGTGGCCTAAATGTGCAGAAAAGTCTGCTAATTTCCAGCTGACCAGGATTTGCTCCTGCAAATCTTTCCATACGGTCTCCCTGCCACATCTTTGCCCCAAAAGCTCCACTGGCTGTGAGGCAGAGGCTCATAGCCTAGTTTTGATTATCTTATTTCTGGTGACAAAATAAATAGATAATAAAACAGACCCCTCCTGGGGCCTTTTCCAGGGGTATTTTCTCTCCCAGTTTCCCAATGAAGGAGAAAAACACAAAGAATATCAATTGCAGGGAGTCTCAGCTTCTGCTCAT
This sequence comes from Nettapus auritus, assembly GCA_011076525.1. Taxonomy (NCBI): domain Eukaryota; kingdom Metazoa; phylum Chordata; class Aves; order Anseriformes; family Anatidae; genus Nettapus; species Nettapus auritus. The sequence continues at coordinate 90,449,952 of CM021768.1, read as the reverse complement.
CACGTCAAACATCCCAGACTCTATCCTCATCCTTTGGAGGGAATCATTCACATGCAGAAGATTAACCAAAAGGATTAGCATGCAACCGGATAATCCACACAGACAGGACAGCTCAGACAAGTAGTAAAACGGCACCTTTATGTGTTTCCTGCCTTTTAACCTCTAGGTTTCTGGACTCCTGGTACTCATGCTTTAAGCACCACCATATTTTAGGAGCTGCTGAATACACAATGGATGAAGGTACGTTGATGGCTGATCTGGCATGTTTGAGTCATTTCTCATCAGCCACAAGATGTCAGTGTTGCTGAATGTTATTCTCACCTGCAAAGAAGCATCTCTATATGTTGCTCAAGGTGGCTGTCGACATTAAGGCTTTGCGCAGCAAGCTTAACAAAATAACCAAGAAAAACACACGGTCAAGGACAAAAAAGAGCTGTATAACAAAATGAAGTGTATTATTAACAAATCATAATAAGTAGAACTTGAAGCATGTGGATATTGCTGCCACCTTCTCCTAAAGTGAAAATTCTTGTGTCTTTTCACAAGACCCAAAGCAGTTCATGAAAAATTTGAGCTTCTCAGATGGCTCTTGCATAACGACATCCCTTTGAATGGAGCAACTGGAGATGACACCAGAGCTGTTTCATCAGGAATAAATTAGTCCATCCAACCAGAAATAAGGCTGTCCAGGAACTCCAGCCCTACCAACTCTTACTAAATATGATAAATGAAATCAAAGAACATGCTAATGGGCTATCTATCTTCCCTTTTTTATTCCTAGACTATCAGGCTTTGCCAGTAAATTCTGCCCATGTATCTCCACCATGGAGATCTTTCTGTGTCCAGACTCATTTCCTCCCAGTATCATTTTCCTAGTTGTATCAGTACATGTTTTTGCAAGGTCAAACTACAAATCAGATGATTGGAATATCTGGTTTTAAAACACTCTTTCCTTTCCCAAGCCTTACTAAAAGTCCAAGGTCAGGCAGAGGGGGAACTTTTGAACCGATATTGTTGTGGACTTGGCATATTGTGAAACTGCACCTCGGATTTCCTCTGCAGACTGAATGACCTGCCTGTTGATTATTTTTCTGCTTCCTTCTTGGTTGCAGGAGATTTGCTTTACCAGCCATTGACTTGACTTCCACTTCTAAGTATAGCAAAGTACTGGTACTATTAGCACGAGAATTCCTGTTTACATTATTTGCTTCCATTCATGTCCTCTGAGCTTGTTTACTTTCAAAACCACAGGAAGCAGGAATTTGGTGGGAGTAGAGACAGAAAGGTTCAGCATGAAAAAAAAAAAAAAATAGAATAGAGATGGATGAATTTATACACATGTAGTTATAAAAATATACAATGGAAACATGGTTATTTGGGTTAGGAAGTTAAGTAGACAGTTCAATACATTTCAATCCATCTATAAATTCATTTAGAAAATATGAATGTCTCCTAATGTCAAATCCAAGTATTTCCATTAAAGGAGATATATTGAAGGGAGGGAAATGTTTTTACATGATTCTTGCAACCTTCCATACTCCTCCATTTTTCCACAAAACACAATGCATTCTTTGAAAAATGCTGCAAAGCAACAACAATAAACCTCAGGGAAAGTCCTTCCTGCTTCCAAATTTTCCACTTGTGCTGAACTCCTAAACTAAGACAATCCATTCCTCATTTAGCAAAAATTGTTCTCAGTAAAGGCAACTTCTGATGGGTCCTCCCTGTTCCGTTAAGCAGCATGTTTGCAGCAAACATAAATTCCTATTTTTAACTCTGCCTCATGTTTGCATTATGTTGAAAGCACCATCTTCTCTTCCTGGACTGCGGTTCTGTTTGCTGGCCTCATCCTGCCTCCCCTGCCTGCACCAGCAGGTCCACGCTTGCCAATATTCACAGGTTTGCAGTAGCTGGCATGCCTGGACTCTGTGCACACGCACAGGCTGACTCCGCACTGCATGCACAGTGACCATTTGTCTGAGCTTTCCAGCTGCCTGGAATTCTGTTAGATTAATGCCCAAAGTGGTAGAGTTGGCAGGAGCACAGTGGAGAGATTCTCAGAAAAGCCTGACAGTTTCTGTTGAAGTAGCTAGCCTCAATAAAAAGTTGCATTTTCCAGGGTCGTCTCAGGATGAGGATGACTCTGATTTTTTACTTTTTTTTTTTTTTTTTTTTTTTTCCCCTGGGGTCCCACTCCATTAAGGATGTTTTCAAGCAAATTCTAAAATTTCCAAGCTATTTACCAAAACTACGTAGGCATGCTGAGGCAAACTACAAACCCTTGGGGAGATGGATGTTAGTTTTAATACAATTCCTGGAGAGGAATTGTCACCTCCTTAAAGAGGTGACTGAAGTAGGGTTATTTGATCCAACTCATACGTATATAGTGGACTAACTTAGCTAAACAAGTTATTGTGCTTGAAATAACTAGAGCAGTCTAAGAGGTAAAGGTTGGGACGGAATGGGAAAAGATTTCATCAGCCCAAAATTAATAGAGACAGGGATGGAAATACAAGACTTAGAAACCAGAGAGCAGGAGGGGTATCTAATTTCAGGTACTCCAGTGTAAGGGTGAAACAGCCTCATTTATGTGCTTTCTGGCTGAAGTGAGCTCTGGCTCCAGAGCCCTGCCCTAAGGGTATGTCTTTTTCACCTGCTTTCCACCCCCCTGACAAGTCAGGGATTTTACTGGTGGGAGGTAGGGTGAGGAACAGTCCTACAGCACTTTTTTAGACTTTTTTTTTTTTTTTTTTTTTTTTTTTTTTTTTTTGAAGTGGGGACCCAGGGAAAGAAAAATTCAGTTCTTATTTTAAATTATAAAAGGGCAAACTTCAACTGTATTGCTTAATTTAGTTTCACATGCAATAACCTTTCAAATGGTGCTTGAAAGTCAAGTCAAATTTCAATATAAATGATATTGCCAGGTTAACAATAACGTATGAGACACTGCCCTTTATGTTTCACTATCATCCCTTTGAATGTGTTGAACAGTAATTTTAATAGAATCATAAAAATCTTCAATTTCCTCTGTAGATTTAACCAATGCCAAGAGCAGTAAAAGAGTTATGCTTCTGTCTCATATGTAAAGTTTGTGACTATTTCAACATCTCAATTTTTGCAGGTCTTGTGTACGTAAATGCTAAGCCTGTTAAGCCTTTGCTTAGAAATCCCTAGCTAGAACAGCTCAAATTGTTTTGTCCTTACTTGTTTCTTCAAACAAAGATGTTAGAATTGGAAGCTGCAAGTGAAAAACAACAGGGAGGTACGGAAATATCCTGACGCCAATGTGCTTCATAATTTTACTTCTGTGAATATTCAGTGCTGCAAATTAAACAAGGACACTGGAAATTTATTTAAATATATATCAGATGCTGACACACGGTTGGGTTTTAATATGAGAAATTTAAAACCCTCAAAGTAATTTCTTGAGAAACATTTAAATGACAGAAAACAGTGGGGAGAGCAACTATGCAACTTCAGCTTAAATTACAGCCTTTCAACACAGGGCTGCAAGGGGGGGAAATGTGTCATCACAAGAGCCACAGGGGCAAAGGGTGTGGAGGAAAACCAGGAGAAGTGAGAGACCCAGACCTCTACTACATGCAGCCACCCTGCCCTGGTACAAACGGCTGCGCCGAAGGATGGGAGAATCCAGCTGTTTAGGCTGGGAGCTGGGGATGCAGAGGTTTCTTTGCCAGATGGATGCCAAGATGGGTCAGGTGCCATGCCCCCAGCACTTCCCATGCCCCAGATTGTCAGTTCCAGAAGTATCCGTAGGTTTTTCTGTAGCCAAACTCATTCATGTTTTCTTTGCCTCTTTTGAAAGAGGAATTGCTCATTATGACCGAGTGCCTTCAGAAGTGATAAATGCTGCAAAAAGGAATATAGGTTTCCACTTTTTTAATTATTCCACATTCAGGTTGTGGTCAAGATGTGACTACTCAGACTGAGATGGCTTGATTAGCACTTCATAATCACCTAATTTTGTTTATTTATTTATTTTATCCATGATATCCATGGGGAAATACTTTCAGTAAAATTGGCTCTGCTGTTTCTTAGGAGGAGATTGAGGCAAAATATTGTTCTGGCCATGTGAAAAGACAAAATGAAATATTCCAGCCAGGCCCAAAGCTTCTGACATTTGAAATATGTCAGGAGCATCATTTCAGGGGTAGGACAGGCGTTTTTTCTGCTTTATGAATATGTGCCCAAACTTGGCCAAAACGGACACTTCATCTTATATAGTTTCAGTCAACTTGCTAAGGATTAAAAGTGCAACTTCCACAAACTGAGGGAATGTAACTCCAGTCCCAGTATGCAGGAGCAGAAATGGAGTTTCTTGGGCTTTTTTCTGGCACATACTGGGAGCTGCCCTGAAGAAAAAATGGATTTACTGGGCATTAAGCTATAGGTTTCACATTTTCTGGGGCAAGACTTTCACACATGACCATCGGAAAGTCATCTTATTTTTTCACATGCCTTATTTCAGACACCAGTTTTATGATTCCCGTGAATCTTTGCAATGAACAAATAAAGCACCATAAAATACTAAAGGCTCTGAAATAAAGGATCATCATCTTCTTATCTTTGTGCCTTTTTGACACAGAAGTGTCCTGCTCCATTCAGTATCTGTACAATAGATCTAATAACGCCTCTTTACAAGACCATTGTGAAAAGAAATTGAGTAGTTTGGGGAAATTGTTAAGATACTATAACAATGAAAAGGACAGAGGAAAAGGCCTACGATGAATCTAATAATCCCATATTAGTTACTAAACAAAGCCAGAAGCCATACTTAATAATGGAACTGAAATACCTGTGTTCACATCATCTGAGAGCTCAGCATGAAGCAAAAGAATCAGTGTCAAACTGGGATTTCAAGAAAACCTTTAATTATAGTACTTACTAACTTCATGTATTTGATTTACCCTTAACCTTCACACAGTGTAGGATTTTTCTTGCATGTGTTCTCATATATTAGCTATGCAACACACCCTCTACAAATTTATAACATTCTGATCTAAACCAGCTTCAAAATTTGGAAATGATTGATTTATTACATGCCTAACTATTGACTTATTTTTTAATTACAGATGGATATTATAATTTCTTAAGAATTCCTTTTATTGTTTCACAAGGTAAGCAAAGATTTTGCACAGTTGTATATGCTTACATTGACAGCTGCATCTAACCTTACCCTGCATTTGTTATTTTTAGTGGAAAATGTTCTGAGAATTTACCCTTTAAGCATCAGTCATTCCATGAGAGTAACCCACAAAAATAATCTGGATCATCCTTTTTGCAGGAGGCCACATGTATAATGTCAGTAGGACACACTGCTATGAGCCCAGAAAATGCTTAAGTGTGCTTCTGAATTGGGGCCTGGTTAACGCATCAGTTATTTGCAAGTCACATTTCAGTATCCAGCTTTTCAGCCTGTGTGTTTTTGTAGTTGCAACTTTCCACCTCCCCCGCACTGATTTAAGTGATGTTATTCTTGGCTAATAGTAATTGTGAGAAAATTGAATTCCATCTGTTTCCACCAAAAGCAGAAAATAGAATGTGAGAATCAATAGAAGACTGCACTTGTTATACACATTTGTCACAATCAGTGGCTTTGCTAAGGAAACATGTCCGCAGGTATGATTTGAAAAATAAATAGCAAGTCCCAGCATCTGATCACCAGCTGGCTTATTTAAAAGCCACTTCTGACAGCTATGGATCATGAACTTTCAGATATTGCATGACCCTTCCAGACCCATTCAAGGGGAAAGACGTCTTTCACTGGACAGATGAGAATTTTAATTCAAATATAGATCTGGCTCTGCATTCATCATCAACGTTTTGGCTTTGCATTCAGCAGTTTCTCAATACTACATGACCAATTTCTCATGTTCATGCTGATTACTCCATATCCTTTGTAATTTCATACATAGTTATTGTGCATCATCTGAGATTTCTATATGACTAATATCAGCATCATTTCTTCTTTTTTTTTCTCCCAGTTAATGTTGTCAGAATTGAAATCTCTGTACCTCCTCTTGGCTGAGCTGTATCATTCATGGTTGTGACCAAACTATAGAGAGGCAAACCCACAACACTTTAATAAGTCCTAGCAAGCTTGTGCTCATGTACAGGCACAGCACCACTCATTCTTCAAATCCATATTCCATCCACATGGTAGGACATACCAGTGTCTTATCTGCATGTTTTTATTGCAAACATAAGCTGGGTGGATCATTGCAAGAGTACTTCAGCAAGAACTACTGGATTCCTTGTATTGTGTGTTTAAGGTTTACTTTATCATGGTTTGCCTAATCCTGTTACAGTCTCTGTGTAATATGACATATTTTGCAAATGGTGCTGTGACAGCCAGGGCTGCCTCGATGTTTCTTGACAGCGTCAACACAACCCAGTTTAGCATTCAAGTGGGCAGTGCAATCTCTGCAGCCTGCCCCATCCCCAGATAAAGCCCATCCCTGGCCTGCAGCAAGGTGGGACCCATCCTCCCATCAGGCTGGTTGCTGTGCAGCTTGGAATCTCCTCAACATGGTACAAACCTCACCTTCATGTTGGTGGTAAAGGGCAAAGCTGGGCTCACCTGCCCTCACTGCCACCAAGGGGAGGACTGAGGCCACCCCAGTTGTTTCAGCCAAGAGTTCCTCACAGAAATAACAGGCATAGCTCGTTAATTTAAAAGGTGGTTTGGGGGTTCCTCACTCCTTATGAGACTTGCAATCAGGTAACTAAAATGGTTTTCAATAAAATCTGAACACTCAACTATAGAAGCTCAAATACCTTTAAAGTTAATGCCTGTCGTTTGCCAAAATACATAGGAAAAAAAGGTATATTAGACTGCTGCAAAGCAACAGTAAAAAGCAAAGTCATTAGAAATGAGCATTGTTAGATATATAATGCCATTACATTAGTTAACAATATGCCTTCATCTGGAAGTCTGTTTGCCATACCTGTGATTGAATTTTAGCAAAATGTACATGCAATAAAACTTGGAAAGTCCAAAGTGGTTAATTACAATGTTCAGCAGCCTGAAAAGACTCCCACAGGCAGAGGGATTTAAGGGAGTATAGCAGCCTTCAATTTAGAGGCAAGCAAGTAAAAGGTGACAGAACAGAGGTGTGCAACATAAAGAAAATCTTGGGAAAATTAGGGTAAAATCAGGTGTTCAGTTTTTCTTAAATGTTTCCCTATAGGTCCATGCAGTTGTAAAAATTCTTAAATGAGTCAAAGAAATATTTTCTACAGTGCCTAACTGCTATTACAGCATTAGAGGAAACGAGGAGTCAACAGCTTTAAAAGAGGGCAGACATTTAAATTTATATTTGCAATTATCCTCGCAGAAATAAAACATAGGAGATCGATTTGTGGCAGGGTACAGAGTGAAAGCTGGTTGAAGATTCAACAATATTCAAGGTGCCGTCTCACCAGTGCTGTGTAGAAGAGGGTGGTCCCTTCCCTAGCCTTGCTGGCCATTCTATTTCTGATGAAGACCAGGGTGCCATTGCCCTGAAGCCTAAAAAACTGCCTTGGATGGTGCACCGCTCCTGGGCAATGTGGTGGGATGTGAAACCTTTGCCTGCCTGCCCAGAACAGGGAAAGGAGTCTGACCTTTCATTTCCAGCTAGTTATTTTATCAACTGAGCACTCAGAAAATATCTATAATATAGTAAAAGTGATGAGACCAGACAGTTGAATATGTCTTTCCTGCTATAAGCTCCATATCATACACTTTTATCATATCAGTTGGTAGTAAGGTAAAGTTCTTACATTGTCCTGTGCTGTCTACTAAAAAAACAATAAGCCATAGTTCCATAGTACAGCAAGTGCTGTATGTAAAAAGTTTTTCCAAGTCTTCCTTTTCAAAATTCATGGGGTTTTCAAATGTTTACACTTCCTAGTGCCTTTCCAGCAGGAAATGGCCAGCTTATGAATGGGGACAGCATGTGGCTCCAGTCAGATTGAAAGTAATGGGTAATGGAAGACACTGGACAGGGGAAAAGTTCATGAGTTAGGTGCCAGTAATTGGATACTTCTAAGTTTGTTTGGGTTTCTTTTCTTTGAAGAAAAAAAAAGAAACAGTTAAATAAATCATATCTGGAAGGAAAATTAAGCTCTCTGGGGCTAAAAGCATGAGACAACTGAAAAGCCAAGATCTGAAGGTAAAATCTGTGGCAGACCCATATCCTGTATTAATCAAGCAGATAGATAGGGAGAGATGTACCGTACTGACCAGATGATAATCTGCTTCCTGTTTGCAGAGGCAAGATGTCCTGACCACATGTACTCTAGCACAGTCTGAACCCTAAAACAAACCCCACAAAAATTATAATCAACATCTAGCTTGAAAACAACAACTAAATCTAGGACATCTTAAGATGATCATGCAAGCCCTTACAGTCAGACAGAAAGGTAAATGTCATAACAGGGCTGAAATGAAGAAATATCCTCTGCATATTAGGCACAGAAGGGAAACTTAATACAGATACTTATACAGCTCTGTGTGTGCACTCACAATGAATTATGCCCAAAATCTTATGGGACCAAGAACAGATAAGTTTGAAAGGGCCAACAGCTTTTCAGATGAGATTTCACTGCCTGCCGTTTACCCACCTATACATGTTTATCTTTTAAATAATTACTGCATGTTCATATTAGCACATGTTTTTAAATATTAGAAAAGATAGAAAATCCCTGGTTTTAGAGGTTTGGTTTTGGTTACTTTCTGAGTTTTGAAGCTTTCATACATACTCAGGTCTGATTTCCAGGTCATGTCTCTTAACTGGAAGCCAACCTGATTTTTAAAAACCAACACTCACCAAATGAGCTGCTCCCAGGACCTAACGTGTCAAGAATGGTCATTAAATAATACAAGATTCATAACTACAATCATTTCTTAGCGAGACTTCATCAGATGAAGTTATTTTAATCACTTTGGTATTGTCAAACATGGCTCTCAGTGCAGCTTGCTGGAGACAAGCTTTGTGAACAAACCCACACCCCTACCTGTTACAGGGACTCTCTGCCAAACATTTTCCCACATAACCAAACCATTTCACCTACTGAGCATCTAGCAATGCTGTGTTTTCTGCATTCTTTCTGTGCTAGCCCAAAAAACAATAATCACAAGAAAGAAATGCACTTCTTCATCATCCCTCTCTTTCACGTGTGCACACAAATAAAAAACATGCTAACACATATTTCCACCTGGAAGAAATCACAGTGGCTGAGACTGCTAGGGACCTGCATGTGGTTGTGACTTGCATGTGATTGTGTCCCTGGGATGCTGGAAAACTGCCCCAAAAGTAAGAAGTTACTTATATGGACCCAAGAATCATCCATAGGAGCTACTATATAAATGAATAAATATCCATATCTACCTATCAAGAGATTACATGATCTATATATTACTAAATGATGTGTGATTTAATCATGCTAAAAATACCCCCAAAATGTAGGTGTGCTGGTTCATAAGGTACTCCAGATTTATTCCATCTCTCCACAACCCTATAAAGATGAGCATTGACTTGGCACCCATGACAGGTCTGCTCCAGTCTCTCAAGCTGAATTAATTAAAAAGTTGTGCTCCAGAAATTTTAATGATAAAAATATTATCAGCACGACAAGTGGCACAGTGGGACAGCTGATGGACCATACTGCTACATTAAACATGACCAGAATAGATGCAGAAAAATGATTCAAAAGGGTAAATATTCCAAACTGCTATGAGAAAGGCTGTTGGTGTAGAAAGGTAAGGGTTTGGCACTCAGCACCTTTTGAAAGCTTCATCTGACAGCTTGCACTCTCAAACCATTTTCAGCGGTGCTGCCCACAATGTCACAAGCTGAACATACTTGGTGTGATGTGAATCGCCCCGCACAAGAAGCCCCGCTTGCTCTGGGAAAGCACCTCTCAAAGCACACTCTGCTGCTTCTCTCCTCTTCAGCAAATGTAATGGAAACAAATCACAAAGCTAACACTTGAAATACTGAATTTCAGATGTATGTAAACAAGATATCAGCAATATTCAGCTCATCTCTGAAGGTTTGTGCTGCACTGTGTGGGTGAGTGTCCTGAGCAAAGCAGCTCTGTCTTTGAGTAATTTGTGAACAAAACTGGTCCCAGCTTGTTCTTGCAAGAGCATCTTAGCACACAGCTTTGCCACAAAACAGTATTTCCCGTACTGTGATATTTATCAACTGTGCAATCTGCAGGAATCCCTGAATTTCAAGGGGAAAATGTGACAGATAGTTTGCTACATGCAAGTTAGTAGAAGAGGTAAATGATTTTTTGTTTTTTACTACTCCTCCCCGATTAACGCAGCTGAACACACAAATCACCAACTTCACTGGAAGTCTGGAAAAACTCACAGTTCCAGAGTTAATCATTAATATCGTGGGGTTACAAGGAGGTATTTTTAAGATTGCCACAGCATGTGGGAAATTCCCATGTGCATTCCCTGCAGGTTTTCAAGAAATAGCCTTTTCTGTTTGGCTTAGACGCTTTTGTAATTGTTTATATAAATTGAATATGAAGTATCAAGGTCAGATATTTTCCAGAAAGCCAAGGAAAACAATTTGCCATTCTGTTGTTTAAGAAAACACCAGAACAATTCCAGTATTAGCCAGTTTCCTTTTCTTCCTCTTGCTTCATGTGTTGTTACACTATATTGCACAAAACAGAAAACTCTGCTTACTTAAAAGAATGTGCAATCTGTCGGATGCAGAAATCCCAAAGTGAGAGAGTTAGCAACAAGTTTAACTTAGCATATTCAAAGCAAGAATATTTGCCTTCATTTTATTTTCCAGATACCCAGCACAAGCTGCAGTGTCAGCCCAGTTCCCAGCAAAAGCTGTGGGAACCTAAAAAGTTATATGCATGCTACTGAAGTCAATTATAATTGTTTGTTTTGAAGAGAGCCACATTGTTACTGATGGAAAGGATAGCCAGCAACAACCTCCACACAAAAGGAATCACATCATGCATCAGCCACCCTTTCTCTCAACCATTTTCTTAAGGACTGCTCAGGATCTTCACCTTGGCTGTCTTGGTGAGAGCTCTTAATGTGACAAGTTGGGAGGCCTATTTTTTTGACCCATTAAATATTTACCAATCTCCTAAAAGAAATATAAATTAGTTAATTTCTCCTTTTTCCATATTTCTCTTTGGCAATATTGTCCTTTTTTCTTTTTTCTTTTTTCTTTTTTCTTTTTTCTTCTTTCTTCTTTCTTTTTTTCTTTTTTCTTTTTTCCTTTTTTTTTTTTTTTTTAACCTCAAATTAATAAAGAAGTATTGAGTTCTTAACAAGACAAACCATTATCTACCAATACATTTTCCCCCCACCCAGATGATGAGGTTTGGGCTTCCTAACTCCAAGGACTTTGGAAGTTTTATTGAGAGGTATGTAACTAGAAAAGCCATCTAGTCCTTCAGCTTCTGCAGGAAGAGAAACACATTTCTATCCTAACCCATGTATGTGCTAGAAACCTACTGTGAGACACTATGGCCTTAACCCCTAGAAGGTATTTTGCCACCAACATCAGTGGAGGTTTCAAGGCTAAGGTAGTATAATAGGAGCCAGATATGTCAGGATTTCTTCCAGGAGGATAGAATCCTATTGACCAATCCTCATAAGATATGCAACGCAATTTTTTTAGGGCTGTTAGCTGAAGCTTTCATCATAACTGGCTCTCCTAACCTGATCTCATGCTCAGAGGCTCACACCAGCAAGTCACATCTGCAGATGCGCTGCTTGAGAAATTTCAGCTGACATGGACGGTTGGAGGCCAACACAGAGCATTAAAAATATTTCTAGCACAATGTATTTTTAACATCTACCTTTCACCTCCTCTTTTCTTTATTTAAAATTTTGCACTCCTTGGGCTACTGAAGTTTGGCAATGCTGTCCATACTCTAGTCCATACTGCTTTATTCAAGCATCAGATCGGATCCAAGACAGGGCATTTATGAAAGAATGTTTTAACAAAGGCTCCTGAAACTCTTTGCTGCCATGGGTAACACACCCCTTGCAAAACAAATACAAACAAATTCAAGGATGAGAAAACACAGCCACCGAAACTGGGGCAGCCTAATTTGGGCCAATGCTTTCAGGGGAGACACAGACCAGTTAGTCGGAGTCCAGAGGAAAACAATGAAAATGAGGGAAGTTTTAAACCCCGTATACTATAAGAAAAGATTAAAAGGATTGGATTTTGTTTAGTCTAGGAAAGAGAAAGCTGGGAGGAATCATGATAGCAGTCTCCAAACAGATAGACTTGTAGCTGCAGAATAAAGGAAACAACCATCCCGTGTGCTCCCTGGGAGCCTGGCAAGAAGCAGCAGTGTCACACCAGCAGTGAGGGGGATGCAAGCAAGGCAGTAGGAAAGACATTTCTAATGGTAGGCAGAGATAAGCCCTGAAAACATTTCCTAGGGAGGTTGTAGGACCTCTGTCAGTGGAGGTTTTTGAAAACGTGAGGCAAACATATGTCAGGAGTGGTTAGCATGAAGCCAGTCCCATCCGGGTGAAGAGATGGACTGGGTGACCTCCTGAGAGCTCTCCCAGCACTGTTTTCAATTATTCTGTTCTTCCTTTCTTAAGATGTGTGGAGCAGTGTGTAATTGCTTGTCACAACCCATTTATAAAAAGCAATTGTCTTATAAAACTCCAATAGGTTACCACGAGATGGCACGTTAGAAGCAAATGCTGAATCTTACTTCGTTTCTTTACATGGCTGTCTTGACACCACCAGCTCCATTGTCCACTCCTGTTTTTCCTCTGGCTGTCACATGTTGGCTCCAATATTTTTAAAAGCACACTTGGAAACTCTGGTAAAATAAATAAATAAGCCTCTGTCTCAATAAATAATTAAAAACAAAACTCCAGATGTATTTAGAAATAGAAAACATGGGTAACTAATGTTGTAGTTGACGGTAAGACATTAAGAAGAAAAGGCATACAGATTAGATATATCCTCCAGTCATGTACTGCTCTCTAAGATAAGCAAATACGCAAATGAATTCAGCAATTTGGTTTTGATGAGCCAACAAACATCTCTGGAAAGAATATACATTTACTGCCCATACATATGCCCCTTGAAGCATTTTCAATAATTCACGTCCAAAACTGCTGAGGTATTTGTAAGTTTTTAGCTTTATTCCATTGGGAACCAGGTAGATAAGCCTCACTGCAGAGCTGATCGTGGATTTATACATTAAGTGTTACCCTGAAGAGCCTTCCGAGGTTTGGATGGCCATGGCAGGGTCCATCTAAGGACTGAGTTTTGTTTGCCCCCAGCTGCCATCACAAAGGCTTGTGAGCATGCTTTACCTAACAGCAAACAAATTCACCCCACAGCACAGCATTTCATGCAGGCCTAGAGCACTTGGTAAAAAGTCAGAAAACCACAACAAAAACATTTTAGAATGTTTTTCATTACTTCCTCCCACCTAAAAATGTTCCTTTGTTTTTGAGGCTGTAATCTTTCAGAAACTTGCACAGTCTAAAGTCTTCTTATTACAAGTCCACATCTTTAGTTTTGTTTTGTTTTTTGTTTTTTGTTTTTTGCTTTTTTTAATTCACCTCCCTCATTTTTCAGGAATTCAGCTAGCAATTCAAGAAGTTTATTTCTAAATCAATGAGGTATTGTACAAAGTCCACTAAAACCAGCAGAGATATCTGTGCTGGTTTTTGGGCTGACTGTGAATAATGTCCCTTTTTCTTTTTCTCCAGGGTTTTGATGCTTCAAAACTCCACATACATTTCTTGCAATTGTTTGGACATGTGATGAGTCCAGCAGACACCGTGCTCTCATTTACAGTCTTTTGAAGATCAAAGAATTGTTTCTAACCTTTGAAGCTCACCACTTTAAAATCTACCTTCCAAATTACTGGAAGAGTTTCTTCAGCATCTGGGTTTCCTATGCTACCTTAATAAGCGTCTATCCCTGACCCACACAAGCCCAATTCTTTAGTCTTGCCATCAGTAAAAAGCATCTGATGTCTGCCAGCATTTTGTTGGCAATGTGGTGCCTCTCTCTGCTTTGTCACAAAAATAATCCCCCTGGATATATACAAGGTAAAAGCAGGCAGGAGGGAAGGGTTTTAACAGGGTGTAGCACAGACAGTCTCCAACATTTTTCTGAATGCCATTGTGCTTTCAAACATCCACCAGAAGAGAACTTTGAATGGCACCACAGAGATTTCTGAAGAAGATCATTTTCATTTCAGGAAGATGGAGATAAACAAGATGGAAAATGTAGTTTTCCACACTTATTTTCCACTCAATATCAACTCCAAATGGAAATATTTTCTGAAGTTCTGTCTCAGACACGCTGCAAGATATCTGATCCTTTGCTATGTTTCTGACCCAGCACACCATAGTGGGACTCTTCCTTAGCCTCAGCAGGATTTTGCACAATGACACAGGCTCACATTAATCATCTATAACTTTAGGAGGTAACCTGTGAACTGTGTGTGTTTCTGCTGTTTTAAGTGGAATGCTATTTAAACATTTTTGTAAAAATCACTGTATCGAAATAATGATAGGAATATTTTAAACCAATGAAAGAATATGCTCTGATAGTAAGTCATCAGCTCTAGAGTCAAAAGTGCTACTGTCCAAATAATCCTACTTACAAGTAATAATTTCTTTCTCCTTGGAATGGAGAATTTCAATTCACTGCAAAATCAAAGAAATTTAACAATATGCCTGACAACACGAACAAGAGAAGAACCACGTCTGTTTAGACAATATAAAGCAGCACTTGCTTAACAACAGTGTTATGTGACTGACTGAACAACTGGGAAAACCCAGCCGGGCTGCTTTTTTAAAGGAAAGACAGATATGCATAAATTCATTTGGGCATGACAAGCCAATAGTGAATGGAACGGCAACACAATTATCTGCTTTCAAAAGACAATATGGAAGATGTGTTTCTTTATTCATGTGATTACATTAAAAATAAATAAACAAAGTGAGACAGGCACATGGGCCATAGTGTTAGCCCACTGAGAAGTGTTTGCTTCTAGAGAGACCTTCTGCAAGGACAGGAGTCCCTCTGCTCAGCTGCAGAGGACACAGCCCCACTGCTGGGAGAAGTTCTTCCTCGGAATAATTAGACAACAAAACCAACTGTGAAAAGCTTTGGGAGTCTGAGTCCCCCATCCCCATTCTTCACAGTAAATAAAGGGTAAGTGATCATCTTCGAATAAAAACAACCTTCCCCTCCACATCAGAGGATGGCAAAGGGAATTGCAGAAGCCTCAGAATTCTTATAGCTCTCATGACACAGTACTGCAGCAATGCGAGCCTGGAGGATTACGAGAGGGTAATTACTCTCCTCAATAGTTTCTCTTTGTATTGCTTTGCTCTAAGGATTCTGTATAGATTCCTCTCCTCCCAGTTCCCAGAGCAAATTACCTCCCGCAGCCTGTGAGCTGTTTCATCAGGCAGTTTTGGGATAACCTGGTACAAGCACTGTGGTCCTCAAGGAGCCCAGGGACATGTTACCTACAGTGTGTGGAAACCTTCACGGTCATGTTGTCATAAAGTTTTCACAATTCATAAACGCAGAATAGAATTAAAGAAAAAAAAAAATGTATGAAGAAATGCTTTATCATTTCTTCTTAGTCAGGTAGAGAGGAAAGGGTTCTTCATTTCCCTGATGACACATCAAGGATCCCTGCTTTTCCTCCACTTCAGCCCTGCTCTCCACCCACCTCCCTATCTTGCATGGAACCAAGCTGACATTTCTACCAAGACCACAGATATGATGTCAAGCACAGCACGCAGAATCACACACCATTATGGAACCGGATTTTGCAATGATTTTTGCTCCAGCTCCTGCCTTGAAATTAAAGCCTCATGTGTCAGCGCCGTACTGTTGCAGCCAGGAACCCTCTCCTGCTCCAGCCTGGTTTCTTCTGCTCCAAAATGACACCATGGCTTGTTGCCATCAAGGACATGGTTCTCTACCGCAGTAAATCTGAATGCTGGAAGGGAATGTTGTTGTTGTTTTTTTTCCTTATCCCCAGTGAATACCATCCATAATTCAGGAGGTTCTTCCCACGGATTTTTCTGGAAATATGGCAGAGTTATAGATTTCCTCTCTTTCCTGTAGTGTTTATTTCCTGTGATGACTTTGAAAGCACATTCAGAAAATAGAGTTGGCTGTATATTTTATTGTCTAAAACATGGAATATTCTTGTGTTTGGGGATGAGAGAAGAAGGTTTTTTTGAGGCAGGTTTCACCCTAAGCAATGCCAATGTTTGAAAAAAAAAATGTGCTGTCCACGGTATTTGAGATTAATTAACTGTATTTTCTCAGACTTTTCCCTTAGATTAATAGACTGCTTTGAGGAAAGGGCACAGAGGTGCTCATACCACCACTTTTCATGCATTTAAACATCCGTAATGTTTAGACAAGATGAGAGTACAGAGGTGTTTTAACTGCAGGCTTAGTCTGAGCTCCTACCCAAGTGCTGTTCCCACTCTTATTCTCTCCTGTTTGGCACAGAACATCTTGCACCCAGTCCTGCTGTGCCTTCAGTCCCTCCTATCTGGGTTACTGGTGTGAGATGGATCCCAGGTTCTGTGGAACATGAGCTGGAAACCAGGGTTGGGCAAAAACTGCTGACCTAGACAACTCTCAATTTTATTTTATTTTTTAAAAGCACGCTCCATGAATGCCAAAATGTTGAAACTTGGAAAAGGCTAGCAAACTGAAAACAAAGATCAGACTGGTTAGTCACAGTACTTCATGTTTTTGAAAAATTTCAGTAAAATATCAACCTTTTTATTTTCTTCTTTTTTTCTTTCCATGAGGCATCTGGCTATTTCAAAATAGCAATTTTGAAATGTCAGAGTCTTTCAATCAGACCAATTTGCAAAGCTTAGCCATTCCTGCCAATATTTCCCACTACAAATAATTGGCATTTTTTGATGAAATAATACTTAGGTCAAAAATAAACAAAGAAACAAAACACATTTCTGATGAGTTCTGATAACCTTGCAAATCACACTGCAGTGTGGATGTGAGCTACAGCACTCAAGTGCAAAAGTTTCCTTGGTTTCTTCCCACAGCTTCCCAAATGACAAACATCAAATGGCTGGCTGTCCTTCCGGTGGCTGGGAAAGCAAGCAGATGACTTTGGTGTCCTTGCACCCCTGGTGAGATCAAATAAACCACTCAATAAAATAACCAGGCTGATTATGTTTCAATTTTCTCTTTCTCAAAATATGGAGCATATAAAAAGCTGTTGTTCAAGATGGTGGCTTGAGAGGTCAAGTGAAATTTCTTTAATGATGATTTAAATAATTTTTTGAAAGACATAGGCACTGGTAGATATTAGTCTTGGGTATTTAATTTCTCTTCCCTTTGAAAGACAAGATTTTCTTAAAAAGTGTTTCTTCCAAAAAACAAGCTTTCATGTACACCCTTATGCATGCTCCACCTCACCCTAACCCAGAGCTCTCTGGCAGCTCCAGCCTCCCAGTCAATAGCATGTGGCTGAGCATGTTTCTGTTTTGGAGGGAGAGACATCCTCCCTGGCTGCTGCCAAAACTAAAAGCAGTTCCCAGTACTGATTCAGGTTCTTGGAAGAGTGCATTGTCCCATTTGCAGCTAATTGTCAGGTTATAAATTCATGATGGAAACTGATTCCACAGTCATGCAAGAGGCACAGATGCACATTTGCAGCAAGTCTATCTATATCGGAAAAGCACTGCCCTGATTGCAGGCTATCAATGGACAAGAGCTGGCATCCTGAAACCCTTCTTGTAAATGTTATCAGTGCAGGATAATACCTTAATCTGTGTGGCAAACAGCTCAGAGATACTCAGATCCTCTCCCCAGGAGAGGATGCTCTACTCTGCAAGCAGAGAATAGACGGTGCCTGTGCTCTCTGTACCTCCACCTTAAGCCCAAGTGTAAGTGTGTGTTTATCTTCAGGCATAAAGATTTTTTAAATGCTTTCATTGGCTTGCACTGGGAGGTAGATGGCAGGATTAATAGCTGTTCTTCAAAGCTATAAACTGCATGGTGTTTTCTCAGACTTTGAATCATGAGTTACTACTGTAATTAAATCCAGAAGGAGAGACCATAATAACATTCTGACTTGATTTTCAGTGGCAGAGCATTGATTAAGAGAGCTACATAATAAATGAGAGGCATTTCAGAATCACACTGTTGATGTTATCTGTAATTTTTTTATAATTAGAAAAGCCTAAAGAAAATTGTATATTATAATTACATGCATTATTAATCCTACTCTGTTATAATATGAATTCTTCTATGATTACAGGTTGCAGCAAGCTTTTTGTAATTTTTTTGAGAGGTCCAGTGATTTGGTTTACAAAAGCCCTTGTAAACAACAGATAAATTGGATCGTATTATTTCAAACTAATGCAAAACCAGGGAAAGTTCAAGTTGATGACTCGAAAATCCCAAAAGGAACAAATAGTTTAGGGGTAATCATTTTAATGTTTAAAATCTGTGGCACAATGAAAAGAGCATTCATATAGCTATCTTTTATGCAGTCCTTCTCACAGAAGTCTTAAATAATTGAACGTGAAATGTGGTAAGCAGGATATTTAATGATTGAAACCTAACAATTTATTCTTCATTCAGTTCCTTTTGAAAAGTGGCCCGAGCACAAAGTTTTCTTCTTGAATAAAATTGTATTCTACTATCTTATATGACTATTTAGTGTACAGTATATCTTTTCTTCTACTCTGTTCACTTAAATAAAAAGGGAATTAGCAGAAGATACATGGAGATTCTTAATTTACTGAGAAAAGTGTCTGCAACATTCAAAAAGCATTTCCAGAGAAAGCAGAAACTCTCCAAAGTCAGGACACTTATAACCAGTTACTCTTAAAAGTAGTTGCACTGGATTCAGAGGAATTCAGTTCTCTATGAGTAAATAGAGGGTTCACCATTTGGACCAAAGGTTATTTTCTTCAGATCTAATTTAATACTAACTTAACTTTTTGATGTAACTGATAAGACCCAGGCACCCTTATTCTTTTTGCAATTTTTCATGCCAAAATTTTAGAGATATGGTTGAAGGTCCATTTTTGGTGACACCAAAGGCATTGTAACATGAACTTTAACTGTTGATGAATAACTGTTGTTCCTTTCTTCTTCTCTCTCAATTCACATTTGCAGGTATAAAACCAACAGGACAAAAGGTAAAGTGCACTGAAAGCCCATTAAGCACTTGAGGGTTAGCATCTCGAAGGCTTCATGTACTCACAACAGACAGCAGGTAAATCTCAACCCATACATGAGAAGAATTGTTTGATGGAGACCTGGGTGAACTTGGCTGTATCTGCTGATGTCTGATTCACATTTTAACTAATTTGATGGGAAAACTCAATATCCAAATGAAACAAGAAAATTTTTATCAAATGGTAAAGCCAAAGCAGAGTACAGTCATCACCCTCATGAAGACAGACATGAGAGGAGCCACTTGTAGTTAACCACAGACCTTTTCTGAAACATCAGTGATGAGAATATGAAGCTGCCAAAGCACGGAAGTGGGAAAGCACAAGAACAAAACTGGCTATTCTCTCATTTCTGACCCCACGATGACAGTAATCACCCAACCTCAGCGAGAATGGCCATTGTGCAGAAAGGATCCCAAGATCGCTTCTTCCCAGCACTTAAATCGATATGCCAAGACCACCAACATCACGGGACCACCCAACACCAGTCTTTGCCAGCCAGAACCATACAACTCCCATTTGACTCGTGGAAATAAGGTTACATTAATGCCTAGTAAAGACTACTTGGAGAATTGTTAAAAAGGAGGGTCTGAACATGTTCCAGTTGGTGAATGTTGATTCTGGCAGGAGCAAACTGAGTCATGCCTGGTCCCACACTGAGCTGCTGCACTGCAGACTGGGGCTCGCTCCAGATGGTTACAGATGCTTCTGAATGGGGACCAGCTGGTTAATGTTTCCTTGCCTTGGTTACATGCAGATAAAACTGTTTGCATCATGGTTACTTTTGACGGAAAGTGGTGTTGCTTAATTCACTTTAGGCTCAATAAAGGGTGTTTTTTAGCTTGAGACAAAAGGGTTATTCTGGCAGGTTATAGAATTGTTTTGCAGGTCTGCCTGTGATTTAAATGCTTGATTCAGTCTTGACTTAACTCTCTTCAGACAGCTGAAAATGCCTCAAGTGTTGCTGTCACATTAAATGCATTGGTTGTCTTGTTCACTTCTTAGCTGCATTTTGCCATAACACGCACTGACGGGCAACCAGCTTTGATTTCAAGACTTCTGGAGAGACTCCAACCTAAAGGAGTATTAGTCACCAATTGAATTTTGTCTTCATCAGCTTTTCATGGTATTTGGTGATGTTTACCTTGAATAACAGATTCTTATACCATAAATTCTTGTAGACGAGATTTTTTTTCTTATTTCTGATAACAAAAAGCAATGAAGAAGCAAAATGAAAGTGAAATCTTGATCCCAACTCCCTAGGATTCTAAAAGAACAGAGATTCACCTAGTTGAAAAAAACAAACAAACAAACAAACAAACAAACAAAAAAACTGATTATGATTAGACAGGAAAGTGGAATTGTATCAGATCTTACCTTTGAAGTTTCTGTTACAGATATAATTCCCAGAATACATTTGACCTTTATCCTTATTGTAAAGAAAAAGGCCTTCAGTTTTTCCCTCTGTTTTGGGAATAATTTACTTTTGTCTAACCTGCCAGATCCCACTGTATCAAACCTTCCTGTGTATAGAATTCTCCATCCAAGGACTCTGAAACATGGAGCTCTTTATGGGTTAACTGGGATAACCCAATTCACCAGATTTAAATGTCAACTAATGATCAACCAGTTATATTATTTTTCTTAATTCATAGGTTTTCCTAATACTGCTATTGTAAAATTATTATTTTTAATACATTATTCAAAATGTTAAATATTAATATTTTCTTTTCTTATCCACAAACATATCAGGTATCTCATGCCCTAAATACATCTTACTCACCTTTGACAATGAAGTCAAGACACAAAAAATCAGGAGTGTATATGTTTATTTTTTGTGAGATTCATCCTTGTTGAAGCTGGATTTGCATATCTGAATATTGAAGCTTATAAAAACAAGCATGTTATGAGCATAATAATACATAGTTCATTTCAATAGGAAGAAATGATTTCTTGTGAAGTATTATCATTAACTACAGTATAAAAATAACCACAGATTACCTTACCTATGTTGGGAAATGTGTTTTACTGGTACCCAAAGAATGGAGGTGTTATATAAGTTATGTACCTTTTCTTCTTCCACTAACTGGTTTCTCTGCCATAAAAAGAGTCTCAGACTGCTACAGTAAATTGACTCCATGTGCCAACACCCCCAAAAAATTAGTGAATCTACTAGTAGATGTGCCTTTATGGAAATCCATATCACTTACTGCTCTGGGAATAAGTCTGATGGGGCAATTCAGGACCATCTTATATAGCACACAAGCAATTATTGCTGGAACAAGAACTCATTTTATACAAAGCTGTATTTATCCTTAGTTTGAAATGACACTGCTCCAAATTATCCAAGTGACTCTATAGAGACTATGTTCAGGCAGTTAACTCATTAACATTGCAGTCTCCAGATGGGCAAAGAAAAATCACATGGATTTATACATTTAATGAATAGCCAAATACTGCAGGTCCTTTAAAATTTTTTCTAAATATCTTCTAACATAGCTAAGAGGTTACTGTGATCTATTTTAGTGTACTTACAAAATCTATACTACATTTGAAAGCAGTCCATGAGTTGGTTTATCTTTAAAGGTGCTGTAATACTTAGTGAAATTGTCTACATTACTTGCCAAATTACGGCAAAAGCTGATATTGACAGACTTTGAATAAACTTTGCTTCATGTTTAAAGTTCAGATTTGGCTTATAATCAAGTCTGACAGATAGAGCTGTGACACTAAGAGACTATGCAACTCTCTGTAAGAGGAGTCTGAAAAGTCTTTATTTCTGAACTATCCCAAATTCTAGGAAAAGTGAATATAGAATTTCACTGAGCACTGTTGTAGCCATTTTTCTATTTAAAAACAACAACAAAAAAGTAAAATATAAAAATATATATGTATTTACGGTAAAGAAGAATAGGAATGTAGGGACCACTTACAAATGTTGGAATTTTCATTCCTTGGAAGACCAGAGCATGGTACAGACCTTCTATCTAGAGAGCTTTCCAGTTACTGCAACAAATTCTTACACCAACAAAGCATTACCATCCAGGAAGGAACCGTGCCTGTTAGCAGACTGCTGTATCATGCAAGGCCACCACTAGTTAATGTTTTCTCAGTTGATGCCCTATTGTCTTAGTTAAGCCTTTTTTCCAAAAGAAACCGCACAGATTTTAGCCTATCATTTGCTATAGTAGTGTGTTTCTCCAGCATTGGTACAGTCTGTAAACATCCCTAGGAGAATCAAGATTCACTGCGCAAAAGCTGAAGACAAGTAAAATCAAAATGATCATCATTATTAGAAACATGTGTCCTCAAACAGCTGGAACAAGTTTCCCGGTTGTGTGGTGAATCATGCCTCCTCCAAGACAGACCCTTGTCAGAAATCAAACAGAAGTCATGGAGAAGGGAGTCATTCTGTGAGGGTCGATGGCCAGGGCTGTTTTTTTTTTATAATTGGATTATATATTTTGGTCCCAAAATCCATGATGCTAAATCTTTTCAAGTATCATGATTTTGATTAATTCATCCCTCTCCTCACTTTGTGACACTTTTCTGCAATTTGCAGGGCTCTTGCCTTTTATCTCTCCTAAGAGAAGTCTGCTGTTTCAGAGAGAGAAATGTGCGAGGTAATTTGCTCGTGTGTTATTAAAGCCTCTCTGCTTGTAGACTGATGCATGCTCATATGTTGCCATGTTAACAGGAGTTATATGAAACATGTCCTCATTACTCATTAGAAGCTCCTGGAATAAAGTGATTACTTCAGCTACACAATACCAATTTTTTGGGATCACTGTACATCCCATCTGCATTGCTTTCTGACAGTCCTGTTGTGAATGGGAAGATCAGAGAGAAAGAAAAGGGAAACTAGCGCCTTGTTTAACTTTCAGCCTGATGCCAACACTCTTCTTACTGCAAGACAGAATAATCAAGGACCCAAAGTAAATTAATTCTCTATTCAAACATTCCTATCAGAAATTATGTATGGCAGAATTCCCTGAAAATCATCAGCATATGGAGAATTTCTTCAGAGATTTACATCTCCCCAGGCTCTCTAGGATAAAGACAACATATTTAGAGAAGAGAATAGCAAGCAGAAGAGTTAGAGCAACAGCATCGTGTTGCCTTAACTGAATGTGTACTATCCAAATCATGGCATCTTTGATCAGCTGGAGCCAAGACATCCTATAACTGGGTCTGACAAGTGCCCTCCTCCTGCTCACCTCCAGTATTTAATTGCACATTAAGTGAACAGCAATAAACCAACTGAATTTTGCAAAGCACTATCCTCTCAGGAAGAAGATAATGGCATGGCCAGAAGAAATTTATCCCAGTAAGTCACTTACATCTCTAATTTTGCACAGAGAGCCATCGAACAATAACCCTAGCAGGAATCAAAGATGCCTTTCCTCGAAGGTGGTATGGGTTTATGTCATTCTGACAGATGTTTGTCCAATCTGTTCCTAAAAACCCTACAGTCATGGGAACTTTACAGCCCCTTCAAACAATCTATTCCAGTGCATTATTGTCCTTACCCTTCAAGAGATTTTCATAATGACTAGTTTAAATTTCTCTTATGTTAATTTAAGCCCATCGATGTTTGTCCTAGCCACCACAAACACAGGAAACTTTTTCCACTTCTTTGAAATGGCTTTTTATGTACTCAAAGATTTGCTTCACCCTTTCTTCTCTGCCAGTGCATAACCCCAGGTCCTTCTATTTTTACTCATGGATCCCAGATTTAAAAAAAAAAAAAAAAAAAAAAAAAAAGGCCAAACCCCACAACCTTTATCAGAAGAGGATAAAGAACTCTGTCCTGGCCATCCACAATGCTCTTAAAAGCTCAGTGATCAAACCTGGCCATCGTATTCACATGCTGAGCAGAGCTGAGAGCACTCTTGTCTGAACCTGATAGTGGAATGTTTGTCTTTCTCACAACAGTATGCTGTTGCCTACTTGCAGCTAATTTTTTGTCCTTTTGTAACACAAAGATACTTCTCTGGAGAAATGTTTTCTAGTCAGTTGTTTCTCAGCCTATTTACATAGCAAAGAATTTCTGCCTTCTGTACTTTTTCTTGTACCTTGATGAATTTAACCCCCTTTTTTTCAGACATTTCTTCAATTTATCACACAAATTTAACCCCTCTTGCCAATATGTTTGCAGTGCTTCTCAGAAATAGGTCTGCTGCAAAGTTACCAAGCAAACTTTCAGTTGAATGTCCTTTGTGATTAATGAAGCACTGACCAGAACAGACTTCACGATAGACAACATGGGAATCCTGTTCAGTACTTCCTTCTACTTTGACAATGAGCTACTAAGAGCTACTCTGTTTATGGTAACAAAACATGTTTCATACCCATATTATAGAAGCTTCCTCTAATGTATGTATTCTTAGGTTTGCTTATGCAAATGCAAATTGCCCTGCTGAAATCCTAAAATCAAGATTTGTGACATTTGTTCCTCCCCAACCTTCCAAACAAAGCACAGTGGCTTGTTTTGCAGTAAAGGAAATTAAAATTGTTTAGCACAACTCATTTTTGACAGACCTGTATGGACTGCTACTCATCTTCCAATTATTTCAAATAAATCTTTCCATTATTTTGGAGTTGGACGCAACGATCCCTATGAGTCCCTTCCAACTCAGGATATTCTATGATTCTATGATTCTATTTCTTTTCAGTTATAGAAAACTTGTTTTGATTTATCTTATTTTATGTTTTTTGTTTGTTTTTGTTTGTTTGTTTGTTTGTTTAGTTTTGTTTTGTTTTTCTCTCAAAACTGTTGTTAATCTAACTGGACTATAATTCCCAAGATTCTCTGGGGAAAAAAAAAAAAAAATCTCCTCTGCTGTTCTTCAAGCCTCTTGTAATTATCTGCAGACAGTTTTCATTCTCCATTGAGTAGCAGGCCAATCCCCGCTTTGATCTTCTTCATTATTTCTGGTTGTCTTTGAGGTCTCATTTTGTGCCTCAGCTTTTATGGTTTTATCCTTGAATACTTGTGCGGTTTTTTCAGATTTATTCTTAGAAATCTGACCCCTTTTTTTTTTTTTTTTTTAGTTTTTTTATGTGTGGTGGTCTGGTGTTCAAACTATCAAAAAAAATAAAATCTTCATGATTTACACATTTTGGCACCTACTGAATTTTCTAATCTTGCATTAGGACAGTTTGTATTGTGCCCTTACCTTACTCTGAGGAACTGACAACTTTATTTTATGTCCCTTAGCCTTACCTGGAAAATCTCCTTTTACTTGAGCTTACTGACATCTGTCTTTTGAAGCCCATTGCTTTTAACCTGATTTCTCCTACTGTCACCTTCTGAAATAGAAGTCCTGAAGCAATTTTTCTAAATTTTAGAAATCATCCAGTAATTGTAATGGTCATTCATCTTTTGAGTAACAGTAAAGTTGAACATACAGAGGAATAAAATGTAGCACTTCAGCTGCTGAGTAGGAAAATAGTAGTTAGAAGGGGAAACTTTAAGAGAAATACAAAGGGGATATACCAGCACATGCTTGTGTAGTGTCCAAGCAATCCATAGCTTCCAAGAGCCTAGAAGTTTGTTTCTACTCAAAATAGTGACAAATTTACTGATCCTCAGTTCCATGAGCCATGTTCTCTCAAACATAAAGTTCTGTTCCTATGATTGCCTTCAGAAATCAAAATAATAATCTCAACAGCGTAGCCAACACAGAAAGCAAGAGCATGATGCTTCTCCTGGAGCAGTGAGCAGTGGCAGACATATTTCAACACTCTTGGTACCTGTTCTCATAAATTTTTTTTTTTTTTTTTTTTTTTTTTTCTGTGGACAAGGGATGAGTTTTTCACCTTGAACTTCTTTACACTCATTATACAATAAAGCATTTCTCTGTGCCCCAGCACAGAAATGGAGCATATATGTATCTCTTCCAAGGTCCCATTCAGGAGTAGCCAAAAAAAATAAAAATAAAAATAAAAAATAAATGTTAAGCACTTGCTTGGAGACTCATATGAGCCATTTAACCCCTAAAGACAGAACTTCAGAATACACAACATGGCAATCTGTCCAAATAAGTCTTTGACTCTCAAGGATTAAACCACCACTCAGAAGCAGATACTTGCACAACTGACTGTGTTTTTGGAACAGGATCTCCCGTGCTTAGAAAAACCAAGCAAGACTTCTACTGTAGAAATGAGCACTGACACCAACCCCTTCTTCTGTACTACTTCAGACCAGGCTGCACATAACATTCAAGGTGTGGCTGAATGAATGCTAAGTACAGGGGGAGAACCACCTCTTTTGACCAGCCAGATATGCTGTGTTTAATGTACCCCAAAATGCCATTCGCCCTGTTGGTTGCCAGGGCATACTGCTGCCTCCTGTCAAGCCTACATGTAATTGTCTCTCCTCTTGCCACCGAATTGTCTCTCCTCCTGACACTGCAAAGAGAGAATTAAGCCATGTCTTCTGGAGGCCACTGAGGAACTGGGCACGACGTGCAGCAGCTGGTGCCCACAGAGGTTGTGTCTGCCAGCAGAGCCAACTGCAGCACACAGCGTGCTCCAACAACACACTGCTCTCACATAGAGACACTTCTTTGGGTGCCCTCAGTACATGAATGCCCATTTCAGGTCTTTCCCTTGTAACATGCAAGGCTTGTGACATTTGAGAAAAAAATAATAATAATAGAGATGGGGTGTTTCAGATACCCATAAAATAGTAAAAACAATTAATAACAGTGTTAGCTTTTCTCTTCAATATGCCTTTAAACATACTGAGGAAAAAAAAAAAAAAAAAAAAAAAAATCTCCTTTTTTTGACTTGTTTGTCTAGTCAGACATTTTACTCTCTGGCCTGCGGAAACACAGGCAACAGCTGCCCTTTTGGCTGGACAGATGAGCCCCAAAATGTTGTAGGCACACCAATGGCCAGTTATTTCTGGGCACCGGTCCAGGAGCTGATCTCAGCCTCCAGCCTTCCACAGGGCTCAGGAGTAGCCCCTGTAGGAAACTGGAAGCTTTTTTTCCTCTCCTCTTGCGGTGATTATCAGCAAGAACCACTCTCGAAATGCATCTCTCTCAGTATTTGAAGAGGCAGCAAGAATACCCTCAATAGAAAATCCCCACAACTAAAAGATTCTGTGGCTGGAAGCCAGCCATGGCTTGCTGGCCTGTGGACCAGATTGTGAGATTCAGCTTTGCAGCCAAGAATTTTTTCTCTGCTGGACCAGAGAAATGCAGGAGCCTGTTTCCAAGCAGCAGCAAGCAGAAAAAATGTGCAGGGGGTGAGATGAGTCAGGACAGTCCACTGTAGTCAAATGTAAGCTGATACATTGCATCTCTAGCCCCTGAGTGCTGTGTGGTCCAGCAGTTTTGGTGTGACCGTAGTCGTTTCCCAGGAAGGGGATGGTAACCAACAGCAGATGTTGAAGGGAAAAGACCTGAGCCCTTCAAGGCAGAGCTGCCTGCACTGACCATGGGAGAATACCAAGGGAAGAATTGTGTTAAATTCCTCTTCCCCCTTCCCAGTATACAGCTGAATCCATTGCCTCTGGCCCAGCTCCTACAAGCCAGTCTTCTCTTCAGCAAAATCCAGTCAGGAGAGATGGTGAATCCCTCTGCTCAGTCATCTCTGATTCAATTAATCATTAGAGACTTGGGTATAAACCATAAATTAATCTCAGCGCAGCTCCCATCTTCCACAGGCTGTAGAACATTTGCCCTGTTAAAAGCCTGAAAAACAGCTTAAGTAGAAATTAGTTGAAAAAAACATTCCCCATCCCACCCCCTTTTTTTCATGCACCTGTCATCAGCACAATGCTGTGTAATGCAGGGGGATTAGGCCTTGTAGGCATCTGTTGCAGAAGGCATGTTGAGTAACTGTCTGTGTGCAGCCTGCACATTCACTCCAGCCAGTTGTGGACCAGGCAGGATCAGTGCGCAGACTTGGGAAGCTCTGCTCCATGAAAATTTAGACTTGTTCTTTACATTATGGCTTGCTCAAAAGGTCTGCTTTTGTTGTAGCCAGAGAACGGGGAGACCATCATCTTTATGGGGAGATTTAAGCACCTGGTCAAAAAACAGGGGTACGAAGGAAAGGTGATAGAGAGGAGGATGGCACATTTAGAGGGAGATCAGGTTTATGAAAGCCTCTGGGTCTGCCACCTTGTAGGCATAACTTGTCTCTGCACCAAGATAGACCAAATGTTGTTCTGCTTTAGAGGAGACCAGACTCATGCCCAGATTTTCCTGCTGTCCTGCATTCTTAGAAGAGGTCAAAACTGCTCTTTCTGATGGTCCATATTGGCCTCAGCTGCTCAAGCTTTCCTTTAATATTTGCTACTTATTTTGTACACATTGTAGGGGTTAATAGCAGGGGAAATTGGGTTTCCTTTGCTTTCCATAAGAGCAACTCCCACAGTTTACTGGGCCAGGCCAGATGTAAGTTTTTACTATTAATTAAATGAGTTTCATTATGGCTTTAAGGGAACTAATTGCTTGACCAGCTTTGCAGGAACAACACTGTGTACCTGCAGTATTGACTCAGTCATTGCCTTGGCTGCACTCTGCTCAGAAAACTGAGTTCCGTCCATTTCAATAACAAAATCAAATAATATACAGCAGAGTCTATAAAGCACAAGGGCATGAGAATTCAGCCTTCAGAGCCCTGCTGCTCCCAGTGGGCCTCTGAGCTGGGTAGGCTTTAATCAATGACACATGCCACTTGTGCAAAAGACAGCCTAAAGGCACACTGGGGTGAATTGGAGAGAGTTTCAGCCCTCTCCTGATTTTCCTGCTTTCATGAGTTTAAATCTGATCTTTAACATTATTTGAAAACATTTTTGTGGTTTGATTAGATATAGAGAAAATAAGTTAATAATTGGTCTAACATCTGCTGGTCTCCAGTCAGTAAGCAGTGAAGTCCTGAGTCCATGGCAGAACTAAAATTATCTGCACATCTTAAAATCTCTCCAAGCCTGCAATTTAGCACACTCTTCCACATTTACCAATCTACTGATGTCCCTACACTTGCCAATATTTTCAGATACTACCTTCTAAAGCTTGAAATAATATACATATACATGTTTTTGTTCTAAAATCACAACCAACAGCCTGTGGTTGGATAGTTGAAATCTTCTCTTCCATTTGTCAAGTCTGCATTAATTTGCAGGGGAGGCATGATTCAATCTGAACCTTATTGATAAAACCAACTAATGGCTGGAATTTACATAGAAATAATACAGGCATCAAAAGCTATCCAGGAGTTTGAAGCATCAGAAATAATCACAGTGCATTGAATAAGATCATATGAATAATTCAAGAGCTTCAACATCACAGTTTTGGATTCCTATAAGATCACTGTTCTTTTTTTTTTTTTTTTTTTTTTTTTTTTTTTTTTTTTTTTTTTTTTTTTTTTTTTTTCCAGAATTGTAAGCTTTAAAACAAGGGTAAAAATCACATCAAGCTATGTACATTTATTTAGCTCATTTACCAAAAATGTTTCCTTCCCAGTAGTTCCCCATGAGTGATAAGAGTAAATGTAGGTGTGTCAGAACAATGCACAGTGTTATTTTAAATTTTTCCAAAATATCTACTAACAACAACAAAGTAGCAAAAGTTCTCATGAGAAATACAAAATAGGTGTCAGCTTCAATTTTTTTTTAATTTATTTTAACAATTTGTCCTAAATATTGTTGTTCTGCTGTACCATTAACCGCTGCTGTTAGTGTGGGACACAGGCAGGTTGCTGAGCCAGCCCAGGACACCCTCTGGCCACTATAAATACCCACTTTCAAACAATCTCAGCAATTCTTTCTCAAATGTGTGGGAGCTGTGCCAAAATCCTTATTGCTCTGATTGTGCTGGGGGCTCTGCAACGCCCTGCGGTCGCAAGCTGCAGCTCGGTCATGCCCTCATTGTGGCCCCGTTGCGTGTGGGCATTGTTCTCCCACCTGTATCTCCTCATGGCTCTATCAGCCCTTCCTATCAGTATGCCAGGGCCTGTTCCTCAGCCTTTCAGCTTGGCTCTATTGCTCTTTCCTCAGTGTTTCAGCTCTCATTTTTTTTTTAATACCCAGCATGTCACTTTATCGCTTGCTTTCAGAGCAATGCGTGGAAAGGCTGGCCCAGATAGCTGCCCTTGGAGAGGGGTAGAGGGCAGGCCCAGGTTTCAGCCTGTCTCTAAATGTATTTATTATAACAGATACAGCAGGATCTTGTTTGAATAGACAATAGACAGGAAATTAACAGTTAAGGCTGAAACTCTAGTCCTTCATTCCTGTGATTAAGAGAAAACAGATACCATGCTGAAAGAGAAAGACAATTTCAGCTTTCATGTAGCACTGTCCTTCAAACCATGCTCCACATCAGGCTTGCAACATTATTTCTGTGCAGAATTTAGCCATTAATTTCCTTCATTTAAAGTAAAAATCATTCACAGAAGATTATAAAATGCTCTGTATTCCCGAACAGACAGATCATAATGGCTCATCCTGAATATGCCATTCTGTCCCTCCACACAGATATTAAATGGCTGAGATAAATCGTGGCTTAGGGGTTTACAGAGGCATCATGTCAGTGGTAGCAATGGATTACGAACTTCCTCCTTTAGACAGCAAACACCCAATTACCAGCATCATCTTCCTTCATGCTTTCTGTAGTGAAGGAGGGGTTGGCATCTGTAATTTTTCATTTCTCGGTAGATGGAGGCTGATAATGTAATGCCTGTTGCAACCAAACCCATTGACATCCAAAGTCATTCATAAACAAAATGCCACATTGTACAACCTGCGGGGACGTTATGGTGAGAGCAAGGAGCCTGCTTTATCTTTTCATTTCTTTCCATCCCTGTATAGTGTGGGTGTGCAAGGAGAGGCATGAAAACACTGAACATGTTTTTGCCATCAGCAAACAAAACATTTGTGACAAAAACACAATCTTCTACAGAGCACATTCAATAATCTGCTCTGATCTCATAGCTGACCCTGTTTTGAGAAGGAGGTTGGACTAGAGACCTCCCGAGGCCCCTTCCAACATGAATTATGCTATAAAATGGAAGGCAATGACTTATGTCAGGCAGCTGAAATCAGCCGGGTCTTTAATGTTTGTTCTCTCCATACATCAGGTAAATACAGAGTTCGGGAAAGGTGATTATACTGAGCAATAACAATTAAATGCTAATTACTAAATGAGAAATTAAAGGGATGCCAAAAATCTCTGTGAGTCTGTGGTTTCCTTTTGGCCATGTACAACTGCAGGGGTCTCTGAACAGTGAGCCTGGAGAACGGGCTTTTCCAGGATAATGAAAGGCAATCCGTGCCTTACACCCAGAGACACTTCTGGCATTCTGCACCTTCTGCCAGAGCCAAGCTCACCAGCTCCTTGACCATTTCTTTCTCAGAGAAGTGTGCTGGAGGACCCACATCTTTACTTCCTTATGTGTGTTTTAACCCAGATACCTTATATTAAGTAGCAATGCCCTGGATCCTACCATCAACCTGCCCAAGAGCTCCGAGCATGGGAGAGGTCTCCTAACTGAACTGCGACAAGCTCTTCTTTTCT
>CM021768.1:90325824-90418076 GCA_011076525.1 Nettapus auritus | reverse complement strand
ATAAATTATTAAAAAAAAAAAAAAAAAAAAAAAAAAAAAAAAAAAAAAAAGATTGATCCCACTTGCAAGCATTTAAAGATGCCAGCTGCTAAATTACAATATTGGCACAGACCTGGGTGCGTGTGCCCATTTTAAACAGCGTGAGATGAGATCCGTGCAGAGAGCAAGCTGCCTTGAGCTGGACCACGTCCTGTGAGCAGATCAGTGTGCTCCAACCATCAGTGAACAGAAGAACATGGAAACAACATCCCCATGATTTCGGGGTGGGGGGACAGTATGAGACAAGTGTGTTTCAGCATGTACAACAGGATCACAACTTAAAATGGCCTGGTGAAGCGAGATGTGCCAGCATTTTTCAGCAATTTTCAAGTTTCTGCTTGGCAAAAGGCAACCAAAGCTTAGAAAGAAGAAACACCTCCCCATTCCTGGGGCAAGACAGAGCAAGTGGCATCTGGAAGAAGCTAGCTAGTAGGTCAGCACGTCTTTAACACCACAGTTGAGACCAATGTGCACCAGGCACAAAGAAATACTCCAGGTAAATACTATGCTCAACTCCAGCAGCAAGCAAGATACTTCTCCCAGCAGTTCCCTTGCCCCATTTTTCACTGCCTAGAAGTCTTCATTTTATTAAGGATTAAAGCACAGGAACCTATTTCCCAGGAACAAACATAGGATACATGTGGAGGCTGGTTTGGTCCCTTACTCCATTTTCAGGCTGAAACATTCCAGCATGAACAAGGGGTTTAGGGGCTGTGCAGGGCCTTGTACAAGGGGGCTGCACATCCAATTAGGGCTCAAGGCATGCACTGTTTAATGACTGAGGACATGGCATGAGTTTTCTACACACCCGTGCTGCCAGCTGGGAACAGAGGTATGAGTGGCATGTATGGCCTGTCCTCGGGAATTTGTCTCTGGTCCCCTTCGTGATCACTTCTGCTCACAGGCGTCGTGTGCGTCTCCTGCTTTTGTTAGTCATTTCATTTGCAGGCAAGGGATCATGTCTGCTGCTCCCTTAATTATGGAAAAGTTGTCTGCGCACAATTTAAACAAGCCCCCGTTCTGCTCTTTATCAATATTGAACACGCTTCCTGCCTCCTCGATGCTCCAGCTTGCAGCCACACATTTGTTCGTAGCCGCAGGCTATGTCAGTGGGACTTTGATAGAGCAACAAAAGAGCTCCTTGTTCAAACAAACAGCGCTAGTGAATCGACCCGAGTGTTGCAAACTCTGTCAGGATTGCAGGAGAGTGGCACTGCACCGGCTCATAGCTGGGAATGGCATTTTTCAATGCATACAGTGAATATTGTTAGAGCACCTGCACCTCCCCCAGGAGGTGCTGCTGGTGCTCCCGTGCAGCCTGGGCTCTCAGCTGTGTGATCAGTGAGCATCCAGGCATGTGTCCCTGCACTTCAGGAGGCTGGGATGCTGCTCTGATGGATGCACTACAGATGTGCAGGAAGGGAAAAATCTCCCCCGCAATGGAGGGACACACGCCACGTTCCTTGAAGGCCCTGCACTCTCCACGGGGAACTCGAGCTGTGATGAGGCATCTAAATTAAGCATGTGGTGCTCACTGGTGTAATTACCTCCTAGAAGCATTCACAGCCCTACAGGACAAGGCAGTCACAGTGAGGAAAGACAGCCCAGGAAGGAAGCAGTGTGTTTGCCAGATGTTCCTTCTGATCTTCTCCAGCCGTGTGGGGACCCCCCAGCAGTGACCAGCAAGAAGAAGTTCAGAGAGCACCAAGCTGGATGGTTAGCAAGTAGCAACAGATGATGTCTAGGGGTACTCTCTGCTCACAGATGATGTATGCTCCTCTAAAACGCTGTAGGTTGGGAGCAAGAAGTTTTCCTCCTGACCTTGTCCCTGCAGCTCTGGTGGAAGCAATGCAGAAATAGTGGGGTGGCCAGGGGGGTTGTGCCCAATCCAGGCACAGGCAAACATGATATACTTCATCTTCCACCCCTCCACACCCCGTGCTTGACCTGCATGCCTAGCCCAGGTGGCTACAGCTAAAAATGGCATCTCAGCAGTCACAGAGGAAACAAAGCTCCAGTTAACCTTTCTTTCCAGTTAACAGCTGTCTTCAAAGATTTGTGATGTTTTCTTATTTCACCTCTCTCCTATTAAAGGAACATTTACAAACACAAGTGCTGCACCAGCGCTATTATGCACGCCGAGAAACCTGGTATTTATTCTGTGAGTTGTTCCATCACAGAGGCAAAATCAGGCTTTACTGATTGCAAAATGCCAGAAAACTTTAATGAATCAGTTTTGTTATACGGGATAAATGACATTGAATCTATCATGCCATAAGTGAGGGCTTAACTTCCATTTGCATAATGATTAAAGCAAACTTGCAAATCATATTTTATGCAGGTAATAACTATCTGCAGCTTTTATGCGAGGGTTGACTTATTTCTGATGGCTTTAGTGCCAGCTTTTCAAGTGATTGGTGATTTTGGATGCTTCTAGTTTGAGCTGTCCAGCCTGACCTAATCTTAAAAAGCTTCAGAGGTCAGCACTCTCTGAAATTGAAACTTCTCTGAAGGTATCTTCCTGTGCATAGAGAAAATCACTACTTGCTTTCTCAAACCCCAGCTGTCAGTACTCAGTCTCATGACTGTATATGAGCAAGAATCAAGGAAATAGATCTGTGGGCCACAAAAATGCTAGCAGGGTGTGACTGTTCCACCGCATGAACAATACTAGGGTGAATAACTCAATATACAGAAGGAAAATGACACTAACCAGGACAATCCAAACAAATGTCACATCCCAGACAAGTGCTGGCACTTCAGTTTTTGCTTACATCATCGGGACTTGCTGCCAGGTAAACTCCAAATGTTAGGGCCTGAATGTGATTCAGAGCAAAGGTCCATCCAGAGCCTGGTGTCTTGTGACTTGCACAGGGAAGGAGAGGATGTAACTCTTGGCCAAACTCCCAAGCTTCTTGCAAGCAGAGTATAGCAACAGCTCAAGCAGGGGGTTGCATCTGTCCCCCTGTAATGTTCAACCATCTCCAGGTCCTGGCGTCCTTACAATGTGTTGAAGCCCTTTCTGAATCCAGCTTTGTGACAGCCTGTGCCAGTAAGGTCAGTGACCTCAGCTACTTTCTGGGGAAAAAAGTACTTTGTCACATTGTTTTGGTGCTACGAGTTCTCACTTTGTGTGAAATCCCACTGAGTCAAGATCCTCATGCTGAGCTGAGCAAACCCTAAGAGAAGACCTGCTCCAAAGGCCCTCAATCTTCTGTAGCTGTTCCCACTCTTTGGACCTTTCCAGTTCTACTTTGTGCTCCTGAAAAAGTGTGGCTGGATCTGTAGGAAGCATTTAAGCTGAGAGCATGATATGGCTTTATAGAATAACAAAAAGAGGGTTATTTTACCTTGCTTAGAGGTATTCAGTTGCACTTGCAGGTACCTTCACACCAAGTTCATGAGACCAGGGATATGCCTGCAGATATGAAAGCTACATGGACTTTCAGAAACTATGACTCCAGATCTCCGTTGCACCTAGAAGTATAGTGCCAGGGCCCAAGAGGGAGACAATCCTAAAATTCAAATTAAAAAAAAAAAAAAAAAAAAAAAAAAAAGCATACTCAGTACATCAGCATACATGTGCTGCCTACTGCCCCTTCTGGCTCTTACCTCAGTGCAATACCTCCAGCACTGCACTTTGGGAACAAGCTTTGGAGCTATCTGTTGGTGGAGATGCCCCGATGTGTCTGGAGCACGTGAATGAAACCTTGGGTCCAGCAAAGACAGACCACAGATGATATGCGCTCCTGCTTCCCCTCCAGAGCTGGAACAGAGGTGGCCTTTTGGCTCAGTTTTGAGGTTTTACGATATGACTGATCCAAGCACTTAACTCAGAGCTCCCTCCCTGCATTCTGCCTGGCTTCGATACAAGTCAAAGCCACAAAGCTCAGCTTTAATTTATACCACAAGAATAACATGCTCAGTTGTTCCACTGACAGAGGAACACGCATCTCAGAAATGTCTTTCACCAGCATCTCCCTTTTCTTGCAGCATGTCTGACTGCTGCCAAGATGATTCACTGGCTAAGAGTGCCCCTTCTTGCTCCGCAGCAGGCCCCCATCTCCCCTCTGGCACTACAAGTCCAGCAGAAAAGCCCAGAAAAAGCCACCAAAGCACAACAGACAGCATATTTGCCTTGTCCTGCTTCCCACCAGACACACATCCTCCCTTCACCGGGGGAAAGGGAGGAAGAGGGTGGATTTCCCCTGGTCTAAGTTGACTCTATGCAGGTAATGCAAGTGCAGGGGCCTGCTGGCAGCTTGCTCTTTCAGAATGACTGGGTCTGGTCGGAAAAAATGACCATGTGAGAAATGAGTCGTCAGAGCCATTTTCCTCCAGATCAGGTGGTAGGAAACACATGCACATGGGTGCCAGCAGCTCAGCCACAGCTCTGGGTCCCTGTACGCCTGCAGCTGGGTCAGGCACTGCAGATGTGTCCATGGGCAGAGGGCTACAAGAAGCCCTACACCACGTACTGATGGGAGCACAGCAAATGTTGGGTGCACACAGCCTCACCTCCACAAGCACAAGGAGGTGAATAGGTATAGAGAATAACACAGTCATGGAAGGTTGTGTAAGTAACCACATGAATATGCAGGAAGCCTATAAATCCTTTTCAGCAGCACCTTGGCAGGCCACTTGTGTGCACTCATGCTTGCAGGTTTCTCATGCAGGAAAGGTGAGGCAGAGAGCAGTGCTTTATGAGCTGCAGATAAGGACTTGACTGGAAGGTTTACTGATGGAAATTTGATAAGTGGGAATGAATGGCAGCACCAAAAAGATGGTCCCACCTCCAAAGAGTGAACAGGAAAGAGTGCTGAGCTGCCTTTGTAATCATGGGGTTTTAATTTCTAGCTTCAGTTAGGCATCATCTTGTGTCTCAACTATGTAGAAACTGGGACTAATACAATAAAATATCACAGAATGTCTAGGCTGGAAGAGACCTACAAGAATATCCTTTCCCATATGGAATTTTCAAGAGCCCATAAGACATTTTATTGCTCAGATAACAGCTAACACTTCCAAAGGTATGTAAGTCAGGTAGGAATGCTTTCCTCTTCAGATAGATATGATTTGGATCCACATTTGCAGGGCATTTAGGCAGTTAACTTCTGGTAAGGCACTCAACTTTCACTGTTAGAGAAACCTAATAAAATTGGATGATGAAATAGGAAAAAGACATCAAGAATCCGACTGTACCTGGGTTTTAGGAGTCAAGCACCGTGCTCTTCAACTTCAAAAGTTCTCTGAAAAGCCAAAACTGATTTCCTGAACTGGAGCCACAAGCCATCACCATGTGGTACAGACAGACCTTTCCACTTCCATCACAGCAGCCAGGAATTTTTAACAGCCTCTCAGGACTAACATCTCAGTGCCCCCAAACCCAGAGATGGCACTTCAAGCTGGGCTGTGGAAGCATAGGATTTATCTCCTGGTTTATTTGGTGCTATCAGCAGTACCGAGACCCTCCGCTATATGCTTCACTTTCCTGTCTTTGAACCCAGATGCATTTTAATGACACAGCTAAGAATCGAGCAGCACTGAACAACCCCTGATGTTTAAACACCTTTGTTTTACATTATTTATCCATGAAAAATAATAATAATAACAACAACAACAAGTGTTTGAATAGCGGTCTTCTCTTTTCCTGGGATATATTAAGCCATTTTTTCCACAGGAGAGCAGCTTCTTTCGAAGACCACCTGGACGATGACCTTTTGGCACAACAGTGAGCACTGGAACATGTGGCCGAGCTTTATCTTGGCATGTTGGGGAGGTCAGCGGAGGTTGCTCCCAAACCAGGTCACTGCTGCCGCACACCTGCCAGCCAGCTGGAGCTGCTCCGCACAACTCAAGCTGCAGGACCCCATGCACAAGGAGCCTCTGCAGACAATTTACAAAACCCCAGACCATTTTTTCCTCCCATTCCCACCTCACTCAGCCCCCAAACACCTGTCCAGTTTAACTAACTGCTCTGAAATTTAGGCTTGGAGTTTAGTTGGATGGGAACTTGGACTGTGGACTTCACTAGCACGAAGGGCAGATTTTAGTGTTTAGGTTTTCTGAATCAGCCTGGAAGTGCATGGAAATGCTAAAGTGTTTCATTACTGCTATAACTCCCAGTCAGCAGAGAGGACTGCAGCTGTATGAAATACTGACAGCTCTCCAAAATTATATATCCCTGCAGCACCAGCACTGCTCAGCAAAGTGGAACATCAGCCCCACCGATGAGTCTTCTAAAATGGCCATCAGATGATTCATGCAAGTTTCTTCCTTGGGGAATCAACAGATGCACTGGATGAAAGTAATAAAGGCAAGAAAAGCCACAGCAGGCACATTTTCTATAAAGCCTCACAAACACAGCCTAGCCTTCATAGATTGTGACAATGCACCTGCCATTGCAACGCTCTCCT
This sequence comes from Nettapus auritus, assembly GCA_011076525.1. Taxonomy (NCBI): domain Eukaryota; kingdom Metazoa; phylum Chordata; class Aves; order Anseriformes; family Anatidae; genus Nettapus; species Nettapus auritus. The sequence continues at coordinate 90,411,621 of CM021768.1, read as the reverse complement.
GCCATCCCCTGGGGCCCAATATAGATCATGGTCTAAAATGCTATGTGCACTGAGTGAAGTCAGATGGTCTTGGGGTCCTGGTGATACTGATTACTTGAGAAAACAGAATTCACATTTCTGTTTAGCAACAGATGTTCTAGATGACTGTGCAATAAGTCATATATAGTCACTGGGGGAGCAGCAATTCTCTGACTCCCAAAGGAGCTGTAGGACCAGCAGTTAGCATGTTGTACAGCCACTTTGGGTCCATCTCTAAAATTCAGCAGCACCTAAAGCCACAGACAGGCTACCTGAAGTACAGGGTACTCTGTGCCTCTATAGTAGCCCTCAGACACATCTCTTTTGAAGAGATATCCCATAGCTTCCCTGCTCATTGTGCATTTAAGAAGGAGCCAGGGCTGAGTTTTGACACTATGGGACACAAAGCAGCCAACATGTACCAGGCCCTTGCTCCTGACTGTTATTCTGTAAGTATACAGAACACACACTTGGGCAACATGAAGAGACAGTCTGGACCCAAGCTTCTGTCCCCTACTATCTACAGCTCTTGAGCATCTGTTCTGACCTGTATTTAAAAGAGCAATTAGCTACAGCCTCTGGAGTTAATGGCCATAAAAGCACTTGAGCTTAGACAGACAGTACAGTTTTTCCCACTTAAAGGCAGCTTATTTTACCAGCTATCTGCATACTAGACTTACCTCAATTAGCAGCACTAAAAAGAAATTTAAAAAAAACCGCACCCAGGTCTCACCATCTGGAAGCACCACTATCAAGACCAGTAAAATAAAAGACATAAAAAGAATGAAGCACAAGTGGGAATACAACACATGTATCAGTGCTTCTTGCTTACATAGCATAAATTATACAGCATTATACAGCACCATACAAACTTCACTGCTCAGTCAAGGCTGGTCTCAGATACAGGTAGGTGACCCTATTCCAAGAACAGGCTGACAAGGCTCTGCCGCCTTCGTTAACATTTCTGATTCAGTGACTTGGAGGAGAGATGGTATAAGTATTGTCTCCTATCCTGCTGGTCTTCCTGGCCCAGCAGAGAAATCCAAGAATGGGTCCTTCCTCCTGGTGCTGCTCAGTGAATTGAAGAGATTTTGAAACTGTGATCAGCTGGAACTTACCCCTTACGCAGATTTTCACTAAGTTCAGAGGATCAATTCCATAACACGTTCTTCAGCCAAGTTAACTGCCCCACAAGTACTGATGTGTGATTCCAGATGGAAACAGAATTGAGGACTCCACCGAGTAGGATAAGTGTCCAACTGTGCTTTTCTGTGCCATGAAAAATCTAGAGAAAAGCCAAAGTGGATGGATTCCAAAATATTTTAAACAGGCAAACTCTTCAGTCCAGACAGCTGAGAAAGCCATTGAGACATGATCAGAGCACGAATGACAACCTGTAAAGTGGTTATCAACACACCTTGGAATCTGTGACAACTTAATTAAGCGATGGTAATAACTGCTTTATGAGAAAAAAAAAAAAAAAAAAAAAAAAAAAAGGAAAAAAAATTTAAAAAAATTTTTAACTTTACTGAGCAACTTTTGGGTGGCTAATTTAAAAGATCTGTTTGATCCTTTCCTGATTAGCTATAGCTGAGGTAAAAAGCCATGGAACAGAGCAGCTTCACCTCACCAGAAATCAACATCTGTAAACTAGGTGTCTGGCCAAACGGGTAGGTACAGGATGAAGGGCTTGAGATGCCATGCTTTGGTCTCCATCGATCATAAAAGGAGTTTAGATGGCTGGGAGCTAGAGCTATTGCAGAGGTGAGCAACTTCAGACTGTGGCAGAAGAAAGACAAGTAGGACATGAGTAGATTCAAAGATACCACAACTGCAACCTTTGTAATACTGTTTTAATGTATTAAACTGGTTTAATATTACATGAAGACAGCAAGGAAGAGAAGCTTGTGTCATGGTTAGCAAAAGGATTTGCAGATTTGAGTCATTCCTTCAATTAAAAGAAGCCTCTCCATTCTGGAGGAGTATCTGGTTTCTTTAAATTTTCATTTAAACTACTACAGAAGATCAAGGTCAATGCTCTTCCTGTCCCTCTGCCTTGCACAGAACTATGTCTATGAAGTTTTGAGATCTTTTCCATACTTGATTCAACTTGTTTCCCCTTGAATTGTCAGGGTAACACAGTATGTCCTTGTCTTGTTGGACCACCTCCCTGGATGAAAGACGTTTCTCCTCATGCATAACGGTTACAGGATTCCCAGGATATCCTGAAGTTAACCTCTAGCAGGGAGGAATCTGTCAGTGCTGCACAGTCCACACAGAGAACATGGCCAGCAGAGACACCTGGAGATGTGAAGTACCTCAGCTGCATCTTGCTTGAGATTCTCCTGCAGCCTACATGAGTTGCACAAGATGAAAATTCAATACCACCCACCACTGGTACTCAAAGACACCAGGGAAGGTGCTATAACTATGGGTTTTGGTTATATCTATGTCATACCTGAAAAATCTTATCCAACTTGCCTTTAAAGACATCCAGCACTGAAAACTGCACAACTTCCTGATGCAGCTTCCATCTTTTGTGCTGAAATAGAAGTCCAGCCATCTTAAACATTAAGAAACAAATTATTCCTTTGGAGGTTCACCTCTCAACTGTCCCCTCCCCTCCCCTTTTCAGGTTTGAAAGCCTGCTATGAAATTCCAAATCTTACTAGTGCACAAGCAGATTGTTGTATTTAGGGAACCTCACCCTTCCCTTGCTTCCTTTCCTTGCTTCTCCCTTCCAATGGGAAGAACTAGGATTGCCTTTTTTTTTTTTTTTTTTTTTTTTTTTTTTTTTCCTCCAAAACCCCTGCTGTGATGGTGCACAAGCACTAAACCCTCAGGTGTTTCTATCAGCAACCACTTAATTAAAAGAGAATACTTCCCCCATGTCTGCCATTCACACAGGTAGCAGATTGCTCCTAAGAGCTCTGTAATAGAGAAGTAAGGAAAAAACAGTGGGAAGAAATGTTTCCAGGACTGTCCATGCGTTGTTGGCATATCCCATTTATAGGTGGCGTTGATCCACAGCTTACAGAAGCCAAATGAAGCACAACAGCTTAAACTAGAGGCAGCCTCCCCTGAAAGAGTTTGGATTCATTTTTTAAAAGAGATTTTTATTATTATTCTGGCAGATCCAAACCACAGTGAAAGGTTTTGTTTCACCAATCAAAGCTGAATTTTTTTTTTTTTTTTTTTTTTTTTTTTTTTTTTCAGAAACTGCATTTTCCATCAAAAGCATCTTCAATTGACCCTTTCTGATCAAGTTGAATTGGTTTTAAGACTGTTTCTAACAGTCAGTATCAGGACTGGTTTCTGTTTATTTTACTTTCTGTCTAAGAAGATATAAAATCTGGTGCAGTTTGAAACTTCAGCAGTATTTTTATTGAATACTGAAAGTATAGATCTGCCAGAGACCAAATTGTTTAAACAAACTTTCCAAGGCCTCTCTGAATGTATCTCCAGAGGTGGATTGAGATGCCAGACAAACAAAAGCTACTTGATTTTGTGATTCAAGGGTGACTTTTTTATTCATATAAACTTAACGTAGCGCAGACAAACACACTCAACATTTAAGCCATGTAACAGTTTGGATATTCTGTTAAATAATCTAGTTGGTGGTATCAGTGTTATCTGGAAGAGGAGAATTGTATATGCTAGGAATGTAGAAAACCAAAGCCCTCTGCTCTTCTCTTGTTCTTTTGGACAGTCTGCACTTAGGAAGGTTAGAAAAAGATCACGGTGTAAAATCATCTTCTTTCTTCCACTGTTATTTATAACATTACATGTGATTTCAAATGTGAAAACACATTTGAATAAATGCATACATAATATGTTCGATTTGACTTTTCTAGTTGCTGTTTTACTCTGCTGTTAGATTAAAACCTGAGTATTAAATGTTCAGGCAGACCTAACAGCAACACACCAGGTATATTTGTATTCTGGGTCTTGGTTTTCACATCACGGGTGCTGATTAGACAATTCCTGTTGCACCTGACCAAAACTTGAGCAAAGTCCCTCTGTAACGCTGAGGTCGCTGAGGAAGTCCATCTCAGAGGAGGACTGCTGGACCAGACTTTCACACCGAAGAGATGCATGTTAAAAATAACAACTCTGTAATTATTTTTTTAAGGATTTTTTACCCTGAATTGCTTCATTTGCAGGATAGCACCAATAACAGCTGTCTTGGCACAAAATAAATATGAGAAAAAAGCAACTGTAGGGAAGATGTTTCTAAAACCAGCTTTGTCATCCACACCAGCACTCCATGGACAAAAGCCCTCCTTTACTCTCCAGGTGGTTTACGAGCCTGAGCTGACCTCAGGTCCCTACTCAAGAATGATTCATAAGTGATTTGCAGTACAACACAGGGCATGAGGTTAAAGACACTGGCAAAACAAAGCAGTGGGTTTAGGTCAGTGCTGGAGTGATACGGCACCAACCTCTGCTCACTGTCCTCGACCACCAGCGCGCACCAAAACACATCCCTCCTGAAAACAGACTCCTGCCATTTCTGTGGCCACTCTGCCACATCCAACACAGTACAAAACCATTTCTGTTCTCCACCTCCCATCCAAGATGCTCAGAAGGGACTTTCCAAGGGACCGCATGCTCTGTTGACATGTTTATCTTTGCCCTTTGTGGTCTGCATACCTTCCCGGTATCACCTACCAGTGCACGACGATAAACAGATATTCACTACAACACTTCCTGCATAGTTTTTTTTTGTTGTTGTTAGAGAGACTTTTACACTGTTATCAGGTTCAAACAGTGTTGTGCAACAGCGTTTATGGGTGTGTGACCCCACTGTGGCTCTTTCCAGGCTGGTGCTGGGGACGTCCAGGCTGCACCATGACCCTGATGCTTGTGTGTGCGGGTGGGTGCTCTCCACAGCCTGGGGCACCCTTTGCACCTCTCTGCCATGAGCAGTGGCTGTCCTTTGCTACATGAGGCAGACAAGCCCCAAACCCTGCTGCCCCAAAGCAGTTTCAGCCTCACAGGGAGGCAGTCTCTTCCCTGAAATCTTTTGGGTTGCCTGGCCCTGGCTCTTCACACAGTGCTTCCAGCAGCACCACTGTGCCTACATACAGGTCAGAGGGATTTTATTATTTTATTCTTTCCATCCAAACACAAAAGCAGCTGGAGGATTGACTGCAGCAGCCTCAGCCCTCCCACGCTCCACATGGCCAATCTGTTGTCACATGCCAGGCCCCTTCCAGCTCCTCCTGCAGAGAGGCGATGGGACCAGAGCCAGGAAAGTCCCCTCAGCAGTGTCCCAAGCGAGGAACCGTTTGGGGTTTGCAGCAAAAGCCCTTTGCAGCAGGTGGATTCAGCAGTGAGCAAGTTCCCTAGTGCAAAGCACTCATCTCAGAAGCGGAGCACTGAGTATACAACATAAATCAGCTTTCTGGGTGTTTCTCTCTGATCCTTTTCTCAACCCCTGCTGGAGAGGCACAAAACACTCATGTTTCATGGTACCAGAGCTGTTGATTCACAGCAGAAATGAGCAATGACCACTGACCCAGCCGCTCGTCCACCTCTCTGGGACCACTTGTCATCACCCTCTGCAGAAGTCCAGATCTGGGGGCACCTCCAACAACACTGCTTTAATGAAGAGAGGAAAAGTCCAGCCCAGCCCGTGCCCCACTAAATCATGATGGTGGGAGGATAGATTTCTGCCTCGGCACCTGAGAAATTCAATGTGGATGCTGGGGGATGTGCAGAGCATCACAAGCCAGCCTGCCGCCGGAGTGAAGTCGCAGCTTTTTACCCTTGCAGTGAACTTCTTCTCTCATTTCCATTTTCATTGGAATATCAATTTGCATTTATTAAAAAAGCCCTTACCCTCCTCTCCAGAAAAAAATAAAAATATAAAAAAAATCCCGATCTAAAGAAAGAGATTGGTTTACATAAAATCCTATTAGTTTAGCTGATTGCTTCCAAAACATTTCTGAGAAAGCCTTCCATTACCACACAAATGTTGCTGGGCCTTTTTGCAGGCTAACTGCTAGATAGTGTAATGATTTGGGCAAATATTCATCAAGACAGCTGCTTATGTGGGAGCGGATGTGAGACTGCCGCACATCCTTTAAGAAAAGCGCAAGACACAGCAGATCTCGAAGCCGACAGCTCCAACAGCAGCACCCACCTTGCACCCTTGTGCCAACACCCCAAATGCATGGGGCACACATAGGGCAGCCTGTGGGGCTGTGGAAAAGGAGGGAGAGGACAAAGATGGGAGGATTTGGCAGAGGAGATGGTGGTGGTCAGCCTGGTGATATGAAAAAAATGGGAGTGAGGAGCTCGTTTTGGTGGCTGGGCCTTTGGGTGGCAGGAGAGCATCTGGGTTTGTACACAGGGAGCTCGCAGCTGGGGGTCTTGAGGGGTCTGCAGGTGCTTTGCCAAGCCAAGGCTGTCGATTTATGGGGTAAACATGGTCCTCTGCAGTCCTGTGGGTGCTGCCTGCCCCCTTCCTGCAAGCACAGCATATTTTTTTTAAACACTCCCCAGGCCTGTTTTGGTGAATCAGTCGGTCATGAATAAGGCAAGGATCCAGATCAAAAGGAACATCGTAAGTTTGGAGGGGCTGACTTCAGTCCTGAAGGTGCCAAAATCTGGGAAAAGAATCTGCACAGAACTTTTTTTCTTTTTTCTTTTTTCTTTTTTCTTTTTTTTTTTTTTTTTTTAATTTTGGTGGTGGTGGTGGTTTGTTTTCATGGTATTTTTGTTGTTGTTGTTTGTTTCGTTTTGTTTTAACAATCAAGTCATTGCCATCACCCTTCAAGAGAATGTACATCCCATTAATCTCAGTCACTGGATACAACGGGATGCAGGAATGAACTCTGCAACCAATATAATGCAGAAAGCCATCATCAGCCTCAGTGGCCTTAAAAGCTTAAAGGGGGAGGGGGAAGCAAAGAGAATTTGAGCACTGAGAATGCAGCAAAAGTGAAAATTTAAACATTCAGCAGCTATTCCCTGTAACATTTACATGTAATTTCCTATTCCGATAAGCCAAAATGGGAAGAAAATACTGAAGAGCTACCACACAAAGGAAACATCATCAGCCACTGCTGAAAACAAAATAAAACACCAAATCCCTGTGAGCTTTCATCACGGGAGAGAGTCAATGGGAAGTATGAGTCTTGTGGCTGTGCCATGACTTCCCTGCAAGCAGCCAGGCAACCGCGAGCTCTGAAGGAGCTGAATTCTCCTGTTTCAGTCTGACTGGGGGCTCCTCACTCCCAGCCTTTTTTAAGAGGTTTGGGATCCAAATACATTCCAGTAAAATTTTCCAAAAAAAATAAAATAAAATAAAAAAATCCTCAATTTTCCAGACTTAACACATGATTTGGGGTCATTAAATGAGGCTCACTAATGGTCAAATGGCACAAGGGCCCAGCAGGTGCCATCCTGCTTTTTTGGTGGAGGTGATGCAAGGAGGTGACACAAGGAGGGGCCATCCAACAAAACCAGGTCTCCCCTCATCCCCTGCTTGCAGAAGAAGTTGGAGGGATTGGTGAGCCTTCCAAAACAGTGAACTCGTGACCCTTTTCTGCCCTGTTTTTGTGCTGCATGACACAATTAATGAGATGAACACGACTCCATCAACACCAGCTGCAACACCTATGCCTGCCACTGTGGAGAGCACAACACACGCAAGTCGGTGGCTGCTCTTCTAACATCTGACCTGGGTTTTCTCGACACATCAGACCCAAGAAAACCAACTCACCCTGCAGACTGGGCTCGGAGGCAGGCTCAGACCTGACACCATCGATGCTGGTCTTCTACCAGCAGATAACTCAGAACATCTCCTCCGCCTGCCTGCTCTCATCTGGGCTTTCTCTGTGCCTGGAAGTGTGAGCAAGGGGCGGCAGAACGCAGCAGAGAAAAAACTTCCTCCCTCCCTGCACTTCAAACCCCTGCCCAGAATTTTCCAGCTGCAGCCTGTCCCTGACACCTGGAGAGAAGCGGAAGGAAGCCAAAGGGAAAAACAAAGAAGCCCTCTCCAAATACATCGGGCCAGTTGTGCGCTGGGATGGGAGGGAAAACCCTTGCTGGCTCGAGCCCCCTGCCCATCTGCTCCACTGAGGGGACTGGCCGAGGCAGCAGAGCATGAGATTTGATTACAATTATTGTCTTAACGCAGAGCTGAAATTGTTCAGAGCATGCAGAGCTTATGGGAGTAGGCAGGCATCCAAAATAACCTTTGGGCTGGAAACTCCCCAATGAAGGGAGAGCACAAAGCAACAGACATCACAAAATCCTCCCGCGTCCACGTCCCGCCGAGCGGGGTTGTCCATGCCGGTCTGTGACCGCCTCCATGCAGCTCCCAGTTTCTCTCCAGCCTTGGCAGACACTCTGCTTGCAAGGAGGGAAAATCCACATTTATGGCCGAGGGACCATGGACCAGCTCAGCCCGATTAAAGCAAAGCCAGCGGCTGCCGGGCTGGGCTTCTCTCAGCAGTTGGTTCTGAGCTGGTGCAAAACGGGTACAACTGCAGCACTCAGGTCTACAGCCTGGCTCTGTAAAGGGGTTCAGATGCCTGAGCAGCAGTTAGGCTTCCTTGTGGAGTCCCACACAGCTCCTGGGATCAGCACAAGTTTCTTTACAGAGATGAAAACAGCTTGATTTGAATGCGTATTGCTGCAAACTCCTACAGGGCTCTTTGCGCTGAACAACACCTGCAGCCAAGGGGGTGAGAAGCCAGATGCATGGGGGCACACCACCTTCTCTGGACACTCCTTTTTCCCCTTAAACTCCAGAAATTGGAAGTATTTACTACCCCCTTGCCTCTCATTAAATAAACCCAGCTTCCTGGAGGCCGTGCAAGCTTTTAGTAGTTAGCAGTGCACGGTGAATTAGGAATAACAGGTTTGCTGGCTGGAACCTACCCTGCTGTACATCCTTGGCAAGCCCATGCACGAGCCGGATGGGTTTCGTCTCCGAGGAGGTTGCCAGTGGTACAGCAGGACTTGGGGAGCACCGGTGGGGGTTATACCATAATCAGCCAGTGTGCACACAGCTTAGGGGGCTGGCTGTTGGCATGCGTGAAGCGGGATTTGATTTCTCCCCTGAGTCTTGCTAATACCCAGATACTGCGAAGGAATCTAAACTGCTTACGCTATTCCAGGTGGGTAAAGCGCTGTGTAGGGTAAGAGCCCATATAAAGTCAATCCGGGAGAATTAACTGTTTCTTCTGGCTGTTATATCCCACCTAATTCTAAATCCTCCAGGAGTTATTTCACCACAGCATCTGTACAACGAGCTATAAAATTCCTACTGCACCAACTTGGACATGGGTACCCCTGCGAAGGAAATCCACTTAAAACACCCTTCAGAATAATTCAGCCTTGGAAAGTACAAGGATAAACTGCAAGTAGGTCGCACTGGTACTGCTGAGTTTTGAAAAGTCCCTCTCGGTGCCTTCATGCTAAAGGTTTATTTTTGTATAACTCGAGGAAGGCTCAGCCATATTCCCTCTTCAAGCTTTCTCCTTCTGAACCACATTTTCTCCTGATACTCGGAAGAGCAAATGGCAGTAAGACACATGAAGCCTCCGCGACCTTGCCAAGCATGAAGCAGCCTCCCTGCTGGGAAAGGTTCTAGGAAAGGAAATCTGGGACAATGGAAGCAGGTGCTGCCAATATTCAGTTCTAATATTTCTGTCAAGTGCAACATGTTTTTGTTAGCTTTACCACTGCGTCAGACCAGCGAGCTCTGCCCACTGTGCCCAAGCTCTTCGAGCAATCCCACACCATGCCTATCTGCTTAACCCCCATTTTGTTTTACATCTCTACAGCTCTGAGTGGTCAGAGAAAGCCCTGCCCATCAGCTATAAATACTCAACATCTCAAAGATATTTTTATACGTTTCAGGACTTTATAATTCTCTTTATGCAAGTACCAGGCCAGATTTCCTCATTTTGTAGGCAAAAGAAAATATTTTTTGCTTGGTTCAATAAAACCATTTGTATTCATCTGTACTGATTCCACTATTGTTTTTCCTTGCTCAGCAAGATGTATATTACAGTCTGTTTAATTGTGTGTTTGATCTTTACTACTTAACCAGATCTATTTATCATTACAATGCATCAGTACATTATAAAGCTTTCAGGCACATTTATCAGCATAACAAAGCTCCCACTACATAAGAGTCCTCCAGGGAAATAAAGCAACAACGACAAATACTTTAATGCAATTCACTTAACAGTACAAATATTTGTAATTACAAAAATCTTTAAGTGTGCTTCTTCCATAAATGGCACATTTTTCTTAAAATTGCTTTCATAATGTGGTAGTGCCTCCCATTTATGCAGTTTATAGTTTTCTGACATTGCAGAAAGCAAGGCCAAGTTAGCTGGTTTGTTGTATTTTCCCTTTTGCTAATGTGAAGGCAGAACTCACATTTACTGAAGTGCTATTGAGAATTTGGTTACACCTAATAAAATGGGAACATTTAAAAAACACTAGTGTGTGATTAATAACGGCTATAAATACATTACAGTGTGAATGCAATGTTACAGATTGCTGCAAGCCACGTGTGAACTACGTCTAAAACAATCAATTAACCATTAATTGTGATGTCTGTTAATCATTGATTAACCTGTTATAAATAACAAATGCATTGCCCTTGTAGTAAAATGGGACCACCAGGCTAAATTGCAAGGCTATTCATGTTTTTCGTGCCTATCAAAGAAAAACGTGTGTTGTCAATCTATTGTAATTTTGGTATCATTTTTATATATTTAACATTCTTGGACAGCATGTTGTTAATTCACTGGTAGGTAATATTTTTGCTTTTGTCTCATAGCAAGTGATTGCAAATTGAAGGACGTCCCAGGAAGCTATCTTTTACAGCTGAAAAATGTCATGCCACAAGGAAGGACTGGGGATATTTGTTTTATCTTATCACGCAGTGAGTTATTTTACAATTGTCTATTGTCAGCGTAGGGGCCAGCAGCATTTTTCAGGTCTCCAGCTAGCCTTCCAAATACAGTGAAGTCTCCTGCTTCCAAGCAGTGGCAACGGGAGACTCACCTTCCCCAGACCCATCACACAGTCAAAATAGCCAGAATTCCTCTAGGCCACAAGAACTGAAAATGACATTATGAATACAAATATGAGACCACCAGCAATAAGATTCTGAAGTCAAGTACTCAAAAGGTAGCAAAATCCAGACTACAGATATTTTGTGAAACCTCAGCATGGCCACATGAACATGAATACTATGATCCTGAAATGCCAAGCATCATGCTCTGTTTTCCATAGCATTATATACTATATCCATAGCATCATATGTTATATATATATACATATATATATATATATTTATATATATACACACACTATATTGGTTTTCCATTCAGAAGACCAGTGCTCCATTAATGAAAGACTGGTTAAAAATCTACATTGTGTGCGCTGTTTCTGTTTGGATCTGATGCTATTGTGCGATGTATAACCATTGTTACTGCACCTAATTTTAACACGTAGACATATTTTAACATCCAGTCTGCCAAACACAGGGAGAAGCAGAGGAAATCTACTTCTGCCCATGTTTTTCATTGTTCCAGAATGGGAAATTCCCACTGCATTCTAAAACATGATTTTTCAGATCAGTGTTTTGGAGCAAAACAGATTTTCTCCTCTTGAAGGACGAGGGAGAGGGAGGGAAATGCTACTGATGGCTGCTGCAGAACCTGCGTGTGTAGCCGATGGGTTTCACGTCCCAGCACCTCTGAGGAAGAGGCACAGCCACCCCCAGGTGAGGTTAGCAGAGCAGTAGGGTGCATGGCCATAAGCAGTACTGTTAGGGAACAGGATGAGGAGGGCAGGGCAGGCCTGGACACATGAAAGCTCTTTGAACGGAACCAGCCAAAGCACTGCTGTCACCACAGAAAGGGAGAGAGGGAACTGTAAACTTCCCTGCGAGGGCCCCTAAAGCTACTGAGAAAAGAAGAAACTAGTCCATGCTGGAAAGCTGTAACTTGACATATCTCCAGGCGGCAAAAACAGCAGGACGTATTCCGCAAAACAGACTGTCAGGACAACGAACAGCACAACCCGTGCACTGGCTTTGAAAAACTTCTAGGGGGTCTATGCTGCCCTTCTGGTTTTTAGCCTGCCTTCACACTTGTGTTTGGAAAATATTTGGAGTGGGGACTACTTCCAAATATTTATTTACATATCTCTAAATACAAAAATGCATTTCGAGAGGCTCTCTCCCAAACAGGTGCGAGCTCTTTGAGCCTTCTGTGACTCAAAAATGGAAACAGCACCCGCACTGCGATCACTGGGCCAGCCGACACTGCCTCACTCCAGTCCCTCCAGGCTGTGTGCTCTGTTATCCTCTTCAAACTCCTTGCCACTTAGCGGCGTGCCCGGCCTGCTCCAGGGCCTGTGAGAGGGAGGTGAGGAGGCAACAGCACCGGCACCCGTGGATGCTGAATGTAGCAGGGAACTGAGTGGAAAAGCCTGTGTGGGGCAGCTCAGGGCTGGGGTAGAGGCCTGGTGCGATCCATGGAGCAGTGAGGGGGGCCAGAGGCAGGAACGGGACACATGGTTGTGGTGGGCTGAGTGAGCGGAGGGCATAGGCCTCACCGCAGCCAAAGGTGTGAGTTGGCAGGACATGGGTGCCCACGTGGGTCAGATGGGACCATGCCATATCACCCTGGGTTCTTCCCTCACACTTCACGTATTTAATTTACAGCAAGGCCCAGAGCACAACTGCTCTCTCTCAATGCATTCATCCAGGTGAAGGCAGCAGCAGGCAAGTTTTGCTCCCCGAGCTGAGCAGACACAGCATGTCTAAAAGTCCAGAGCCCTAGGATAAACGCACTCAAAAATAAATTTTAAAAATTAATGTGTCGTTTAGTGATGTCCCAATAGAAACAGCAGGGTTGCTGCTTTCATCCTGGGTGTTATAATGCTAAACCAAACACCTTTAAACAAAAAACACCCTTTCTTCCCAGGGATCTTCCTCCCCAGAGAGACTGGATAGATGTTGAGTGTGAATTACCAGATGAGGATTATCAAGGCAGTTCAGCCTGTTTTTCAAAGACGGAATCAGCAGTCAGAGAAGTTTCACCAACAGTCAGAGAACCCTCCCTTCTGGGGATAAATTTTCTATGGGGTGTAGGTGTCTGGAGACAGAGGGAATAAGAAGCAATACACACAGGTACCTCTTCTGGATAACATTTCATTCCTACAGTGTACATTTCCTAAGCAATGAAGCCACTTCAAAGCTAGAAATTGTCATGAGAAGCTTATACCATATACACTTGGATCTGTAGAGACTGCCCCTGGTTTATTCTATTGTATCTTTGAGCACTTAATTGAGATGATTATATGTGTGAAGAGCTATTCCTCCTAAGCTTTCACTTAGGTCACCGAAGAGAAGCAGAAGAGGAAGCATGGAGAGGTAACTAGGTATAACCAATCACCATCTGATGGCTAGTCAGTGGCCTTTTCTGAGGGGAACAGGCAGCACCTGTTTAGATCTGAACTCACAGCTGTTTTCATAAACTATTGTGAATCCCTGGTATCTCTACTGCCAGTTAATCACAGATGAAAACTAAAATGCATTGGGAATTGCATCAATGTCAGAAACCTTGTACAACTTCCAGCATTACTGGATGTAATGCATGAACAGAGTTCTCCAAATGGAGAGGTTTGGTCCCAGAGCCTGTGGTATCATGAAGCACGTACACTAGAGTGACACGCTTTGTTCCTGGGTGTGTGTGAAAATCCAAGTGGGAGAAATGTGGCAATCCAAGAAGTCCCAGTTTAATATTGGTCTTTCAACAGTCTTAGGATTTTATTTTTCTGTAAAATGGGATCAGATCTCATCTACTAGTTACGTGATGCGAAATCATGCCTTCATACTTAGAACTTACAGAGGATGAAAATAAGCATTGAGTCACAGTGGAGATTTTTCATCTCTTACCTGTGCTTATCACAATAAAAGGCTGTATCCTGTGCTTACAATGGCTGGTCTGTGGAAGGAAAAAAAAAAAAAAAATAATAATAATAATAATAAAAAAAAAAGACAATTCTTCAGAATATGAATTCTTGGAAATCTCCAATTTCAACAAACTGTTTCTAAGGACAGGCTTTCAACTTCTTTCTTGGAATGGAAAGTGATGGCCTTGTAGCTAATTACAAATGGCTATCATTTAGAGATAAAAATAAATGTATCACCATAACTTCTTCAACACATTTCACATACATTAGACCTTTAAAAACATAAGAAAGCAAACTGATGGAAAACCCATACTAGAAAGAACTTGGAGGTACCCTGACTCTGTTTTAGTATAAAAACTACTGATACAGATAATGGCAAAATTCTTTCTGGAAAACACCAAAAGCAGATTCTCTTTCTGGTGTGGTTTAAGCATGATAAAATGCAGCATGGACTGAACTTTACACCAGGGCTCAACATTCTACTCAACAGCAAAGGGAATTTAATGGGATTTACTGTGATGCTTTTAAGGGTGCTGAAGAGCCAGAGCTGCTGCTTGCTCCATTCCTGGAGACGGGAACATGCTGAAAAGCTGGCAGCTGTGTTGGAGGCAACTGGCTTGAGAATTTAACAAATTGCATTGGGTGGGACTTTCTGAAAATGGCTGGAGGGATCTGGAAACACAAGTCTGAGATGTCCGGTCCTCACTAGATCTATTTTTAGGTGTTGATTTGCTGCCCTGACTCCTAGGGTTTGACCAGGGAAGACCAGCTCCTAAGCCAAACCATACAAGGACTCTGCTTTCACTGAACCTACAAAGAACTAACACTTCTGCTATCATAATTGTCTACTTCTAATACATCATATTTAATACATAAAAAGGCTTCTTGTGGCAATTTAATAATTATGTTCCTTTTTATTACTTGAAATCTTTGCAACTAAAACCATATTCATTTAAATGTGTTAAAACAACAACAAAACTTCCTTATTTTATTTCTTGAGCAGAATCAATGCTTCCAACTGGCAACCGCTTGTCCTTTTTAGGCAGCATATGAAAGAAGGGGATAGAGATGTAGTTAAAGACTGTGCAAGTAACAAATGTCTTCAATGGATTGGCATGCTCAGAGAGTGACCCGCATCATCTTGGAAATATATCAAATGCCTCTAATTGTCCCAAGGCCATATTTCAGCCTGTTTATGGTGGCCTTGACACACAGTGTCACAACATCCCTAAAACAAACAAAGTTCCATCAAGAAAACACTCTGTTACAACTCTCAGCAGAAATGTAAAGGCAAAGAAAAATGCTAAGACTGGGCTTGAAGAGCTCTAAGTGTCTCTGTTGAAAAGAAAATGGAAATTCCAGATGAGGAACTGCATAACGAAATACCAACTGAGAGATCCCAGGGTCAAAAGGGGATGGAAAAGATAAAATATTGGGTGTAGTGAGGGATTCTGCATAGAGGTCAGCCAAGGAGAGAGCTTAAAAAATGACTGGTCTGTATTGAGCTGGAACTCACAGGCAAAGAGGAAAAGTGGAACTGACCAAAGGACTTTTTTTCTAAAAAAATGGAACAATTCCAAAAGTAACATTGTTGGTCCCCGAAGATGAGCAGGATGCATTCTGCAAGAGGCAGAAGACACACAAACAGATGCAGATGATGGGATGAAAGGAATGACGATCTACAAGAACAGGACTACTTCAAACACTTGAGCATATGCACAACTTGGAGCCTCCACGACTGATGAGGTAGGTGCTCAGCCCTACCAAGGCAAATAAAGTCTGAAGACTGGGAAGATGATTAATCAAAGTTCTTCAAGCACCTGTAACTTTGCAGGAAAAAAGATTACCAAGGAAATTGGAAAGACAACAGAGGCAAGAAGACAATAGCTTAAGGTCTCAGAGAAGGTTGAAAATCCTATAATTTTATCTGCAGAAGATAACCATTTTCAAGCAAGAACTATGCCATTATAAAGGACAAAAATAGAGGGCCACAAAGGAAAGGATGTGCAATATTGTGTATCTAGTAATGACAGAAACTGGAAAAGAAAACAGATGAATAATACAGCTTGGTCTTCCTGGAAGATGTGTCACTGACCTCAGTATAAAGGAGAACCAGCTAAAATGTAACCTCCTCGCTAAATACAGGTCAGCCTACATGACCTCATGTTCAACATGAGACAATAACTGGAATTTAGAGCCAGGGAAAGCCAAATTAAATAACACAGTTTAAAATTATAGTGAGGGTTATTTTGTATTTAAATAAACTACCAAAGGAAAGAAAAAAAAAATGACATTTTAATATAAAGACTAGAAATCTTTCTGAAATACTTAAGCCAAAACAAGATATCAGGTTTAATGAAGAAGCATATGACACTTAATGGCTTTACAAAGTAGTCGGACAAAATGATCTAATATTACTCTCTTCTCTTAAAACCAACGATTGCTTTCCCTCTTTTTTTTTTTTTTTTTCTTTTTCCTCTCCAATCTACAAAAGGTAGACAAGTTAGAGTGAACTGAATGACTAAAGGAAACACTGGCAGTACTGCCTTACTTCAAGGAGAACAAGTGACATTATCAAACCATCCACTGAAATCAAACAAGAGAAGAAAACTTTGGTCTGAGGTAAGGAGTAAGTGGTAAACAGCCAGATTCCAGCAGTCCCACTCATTTGGAAAGCCAGCCTTCATCTTCTGAGGTGGGAGGCTGCACAAGAAAATAATAGAGGATTTTTCTCTAAAAAATAAATACCAAATTAAAATAGACTGACGGAAAAAACCTCGAGGCATGTTATAAAGAAAGTCAAAGTGTTTTACCCTGAATGGAAAAAGCCTTTACTTGATATGACCTTTAAATGATGTTCTCACATTTTGGATGAAAAACAGTTAATCAACAAACAAACAACAAACTGAAAGAACTTCACGACTGCCTCTGATACATTAATTAGAAATCTTTCCCAGAGCCTCCCTGCTGATAGACATCTTTGCCTAATCCCCATTTATGTTTGTCTGTTCATGTCAGCATTTCTTTAGCATTTCTTCCTCTTCCTCAGCATCTACTTACTATTTATAAAGTCTATTCCCCAAGTTAGCCTTTGCTTTAAGCTAAAGAAGCCAAGTTACTCCCATTCCTCTCACCCAACAAGCCCCTCAGACCAGTCACTTTGAGTCTATCTTTGCTCTTACTTCAGCTAGAGCTCATCCTTTGGAAGATGTGTGAGCAAAACTACGTATCAAATGCTCCAGGTCCTGTGCAGCATCACTGATTCATTCCTATCCCTACCAAAAATACTTGGTCTGACGCATCTTGTGATCCCACTGCTTTTTTCCACAGCTGCCCCACGGTGGCAATGAATCAGTCCTACCATGGGGAATCGCTTCTGACTCCTGACAGATCTTTGACTTCCATCTACGTGACTGTGTTTGCACAACTGGTAACTGTCCTCAGCTACTAGCACATTCCTCGGTACCATCCAGCTCTTGTGCAGACTCCAGAGCCTCCTCGGTACCTACAGTCCTTGAGCCATTAGCACTTCCAGTCTGCTCAGCCTACTTCTTAGCCAAGATCCTTAATTCAGGTAACAACAACAAAAACCAGAACCACTCTGACTACTTCCCCTTTCACCAGTCCCAGGTCACCTTCTGTTGCCCTCTTCTGCCATTGCCACTTGGTATTTCCCCACTACCTCCTGCACAAACTTTATTTAGCACATACTTTACCAGATGGAGGAAATCAAATCACAGTTCCACAACCCAGCAAAATCAGTCATAAAAGATGTTAAGGTTAGTCTGGAAAAACAACCTTTGTTTATTACGGTACACTTTTCCAATTAGTCATTTACTCCAAACCTTTTATATTTTGAAATCCGGTATTTGCTCTAAAACTTTTCAGGTAGTAACCCAGAAGTCTTGTGGGTCTTGTCATTGCCTGGATGACTTCTCCCTTCTGCTCCAACAGAAGAAGGAAACTGGATTCCTCTCCAGCACTAAAACTGACCAATCTATCTCAAGTCCCAGCATAAAAGCAATGAATACGCATCACTGATGTTACACGTATCAGTGTGGCATTTCAGGCTCAAATCCCGAATAAAATCTTTGCCTGAGCAAGCATGGATGATGGCTTGAACACGTGCACGGTTGAAGGACAGCAAGCGATAGAGCTACTTGCTGTAAATACTGGTGTCTTCATCTTTTTTCCATTTATTGATTCACTGGAAACAAAGCTTACTTACATACGCTGTGTCAAAACTGATGCATGAGAAGGAAAAAAACCTCTTGGTTTTTTGCTAGAAATCTGCTTCCTTTGCTAGCAAGACTGTCAGCAATTCTCGGCAGCCAGATGTTGTTTGTTTTACAAATGTTAAAGGGGTTTCTTCAGCCCTACAAAGGAATCATCTTAAAACGTGAATTACCAGTGAAATATGAAAACCCACTTCAACTGCAGGAGATTGCATTTGATTTTTTTTTCACCAATGCTTTGGCCACAAAGCCAACCAGAAGCCTCTCTGCTGGGATAACCTGCAGTTTACAGCTGTTTTCTGATATGTTTCTGGAATGATTTTGCCACCAAATAAATCATACTAGAGGATGCTTTTGTCTCTAGAAGGAAAAAAAGATTCCGCTCTTCCATGGAGACCAAATTACTTTATGTATTCCTTGGGAACAGACCCACAATTATCAGCCTTTCTTTGTTTGCAGCCTCCTGACGTTTTCCTAACAAGTGGAGGCGGGAATGGGAGACAGGAACTTTCCATGGATCATATATGAACTGTTCAACAACCAGAGGCGGGCAGTTACTAGTTCAGATTAATGAACACGCAGGTAAGAGACAACCTACCAGGTTTATCTCCAGGTTCACTTCTCCCCATTCTCTATCTCCTTTATGCAACAGCTAAATTTGCTCGTTACACTGTGCAGGGATGAAAGGACGAGTGCAGTAAGGCCAGAACTGCTTCCAGCTGAAAACCTGCCATCTTCTGCCTCTGAAACAATCTCCTGCAATACAGCAAATACAACCATGTCCTGCTGCACGCCTCCACCATCACAAAAGCAAATAAAACAATGGACACTTCTCACGTTGGACTTCGGCAAAAGACGTTTATTATTATTATTATTATTGTTGTGTTGCTGTTGTACCTGCTCTGCTCTGCCCACAGTGGTAGCATAAATGCTGTTACCATATTGTAGCTGATGATGCCGGTGTACAAATCAAAATCCATCTTAATTTCAAACTCCATTAGAAACACAGGAAAAAAAAAGATCAACATTTACGAAATGTAAAGGGAAAAATGGTATGGAAAGAATTTTTTTTTTATTATTATTTTTCAAGCTTCCAAGACGGTATTACAAACAACAGAGAGCAAAGTAAAGCTAGAAATGAAATACTTGACAGCATCTGTTTAAAAATTACAGCTAAGAAACCTAATAAAAGTTGAATAAACAGTTACTAGAAATAAAAATTTTTACACATATGATATTTGTCTGGGATTTTTATTTCTTTAAAATAATTCATACAAATGGTTACAGTCACAAAAATGATTTTAACCAAAAATATTGCTAGCCTACCACATTACCAGGAAGGAATCAATGTAGGCAATGAAATGCTGCTACTTTTCAGTAGTCTAGTGCCTTTTTCGCATACCACCAATAATATATACTTTAACTGGTGACAAAAAGCACAATGCTCGTTTATACAAAACCTTTTTTTTTCCTCAAAATCTCTTTGCAAGGTTGTCTTCATTTTGAAATAAGGGAATTCATGCCAAAATTAGGAGAAACGGTTTTTCCTTTTGTTTACTAAATTATTCTAAAAAATAAGACAAGCAGGTAGAAAAAACAATGCACTGTGTGGCGTAGAAAGAAAAATGGGAAAAATTCATTGTCCTGAGAAGTTTGCCAACTGCCTCATTTTTGGGCATGTTTTAAAATATAAAAGAAAAGATTTTTAATCTCAAAATTGGTTTGTTGAATGCCTCCCTTATGTTTTTCCTTGTTGACAGCTAAGCAAACAAACCCTTTTTAATGTTCTAAAAACTGTACACAGACAAGTACATTCATGATATAATTAACTACTAACTTCTCTTGCTTAACAAAGAACCCATAGGACACAGAAACAGTGAATCAGTCCACTGGACAGGGACAAACTACAATTTATACGGAGGAAAAAATGTTTCCAAATCTTCTTTTTGTCTCCCACCTTCTCCTTTTATACTGTATATTGGACCAGTTTCTAAAACAATAATCGTCTCCTCCTGTAAGTTCATGGTTTTGCCTTTAATCAAAATCCAGGGTTTTGTGTTTGGTTATTTTATTTTTTTTTCCACACGCTGAAGTTGAAATCTCTGATGTTGGGAATGCTGTTTTCGTAGGCTACAATTGGTCGCTCGGGTGGTCTCTATCAGCTTCTGGTTTGACAGTTTGGCCGGGGGAAGGAGCATGGGGCGGGTGGGCTACAGCAGGGAGGCCGTGTGATAAAGACATGGGGTTGGGGACTATTCCTTCTACTGCCGTAGGTATGCCAGTTGGAGCCACGCTTACAACACCTGGGGGATACCTGCTGAGAGAACAAGAGGAGAATACACGTTAAAACCAAGAGATGGCTGACAAGAAAGCCCACCTTACCTCCTCCCAAAGGTACAGAGATGCTTATTTTATTTTCAGACCAGTGAGAAATACAGTTGGTTAAGCTCATGATGAGCTACCATATGTGGATGCTGTCAAATAAAGCAAAACATGCTGCGTTTTGCCCAAATGAGAAATAAAGACTTGCTAGGATTTGCTTTGGTTTGTTTTTGTTTTCTTCCAATTTGAGATTTTAATAGCAAGATTGACAGCATGGCAATGGAAACAACTGCTCCTCTCAAAGTAGATCGCAGCACAAAGCAACTCGGTCTGCACGAAATGTATGTCCTCTGGGACTGTTCCTCAAGTTGACCTGTGGAGATTTTTCTGGAATTTTGAAATTTCACTGTTGTGGTTTGAAAAACTATTCCTTTAGACTGATCTTGCAATCAGAGCATTCTGACAGCCCCCTAAAAGAAGGATCACACTCACACACTGAAATAGGACAAATTCACACCTATTACACCCAAGAATTATTTTTTTTTAGCTCCAAACTTGCCACAGTAGTTGTCTGAAAGAGGACCAGTACTGTTATACAGAGGACAAGTGCTTTAGGCAGACTGTAAGGAGAGATGCAAACACAAAACACTGTGGAAGGTTTTCAAGATTTCTTATTCTTTCTGGATGAACACCATGGCCCTTTTACAAATTTAATTTTAAGAACCTTGGGAATTTAATAAACAAAATACCCTCTGATTTAGCTTGATTTTATGATGGCTCTGATACTACCAGGCTAGAAGAAAATCTTTCCCATCTATTGTTTCAGTTCCCTAATTCAAATGGAATTGATGAACACTTGCACCTCATGGTGCCTGCACATAAAAAGAACAGCTATAAACAAATGATTTTTACCAAAATGTTTTCTCTTTATCCAAGTACCTTGATCCCAGCTTGCTGGCCCATGCTGGCCACTTACACTGCCCCTTTGGTCCCGTTCCCCCCCACTCCATCAAACAGCTGCACTTATCCCTTCTTCTCTCCTGCTATGTTCTGCTTACTCAAGCTCCCTAGTGAGAGTGTTATCCATACTGAAAGCCTACACACACAATCCTACGACTTATTCATTGTGGCATTTGTTGGCCTAGTGTTTATTTAAAATTAAATGGAAGAAAAAGCACATGTAGTCTAGGCAAGCTTTTTCAAATATCACATTGTTGTGCAGGTGATTTTCTTCTCCTCAGAGTTCCGCACTGAATCCCTCAGGGAATTTCACTCCCTTTCAGTAGCATCTTTTCTAAAGTAATGCCTGTTTGTACTGCTCACCCCGAGTTCCCTCAAACCAACAGAAAATTAGCAAAGAACTTATGTAGAACAGCCAGGAAACTCCGAGGAAAAGCAGGATGAAAGCCCATTTATCTGTTCTTTTTTTTTTTTCCACCACAGCAACATCATGGGACCTGCTTTTTGCAGACTGTGCCAGAGGGGCTCAGCGTGGCTATATGATATGGCACAGTGACAATGAGGACACTTTATGATGATCCTAACAGATCCTAATGCTGGCTGGTACCTGGGATGGATAACTAAGATGTGAAGGACCACACCACCTGTAGGCCGGAGGACTTTGTTCCCATTTGTACACGTATTTGCAGGGCTTCCTATGCTAATTCCTTCTCCAGAGAGGTTCCTGAGAATTAATCTGCAGTTGCTAATGGAATTAGTTGCTTGTTTCAGTACTTCAGTTTGAATCTTATTAATCAAATTTGCTCCAATTCCTACGAAAACTGTCCGACTGGGTATTGTTTTATTTATTCAAATTTGATTTTCGAACAGCTTATCTGTTACTCTAGGTGCTTTGTAAAAATCACAACACGAAGTGACAAGTAATCCTGTTTATAAGCCCAACACAGCAACCGTTTCCAACACAGACCCATATTTAAAACCGTATTCCCTGAGCATACACACACAGAACAGGGACAGATCAGGGCAAATTCTCCAACTGTGTTTCCCTCAGGAAGAAAAGTCAGAGCTTCCCCTCCTGGAAGTGGACAGAACTAGATGAGAAGCACTAGCACTTATCTTATGGGCACGGTAAGCAGTCCAGACCACACATCTGTTATTCTGCACTGACTTCAGATATTCTTTCTGTACATAAAAATGATCCCTTGGACAATGAGCTATAACAACTGGGATTCTATCTGCCAGCACCTCTCCTCAGAAGCAAGCTTGCACTTCATAGAATTGCTCCTAATCTTCCTCTTCTGGCAGCAGCAAGTCAAAATGTTTTCCAGGTAAAATGTCCACTGAATAAAATTTTTGCAAACAGCAGAAGTGAAAGGTCAGTTACATCTCATCTGCTACTTCGTACTCTCCCTTCCCCTTTCCCATGTGGTCTTTATGCAGAAAATTACAGTAGCCTTCTTAATTGGAACTGAAATACAACTTTAACTTCCATGTTAATCTCCTGTATTTTTTTTATATTATAGAAGCACCTTTCAGTACATTAAGCACTGTAAAAAAAACGGAGTCTGCCCCAAAAGCACTTAAAATTCAAGTGCCCAGGGCCAGGCTGAGAGGTGCTGGGCACAGCCTGGAGCCCAGGAGCTCCCTCCGAGCACCAGGCAGCCCTGCTGGGCCGAGAGGGGATAGAGTCTGCCACAGGCTGCCCAGAGCCTGGGGGGCTCCTCCTGGGGGGCTCCAGGAGCTGCCTGGACGTGGGGCTGGGCACCCAGTTCGGTGTGGCTCTGCTTGGGCAGGACTTGGAGCAGAAGGCCCCAGAGGTCCCTGCCAGCCTCAGGCAGCGTGTGGTTCTGTTAAGCACCTACTGTATGTTACCTTACATGCGGAGTCTGAAAATGACCAGTGAAATACCTCGGTGTGAAAAAACTCCTGAATGGTAACCATTATCTAACTACTCTCATCCAAGTATCTCTTAAGGACTGGGATAGTCTCATCTTCTACCTGTTAGAAGGCAGAAAGATATGTCAAGATGTCTATAAATTGTACAACTACTGTTTACTGGCTGTGGTATTTCATTTTTCCTATAACCTGCTCTCTCTGTGACACAGAAAATGGCAGGGTGTTACTTAGCAGGCGGCTCAGTAGCAAATTCACAGTAATAACACAAAAGCAGGGTATATTATGCTGCTTCACCAAGACTATTACAAATATTTCCTTCTCAGGAATATTGTTAATCTGCACTGATGGGATAGGTCCTGTTAGCCTAACCCTTTGTGTCGATGGGGTGTCTTGCCTTTCGCATAGCAAATGGCTTTGTTTTCCACAGAAAATGAAGATATTCAGAATATCTAGATTATATTCTGCTGATGAATGCTCAATGTTCTTTGCTAGCGATAATATCTGATAATTTAAGAGCTCTCCCCTTTATCAAAATTCAAGTAAATGATATATCCCAAATTAAATAGCCTCGTTAGTTTTAGTTCACTGAAAGAGCTATTTGCATTTTTTAACATATAAATTATTATCCCAGGTCTTATCTTCTAATGCAATTACATGACTGTGATACAGTTATTAGCACATCTGAAACATCACACCGCCTGTGAAAGGCTCCACAACTCAGCTAGTTGAGCATAATCTTGCATTGCAAAGGGAAGACGGAAAAAATTGTTTCAAACAACCAGTTCAAATTCTGTATTTAATAGAGCTTGGAATTAAGCACCAGCAGACACTGCTACTGAAACTGATTTCTTCATAAAGCTTGAGCTTCAAGTTCCATACATTTTGTACCGCACAAAATAACAACTACTTTAGCCCACACTCAAAGACCACTCTATCAGCCCTCTGAAAAGAAGCTTTCAGTGTTTCCTGTATTACTCTTACGTTTCCCTCAAAATTGCCAAAGTGAGTTCTCTTCTGGATTTGAAAACAAATGTGAATTCACAGTTAACTTATGATTTATTTTATCCTTTGAAAAAAACTGACTGAAACAATGTCTACAAAAGGCATTTATTTCTGTGCTTATCCTGCTTAAATTAAATACATATGCTCTTTACCTTGTAAATCGTTAATTCCCCAGACGTTCGTAAGTTAAAAATCCATTTCTAACTATGAAGCCTGCTTCTGCTGGGCTTGTGACTCCCCCCAAAAGGGAACAAGCAACTGCATTTTATCTGGGCACACAACCCTGCGATCAACTGCCACGACATAGTTGGAGTTATTACCCTCAGGAACACCTGCCAATAAGCCTCAGCTGCATTCAGATATGCCCTGAGTAGTTCAAATTGAAGTCAATGAAACCAAATGCTGTGTGGAAGAGAATGTGTATGCTTGAACTTTTCACTTCAGCAAATAAAAACAGCCTTCTTCAGATATTTAGGGCTATGGGTACTTTTCCCGAAAGTAAGTATCTTAATGTGCACTGAGTTATGTGCATGTTGATCAAATCAAAGTTATTCTTTTACTTTGGTGAGCTTACAGCTACTGCTGAGGAGATTAAGGCAGAGGATGGTGATGCTTCCTCTGTCATCTCTCCATCACTTTCTGAAGAGATTGCTAGAACTCTTTGGGACTTAAGAGCTTTGCCACACTTCTCAGCACTGCATGATTGGATTCTCATACAGCATTAACACAGTAAGAATTCCTACACTCAATAAAAATAAGGGACAGTCTTCCTGAAGAAGGACAATAGTAAGAAAGATGTATGAAGAATGAGAGCAGAAAGAGGTTAAAAAAGTAAGTATTGAACTGCCCCTTCCCTCAAGTCATTGCCTTTCAGCAGCTGTTTGTAGCTTTCTCGGTCACTTCCATCCTACTTAATGAGTAAATACCATACTTGAAGACAAAAAATTTCAGACTTTTTTATTAATAAAAAATGCGTGAAGCTCACTACTAGGAAAATCTGCTGCTAGGACAGCTGCTAGGGCTATAAAGGGATAGAGAAAGACTACCAAGCAAAGTAAACTAAGGAACATACATAGTCGACGTGGAAAAAATTATCCCTTTCTACTAATTATTAAAAGCTGCTTTCACAGTTGATTGAGAATGCATCGATTAAAACCCTCAAACGCTTGTACCGAACATCTTAAAAATAAAATGCAAAATTTAGAAAACACTACTTGAAACATATTTTCATAAACACCACAGGCTATTCCACTGTATTCATTAACTGAATTATTTGTTTGCTCATGTCTGGAGGACACAAAACACACAGTGATACTTCATTATGGGAAGTCTTTCTTTAACCTATTGCTTTGCTCAGAAAAAAAGAACAAAAACTACCACTGCACTCACTTGAGATGACCAGAGTAGTTTCAGTGGAACATACAGAAGACAGTATATTGTTCAGATATTACTAACCACAAAAAAAAAAGATAAGAAAAGGAAACATACTTATGCACTGCATGACTGCTTTCAGTAACTAGCAAAACAAGATTATCTTCCTGAATGCAACAATTACGAAAAAAATACAGTTGAAGCCTGATCCAAAGACACTTCATTTATTACAGGAAGGTCATTTCTTTATTCCAGAATACTTACCTTCGACTTAAGCAAGTATTTCTTTTACACCTGCAGCGTGCTTACCTGTATGCAGCACCATTAAGCTCTGGATGAACAACTCCGGGATCCATGCTGGCCCAATGTGTAGCTGCAGTCAAATGATCTTTGTTAACACAGTTTTTCAGACTGTCTGGAATACGACCTAGGATGAAGCAAGGGAGAGGGAGGGACAAACAAATACAAAATTAAGGAGTATGATACATACTCTCAATTTATCCATGTTAAAAACAGTTATAAACATCTGTGTGTTTAAAATACATAAAAACACATTAAGAGATCATTTTTGATCCTCACTGCTCTCCTTTTGCCTGGGACTTAGTTGTTAATGTGCTGATTAATTTTTATTTCTCTGTCTCTCTTTAATATATCCTGTTCTTTATATATATGGTCTCAATATAACAATAACCACTAAGATAAATACTTCCCAAGAACCTGAAATTTGACTATATAGCATGGCTGTATATGTATTATTATATAATAATAATAAAATTATATTATTATATATAGTATACAGATACAATCCAGATTTTCTTTATGGCAGCAGGAATACTTCCACCTATTTCAACAGAAGATCAGTTGGAGCCTGTGTTTTTTTCTGACACCTGTTTTAATGTATCCCTTCTAAAGTTTAATCTTGCTGTGGATTTGCACACATGGAGGCAGGAAGAGTCAAGACAACCTCTGCTTCTGCTGGCAACAGTACTCCAGGAACACTTTCAAGGCCTGACCATTCTCCACCATTTAAGCATTCAGGCTCTTCACCTCAAACTTCCTATTGGAAATTTGATTAAAGACTTACTACTCTTTGCTTGCTTTTTCTATCCATCATCCTGGCCATGATGGGGCTGCAAAAAAAAAGACCTTTCACAGAATCTAGTTTATCTAGCAAACGCTATCAAATAGTTCTGCCTTCATGACCTGCACTTTTATGAGTAAAAATTCCCATATCTCCCATGCACAACCCAAAAGGGCTTCCTAGTCCAGGATTAGACAAGGTAAGGTAAATGCCCCAGCAGGAGTGCATTTCTACAATTTCCCTGATTAGAAATTGTTTTCTACTTTTAGCTGAAATATATAGCTACCTAATCTTCTACCAAAAATACCCATAAATTCAAACAGTATCTTTCTTTTTCTGATGTTTACCCTTCTCAGACATTTTTTGACTGCAGTCATCTCTTCCTCCCCATCCCTCTCAGCCTTTATTTTGCTGTAAGGCATGCTCTACTAGTCTCCCCTTGCAAAATATTATTTATTTTAAACTTATTTCGTAATGATATTTTCACTTGCCATGCTTGCCCTCTTATTTCTTCCATTATTGTTTTCAGCACTCCTCTTATTTACTATTTTCATGTTCAGGGATATTGCATCTTTGCTTATTGTTTTTACTTCATACCGCAGAACATCATTGACTTTTTTTGGAACAGCAGGACAAGTTAGCATTTTTGTCTTCAGCATGCATTGACTTATTGTACACCTTTTTCCAATTAGTTTCCCTCTCAACACCCTTTCTCCTCTTTGTTCCCCTGTGGCGTTCACATATTCAGCTTCATCCCACACTTCCTGTACCTTTCCTACATTTGTTTCACTGCAATTCATTGTCTTTCTCACCTCCCTAATGTTGGCCTTAGTTTGATCCTGCTACAAGCCATGTGCAAACACTGAAGCGATGACAGCTTCAACACAAATCAATGATTTAGATCGCTGATAGCACAATCTCAGACTTTAAGAAAATATAGGCCTCTCTTCCCAGGCACATACGTTTGGGCCATTGCACAATATTTAACTTAAAACTAGCTCTGTATAGTTGACTCCTGTTTTCAGATCTTAGCCCATTAATGCTTATTTGCACATCAATCATTCCCCAAGTAGCTATGGTATGCTGGTTTGTGCAATCTCTCCCAGAGCTATTTGGACACTTGTAATAGTTATACAACAGTTTCATGAATGTACTATTCGAGTTCTTCTGGAGGATAGGCACAAAGACTAATTCCAGGAAAAGGATGGTCAGGCTCTTCAGGTTACCTCTCACATAGAGAGAAATAGGCCTGCAAAGAGCAATTTGGATCAGGAGCTTTAGAGGTGCCCTTAATCACCATCCAGAGAATCCTCTTCTTTCTGCCCAGGCTATAAATGAAACCGAATCATCTAGCCTCTCTAGGCACAAGATCCAGGACAGGCTACTGCTACTGTTTTTTGTACAGCAGAGCAATGTGTTGGCACTGAACCACTCTCAAGGTGACACAGACAGCCCTTCACGTCTGCAGAGCATTCAGCCTATATTGCCAAGGGGAAAACAGCAAAGTCCTACTAAAGAGAGAACATTAGTGCTTAATGAATCATTTTCCAGCATGAAAATACTCCCTTTTATTTTAGGCTAACAAGGGATTCAAACCAAAGCCAAATGGCTCACTCTTCTCATTTTATTTATTAGCAGTGCATGTTCAAGACATAACTGTTTTTTTTCTGATGTGAACAGTTTACAATTACATGGTAGTTATACAACAAAGAGATTTTGTCCTTTAAAATGCCAGCCCTCCTTAGCAATGCTTCAAAAAGAGGAACATCTAAAAAAAAAGAGTACCTACCAACAAAAAACACTTTGTTTTGATGTAAGGATGAGTTGTGACTTAAGCCTTCCTTGGAGCAGCATGGAACTCCACATGCTTTATCTCCAAGTATTACAACCTTACCGACAGTGACATTTTAGACTTTCCTCTAAGACAAATTTAGATAAAATTTGGAAAAGAGAAAAGAATAATGGAAAAGAAACTGCTCGTGACAAGTTTGAGGGGACATCTATGAAAACCTATGGAAGATGCCAGCAGTATCTGGATGACTTGCAGTAAAATCCATCACATGGCTAGTATTTACAAGAAACAAAAATAAAAAGTTGTTTTTTTTCCACAGTTAAGCACATTTCTGTTATATGGAAAAAATATTTCTTTTGCACTTCCTGCCTTTTCTTTGTAATTGCAATGATCATCCAAAATTATCTGTTCCAGCGCCGACAACAAGCCTTGTATTTACTGGTTTCTATGTTCCAAATACTAAAAGCATAAACAAAACCTTAGTATGGTTCTTTTCAGCATCTTTCATGATTGAAGAATTAAAATGTTAAAACGAAAATACACATTTAAAGGAGATAATGAGGTGAGTTAGTACCTGTGATCGCCCTTCGGATCTCTCGTGCTGCTTCCTCCCGCATCTCAATTGAGGCTTGTTCACTATACCACGCTGCGTGTGGGGTACAGATCAGGTTTGGTGCATCCTTCAAGGGGCCCTGACTAAAGCTAAATGAAAATTTAAAACAAGATCAAATGACAAAAAAATATTGGGGGTGTAGGGGAAGGAAAGGGGTGCAGGGGGAGATCCAGAGGGATTTGTACATACATTCAGATCAATTTCTACAACAGAAAAGAATTGCATTTGTATTCCTTGTTGGATTTATTTTAAATTCCATCAATTAATTTAATACACTATTCATACGATAAATAAAGAGCAATCGCCTCTCATTGACTCAAAGGGTAGAACCTATGTAAAGTAGTACTAGCAGCAATATCAGCTTCTGTCCAATGCGCTTATTGCTAACTACAGCCACTGCCATTCCAGTACTCGTGCAGAAATGCATAAAGCAAGACCCAAGTCAATTCAGGATTCTTTGTCCATCCATCAGTTTTACTTTTATTGCTCTAACTTTGCTATGTCAAATGACATTTAGTCATTAAAAAATAAATCTAACAATTATTTGCACGTGTATTAATGATACAAGATTATCAATCAGCACCCTCAACTTTTTGATAATTCATTTATTTGTTCTGTAATTTAAACTATTTTTTTCTTTCCTGTTCTGTATAGAAACTCCTAAGAAAGAAGGAAATTTACATGATGGATTGATTTTCAGGGAAAGCAATGAATAAAGTGCTATCACACAATCAGAGTAAAAAAACTGAGAATAGTGGAAACTTGTTCCTCCTACCTATTTTCAGTTTTAATAATCTTATAGTCAGCTGCAACAACTGTAGAACAAATATTGTAAGACAGAAGTGTGTATTTAGAGTTGGTAGGAATTCATAAAATTATAGATTGCATTCGGAGTTTAATAAACATCAGAATATTTGGCAAAACTCTTGAATAAAGAGGTGCATGCTGCGATTGGATAGACATGCAGCACTGAAGCCAAAGGAAATTGTGGTTGTAATCCTGCAACTGAATCTCTGCAGATGGCATCTCCATGCAGTAAATGGGGCTTCCTACAGGTGCAAAGGTCTGCTTGTGCAGATCTGAGATCTGAATTGTGAAGAATGTATATCTCTGAAAGTCTCTTGAGCTGTTAGACTAGGGCTTTGCACAGCTCTACTACACTGTAATGACCACATTTAGAAGTACATGAATACAGGGTACGCATAAATAAAATTAAATATTTGTGATGTGGCATTGCGTCTCAGCAGATAATAAAAATTGTACCTAAAAGGACACTTGCTATTTTTTTTCACGTTCTATTCTCCCTTTGCAAGCTGATTCAAGAGAGACTGTTCTCTCTCCAGTCTTCACAAGCTGCCCTCAGGTCTTGAATCTGTTCCTCTACAAAACCTACATGGATGGTTTCTGTTAAAATTAACATTTCTCCCTGCCCAGACTGAGCATCTGAAAAAGGCTTGTCACATACAAGCACAAAGCTAGTGCAGTCTAGTCTCGTAATTCAGAAGTCAGGCTCAAAATTCCAGGACTTATCAACAAGGCCCATTTCTGTTTAGCAGTGCTGGTACCAGAATACCAATGCCACTTTGGGAGGGGTACATTTCTGCCTGGACACTGGACATGCTCAGTGTCATTCAGAAAAGTAAGGCCAGTGCTACCAGCTCTGCTAATGACAGCAGTTACTACTCTCCTGACAGAGAGAAAGCGTAAAAGAAAACCAGGCCTGAACTCTGACCACCTTTACTTTTTGTTTTGTTTTGTTTTGGGAACCTGGTATATGTTTATGGACTTCTTGCAGAGGGAATGTGGACAGAAATTATGCTTTTTCCTCCAGAAAGGTGTCATAAAGTACTTGTTTCTCACACCAAAGCTCAACCCTTTACCTTCTGAAAGCCTGTTCAGACATCAATATTAGTTACCTCTGGAGTTTCATCAATGACAAAGGAACACTTCCTCTCAAAGCCAGGACACAAAGCCGTGCCCAGCACTAGAACTTGTGTCCCTGACATTTCTACTGAATAAACCCATTGAATTTTTATTTTATTTTTAAAAAGGCATTAATCTTGGGTGTCATTTTTTCACTTCTGACAATATACACAAGCTCCATCTACTTTCGCATTAATCCAGTGCTGCACAGATTCATGTTGCTTTACTAAGGAGTATTTAGCTACCAAATGAAGGGAAAACTCATTTACTTGTTGCTGTTGATCGTATCATGCACTACGACTTAAAAATAAGAAAGTGAACAAAATAAAAAGAAAAGAAAAGGAAAAGCACCTGAATGGTTCTGACTCATGTACATCTAAGGCTGCCCCTCGTATCCTTCCTTCCTTCAGGGCCTGTGCAAGTGCTTTTTCGTCTACTAACCCACCTCGAGCTGTGTTGACCAGGAAAGCCCCTTGTCTCATCTAGGGAAAGTTAAAAACAAGAATGATGAAATAAAAATAAATGAAATAAAATCGTTGTGGCATTATTTTTTTACTCAAAAGAAGCATCCAATACAACAAAGGCTATTCAGCTGATTTAACCTGTAACAGTTGTCTTCCCTTTCCATTGGAAAGTACCACAAAATGTGATGCTTCTAACATAAAATGCTATTTCACAGCATTTAATAACCTTGTTTAAGTAGTGTCTTTTTATAGAAGCGTTGTTTCATATATTGTGCAGTAACATGATCAAAAGATACAACTGTGCATATGAAACGGACAGATCATTTTATGCCTTTTTATTCCACTGTGAAATTGCATGAGACAGAAACTACAGTACATTCTTAAACAAATTCATATTTTGTGGTTTTAAACTTTCACACAAATAAAAGCCTGTATGAATTTTTCAGAAAAATCAATGCTTTTGGATTTTCAAACACTTTTCCCCTTAGTTGCCAAAACACGGTAGACCTATGTTTTATTTATTGTTGTGACTTCAGCTTCCTCCTCCCCATAAGACTTTTGAAATAAAGGTCTAAAGAATTCTTACGTTATACAGTTAAAAGGCATGAAAATGAATTTGGTTGAGAATGCTGTGTGCCCAGGAGAGAAGCTGTGTTGTGCATTGTGCAGATTAGCATTGTAGATGACACTGTGTGGGGAGAGCTACAAGAATTTATACCACAATATATCCACAACATGAAAACAAAGTGGAAGTTTAAATAAGAGAGATGGTACGGAAAAAAAAAATCCTGCATCTTGCTTCCAGCCACCCTAATGCTTCATCTTTTACCAGTCATCTCATACACAGCTTCTGATCTCAGAAGCATTTCAATACATGAAGGTAAGCATATGAAGAGCAGGAACCATGATGAAGATGAATGATAAAAATCCCATTTTGAACTGACTCCATCTCCCACCATAAGAAGAAGAAAACTCCAACATTTTGACACCACATCAACTACTTAAAGCCTACACAGCAAACTGAAGCTTATGTAAATGGCTCCTTTCTCTGAAAGGGATTCAAAATGCCAAATTCATGAACAACAAGGAGGTTTGGATGAAAGTCAGCTACAAGAATTTTTTTTACATGAGATCATTGGATATATTAAACAATTAGCATGCATATGCTTGCAGTGAAGTTTGAAGAAAAAAAGAAAACATTTTACTGGCCAACTCACTAGCTTTCATCTGTCCCTGCCTCTCCCCATTTGCAGAGACTTGGGCTTATAGGAGAACATTTATTGGTCTGTATAGCAAAACCAAAGTCCATTTACAGTGGAATTAAGGGATACTTTAGTTTTATGCAATTAACTTGGGAATTTGAGCTGTGAGGAAATGGTGGCATGACCTTAAGTTGGTCTTGCAACAATAAAGCGTTCCTGACGGGAGCCATTACTGCACCTCCACTCAGTTAAGAAAGCTGTGAGAACTACATCAAATCTAGCACAGAAGGACTCACCAAGGAGGCAATCACACCTGCTACACAGACATGCCACGTAGGCTCGTGGGAGCTTATACTGACTTCCTATTTCTTGGAAATGGAAGGGTAATTTTGAGGTTTAAGTATAGCCTAGTGCGCTTTGAAGAACCTGAAAATTTTCATCAGCGAACCCTGTTAAAATCTTCTGTCCATCCATAATAACCTTAAGTTTTCATCTTCAGGATTATTTACAAAACTCTGAAGCTAGTACTAAGACAAGCCCAAATCAAACAGAACATGGACACGCAAATGCATTCTAGTGGGAATGAATTACGTGACTCACGACAAACCAGAAGGGTGGATGCAGCTGGAGGTGACCCTTTACAATGGGTGGAAGCTTGAAAGAGAATGTCACAGCTAGAACTGCTGACAGCTGTTAGTATTCACCTGCATTAAACCTGCAGAGCTGCTTTAAAAGCGTATTGTGTTTAATTGCAGCGTCATCTTTTCCAATTTGTAGAACTGAAACGATCTCAGTTTCTCTTAAGAGCACTTGATTACCATGGGTTCAAAAACACAAGCTTGAAACACTTCTCTGAGCTGCTCTGGGACTACAAGGCCAAGCATGACGGCTAGGCAGAACGTTGACTAATTAAAGGGAAAGGCCACTGGAAGAGAAGACTGGCACCAAATTTTCAAAGACATTTTAAGGCTAGGTGATTTCTGATTCTAAACAAAATTCAGGGTAAGACTTCAGGGAAATAAGTTTAGCTGGTCTAGTGGAAGGTGTCCCTGCCCAAGGCAGGAAGGTTAGAATTACATGATCTTTATTTAAGGTCCCTTCCAACCCAAACTATTCTGTGAGATGCACCATACTTCTCCACACATTGTTTAAAACTTGGTTATGACACAAACATGCAACACTGGGTAAAAGTGGCACGCGATGTGCTCTAAAAATTTCAGAGCAACTCTAGCATCTGGGAGCCTCAAAAAGCTGTTCTGCTCTTTTCAATAGATACTCAGAAGATCTGGTCTACACAAACCAAGCAATCAAGAATGATCTGAGGTAGTCAGATTTTCTGGTTTTCAGAGCTGGGTAACATTCACATTATCTGTTACGAAACAGAGTGCTTCATCCAAACTTTTATCCGAAGCAAAAACTAACGCTTTACCTAACACTTTAACCTAAGCTTCTAAATAAAGGACAAGTAGCAAGATAAATGCCTACGATATCCTTCCCAGTACAGGTTTTATTATATGCATTTCATTTCAGATGGTATCACTCACTTTTAACCTCTTTTGTTTGCTTCTCTGATTAATGCACTAAGCACTCTCCAGAGCTGATCCCATTTATACACCTCTGCTTAAAAACTTGCTGTGAGAGACTGGCCCAAGTTTCATGGCCTGCTACAGTGACTTCTGCTAAGCCTCTAAATGGTGCCACTGAATTCAGCGCAGTTCTGTTTGGGTTCAGATGTCTGGACATCTAACCATATTAAAAATATACATTGTAATGTATCAGCAGAGAAGAAAAGAGAATCTTCAGGGCAGGGCAACAGAGCTCAGCTGTCTGAGCAATCTGCATTTTACATTTCTGAAGTTTTGAAGTTTTAAATCCCAAACCCTGATTTTACATTGGGATGGGTCTGCAATGCCCCTGAACTCTCAAATCAAGATATGTGATATCATCAGACGTACGTGTAACACATTCAGGAATTGCTTCAGTTCTAAAGTTCAAGAGCAGTAGGTTCAAACTATTTCTCAGAAACCAAGCAACGATTTCACTGCAAAAAAGTGCAACTGTCACTGTAACCAACATATGCATATACTACATGTATAATGAACATAAAAATGAAAAATCAGTTACCGTATCATTAGGATTTCTTTCCTGTACACTATCTACATTTCCTACAGTTACCTACACTGAAATTGGAGTTAGAACCTGGAGATTTAATAAAAAGCTTACCGTTGAATTAGCCCGCAGTGGAGCAGTTCCTACACGCCTACATTCTGAAGTGATTTTAATATCACCTAAATATTTAGGGAGACTTTGGTGCTAATTCAAACAGGCCTAATTTTCCCAAATAATGCGATGCTGGAAATGTGATCGACCCGGGAAGCGCTCTGCAAGGCTGGGCACTGAGCACAGGGGGGCGGCATTTAGTCACAATCCCTCCGTTACGCCTGACCATCCCAACCGAGGGAGTGAGACAGAACTGCTACCTGCAAGTCTAGGTAAAGGAGGTAGCTAACAGAAGACAGAGGAAAAAAGTGCATAAACGCAACTTCATTCAATCTGAGCAACGTGTAAAAGAGCACATTATTTCCACAAGTGCAATGTTACTGAGGAAAACAGACAAGAAAAGCAACAATACACAAGGCACCAGCTATTTCCCAGTCAGTTATAAACCTGCTTAATCTCAACGTAGAAAAAGGGAAATTGCTTTCAAATGAGAATCTGCACGTTTACATAATGCAACTCTGTACAGTGTGAGCCACCGGCACCTGTGCGGGGGGCACGCACAGAGATCATTACCTGCTTTATAGTGAAGTCGTTAATAAGATGATGATTGTGTTCGTTCAAGTTGCAGTGCAGGGTAACACAGTCACTGTGGAACAGCAGGTCCTGCAAAGTGCTCACCCGCTGCAGTCCCAGAGCACGCTCCATGCCATCCGAGAGGTATGGGTCATAAAAAATCACACTGAAGCCAAAGGCTTTGGCACGTAGTGCTACTGCTTGCCCAACACGCCCTGGAACAAGAAAAGATGGAATGAGAACAGATGTGAAGCAGCTGGTGTAAAGCACCCTCATTCCCACTGCAAACACTTCCATCAAGTGATACCATTTTGCACAGCAACTGCAAGGGGATAAAACAGAGGCGTCTCCCATCCCACTCGAAATCCTCGTTTAGATGAGTAACGTTACGTCGGGACTGCTTCACACAGCCTTGCTCCAAACAAAGCAGGTCTGCACCTTGTGCAACCGGGGATGTGAAATGCCAGAAGATGCCACGTAATCTGCACTAATCTGTGTAATACAAGGGCCTGCCTGCTGGGCCTGTTTATGGTAAAACACTACTGCTTGTGAACACATCCTGCCAAGGACTTATTCTTACCCATGTCGGACCAGCTGGCTTTAATAAAAAGCTATAAAATTAATCCTCAAAAATGGATGCAATAAAAGATAATTTGTTTAATCTGAAGCTCAGTGATTCTCAGCACACAGGATCTCCCTTCTGCACTAGTATTTTCTTTCATTTTGAGTAACATCCTTTCAGCACTAAAATGCCTGTAAGAACCCCATCATTTGAAGCTTTTAAAAATTCTGTACCCATTTACTTAAATCATAAATAAATACAGTCCATCACACAGCACCTAGTTAAAGAAGAGTGCAGTACCATTCATCATTCACAACACCCTTAGCTTTTCCTTGTTCATCTTTCCTTACTGTCATATTACTTTAGAGAGCTCGTGTTTGAAATTGCTTTTTGGGCACGACTCCACGGAGATGTGTATCAGGAGGTGTGTATTTCCCTTTGAAACAGTACCAGTAAAACACAGAAAAGGAGCAAGTACATTGACTGAGTAAGGATATTTTGAAGAACGAGAATGAAAATTCTTCAGGTTAGAAGACTACAGGCCAGTTATTCACAGTAGGGTATTACAAATATTAGATAAAGACATTTCAAGAGTATCAGCCACTAGATAGACCATAATAATCACGTCTCATTTAAAAAGAAAAAAAGTCAACGAGTTTTCTTTTGTAACGTCTGAGCTTGCTCAAAAAAAGAACCGAATTAACACAGGGAAATCCTGTATCTTTCCAATTGTGCTTGAAGGGATTTCCCTCTGCTTTTCAGTTTCTCTTTCAAATAAACTTAAGAAGCCACAGGAAGAAAGGGTTTTTGTTGATCATTTAACCTGAACGCAGTTGTTCTGCAGTGCTTAGGAACAGATGTGCTTGGAATATTAAACAGCGTGTCAATCTGATGGGGGCTGTCTCCTTTCTTTGGGGACACCAACTTAAAATTCTCTTCAAGATATTTTATTTCAATACCTGCGTACGTGTTACTTGTTTGCTTTTCAAGCTGTTTTTTAAAAACATTAGTAAGACTACTTTCAGCACAAACACTATTGTTTTCAAATTTTGGCATGTTCACAGCTCAGGAAATCAGTCACACAACTGTAAACATTTTTTTTTTAAGCTAGCAGATCGCTTCTACTCTAGCTCCATTCATTTTCACATGCGACGTTCTGTCATCTGTTCTTTTTCACACTCTTTACAACGTTAATACCTGAGGGGATTCACGGCAGAGAAATTTCTTACAACAGCTTCTCCATTTAAAACTACACTTTCCATTCATCACAGCCTGGCCAATATACTAAAAACACTCTTAAATGTGCTCAGTTTCCTTTTAAAAGGCTCAGGAATCACATGGCCAGCATCGTCCTATTACAAGTACTTCATGGGATAAAATCCTACATAACTGACAATTCATATTTAGTCACAGTCCTTACACAAACAGACATTTGGACATTTGTAATTTGCCAATTCCTTTTAAACTGCAGTCAACTGCAAACCTCTGAGTTTTCTTTCTGCTCTGAAAGCCTTCTAGTACACGCGACTCTTCTGGGCACAAGGGGTGGCTAAAAACCTTCCTCAGCACTGCAAGAACAGAAGAGTTCAAAAAGCATCCCACCTTCGAGGGAACTTTGCTATGAATATTGAGACTTGGCTGCTTCCAAGGAAAGGTAAATTCAGAAATACAAAATATTAAGTGAACTTCTTGGTCTGTGGTAACTGAAGGACACACAAAATGCACAGCTGCAAGAAAGCAAAAAGCGACACAAGCCTATTTCAGAAATTAGGTCGTGGGTATTTCTGTTGTGTGTGTGTTTCTTATTTTCTTTTTTAATTTTTTTAAGAACCTTTATGAGCAGCAGTATGTAAGTACTTGGATGAGCAGATAGCTGGAGCTGGTTCTGCTGTAATGATGATTAAAAAAAAAGAGATTTCTATAAAGCTCTTGCAAAGCCCATTCATCACTCCGGTCAAACCAGAAGCATGAAGAGAGACACATGAAGAACTGCTGGATCTCCTATTGTTGGACCCAGCGACTGCCCCCCAGTGTCCCAGTTTGTAGGGTTTCTGATCCCGACCTTGACACCAACCTGATCTGAGCTTGACAATTACAGGAGCTGCAGCTGGCAATGATCCTTACCCAGCCCCTGGGCAAAGAGCCTGCATCTATGCTGGTATTACAGTTTTATTAAATGCCCTTGGTACCGTGGAAATGCTGATGAGGTGCCTGTAGACTTCCATGGAAATAAGAAGTGCTCACACTTAGCAGCTCTTTGCAACAGCTATGGGGAACGTGGGCAATTTTTAATCCCTCCTGGAGATCTCTGATACATGGCTTGTTTCATGGAGCGTGTCTTTTTGTTGGATCTCCTGGTGAGCACATTAGACGAGCTACTAGGACTGCAAGGGGTGCCACTTTTATTTCATGGCAATGACACCCAACTCAAACCTCACTGTCTGATACACTGATCAGTGCCTTGGCCAGCGTCTAGTCAGGATGTGGAACCAGTGAGACAACACAGCAGGTGAGGAAAGACAAACTGAGTGATGAATGCTGATTATGATGCGCTGTCAAATGTATCTGGAAGAATTTCACCTCTTCTGAGCGAGGAAATGCATTAGCTATTAGTCACCAGCATTTTTAACTGAGAAGGAAGAGGAAGGGAGTGTGATTTCACAGCCTTTGCTGCTGCAAAATCATCATTACAGCAGAACCAGCTCCAGCTATCTGCTCATCCAAGTACTTACATACTGCTGCTCATAAAGGTTCTTAAAAAAATTAAAAAAGAAAATAAGAAACACACACACAACAGAAATACCCACGACCTAACCGTTTAGATAAAAGGTGAAAAGGTAGCATTTTTTGCAGTGCAGGGCTTCCTATCCAAGCTTGCAAAGCTTGTGATGCATCGCTTGAAATATAGGACACTGGGTAGCAATAAAGACTAAAAGTGACAAAGACAGCTGTTTAATGATGTGATATTATTATTTATGTAAGGCTCAAAGAATCACACACTTCAGAAAGACAGAAAGAAACACAGGCTCTGCCCTGAGGAACCCAGAGGCTAACCAAACAACGGAACAATGACGGATGGTATCCAACAAGCACATGAAGGGGGCATTATGCTGTTGAGTCTTTGCTTATCTCCAATACAAGCAGAGGATAAGAGATGGGGTTAACTTTAAAGGAGGAGCACTGAGTAATAGGATTAAGCAGGATAGACCAAGTGTCAAAGCAGGAATATGCATGAGAGGAGGCAAAGAAAAGAGAGTGGGTGACGGAAAGAAAAAGGCAAGTGAGTCATGAAACTTGGCTAGACCAGTGGATAAGGAAGTGAGTAGTTGGAGCTCTTGAGCGAATGACATAGTCATTCCCTAGCGCAGAGATAGGCAAGAGCTGGGATGCTTATCTTTGGCAAAAAAATAATAATTACAAAAAAATGCCCAGGAACAGATGTGAAGGTCTGGACTGTGCTGCTGCAGCAGCAAAGTGATGCAGCTTAGGCAACCCACTGCTGAAGAGACCATGAGTTTAAGACAAGAAGAGCACAACATAGCTGGGGCTGAGATAAGGGATGATCTCAGAAGCGTGTTAACAAGAAAGGACAGAAATGGCGACCCTACACAAAGCTGGAGGAAAGAAGCAGGATTCAGGAACAAAAGATGAGAGCAGCTTTGTATGCGCTACGTTCACTTCATAGCCTCTTAGTGGTTCAGCTGCTCTGATGCTGACACATCCTAATAAGACAATTACAAACTGAGGCAAAACTACAGATGTGGGAAGAGGCCACTAGTAGAGAAATACAACCTAAGGGCAACAGTCTGTTGAACATGGTTGTAAATACACATTTTAGATTAAAACTAGAGATAGCTACCCTCTTATAGTGATCTGGAATAGGGAAGGGAGTATGTCACAGCCTAAGCATCTCAAGTGCCCAAATGCTAAACCTAGCATAGCTGTAAGGTTAAGACTTATTCATAACTACATGTCTATATAGGAGTTTGTTAGAACAGGAGCTCAGAGTCACAACACTGTGCATATTCAAACACATGTGCAAAAACAGGCAGTGGATGTGTTCAAAACTTTAAAACGTTCACTTTAAAAGCCGTGAATATTCCGTTGTAGGAAAAGAAATAGGAACAATCAAAGACTACAGAAAATTGCTGGTTAATAACTGCAACAGAAGTGTACCTTTAAAATCAAAATTTACTAGGCTTTTACGATACCATGCACACAAAAGGCATCTTTTTTTTAAAAAAAAAAAAAAAAAAACAGAAACAAAACAAAGGCAAAAAAAAAAACCACCCTCAGCACCTCATGCAGCATTACATACATACTGGCAATCTGATTATCCAAATTGTTTCTCTATACTTTCCAGTCATTTGCAACAAAAACAGCACACAGAAAACTCATTTAAGAAATTCAGTAATAAATGAAGGCTTTTTTCTCAGCTCAGCCTGGAATTAAAGCGTAACACAATAAACACAATGCCAACAGGACAGATGTCTCCAGCAAATTAGCACATAGCATGTAAGCGAAGACTTAAGGTTCAAAAACTTGATGCGTATTTCCATTTTTAAAACACCGCAGGTGATTTGTCTATTATTTATGTACAGATGCTGTGGCTGCGAGTGCGACAATCGTGTTTAAATGAGGTGCATTAATACACGGGTATAGATTTGAGAAAGCAACTTCACAACTAACTCCTTGAAAGTCACATTTTAAAGGCAGTTCTTTAAGTGTGAAGACGCTTTCTATTGCCTTGTGTACTCGTTCAAATGAGTGGTATGTAATGCCAAGCATTTTCAGATTCCAAAAAGTAAGAGTTCATGGCTTGAGATATTTGACAGCAATGCGTAAGTGGAACAGTCATTAAAATATGATGTCCTGTTGTCAAAATCGTATTACTAATTCCTGCGGAT
This sequence comes from Nettapus auritus, assembly GCA_011076525.1. Classification (NCBI taxonomy): domain Eukaryota; kingdom Metazoa; phylum Chordata; class Aves; order Anseriformes; family Anatidae; genus Nettapus; species Nettapus auritus. Next base: position 90,370,518 of record CM021768.1, on the reverse strand, counting down.
GAATACCATGGCAATTACATCCACAGTCCATCAGATCTTTGGTAAGACAAGCACATGACTGAATAATTTTTATATAGAAACTGACTTGCTTGTTTTTCTTCTCTGCGTCTCTAACAGACAGCAATTAATTCATCTCAAGCAAGCTTGTCCATCTGTTAGATGCCGAAACACATTTAGGGACATTCAGAGAGGTAAGTAGGTGATTTTATTAGGTCTGGAAGCATTTCAAACTTTCTTGTGTTTATTTCTCCTCTCATTTGAGCTGAAATACAGATTCAGATGCAGCCCAACCAAATGCAAGAAATAACTGCTCTGCAGGCTGTTACTGCACCAAGCACTTTTCAGACATATTAAAAACAGCAACAGGAAAACAGCACAAACAGAACCAGATATGACAACAAACAAATACAACAAATACATGTGACAATGGGTTGGAGTAGCAGGATCCTTGTCCTGGAAAAGGGAAGCGATGGAGTCGTACAAGCAGCGTGCCTGACACCAGCAAAAAGATGTCCAGAAGCTCAAAGAACTGAGGAATATCAACAGCAAAAATTGCAAAAATAGTTGTCTGAGGGAAATGATGATGCCTATAGGGAAAACATTTGAGAGATATAAACACCGGGAACGAAGTGGTATTATACAGAATGCTTGGCATGGAAAGGAGTGAACTAGTGTTGTTTTAACAGCTCAAATCCTCATAATTTTTTTTAAAGCAATGGGAGGCATGGAGTATTAAACCACCTCACCAGCCAACATACCTAATCCAATAATGCCCAAGGTCTCCCCTCTGATCCTGGCAGCTCCAGAAGCCACTTCCCGAATCTGTTCGACGCTTTGTACTCTCGTGCCTTCTCGCAGCGCCTGGTGAAGCCAGGTGGTTCGTCTGTACAGGTTCAGAATGTGGCACATGGTAGAATCCGCCGTCTCTTCTACTGAGGCAGCTGGCACATTACACACTGCAATCCCTGCAAAGAATGAGTGGAAAGGATACCAGGTTGCCACAATATTTCTTACTTCTTCCTATTTGATGGCCATTCAGAAGCATGATGTTTAAATTTACAGGTATTTATATACCTAGTTTCTGACTGCAATGACTGACACAATGCACGACAAAACAGTTCGTAGATACTTGTAAAGGTTTTATTCTGATTTTTTTTTAAACTTTTGTTTTTCCAAACTAGGGCAAACAGCAACCAGACTACTGAAACCACAGAAGTATATGAGATGTTAGGCAGCTTAATAACCAAGCTGATGTCTTAGTAAGCATTTTACATGCACACTGGGCTACGTGCTTTGAATAGCAGAAGGAAATATGCCTTTCTCTCAGCACAAAGCCAGTAAGGTTGAAGATCATCGTTTACATTTTAATGTTGTGAGGTACTTTCCACTACCGAGCAGACACCCTCCCAAAAGCTATCTATACATTATAAAAAAAGATTAATTAAAAAATGAAAGCAACTCTTACAAACCTTCATGGGATAACTATTATTTCCAGTACATATATGGGTAGTAACAACACAGGGAGGAACGATCTGTTTCTTGTTGCACATGGGTTTGTGCAGTTGCTACAAACAGAATCCAAGTCCTTCCCTGGTCCTTCAAATTGAAGAGAGAACCCATCTAAATATCAATACAGAAATACAAAATCTGCTTCTGCATGGTATGGAAAGATCATGCAAAAGTTCAGCTATTAGGAAATGGACTTAACAGTTGAAAAAGGCTAAGATCAAGAAGAGAAAAGACCATTACAGATTTCCACAGACAGCTGTGGAAGGTGGACTGATCCAAGACTCACGATATTCCATTTTTACTTCAAAAACCAGCTCAGGCAGCCAGCAAATGTAATTGCGTGTCAGTCACCCCATTCTGTTTCTCTTGTATAAGCGTGTACTTCCAGTACACGTACAGCAGTGAAGCAAAATGTTTACTTGAAAAAGTTTGTGTCCTTTCTATTTACTGCATTCTCCCTGTAATCATCAGCTCCCACTAATTTTTCGCTCTCAATCCTGCTGACTGAGATCACAAACAGCATACGGTATAATTTCACGGTGGAGAAAAAAGTGTTTTGTGTACTAAAAAAACACCCTAATACTGTTTTCACTGTCTAGTTGTTTGGGTTTTACATAAATAAGTATTCAGTGAGTCCTCAGCTAACACCACTATATCTTGTGAAGCAAGGAAGAAAACCCAACATGCTCTTCCATGAGAGTAATAACAATAATCTGACAAATAATAAGCTTATACCCCATTTATCTATGTTTTCCATTCAAATGCCTTCCTTCTTTCTACAGCCAACAGAAGGAAGCTGCAGAACTATTTTTCTTTTCTCTGCTGAGTCACTGCTCTATAGACTTACACAAAGATGAAACAGCATCATTTGCTGGATTATTAACCTTGGCAGTCTGCTAACATCAATGGCAGTATGAAACTCACGGTATTTTAACAATGAAAAAAGAGACTGAAACATAAAATCCCTTCAAGTGCATCACATTAAACAGCTGCATTTGTTTATACAAAAGGTCTTTTTCATGAAGCAAAAATGCAGGTTTTAGATAGCAAAACAAATTCAATAAGCATGTATCCTAATGGCTGGCATCAACAAAAAAATACTTTAAAAGGACCTTTTAAGGTCCTTAAGTTATATTACATATGTGGGAAGCTAAAGATTCAACTCACCTTACACCTTCCTCCCTGTAAAAGGTTTCCCCTTTTATGGAAAAGGGTGAGGTAATTTCTCTCATAAATTGTAGAAATTTCTTATTCTCTATTTTCCCCCACCTTTAAAACCAGCTAATTTCTAAAAGGCAAAGGCATGGTAAACCACAACAAGCAGCTAGACAGAGACAATGATATAAAGAGAAGAGAGATTTCATATAGGAAAAGATAACGTACTCTTCTAGTTTCTCATATCTAGCTGCTTCGGTGCTCCTTTCCCATTCCCCACTGCTTTCAGTGATCTTGTGCACAAGTTCAATGCTGAAAAACTTGGGAGTCAACTGGTGTTAGCTTTCACTCCCATTTCACTTGCATCCAGTTACAATTACAACTTGTACATATGTTCTACTCAACAATTAATAAACTGAAGAAAAAAAAAGAACAGATCTTCTAGCTTTTATTCAAGAAACATCTGTTTGCATCCATTTCAAGAAGAGTAAAAGCACTAACATGAAAATAATACTTAATGGGAAAAACTGGTAACAACTCCACCAGCAAGCTCCCTGAAAATTACTCCAAAAGTTACTATGGAATTTCAGGAAAATGTCATACTTTAGGGTCCAACTGTATTTCAAGACTGAATCAAAGCCTTTTCCAAAGAGCAATTAACTCTCAGGTTACCTCCTTGAGATGCATATTCGAGGAATGGAAAGGGATTTGTCCCAGTAGCAATGCATTAGTATCTAATTCCAACCATTTGGCCCTAACTACTAGGAGAGATTTTACATTGTAAGCCTTCCAGCATTTACTGGCTTTTGAAAGAGTGGACTATTGTATTTTGTAAATACTGGAATGCACAAACGGGATGGGTCCTAACTGTGTACCTCAGCCTATTCACAATGTGATTCTAGGAAGGATTAGGCATGTGGCGTTTACCATGCCGTATGAATGAGACTGTCCCAGGCCTGCTATACTGTGGCTTGAATCACAGAATCATTAAGGTTGGAAAAGCCCTCCAAGATCATCTGGTGTAACCATCCCCTACCACCAATGTCACCACTAAACCATGTCCCCCAAGCACCAGGCCCAACCTTTCCTTGAACACCCCCAGGGACGGTGACACCGCCAGTTCCCTGGGCAACCCGTCCCAACGCCTGACTGCTCTTTCTGAGAAGAAATGTCTCCTCATTTCCAACCTGAACCTCCCCTGGTGCAACTTGAGGCCGTTTCCTCTAGTCCTATCACTAGTTACCTGCGAGAAGAGGCTGACCGCCAGCTCCCCACACTACCCTTTTCAGGTAGTTGTGGAGAGCTATGTCTCCCCTGAGCCTTGCATTTGAATTGTAAGTGTGGGTTACAATCCAGCATGGAGACCTGCCCACACATCCAACAAACCTGTGAAGATTTTCCTCTCATCAGGGGTTCTCTACACAAATCATACTGATGGCTCTGGGGTTTTGGATCTATACCTAGGTTTTAGGGCTTTGGATCCAGGATTTTACCCCAGGGCAATCTCTAGATACATAACATGGTTTCTGGGGCTCACAAGTCAGGCACCAACCTTTGGCACTACTTGAGTAAGCAGGAACACAGCCTTGTGCATGCCTTCAGATCTTTTGTTTTGTTTTGTTTTGTTTTTTTTTGTTTGTTTTTAATAGAAACTCATTAAAAAGTTCTTAGCCTCTGCCTGTTGTGCAAACTACGCAGCCATTAGACACCAGTGATTATTCTACTTTCTTTTACTGATAAGCAGACCCACATTACACCTGCTCACTACATCAGTAGGGCTACTGGTAGGACTAAGCACTGTCACACTTATTTGTTTCCAAGATCTTCATAATGGGAAACATATTTATTATTGAAATATGTTAGATTAGATATTTGGAAGAAATTCTTTACTATGAGGGTGCTGAGGCACCAGCACAGGTTGCCCAGAGAAGCTGTGGATGCCCCATCCCTGGAGGTGTTCAAGGCCAGGCTGGATGGGGCTTTGGGCAACATGAGCTGGTGGGAGGTGTCCCTGCCCATGGCAGGGGGCTGGAATTAGATGCTCTTAAAGATTCCTTCCAATCCAAACCATTCCGTGATTCTATGATACCTGATATTAGAAAAGAAACAAGAAAATGTATACATCGATTTCCAGTGGTACAGTTTTACCTGTAGATTATAGGTAATAGATAGGTTACCCTAAAGTAAACAAAGTATAAATCAGACTTTTTTTTTTTTTTTTTTGAAGCAGTGAAACACTAAGCAATATCTCTTCATAGTTCCAGTATCTAAATTTATTCTGAAGCTGTAACAACTGATTCTCCTATAAAATCAATATTTCTACTTTATGGAGTGCTTTAGTACTAAATCTCATGCATCATAAATAAGTCCCAGACAGTTGATAATGATCTCATTTTTTATTCAAACAGTAGTAGTTTTCCATGCTGATGGAACTGTATTTTGTGATTGGACTACAGTAGGCAGTAGTTAAAATACACAATTGGGGTAAAAAAAAAAAAAAAGAAAAAAAGAGAGGAAAAATTATGGCCTTACTCCTTGGATTTATCTTGAACAGGCAGATTGTCATCCTGTCACAAAGCTATTAATATTATCACTTAATTAACTAATGCTAATATCTCCATAATGATTTTTAAACACTTTGATGAGAAAATTATACAGCTTACATACTATGTTAGTATAAATTATACAGAAAACATTAATGCAAAGACTTAGATGCTATCAAATTTCTGGAGGCAAGTATAAGATGTAAAACAATGTCTTTAATAGTCATACCTAAATCTCCAGCAGATTTGATGTCAATATTATCAAAACCGCTGCCAATTCGGACAATTATTCGAAGTGCTTTAAATTTCTCCAGGTCTTCTCGTGTTAAAGTGATAGTGTGATACATCAGTGCACCCACTGCTTCATTTAGTACCTACAAGTAAAATGGGAGAAAAAAATACTTATTTTTCTTTCATAGGATCTCAGCCTAATCATGTATACAAATTTTCAGGTATAAAAGACTGTAAAAGCATTAAACCCAGGTCTTTTGTTTTAAAGGTTAATTACCCAAGTACGTTCCAGCCTCTTTTTTCCATCTGATATGTCTGTCCCAGCATGATGAAACTAGTTTTAGGAAGAGCTAAGTGACCTGTATTTGTGTTCTTATTAAGAAGGGAAGATCTTCTCATTTCACATAAGATACTTTGCAATATTGGACCCTAAATACAGACATTACCAGACGGCATCCGTACATGCTTCCTGAAAATACATGGGAGCAAGCACTCAATTTAAACAGCAAGTATTTTTATGCTTAGGCAGCTGACATTCAGTTTTGAGTGGAGTAGCAAGGCAATCTCTTCCCCACACACACAGTGGTACAGACATTCACTGTCCTATTAAACCACTTGATACCTGAATAGAAAACATTCAGTAATCATTACAAAACCATTGGACAACAGAGACTGAAATCTGTCAATTTATACACAAAACCAAAGTGTCTGTCCCTCAGCTTACTGATGCTGAAACACTCTAAGCTCTCACAGATGGAAAACTGAAGTCACAGAAATTGGCATAAGTAAGATTATCCACAAAAATTAACACCTCTAAGAAGTAAGAAATTGTACCAAGACAGAAATATTGCAAAGGAAAAACCTTGTGAGCAAAAATAAACTGACAGGATCATAAAGGTTTGAATATCTTTCAAATAATGTGAAAGCACATCCAACCTACTCAAGAAAGATTAAAATGAGGGGGTGTGAAGGGGAAGAAAGGTTAGCACGCAAGGCCCAGGAGTTTTCAAATTCTGCTAACAAACAAGCCATGAAACTGCATGTCACCCAGCTGATACGAGTTTATTGCTCAGAAAGCAGAACACATTTTCCTCTGTATGCAAACTGGACTGTTTCACTTCTTCAAAACACTTCTTTGTTTCCACCTTCAGTGCGCTACCTAATAACCTAAAAGTTCTACAAGATACAAACCATGCTCTCATTTCATAATCTAAGCTAGCTGCAATGACTTCATGGGGTTCCTGTCAAGCACTTTATGTGAAAGTTTTGTGGAGGTTCTACATTTCTTATTCGATAGACTTTTGGGCCTGGTGCATGCACAGATTCTATGAGCTGAGCTACTTAAGACCATTTTCTAGTGTAAGGAGAAATTACACCACTAATCAACATAAATAATTTCAAAAAACCCTACTATGGCAAAACATGATCTCACAAAAAGCATTTTAACTCCCTGCTGGAACCCAAGATCTGAAGCAACAATTAAAAATGTTTACATACACAAAATATTTTAGAAGCACATATAAACAAAATCCATGAAAATAAAACTGCTCTTTACTTAATATCTCATAAACTAATCTATGATATTTCAACAGGTGCCCCCGGATTGGTAACCCCAGCTCTAAGTCAGATGAAGACCAGGATCCTTTGAGCAGAATTTGGATTTACTTGTAAGATGAAGAACTACAAGAAAATTAGAAATGACACAGCCTTGAAGAATGTGGCCACAACATAATTCAAAGAACAGCTGTAGGCTCCGATGCTGTAAACAATTATATGCACACAAAACTCCTTGATTTTAATGGTACAAACAAGTCCTTTGGAGATTACAGCTAGCAGTCACTAATCAGCAAGACTGCACTCATCAGAAAGCATTTACTTGAGCTGCTACAGACAGGTTTAAAACACAGTTTATTGGTTTTGCTTCCACAGTGGCATTGTAGCTGGTGGGGACTTCCCACAGCACCAAGCCCATGTGCCTGCTGCAGCCTGCACCTGAAACAGTCCTTCTTGTAACTTGACCAAATGCTCCCGTAAAATGCCTTTAGGTGTTTTTTTTGTTGGTGTTTTTTTTTTTTTTTTTTTTGGTATTTATTTTTTGGTCCCATTAATCCCTAAAAGAAGATTGTTCTAAAATCTCCCTGTTCCAACAACACAGAGCTTTCTTCTCGTTTCCAGCCCCAATTTATTCATAGCCCAGCTTGCATCCATTTGTTCTAGTGCCAGCATTGGCCATTTGCTCCAACCATACTTTGTCTCCTTGGTGTTTACAATCCAAATTTATTTATAGACAACGATGATATCCCCTGTCACAATCTGGCTGCACTTCGCAAGCCTAGTCCTTCTAGGCTTTTCTAAGATGACATCTCTCTACCCCTTGGCTGGTCTAACACTTCTGCGCTGTGCTCATACAAGCCTAAACTCAACTCCCCTGGGGTGACCAGAGCTGCAGGCACAGTGCTATTTGAGGTCTCTCTCCGTACTCTGTTACACCAACACCAGTACTGTCAGCAACCTGATGGTTACTGGAGAGCTCTCCTAATGAAGTCTCGCCTGACCTGTGTCTCCGCATGGCCAACGGTGCGCTGACAGCCGATCCCTTGACTAAAGCACACTTCTGAATGCTTCCCTTCCTAACGCATGTCTTATTTCACACTCCCAAGCTTCTAGCAGGGCTTCCTTCTCCAAGTCACAACCCCAGGTTTTAGGCTGTTGCCTGAATGTACCTCTTGCTCCTTGTGACATCCTCCTGGCCCTCTCCCATCAGCCACGTTCTCCATTCTGCCTCGTCACCACATCATCTCCCTTCCAGGGCTGTGACCCAGGAGAAAACACCCTTTGCTCGTACGTAACCTGAAGTAGTTTACAGCTTCTGAGAGCCCACCTAAGTCTTCTGTGGCAGGCAAACCCTTCCTTCCCTGCTCTCCATCTCAAAAAGGCCAACGGGGCCTGTGTTTGTGTGCACAGAGCTGCTGCTGCTCTGAGAGCCGCGTTAAGTAGGGGATGAAAGACAGCTGAACTGGCTGAGGCATTTGCGCTTTAAAATCAGCGTTTCATCTGGGAATTTCACTTCATAATCTGACGTTTTATTAACTCAGCCAGACAAGACTGTAATTTGGACTCTTAAGATCTCTAGCCCGTTCTCATTACACTCTATTGTGGGGCCCGTTCAGGTTATGGCTTGGCACTGGAAGGAGACTGAAAAATATTTGGAAGTTTGGGAATGTGTTCAGTGAAAGGAAAAATATTTTTCAGCTATGGCTTAATGCTGACACTAGCCATTTCCACACTCGTTACCCACCATATGAGATATGTAACAAACAGATGCACATGACAAATCTTTTAGGATTTTCTTTATAGTGTTTGAACTTCTAGGATTATGGACCAGTTAGCGAGGAAATGCACTGCCAAAATATAGTCTCTTGGTATTGCACATTATCTTGCATCAATTTATTATGCTACTGCTTTTTGCAGCTGGCCATGTGATCGAAGTACAATAAAAAGGGGAAAAAATAGAAAATCTGAAGTTAGAAACATTCAGCATTGATGACTTAATAACACCACTTACAGATTTAAAAAAAATAGAGTTTCTGTACTTTGCTATTATTTTTATAAATTATATTCTCAGCCATTACACGGTAAATGCACATAAGGAAGTCTCAAAAGCTTGCCAAAGTGGAAACAAAACTTGAACTAAATCTGAGTGTAACACAGGAAACTGAAATCCAACATAAGTGTAAGCAGTTCTGGCAAATCTTTAGGAAACAATTGCACATAGGAGTAATTTACTGATCATTTATAAAAGTACACCCAGGGGCAGATGCATAAGAGATGTTGGGGTTGTGTGTGCTTTTTCATAGTTCCCCATAATGCACTCAATCAATGCAACATTCACCAAATTCTAGTACAACAACTCTATTACTAAAATATCAACTCCTGTCAATCTGAGCAAGATACAAACTTAACAAGCAAGCAATTTCAAGTATGTGGCAGTCAGACAACACTCTTTCAAGATCCCCTGCATGAAAAGGAAACAGGCAAAATTTGACAGAGAACAAGCAGAGGTAGCTGCGTACCTTCAGCAGCCACTCCTGCTTTCTTCTGACTACAGCTGTGCTTTTCGGGAAAAAAGGATCTGAGATAAAAGTTGAAACACAGGACATGAGTTGGCTTCCTTCTGTTACCAAACAATTATGTAGACCATCTGCATAATTTTTATGCCTTCAGTTACTGACTTACTTCCAGGTGAAGCTACAGCTTGTTGAAAGCCTTTTTCATACCCTCTTCAACGAGCTGACATCGTTTCCAATCAGAACTGTTCAGACAGGTCTTTCTGCTGTTCTTCAACCTCAAAATGACTACTTTGCTTTCACAGTGTGCCAGGTCTCCAAGGCTCTTAGAGAACTGATGACACTGTAGTAGGAGACATTTCTATTTCAAAGAGCTTAACAGATCTTGAGCAGCGAATATTGGATGTTGAAATCCTTTTAAAACATTTTCCTATTTGTTTTTTATTTCACCACCAGGCTATTTTAGCCATCATGCCAAATGCCACACGGTCACCATTACAGCATACGCGCCTCATGATTTGGAGAAGAACTTAGAATCTTGAGTATGTTACAAAAGCATAAATATAACATGGTAAGAATGGAACAGCAAGGTATTTTCTTCTTCAGTCATCTAAACATACACTACTAGTTTTCACTGTGAAAGACTGATCTCAAAGGCTCGCAGATCAATCCAGAGCACAAAAACGTAACACAGTACATAAAATACTAAACTACTTCAATGCAGAGAGAGAATACATTTATAAAATACACACAGAATGACAATATAGCCTTATTTTTCTAAAACCAACCTCTTGGAAGTCATCACTAGAAAGTGATCTATTTCATCTGTCTCTAGAAACACAGGATACTGCATTTCTTGAGCTTGGATTTTGCTGTGTCATCGCCAGTTAAAATGCTCTAGTGTCACCAACAGACTTGAGGTATTTTGCACATCGATGTAGACAATGTACTCAAACTGAGTAGAACTTGTATTATCTGACTTGCAAAAAAGCAGCAATATGTCAAATTTGTGATCGACACTTGGTAACACAGAGGAAAGCTGCAGCAGGCTTGCAGCTGCTCGCTAAGTCTCACCAGAACACCGTGAAGGATCCATTGCAAACTAATGCAGTTCAAACTAAAAATAAAACCCAGCATGCTCAACCAGTATTTAGTTTGTTGGTACAAATGCAAGATTACAGCTTCACTACTGAACAAAGAAGAACCTGGAAAGATCATCTTACCTGACCATTAATAAAATAGGAACAAATCAAAGACTCATGTGAATGACAGCAGCAATGCTTGATTTGTTTGCATCAGTTTCAAAACATTTCTTCCATTATGAAAGCTCTTCAGCTCTTCTTTGAAAGAGCCTTAGATAACAACTGTAATGACTGGAAATGCTTCTACAAGTAATTCCTAGGTACATGAGTGACTGAAAATTCCTCGTCCTACACCACTGACCAGGAAGTTCAGCTTTTAAACATTTATATTTAAAGTAAAAATATGGCAACACAGTATCCCTGTGAAGGTGATTTCATTACCTGCTTTTAACAGGAGTCCAGAGATTTAATGCATTTTAACTTAAGCACTTGTAAGGCTGGAATATAGATTTATCATCCAGGCTGTATTCCCACTTCCCACTGAAAACCCTGGTCCCTCAGATTTTTGCATAGCTGGGCATCTGCACGAAGCAGTAAACCCAGTCAGAAACACCGCCCACCCCACCCTCCATCCTCCAATTTTTCCTCCCAAATGATTTGAGAAAAGATGTAGGAAACCACATAATTGCAAAAAAAACCCCACACAGAACGAGAAAACATACACAGATTCACATAAATTGACTTCTTTCCAGCATATGCATTTTGTTTTAAAACCATTCCTAGTCAACTGTTCTTCCTATCTTTTTAAGTTTGCAGGGATAACTATTTTCTCTCTGCTTACCTTAGACTTCTATTACCAGAACTTGCATATTATTTTTACGTTTAGCTCTATGTAGCTGGAAAGTGTACTCTATATATACACAGCAGAAGTCAGAAAGCCTTAAGAGTAAAGAAAATGAACTCCCAAAATCTCTCTCAGGCAATGCAAAGACCTCAAAGGCGTGCTCGAGTCTGTGATGCCTGCAAGGGGAGGCAAAAGAGGGAGAAAGAAGGACCAAGGCTGCCGGAATGAGAAGCACTTGCTGGGGAAGCTGCCAGGGAGGGAGGAAGAGCAGCAAACTGCAAAAGGCACTCAGAGGGAGAGGGACTGGGGGGGGGTAGAAAAGGGGGAGAGAACAGGGCACAGGACAGTAAAAAGGCAATTCAATCTGGAATGAGGAAGGAAGCAACCTAATTATTATTTATATATGATTGTGAAAAAGAAAAGACAAATTTAACGTAACAAGTAACTTTTATTGACATTAATATGATACCTGTTTAAAAAATAAACCAAACACCAACATCTTAAAGTGGATTTTTACCCGAAATGACTAATAACTCCCCTGATAGGATGCAGATAACCCAGTTCCCAGTTACCACCAACTCCCCATGATACAGTCTGACAAGCACAGTGCTCAACTTCACAGAGCCATAAATAGTATTTATAATAAAAGAGAACCTAGAAGGCAAAGTTTAAATGCACACTGTGTCCTCTCAGATGCAAATACCTATGACAGTCCTGAAAACAAACCGCTTTCTCTACTGCAGAGGGACTGAGGGGGTGTCAGTAAAACCTTATGCATGAAAATTTCTGAAGAACTGCAATAAATGTCCTCAAGTACAAAGTCATTTCAGTACTTTGGGTCACTCTCAGTAAATGTCAGTATTCACTTAAGCACTGGCAGCCTTTTCAAAGGAATGAAACATAGCCTCACCATCCAACTTGCTTTCCAAAACAGCAGCACCAGCAGTGAATGTTTTGACCTGCGACGAAGCAGAGTCCTAATACATGTTATTATTTATTTGTGACCTTAAGCAAGTTACTTATTTTCCATACTTTAATTTCCTCAGCCATAAAAGAGAATGACAAATAAACTCTGACATAAGGAAATCACTACAGAACTGAAGTTGGATATTAGGAAGAACTTCTTTACTGAAAGGGTTGTTAGGCACTGGAATGGGCTGCCCAGGGAAGTGACTGAGTCACCATCCCTGGAGGTCTTTGAAAGACGTTTAGATGTAGAGCTTAGGGATATGGTTTGGTGGAGGACTTGTTAGTGTTAGGTCAGAGGTTGGACTCGGTGATCTTGGAGGTCTCTTCCAACCTAGATGTTCTGTGAAACTCAGGCATTACCCAACCTGATGAAAACTTCCCTTCATTAGCACACATACTGAGGTATAACAGCATTTGCTAACGTCCTGCTTTTCACCCATACAAGCGGCATTCAAATCCTAATTTCTTTTCCTCCTCACTGCTTGTGTTAAGATCTCTCAGCCTCCTTGCTCCTCTGAAAAAAAGTAATCAATGTGGTTTGCCGGTATCTGTTCTCAAGAAACTACTACCCAACCTCCTTTTTGTTTTTTGTTTTTTGTTTTTTTTTTTCCTCTTTATTTCCTTTGTTTAGTCATCTTAAAACAGAAATGTAAACTACCATCTTGTCCCTGAAAGCCTCTTACATCCAGCAAAAACCCCTCTTGGTTTCCAAAACGTTTACTGCCCAAGTGCTGACCCCTCACTTCCCTGTGATCAGACATCACCACGCAAGCCGAGTTAATGCCAGATCTAGGCAAATTAACAACTATTATCTAAAATCTGCATCTTAATTAACTAGGCAATGCGGTTTAGAACAGCCAGGAATATGCATTACAAATCTACAAACATTTTAGATGTTGCTTTAAACATGCAACTTCTAATCTTAAAGCTTTTTCTGAAGATTAGGACACCGTTTCCAAATAGGGTATCATAAAAGCAGGACGAAAATAAAGGTATTTCTCTCCTGTACCTCAAACATGGTTTGGAAATAGTCATTTTTTCACTGCAAGTGAACAAGGGGAGTAAGAAGTGAATGCTTTTCACGTGGAAGTAAGCAGTGCTCAGCACTTCATTAAATTGATCTACGTTCTATTACTTTAACAATATGAAAATGGATTAGGGTTTGTGATTTTTGTTGCAGAAACCTATCACCTGGCAAACACTTTGTAAACTCAAATATTTTTGGACTTCATGACCCTTTTGACTTGCGAAAAGCTGCATTATGACAACATACTGGTTGCTAGTGAAAACACATTTTCCAGATAAATTACTGAGTTCGCTAAGAATGAATTGGTTTGATATGATAAGAAGCAAAGGAAGCAAGCTTAAGCATATGCGCTGAATACACTCTTGTGAAGATCAACAACAGATTACCTGTTACTCATCAGGTTTCAGTTACTTTAAATACTCTTCCAAAGCTACATTTTGAGATGCACGTGCTGACTTTCAGTCTCAAGATCTGAAAAATTCATTTACTGCACACCACTGATAAGAGAAAATATTTAGTGTTTCTAAGGAAAGGCAATCATGTCACTCAGGAATTCCCCAGCCTTGCTGCATCAGAAAAAAAAATGATGTTGATTTCAGTAAACACAGCAGAAGAACATACAGATGGTGCAGCTGTCAGCATTCACCTGAAGAGCTGACTGCTCTTACCTACCACAGGAGTGAAACAGCATTTATATTGTATTTATATTATATTGTATTCTCTGCCTGCTATTTAGTCCTTGTCACTAGAATCCAGCTATTTCACATATCACATTTCTGACAATGGCATGAGACAGGAAAACAGCAAGATAAAAAACTTTTAAACATGATGAAAAATAGACAAGACAGAAATAAATGATTGTATTACATTTTAATTCTGGAGATGTAAAAATGAGAGAAAATGCTTGGGTTAAGTATTTTTTGAATGAAAGAACAGTATTACACTTATTGTTATTGGTTTTGACCCTTACAAATCAACTGTTTTTTCAAAAAATAGCATCTCAAATTACTCATGAATACAGAGAAGTTTTCACTTGTTTGCATTTGTTCTGTAGTTACTTCTAGGTTCTCTTTCATTGCCACAGTAGTGAATGGTCCTGGTCACATGCACAGCAAAAACAGTGGTCTCCTTCAAGAGACGGTAAAAACCAGGTTGAAATTTGCATTCCATTTCAGTAAAATCTTACTCTTTCAAAAGTGAATGTCACAGCTCAGCAGACGTTCAGGTTTTGAGTTCATTCTATCCCACCGACTGCCCACTATAAAGATGGCTTTCTATACGACTGTGTAAGTGCATTACAAAAGTCATGAGATCAGAACTATAATTTTTCCAACTCAGAATATAGACTACAATTCAAGAATAACCTAAGAAGTTTTAACTATCCTGTGAGAAACAGCTAATGAACTGGAAAAAGGGTGTCTGGAATGCATATTTCCTAGTAGGAACAATTTATTTTTATTTCTTTTCCATTCTCCTATTCACATGAGAATTATTTCACATCTAAAAAGTAGCTGAACAAAACAAGTTAGTGACATTAAGTTAGTACTGATGATGACGAAAACAACTTTAAAGATCATTCTTGGCTAATGTTCTACAGGGGAACAGCATATTCCTATAGGAGGGGTGCACGTCAGACAGGAAATCTGTCTACAGAGAGCCACCAAGGATCTACACGCAGGGCTTCAGGAGAGGGGACTCATCTCTTATGTTTGCCTGAAATATGAGAATCAGCTGTTCTAGCTTGCTGTATTGTTACAGCATACAAGCCTCTTCAATATTCTCTTTTAGTGTTCAAAAAAGGATAAAAAAAATACAACAGTAGCTCTTAAAAAGTTTGAAAATGTTTTTTTTTTTTTATGAATAAAAGTGTTTTTCTTAGACAATTACAAGCCAAATAGTTTGTTGTTGACTTGTCACCAAGAAGATGCTGACATGAAAGGGACTATAGAAAAAAATTTATTCACCTAATGCCAGAAGGGAAATTATTGTATTGGTATTATTTGCAAGTGGCTGGCTTTGTAAGAAAGTCAAAGGAAAGATCAAGTCTCCCATCATATACAGACACCAGGCTCTAAAATGTTTACACAGTGCTACCTAAGAAAATGAAAAGCAAATAAGCAATTACAAGTTAGTGAAAAGGTTCTGAAAACCTGTAACAAGTCTGAGGATTACTCTAATTAGCATAGAACGAGTCCAACGATGTATTTGCAGAGAAGCAGGAATATCGGCGCACCTCAGTTCAGCTGACAGAATTCCTTCACAGCTGAAGCACCCTCAGCAGTACACACAAACCACAGGCACTGTTCACAGAAGTGGATTTAGACACTTACCCAACAAGCCTTTAAGTTAAGACTTTGATTGTACTTGTCTATCATGGATCTTCACTAGAGAGGAGGAAAATAAATTCCCCTGGAACAGACCCCTGATTGCCCTCCTCTGCTGTCGTATTTATTACAATTTTTTACCTCCACAGAAGCTGGTTTCATCCTTCATCAGGTGAAGGAACACTTGACATTTGAGGCTTACTCTGCCAGCCAACAATAACTTCATCAAAATTAATTCTACCTCTGCAGAAGCATGGATGTGAAAAGGCTCTATTGCTGCCTGGAGAGCAGCAAAGATTTGGGGTAGATGCTAGGCCTTCGTGCTGAAAGAAGTCTCTGAAGAGAAAATTCAAGCGTATGCGCCAGCTGGCACCATTGGCTATCATCACAAAAAATGGGTATCCCTCTAAGAAAATGAGAAAACCTTTGACAACATCAAGAACCACTGGCTGTTTTACACCTCCCCAAATCATCAGGTAAGGTACAAACTTTCGGGATAACACACAGAATGCATTTTAAAAATTCATTTTCTAAATACATTTTTGCTTAGCATTTGTTCCAAAACTCTTTTCCAGCGTCAATGTGCAGTGCCTGCAGCCTTCTAACCCCATCTGCACAATTCCTTGGCTAAGCAGAGAAGTTTGGCTGTGAGAAGAACTTCCAATCTGACACTAGTATTTGGCTTTCCACTTGAAAGCTTAGCAACAATGTTTCCAAGAAGCATTTCAAAATATCATGTAATAATATAAATTTTCCCCGATTTAACTCTCTCCATGAATCTAATTCAGTTGGTAAGCATGAGAACAAAATCCAGCCAAAGATATGCTGCACAGAAACATAATTCAATGGGTATTTTTGTCTTTGTTCATCATTTATTACCTTAATGATCTGGTGGTCATTTCTAATCGACTATTAACCAAACTGCAGCGCCTAACACATTTTCATAGCTAACACCGTATCTGTTCATTATTTTAGAAAATGAAGATATTTTAATAATTATTAAATTACATCTTTGTAATATTACCTTTTCATGAATTTCTTGTGTAGACTGAGCATCACAAAACGCCACCGTGGCTACATCCTTCAGAATAGGCATTTCTACTGTACAATCCCTGCCATCCAGCAATGCTACCAAAGGGCGTGGGTGCATGGGCCCATTCATGATCGGAGGTCGAATGCCTGTGAAGAAACAGAGAAGATGAGTTATTCAAGAGATGAAAATGGAACAGAAATACATTACAGCTAGTCTCTTTATTCTGATGGCAGCAAAAGATTTAGAGCGAATAAAAACAGGAACAAATTTACGGTTAACAAAGACCCCTAAGAAAAAATGCAATGAAGGCTCAGGAGGCTGAACAATAGAAGATGGTCAAAAATGTCAAGGGAAATGTACAGTTTTTTAAATGGACACCCTCACTGCACTATTAAGAAGTGTCTGTGCAATCTTATCCAAGATTTGTATTTTGATTGGATTCCACACCTTTGTGAGCTCTAGACAGAGTGAGAACAATCTTGTCCAGGCTTGTAAGAACATAGCTGATGGAATACCATACGCAATTCAGCATGGAGCTGAGGATTCAATTTACATATATCACTATGATCTGCTGACACTAAAATTTAACTGAAAAAAAACCTACAACAGCAAAAATGTGCATTTACTGAGGATCCACTGTCGAAGTACACAGGCTTAGTGCTAATCTATGTAGGCCTGCTTAAACTCATAAGTTTTGCACAATGATTCTGTAAGATTTAAACTAATGCATCATGCTTAATCCACCACTGAAAGCTCTCTGCCAAAATGTGAGCAAAACGCCCATCCTTAAACCAGCGTCACCCTTGGAACACTGTAGAGTGACAAATAAACACGTTAAACATTTGGGGGGGAGAAAAATCAGGTCAAAGTGCAGACTTAATTTATATCCTCTTTATGGAGTCTTAAAATGAAAAGTAATCCTTATAGCAAGATATTCACAGAGCATCTTTTTACTGTATAGATGCTATAAATATACAAAAGTACTCAAGGGAATAATATTAAACCATTACATTTACACAAAAGTAGTTAAGCGTGGGTGGAAAAAAGGGACTTCCTGAAGAGATAAGAAAAAATGAAAACAAGAATATAGCACATCATTTTTCCTCTTTCAAAACGAGTAGTTTTAAACACTGCAGAGTGAAGCAGGCTAGATATTTCTTGCATGCAAATGTCAACAACATACATTTGCTGCAGTGTGAATTTTAAAATTTTGCTTATTGCTTGGTAATATGAATTAGCCCAATATGAATGCAGAAAGGCTGAGGTTCCCCAGCTACCTCCTATTAGAAATCCCTGCTTCTGCAGCCTCAGACTGCATCAAAAAGCAAGCGCTGGAAGACTCATCTGCATTGTAAGTGGATGGAAAATTAGTAGAGTCCCAGTTCTGCATACAAGATACCCAGTGAGGGAAAACAGCTGTTGGGAAAAGGGATTTTCACAAGTCAACAGAAGTAGCACATTACTTCCCTGCTGGGGCCAAGCCCATGTCTAGTGCTGAAGGAGCTGTACCAAGGAGATCATTACCTTCGGCCTCAGTTACCTGTCTAGCCTGCACCCATAAATTTCATGTGCAGCCCTACCTAATGCAGTAAGGCTAGGGCTAGGGCTTCCTGACATCTGGCATTAAGTTCTTTACCTCTTCAAATGGTTTTTGTACATGAAGACAGCTCAACAAGGGCCATTGGAATTTTTCCTACGTGCATGCACTCGCAGCTAGCGTCCTACCTGGAAAACTTATAAAAAGGGCAGCTGGCTTTAATTTAACTGTAACTGCATAATACTTAATTGCTTATTCAGCAGCAAAAGGATCTTTCAGACTGAAGGCAGAAGGACAACAGATCCTCACCAATCCTTCTGCGTTTGATCACTGAAGTACATTTGGTTCTTTTTCATTCTGGTCTCAGTGTCTTTCAACAACTGATAATGCCAATGGGAGTGCACCTGCAGCATTCTCACCATAGCAGACAGGCAGTCAGATGTGAAAAGTATTCACCGACAAAGTTTTCCATGGGTACAGCACTCGTGGCAAGTATTCTCTGCTGCAAATCCATCAATTCCTAATCTCTGCTGTAACAGACATCCTCTGAAACACTCCTGGCGCACAGAAAAATCTCACCAAATATTTTCTAAACCAGCACTTAACATCCAACCACCAAAATTAAATGGAAGCATTTTCAGTATCATTTTCAAAAATCCTGCACCTTGCTAACTTACTCCTTGTTGTTACGCATCTGAACCAGAAATGGCCACATAACCTTCATACAATCATTTTTAATAAACAAACCACACACTAATAATGTGGCACAGGACAAACACAGCACGAATACACAGTGCAAATGCTACATAGTTATCCCAAGAATAATCACTATCTTTAATGGGAACTTAATTATAAAACCCCGTATTAAATTTACTTTGAAACACCCTAAAGTAAAGCATGTTATAGACTTGCTCATGGTTCTTTCAAAATAGTGTAATAGCATTAATAAAATGCAATTATGTTTTGAAACATAAATGTAAAAATGACATTGCAAGCCCTATTCGTATTGAATACAGTAACTGTGCTTGTTTTACAAGCGAAATGTTATGTTCATCTTCTTAACTGTCAGTCCAGCAAAGCTAGGATTTCAATGACAAGTTTGAATCCAAGCTCAAGTAAATAAGAGAAAACGTAGAGAACTTTGATCCTAAAACTGTTGAAGATGGAGGAAAAACATGGCATTGTTCATTTCCCCCAGAGCTACAGCAGAAGCATCTCTGTCAACAGAGGAGTGCACGCAGTCCAAACAGATAACAAGATTAAAAGCTGTCCCCTTCAAGAATCACTCTTCCATCTACAACTCTCAGAAAAAACATAAAATACAGTACCACAAAATACAGCTCTTTAAAAATAACAATTCCTCTAAAATACATAAAGGTGTGGTCTCTTTTTCCCTTAGGCCAGTGTAACTACCCATTTTAACCAAGTGACTCTTGCCTGATGTTGGTGCTAAGCAGCATGCCAGACCAAGCCCTGAAATATAAGAACTGAAGTCAGAAAAACAAGTGGGAGGGTAACCCCCCCCAGGAGTATCTCAGGCTCGTTAACAGAGTCCCCAGAACTCAAACATACCCAGTGACCCTGACCACAAAAACCCCACAAACCTTTGCTTGCCAAAATCCTTTCTGAACTTCAGCATGGACTTCCTGTTGCACAATCTTTCTGCCTAAATACCGTATCACTAAATCGCAGACAATAACTCAACACTTCAGTAAGCTTACAGTAACTTAATCACAGTGGCAGTCACTATTTAAAGTTTACATTTGCAAAGACACAGTTTCGCTATGAATCAGAACCGTTTGAAGGAAAAACTACTTCTTTCACCATTTAGATATGTTTGGCCTGTTTCTTATCTAGAAATGTCATACTGCACCACGTGCTTGGTTTTGCAGCAGACCCTTGGTGTGGCAGGATAAAGCGATGTGTATTTAAGAGCAATATTTTCCATTCCTACATTAACAGTAAATCATGCAGCTCAGTGCCAGAGATGAGTATGACTGTAAACTGGTCAAAAGCAACATTCAGAACCACAATCACAAAACTCAATTAAAAAAAAAAAATAAATAAATAAAATAAATTTCACTTAGTTGGCTTATTTAAGTATATCGTATGGTAGCATTTTATATAACAGACAATAACAAGTATACCATCCACCCCCACATCCTAGAACCTTTGTTAAGGGAAAACAATCTCAGTTTATCCTAACTTGAGACTTTCAGGAACCCCTACCAACCTGACATTTCTTAATCTGAGCTTGATTTCCAGGGTCATGAATTCGATTTCTCAATGCTTTACAATCTTCAGTATTCTGAGGCAAAATAGCAGCCTGTCATTCGATCCTCATTTCCATGTCTTTAACTTTTCTTGCAGCCTCCTGTAATCTTGAACCAAAGCTTTTAAACTTCTTATCCACTGCAACCTCTGTAGCCTGGATCGTGTTCAAATTTTTACTAAAAAATTAAACACAAACAATACATTAAAACAACATTAAGGGTCTGACTGGTGCTCACAGAAGCCAGGAAACTCAAAGTTAAAGCTTCTCACTGCATCTGCACCCTTCCCCCTTTGGCTGCTGGTTTTCCACCACACCTGCTGTGCTGCCACCGGCCATTAACATACCAGGGACTGCTAAGAGGCACACAGCACCAGAGCAGGACAAGCAGGTGCATTGTAAAGAGACGTACCTGGACTAGTCGGCACCACTCATGTGGCAAAGGTTTTGCCTAGGTGAGCAGGGATGCGAGGAGAGCGGGTCATCTCCCACAGCACCGTGCTGAGAGCCAAGCACCGGAGCGACTACTGAGGATGGAGTGAGAAGCCTTTACTCTGAACTTGGTGGTTGGCTGGGTATAAGTCAGGCCCTTAAGGTTATCTAAATGTATTTAAGGAAAGCAAAGGCTACCTCCAAGGGTTACCCCCAAAGGTTAACCCTAAGGTTAGCTCAATCCAACTATTTGTGGGTTTGTTTTTTTTTTTTTCCTCACTATGGAAATAATCTGGTGGTGAAGTTCTTGCCCCAGTAGCAGCTCCCGTGCCAGTCACTGTTGCAATTTTTCTAAAATAATACCACGTGTAGGGTGCATGCAGACAGAGCGGTCACCGCGTGGTGCACAGCTGCTACAGACAGACGGCAGAAGTGCCTTCTGAGAGCTGCAATTTGGACTAGCTGCTCTACAAAAACCGCATCTAAACCCTTTTCTGGTCCAGCCTTTATGGAAAAAGCTTGAAAAATTCAAAAAGCAGCTTTCAGCTGTGAGCCCGATCGATCAGAGGTCAGTCCAGCGCTCGCAAGCCAGAGGATCGAAGAACTTATCCCTCAGCTTTTGTAACCAAAACCTGAGGGGAAGGCTCTCCAACTTCTGCCTCCACAGCTCTGGCTGTGTGGTGACTTAAGAATTATCAGCCCAGCCTTAGCCCTAGATGTACTTTTTTTGTTAAAAACCTTAAAGAAAACAAAGACCTACCCAAGCATGGTGGTTTCCTCCCCCTCCCGAGGCCTCCCTGCCCCTCCTGAAACAAAGGTGCCAGGGCACAGCGGCTCTGGAGGCTGCTGGAGGGTAGGAGAGCCTGCCCTGACATATTCTGGGCTCTTTTTGCTAGTTTTAAGCCTTTCCCAAAACAACCGTTTATGTCACAGACCGACAGTAATTAAAGTGATCAGGCCGCACAACAGAGATCTCAAAGCAGTCTGTCACCATTCGCTGACATTAGAAAACATACCAAAAGCAACAAGATAAGCTATCAAAAGTAAAGAGGATTAGCAATGTCATTTTCACATTTTTCTGCTGCTGATTAATATGACATCATTAGGATCATGAATGTCTCTCAAATAAGGCATACACGTTAAAAGTAAAGGACATTGTCAAGTTTGTAGGCCCAAAATTTGACCTACCTTTCATTTTCTTAAATCTGTTTGCAAAGTCCATGTAATTCTTTAAATGTGTTGTTCTTTTTTCAAAACAAATGCTTCAATTCTTTTTTCTGAAAAATACATCAATGCCAAAAAGCACAACACTTATCAGTAACCCTATAAGGACAAACCAATAGTACATGAAATGGAGGACAGCAGCCTTGGGAAGGGGAGTTTACATTTTCACATTTCTGAGGATCCTCACAAGTGCCAGGATTAAACAAGCAGGAAAACTCCCTTGACAATGTCCTTTCAAAAGATTTTACCCTACAAAACTTCCCCCAGTAAAAACATCAAAGAGATTTCATTTTTTAACAAAATGCAAACCGCTGAAAAATCTGATCTATATTTACAAAAACAAGACCCTAAAATGACAGGTTGGAAATTCAACTAATTTACAATCTTGCACGTGTAACATGAGAGTAATCCCCTCTGGCATTTACCTTCACTTTATATTCTTACCTACACTGTAAATTTAGTCAGAGCTGTCACTTATTTACCAGAAGTCCTCCAAAAAAAAAATGTTTTTTAAAAATAAATGTTAATATTAATTCAAATAAAGAACAAGTTGTCAAAACAAACAAAAAATATCCCTCTCAGAACATGAACACAGAAGCTGTTACGAATTAGATTTGCCAAAATGCACTATTAAAATTCCTAGAAACGCCATACTTAAAAAGCATATGTTATGGCTCCTGAAATGTAATGCATTTTTAAATTTTGGGCTTTGTTTTGGTAGGCTCATTCCTGTGGGTGCCAGGACCTCAGGTGACATTTAGATTCAAGGTAGAACAAAACTAAAAAGCAATCAAGTAGAAATAAACTTTGAAATGAAATGCAGGTGCACAGATCAGTGAAATAGATGCGAGAGGGGAAGGGGGGAAAAAAAAAAGTGCTTACCACCATGTAAATATGCTGAATATGCAAAACAAATGTCCTGATTTCACCAGAATCAGATCCAACATCTTTTGCCATTGCCTTCAGCATAAGCAAGTTGTCATCTCCCATGACTTGGGATGTGGGATTAAGACTTTGGGTGTGGGGTAAATAAAGAACAGCACCAACAAGCAGAGCATACAAAAAAGTGGAGCTAGCCTTGCTAGCCTGAATTACTTAGTAGATGAATTTCTGTCTTTTCTCATTTTAAGGTTTCTAACTGTGCTTCTTAAGATCGTGGGAACCTGCTGTAAATCTTATTGAAATTAATGGGAACAATCCTGTGTGCTGATTTTCAAAAGAGTAAGATTTGGACTTTGTAGCATGCATGCAAGAGAAAACTAAGCATGAGCTTCACTTAAAACATATTTGTAGTCTCTACTGAAGTCTACAGGGCTTGGAGGTAAATGCTAAGCACCCTGAAAAAGCATAGATGATGAATATTATGGCACTCTGTGCTTTTTTATTTACCTGAACTCAGTAAAAACAAACCGTCTTCCTTCTTTTCTTTTTAATTTGCAAGAGACCAAGAAAAATAGAAGTGGTTTCCGGCGCTGTGCTGACCCAATGATGTGCACAGCAGTCACACCCACGTATATCCTCTTGCTAATTGCAACGATCGAAATACACCCAGCCGCTCTCTGGGACACTCGCTGCTCTTTCCCCTACACAAAAGGCATATGCAACAGCACTGCTATCTCTAATTACCACCCTCGTCCACAGACTTCCACGGTAGAGACTTATGAATGCATCACATCATTATTTTACCACTTGTGAGAAATCAGCATGGGTATCCAAGAAGATTGCTACAGCATCCAGTACAAAGCCCTAAGCCGAGGGTATTTCCATGCCACTAGCTTATTTGATCTTCCCTTTTAATACTATCTGAAGAAAATAAGCCAGTAATTTCTGTTTATAAAATGTCACATTTCCCTGCTGTTACTGGAACCTGGAGTCATGATTTCTCATTACTCCTCCACAGTGACACAGAAAATAAATGTGCCATTCTCAGATATTAGTCTGATAACTATGTGGTTAAGCATTTCTGTTGTGTCTTTTTATTAGTGTTCCCTAACCTGTCTTTATTAAACATCTAGTAATTCTACTCTTATTTGTCGGATACCTGGCAGCATGCACATGAAATCCGAAATGCCTGTCAGGGTACAACACACAAATGTCCCACATGACAGATTTTGAAAGCCACTGATCAGAAATAAAGTTCTGTTAAGGGGAAATAAAATCATCTGGCAACACTTTCTACTAATTACACGTGTACTTCAAACATCCAGGTGAAAACTGGAAGTATTGCACATCTGTCAAAAAATTACTCAACGTATTCAGAAGCAGGCTATAATGATATGCCTAATCTTCACCAATACTTTTCAAAATAGGAACAAAGACAATATGAATCACACCTATTTAATGTCAAATGAACAAGCAATAATAACGTAATGAGTTGCTGTAAAATGTTTCAATTGTCTCAAGGTTTAAAAAGCAAAAGCAAATGACAATATTCAGTAACTACTACATCAAGTACTAAAATAAGAAAGCACAAGTGTCAGCAATAAAACACACAGAAGAACACTGCAGAAGCCCTGTTTTCAAGTAACAGAGGCATGAAAGCAAGCCCCAGAGAAAGGCAAAAACATTTTAAAGGACAGTTGAAAGGCCTGCTTTCAGTATTTTTAGCTGCATTAAGTAACAAGAAAAGGAAGAAGGAGAGAAAAAAAAAATCAGCGATGGTGGAACTGCCCTGAGTACACTCCCATTAGTCCCAGCTGCAGAGAGCTCCTGGCTAAGGCTGCCAAATTTGTTCCTGTAACTCCAGTTTAGAGATGACTGAGAAGTGCCCCTGCCTGCAGGCTGCGCCTGAGGCCAAAGCTCTTTCCGAACCAGCAGAAGCCCCCTGCGACATGCACAAGGTGGGAATCGGCACACTTCAGCCCTCATTTTTGCCCACACCAAGTTCCAGGCATCCATTTCCCCTTACTGGCGAGGCCAAATCCACAAAATACAGAACCGAATGTACGAATCAAGCCTGCACCGGTGACATCCCTGCAGCACACCTGGGGGACACAGCTGCTGCCACCTCGGCGCGGCCACCGAAGAGGAGCCCGATAACAGCAGCTGGGGGGGGGGGAGCAGCCACCCACCCTCACACACACCCA
The DNA here is from genome assembly GCA_011076525.1 of Nettapus auritus. Taxonomy (NCBI): domain Eukaryota; kingdom Metazoa; phylum Chordata; class Aves; order Anseriformes; family Anatidae; genus Nettapus; species Nettapus auritus. The sequence continues at coordinate 90,345,183 of CM021768.1, read as the reverse complement.
AGCTTTTAGTTTAAAATACAATGGAACTTACATTTCAGCCCATAAACTTTATAGGTTGGTGGGTGTGACTTAAAAAAAAAAAGCCAGAGAACTCCTGCTGACAGGAACTGGAAAAACAATCTGCTTCAACTATTGTAATAGGAGCAGCATGATTAACTCCCCGAGCCATTCCAGTAACAATACGGACCATGCCAAGACTTACTGAAACACTTTCCACAGAAGGACGCGGTCCTGGAGATTCTGAGGACAATGCATCGGATGCAGAGCACAAGCCCGGAGGGGCTGGCACAACGGGGCTGCTTCACCCATGTGTTCAATATAAAGGAAGTAATGCTTTTATTTCTGATTTTGTCGTCTTATCAGAATCAGCATCTGGGCCGTGAATTGCATAAAAGCTGAACAGCCACATAACATTCATTTACAGTGTAATACACTCAAGGATCTGCTCTTGATTCGCCTGTAAAATACTATGCATTTGAACTAGAAAGAAATAAAGACGACCTTTTTTTCCCTTCTCCTCCTAAAATGTTTCTCTTACAGTAAGCTGTATTATTACAGCAGGTTTGGATTTGTTTTAAGCCACCACCTGAGCTGTAAGTACACTTTGGGAAAAAAAAAATACCATCTACCAGCGCTATCAATACAACCGCTATCGGAGCCCTAATTTCACATGATGTTTGAAAGGTGCTGCCAATAATGCACTACAAAATCTGACAGACTATATTCAGAAGTTCTAATGGCAACTCTTTGTGCTTTTCTCCTATTTTAGATGTTGCACAGGATGCCGTCTCGGAGAAAGAAACCCAATAACCCAGGCAAAGCCAACATCAAAGGCTTCCTTTATTCTGATCCCAAACACTGAAAGCAATTTCTCTAACAGCACACCTGTACTTTGACCAAGAACGTTAAACTATTACCCGGGGCACTCCTTATTTTCCTTATCAAAAAGGATGAAGATAAGCAAGTGTGGGGCCTTGGATAATCAAATTAGTTTCACAAGGTTTAATTTTTTGAGGTCAGCACAACACATTCCAGTGATGCTAAAAATAACAGTACCGAAGTATTCTGCCTCTGGAACACAGTTCTCCATTTACTTTGTAAGGTGTTTTTTTTTTATTTGTATTGTTAGGAAAGCATCTAATGCTCGTCACTTTCAGGTGAAAATCACGGTGCTGCTATTGTTAGTTATCTTAGAGTGACAAAAACACTACCATTCTCTTGGGTAGGGATGCAAAGAGGGGAGGGGAGCTAGGAACTTTCCCTAAGATTTACAGCTGAAATTCTCAAAAGCCTACACTATATATATATACATATGTTTATATATTTAAGACTAGTGTAATTAAAAAGGGATAATTCAGCACAGTATTAACGGTTTCTGGTAAATGAAGCTAACATGCTCTTTCCTCAGTTACACTCCGTTGTGTTTTCCTGAAAGCCAAAGCAACCCTGACAAACGCTCAACCAGTGCAAGGGGCTCCTTAAAGCTCTTCTGAATTTCTCCCCATTTTTGGTTCCTCCCACAGCCGCTGACCTCTGCCATTCTCCGTCAATATTAAGGAAATGCCTGATGAGGACTGCAAGCTGGAGAGCACTTCCGTCGTAAAAATGGGAAAAGGAGAAAGTCTGCAGCATGACGAAACTGAAATCTTGCACCTACCTCCCACCCAGGGTACTCGGGACCCTAACCCACGCTAACCGAACCGACCTTGAATAAAGAGGATTCTCAAAAGAAGATGTTCATTTTGAAGGTAAGCAAACAGGATGTATGAAAATGACAAGCTCCCTGAGAACGGGCCAGTAACAACAGCCAAAGTGCCAAATAAAACAGGCAGTTTAAGGCAAAGGCTGGGTTTATATTATCGTGTTACATTTAATCATAATATAATAAAAGCACATGATGTAAGAGAGCTGTTCTACTGAGCTTTTCTTCAAGTAGATTTTGAGTTTCAGTTACAAAGGCTCTGGTCCCAATATCACAGTTAAAGCTGTACTGAAAAACACAGTTAAAACTGGGACTTATTCCCATGACTTGATGAGACAAGCAAAGTATTTCTTCCCACACATACCACATACTAAAGGGGTTTATAGAAGGTTTTTGAATGCTTTAAGTTATTTCCACTGATCTGGTGAGAAGTCAGAAGTGTTTAAAAATGACCCGTATTTGCATTTTTTCACTGGGCTTTATAACATTTATTTTAGTCTCTGTAGTTTAACCGTTTTAAACTTGAAAAGGGTTCATTCAGAGGCATAAAAATGCTTTGTCTGCAGATAAAGGCTTCAAATTATCAATTTTCCAGGGCACAAATCATGTCCCATCTCTCTAAATTGCATAAAGCCTTAATCAGCATTAAAACGCCAGTTCCAATAAAGTGTTATAAAAGGAATTATCGATTCTATTAAGAGTCACAAGATCTTAAGGCAAAAGGGTACCCTTCATTTGTCACACAGGCAAGATTTCTCAACAGGTCATCTTTCCTACCGTACATTCTTGGTGTGATCCAGCACTGTATTCTAGAAATGAGTTCACTATTACTTTCCTCAGCAAACGGCATCAAGTTTGCAGTTTTATTCTTGCCTTCTCCATCTATGCCTGATCTTAAAAAAAATCAACTTGTGAGAGCGCCCGTGTCCCCCAGCCTGCAGGCAGAGACATTTACGAAGCCTGCCCACGGCGCACATGTGCGTCACCCAAATGTCATCTCCCCCTCTCGCTCTGACAGCCTCAGACTTGTGCAAAATGGACAGTTACCGAAAGGCACCACAGCGACTTCCTTTCAAAACAAAACAGAGACTGACAACGGATCGAGAAGCGAGCTAAGTGGAGACTAGACCGATGTATTAGATGCGAAGAAGAATTTCCAAAGTAAGGCAGCCTGTTCTGTGTGATTTCTACGTACTCTGAAACCAGCAACACGAGGAATGTTAGCAGCAGGATAAACAGCGGCGTGCTGGACAGCTTGCACGGGCATCGCATTTCTAAAAGCAGACCGGCACAGGAAACACTCGAATCACTTTGAATTTTATCATCCAAAGAGAAAGGATCACCAACTTCACGCAAATATCTAAGTCTATTTTGAAACTGCTTCTGCTGTTTGAAAAATGAACGCAGCAAAGATGCTGGAAATCAAGTCTCACTGCCTCCTGCTGCCTGTAATTCCTGAAAAAAACAGAGGGCAATTACAACTTTTTGCTTGCCAGGTGCAAAATAATTACCTGATAACCCCCAGAAATCAAGAGCATTAGCCTATTTTCCAAAATGTGGCCAGAAAACAAATCCTTGTTCCTGAGACTGAGAAACAAGAGCAGAACAGGCAGGTCTTCGTAACAGATTGACTTTCCCTTATTTTCTGGATGTAAAGCAAACCAAATTAGAGCAGGTTTATCACTGCAAAGGTAATAAAATGAGAAGTTACCACTTCTGCTCCCTAACTTTGGTTACTGCCACTTTTTATTTTTGTTTTTATTTGTGTTTATTAGGTACTTTGATAGCATACTTGCTATTTCACCAGAGCGAATTCAGAGGAAATTTTAGCTCTCACGGTATTTTCCTCAGAGACTTTATTCCAAAAGATCAATCTTTTCGTTCCTTCTGTCCCTCCTGGGTCAGGACTGTCATCCCGGTTAGGAAGAAGGGAAACGAGTGCCGAGAATAGCGGATGAAATCTGGAAAATAGCCCTCAGTGAAAAGCCGACATCCACAGGCACCCAGACGAGGATCATTTATCAGGTCTGAAGCTCACAGCACATAAAGTATCGTGGCTACAAGGGGTGGACGAGCTGGTGCTGCTCTGAGAGCTGACTGCTTTAAGAGGCAACTCCACCTGTATGCACTTGCAATTAGTTTTTGGAAAAATAATTAATTTGCATCGTTATTTCTTACACAGGTGACATATCTTGTGAAATGTGTCCCTCTGGAGCTTTTCTGAGCTGCTGCTCACAGTAAGAGTACCGATGCCATCCGGGCTTCCTGGAAGTATTTTCATCAGGAATTTGTTTGCCAACAACTCTGGAATGCTAGTGGCTGTGAAATTACCTCGAATGCAAGTTGCAACATAGCGACTTGTTAACAAAATGCCATTAAACACCGTTAGTGCATTATTCCCTCGCAGACAACCAACTTTGTGGCAGGCATCGTACAAAGTCAGAAAACAAGGGTCTCGCAGCAGCCAAATGGCTTGCATGATGAATGGAAATACTGAAAACTGCACTGCTCATAAAAGCCTCAGTCGTTCTTCCCTTGAAGAATATAAACATTTTTCTGATTACAGTTTGACACCTGTGTTTTGATACCTTTCTTTCCATACCTGTTCTGTAAGTATTTCCCCGAACGCTTAGATAAAATACTCAAATTAAGCCGGACTGTGTACTCCTTAATACCTGTTAAATACAACCAAACAAGAGCTGCGGTAACAACTTATGCCAGAAATGCTTAAGGGACAACGCAATAGTAGTTTAATTCTCTGGGAGGACTATGAAACACCCACAGAAGCCTACAGGAGGGTTCCCCAGCAGAAGGAAGCCTCTGCTTTCAATGAGGACAGCATCCAACCTGTCCATAAGCAAACACAAGACAAACCTTCTCTTCCCACTGTTGGATAAAGCTGGGATCAAGCAACAGCAAGCACACTCCATGTACTAGCTTTGTCCTGCAATCTGGGGGCACCTAACCCCAAACCACACAACTGGCAGCTGCTGCCTGAGCTTATGTCTTCTGTCGGGCAGAACTGAGAGCTGGGAGCACTGCAGGAGAACAACCAAGGACAAACAAACAAGGACAGCCACTTGGACAAACAACTGAGAACACCAGCTAAGCCGAGTACTGAAAAAAATGAACTGCAGAGAGAAAACAAGAGGTGATCAGTCAAACCCAGAAATAAAGTAACTCTGCATGGCAATTAAGCTGATGAATAGCATATTTTTTTCTCCACTGTGGTTCTCCCTGCTGCCTTTCCTGGATCAGGAGTGCCATCAGGCTCTTCAGGGGAGGATGGTAACCAGAAAAGAGCAGTTTACAACAGCCAGGGAAGAAGGACATCCTGTCTCCAGTCACTCTGACAAGTTCACCGAGATGCTGAGAGGGTGGGACCCATGTATTTTTTGCTCTTAACAGATCTGTTTGTTTATCAGAGAGAATGGAGTAGAAGGGTGGTAGGAAAGGGGGGAGAGATGGGTTTATTCTGTGCCTGCGATGAGATGCTGTCACACAGGAAGCGGCACAGCCTAACTTCTTTCACAGCTGCATCGGGGTTAGTGAAAATCTCGTCTGTAAGCTGCCAAGAGCAAGACAGAAAGCCCTCACCTCCTGTACTGAAGTCTTTCTGTAAAGAACAGAGTATGTGAAACAGTTAAGAGCATTATCAACTGAATTTGTTTGTTTTGCATGCTCCCTATGAAACAGTTACCGAAACAAAGCATTAGAAGTCTGGAACGGGATGAAGAAGCAGGAGCCAAAGTAAATTAATTCAAATCTTATTTTTATTCCATGTATCCAATCTGTATAAGCTCTTCAGACAACGGTCTTAGCTATCAGAAATTAAAATGAGGTTCGGTCTGATCCTAAAGAACTTGAAAGCTACTACCCTGAGAACAGACAATCTGCACCTGCTTATAATATGTCTTAAATGAGGTATTTAGTTACCTATGCTTAAAATAGCACGTAATCTGACAGTTTCAGATTTCTATAAATGTGAACACACGCCGATAGTCCGGCTATTCTTCATTATGAAGACGTGTGACAGTGCAACTTGTTTTTCCCCGAGCAGCAGGCACCGAAGCGTCCCGTCACCGCTGCAGCAGTGAGCAGAGAAGAGCCTACAAGTTCACTTCTGCCTGTACCGAGGTATTCCAGAAACCTCAAACCCCACTAACTACAGTCACAGAACAGCGAAAAGTATTCCTCCATTTTCTTCACTACTGATCAAAGCAAACCTCTAACTTCTCTTCAAGCGAAACTCAGCAAACCCCTCTAAGAAAATAGGGCTCTTTTCTAAGCAAAAGAAGGAGAGTAATGAAAGTATGGTTCATGAAAATAGGTTCATGAAAAAGAGACTTTGAGTTTGTGAAAAGTGTTATAAGCTTTCTGGTTTTAAAGTAAGATTTGGTGTTAGGCTTTGCTTCACCGTACTGTCAAGCTATCTACACAGAAATTATTTTTATACCACGTATTGCTGTGTTAATATGGTGTACGTGAAGCAGCATTTTGTTTTTTCTGCTTTAAAAAAAGTACATTTTTCCGCTTAAGACAGACAGAAAGATAATTTACGTTGCGTCGGAAAGCATGCAAGTATTAATGATGGGGAATGATGAAGAACATAAATGGTTTCCATTTTCACATTCAAAACCAAGTACCTGCAAATTAATGCTAAAAGCAACTGGCCTATAAAGCAGCCATGTTTCCATGCCAACTGATCACAGAAATACATATAATTCAACAAAAAAATGAATAACCTACAAAACAAGAAAATAAAAAGAAAGCAGAAGTGCTGGAAATCAAGATCCTGACCATACCCAACTATTTTACAAGAATAGCAAGGAACACAACAAAGGATGCAATTTAAGACATGAATGGTATACAGCTAATGGCACTTCATCATTACAATACTTCTAAAAGCTGTCATTCTCTAGTCAACAAGAAAAACAGGATACAGAACACCTCTATTAAGAAGGAGGGAACACTCGCACAATAGTAGCAATTCTTACGGAGGTTTCACAGTTGGTAGACATGAAAGCGCAAGTTACTATTCAGTGCACATCTTTCATTAGGATTTTATTTTTTGTCTTCGTCTAAGGTCTTGCTTTTTGTTCCCTATTCACACGGAGTTGCACTGGGGTTCAGCAATCAGGCAGCAGAGCTGCTCGCAGGGTAAGGCAGCCCGCTGCTCGAGGGTTAGCTGCAAAACCCAGAGCGTTGGGAACGAGCAGATACTCATCTGCACCCGAGCAGCTCGCACACTGATGTGAGCATACATATCTGACGTAATTAATACATTTTAAGTGTATGGAGGAGTTTGGCCTCTCAGATGATAAAAGGATGCTACCACTTCGTGCTACAGCAAATATAAGTTTGAAGTTCATGCCGAAAATTAGGGTGCACGTAGCCCACACACGCATGTGTGTGTGTGTGGAACAACCAGACTTATTTTATGCAAGGAGGCAAGGAAACATTAAATAGAAAAGAATGCTATATATCTAAATATAGCCAGTTCCAAGACGCTGGCATTTATGTCCAATAAAACCAGCAGTTCAAGTATTTGTTCTTTACAACGTAGAGAAATAAATAATCTCCTGCTAAAAGGTCCATAAAACCTGTGTCCTAAATGAATATAAATTGAAGACAGGACAATAGATTTCTGTTTCCTAATATGTCTGTATTTTAGTCAAGTAAGCAACAGTGCTTTTCTTCCTACTTAGTTCCTGAAAACATATTAAGAGGCATTAGAGGTTTATAACTGATGAAAAATTGTGGTCACAGATCTGAGAGCTGGAAATCCCACCATTAATACATCTCAGAGCACTTGTATTTTATTGTTTTGCCGTATTTTGAATAAGAGAACAGAACGTTACAAGTGCTTATACTGATCCTATTGATTCCATAATTATGTGACTGTACAGACTACACGACAATGGGCCTACACACTCCATGGAAAAATGGAAAATCTACATATAATGAACTTTACGTTCATTTACTAGCTTCGGTGAGCATAAGGACCTCAGGGACATCGGTGAATGAAGGGGAATAATTACATGGCCTTGTCGCAACCTATCCAGAAAGCACAAAAGATCGAGTTTCACCACTGACTTTCTTCTTTTGTCAATTCAGAACTCAGTAAAAATGGAACTTTTAGATGTGACACTCACTTGCTACCCTTTTAAACAAGCATCAATCATAAAAAACCTTCAATTTTCTAGGAAAATTGCCCTTCAAAGGCAAAAAGACATTCTTGTAGAAGAGGATTAAGCTGAAAAGATCTTAAATGACTAAGGTGATTTTTAATAAGAACGTTTATATATATGACAGCCCAAGAAAGCTATAGACATTTAGCAGCTCCAAAATTCTCCACTTTTCTGACTCCCTTTCCCCAAACTGTCCCTAGATGGCCACAGCTAACCCACCCAGCCTACTAGATTTTGCAGTAGCTCAAAAATGATCGTTCATCTGGGTGGAAAGGCTGCTATTCCTGTACAGCTCTTCACGAGTACACTATTACTTTGAGGCAGTACACAATGCATTCCTATTTAGGAATCAGAAAATAAATTGCACAAATACTTAAAGCATTGAGTATTCTTAACAGAACAAACTACGTATGCAAAGTTATGAACTTTGTAATATTTTTTTGCAGTACATAAACCGCTTAGCGGCTCTGGGAGTACTAAGATGTGAATTCTGACAAGCAAAAAATGTATTTATAAAATCTGATGAGGCTTTAAGATTATAAAAGTTACCACTGCTTGAAGCAGTAGTGGTGACTGCTAGCTGGGAGCCAGCCAGAGCCGCCAGCTGCACACCCAGCTCCACGCCTGCTCCTTCCCAAGGACCAGGGCTGCCCAAAGCTGAGCAAGATGAAAGGGCAGATCTGCTTCTCACCCCTTCACCTCTCCTCAGCCACTGTCAGAAAGACTCCTGCTGTACAGATGCCTCCCTACTAAGCTTCTGAAAGCTTCTGAAAGTTAGTTTTGTACTCGCTGCCTCGTTTCACTACCACGCATGAGGTCATTTCTGGATTACGCTGATTTTTCATACAGCGCTGCCTCGGGCAATATCCTAAATGGTAACAGAACAGGACTCCACACTCACAGAGCCGTGCCATGGCCGAGGCTGGCAGGGGCCTTTGGGGCCTTCTGCTCCAAGCCGTGCCCCAGTAGGGCCACCCCAAGCCCAGCCCCATAACCAGGAGGCTCCTGGAGATCCCCAAGGAGCCCCCACAGCCTCTGGGCAGCCTTTGCCAGGCCTCAGTGTTTAGGGACATTGGTGGGACACCCTCAACCTCCTCTCCCTAGCCCTCGGCCTCTCCTCACAGCAGAGGCGCCCCAGGCCCTGCAGCAGCTCAGGGGCCTCCGCCGGGCTCTCCTCAGCAGCTCCCAGTTAAATAACACATTATTTAAATATAAACAGGAAAACAATAATGACATAAAATCGTCAACAAAGCAACAACCACGAGGGCAAACGGCAACGTTTCCACTCTCAGCAACAGCCGTGCCACAGCCTTGGCCGGCCCGGTGTTTATCCAGCCGCCTGCAAGAACGCTGCCCTGAATTTGCCCATTAGCCCACAGAAAAAAGGTATTGTGGGAATGTTAACTTTCACCTGGCTGCCTTCCAGCTGCCGGCAGGAAAAAAAAAATGCCCTTTTTTCAAATTTCAGCCAACTGAAGGATACTCCGCATTTTTCACATTTCCCAGTTATTCCCAGCTATGTATAAACACAGGCATTGAACGAAATCCATGTAAAATGGATGCAATAACGCGACCGGCTACCCTGCGAAAGAATGAATTAAGGGGTCTCCTGTCCAAACCAAACAGTCAGACTCGTATTTCACAAACCACGATAGCTTTCAAAAAAGCCAGCGCATTTCTAGAATAGCAGAAATGTTTGCCGTGCCAGTAAGAGCACTTACTGGACAAGGCGAGGAGGAACTGGAACAGAGCCGTGCTGATCCCAGCAGCATAGTGCCGTGATGCAGACCTGAATGAAGTGATGGTGATGCTGTTTGTGTTATGACGATGCTGTTTGAAGTCAGTATTCTGTCACACAATAAACGAGGGGACTGCTTATCTCATGTCTGGATGGGCCCCCATGACTGAAACCGCAGCACAGCAAAGAGCCTGGCACAGCAACAGGGCAGGCTGGGGAAAGACCCCAAAACACGACTTGCGAAAATCCCCTTTCTGTGTCAAACAGCAGGCAGTTCTCTTGCTCTTTTCCATCTGGCACTTCAAGGAGCTGTCTTTACTCAGCAGTCGTCTTGAAGTTTTTAATAGGCACACAACGTGCAAACTCCAACTGAAAGAAATTATCCCTTACTTCTTCTCTTCCAAAGTTCAACTGTTAAGTAAAAATAGCTCGCAGTCATGTCTCTGCTCCAAACCTTCGTATCTCTGCAGGGTCGGGAGTACTCGGTGCTAGCACAAGTGTTTCAGGGCTCAGTGTTGTAGCTGCAGCCTCAGCACTTAGCAGTGTTTTGCTGGTTTCTTTGCTTGCATGTCCTGTCAAGCTTATTGGCAAAATACAGCTTTCCAATTCAAATATAGATGATGGTTTGGGTACAGGGCTTTTTTTTTTCCTGTTTGTTTTTCTTTATTTAAAGAGAAAGAGCTTTAGTAGCGGAAAGTACATTTTTAATTTGAAAAAACAAGGCTTTCAATCACAGCAGAGTGTTTTGTATGGAGCTGTGTTCCACCAAGCCACAGGCTGTCTTTTCCTACGTGCACTTACTTTAATTCAGGCCACAACTGAAAGCACACTGCCTCGCCTCCCAAACCCTTCACCTGTAAATAAGCAAGACACAACAACATCTACCAAGCACCGACTCAGAGCACCATTAATAGAAGAATCGTACTCGAATTCGGTGTTTTCACCAGATCCCAGAGTGCTTTCACAAGTAAGGTCACCAGTTATCTGCATGTAATGCACAGCAGGCTACTCACAAGTGAGAGAAGAGCCTCAAGACCAGCCAGGACACCCTGTCATCACCTACGTGCTTGCTAGCACTGCTGAGTCTGCTCCCCTCTCCTCCAGTCCTCCAGTCAATAATTTGACCAAATTTCCCATAAAGTCAACAAGTTCACACTTCATCTTATTCACTACTCGCCCAAGATTTTCAACAATGCTCAACTGCTATAACCAAAGAAAAAAAACGAAGTTCAGGAGTTGGCGAAGGCAATTCAGTTCCCATATTGGTTATTAATTTCCTAATATAGGTGCTTCAATTAAGTTCCGTATATAACGAGGTACAAAACCCCCACAGGAGCTGTACTCGCACTAAAGCATGCTCGGCCACCAGAACACGAACACCCAACACAAGTCATTGCAGAGTACAGCCTTCTGATTTGGCTTCCCCGATTCCTAAGCATCCTAATGCAAATGTGAAAGAGTTCAAACAGGCATGCACTAGCTTAACTAACTTGATTTAAAATTGCACTTAATTAAATGTGAGCAGTTTCCCAGGTATCATAAGGCGTATTCATGGACTGCTTCTTTCGCTATGCATTTTTGTGATCAAAGAACCCTTAGATATGACAGGAGGTTATTTACTATTTATAAAAATAATCCCTGTTTAATGTGCTTTTTGAATTAGTCTTCTAATATGAAAACTAATCTTTACTAATTCTCTTTGAAAGTCTGAGAGAGAATTAGATGATTTCTGAGGCCCTTTTTATTCCTGCACAAAAAACAGCCTCATTTCAATAGCTGCTAGAATTGCACACTTTGAAAACTCCATCATTTCTACACGATGGTATCCCTAAGACAGGCAAAAAAAACTTCATTTTCTGTTTCTTGATTTTTTTCTTTGATTTTTGTGTTTGTAAGAAAATATCTTCTGTTTAGAACACGAGCATTAGTTTTGTCAACAGATTGGGTTTTTGAGCTGCAAAGCTCAGAAAAATCACAAAAAGAATAACAGGCTGACAAGTTCAGAGCAACGATCCTAGCAAAGTCAGCAAAACAAAGGCAAAATAAAGTAATAGTACACACAGTACTTTAGCTTCTAACATACCGACTCAATAAAATATGCTGTATTGTAAAATGTATTTATTCATTGAGCTAGGAAAAGAAGATTCATGGTCTTGAAGAGCCCACATAGACTCAATTCTTTCAGTTGAGAGACAGAACTTGTTCCTCAGCTGCAAGTACTGAGCCAAAGCGATCTCTGGACAACATACAGGGTTATCCTGTAGGATCTTTGGCTCAGTATGTAGGACGCAGCCAGGAGCCTATGGATTTGCAAGCCCCTTCCAGTTCCCTTCGATGTGAGTTGGAAGTGGCACGACTCCACATCCTGCAGGATCAAAAATCAGATTGTGCTAGGAGAGGAAAAGTTACGCCTGCAGCTTTCGGTTCTCCAGATTCCTACTTAAAATCCCTTCTTATGGCTTGCTCTAAGGAGCTCTTTCTCACTGCTGAATACATAATGCTACATTTAAATTTTAGATGGCTGCAGGGTGGTCATGAGATAAATACCAAGTGTATTTGTATGCCTCTGTATTTACAGTAAGAAGGAAAGTCATCTGGATTCAAGGATTCAAAACATGAACAAAGACATGGTAAGAGAAAGCCTTGAACAGAGGACTGCCAAATACAAACAACATACACAACTGAACCCGAAAGGCAATAATGCATTGTGAAACCCTTTCAAAACCGTACAATACTATGGGAATTAAGTAAACTTAAAACTCCCCTGCAATAGTCTCGTCATAGCTAATTTGTGATTTCCTGTACTCTCAGTACTAGGAGCACAATGGAGCCTCTATTGTGAGCCTCCTCCCACAAGCTTTTAAAAAATGCAAGACATTCTTTTTATCTAGACTGGCGTGGCTAAAACACGTCCAGCTCTACACAGATAAAAAATTATTTTCTTCGATGTTGCTTTCGCTTGTAAAAAAAAATAATAATACATAAAAATCTGCTGCCTGGCTGTGCTGAGGCCGAAATCACAAAGGAGCAGGGCTTTTTTTTTGGTGGCTGCGCTGCTGCCCACCAGCCTCCACCACGGCAGATGCAGGAGGCTGCTTTAGTGTTAGGATAACAGGAGAAGGTCCCACATGAAGAACTGCCTGGAAATTCGACACAATTCATACAGGCAGCGGCGACTCGCAGGAGCTGAGAACAAATCAACCAAAGTTTGACAGAGCCAATGAATAAAGCGACTGCAGTGTTAACTACAAATCGGGACTGAGGGTGAAGGTAGCAACTCTTTTTGGTGCAAATACGTGGGGATAATGGAAATAGATGCTACTTTTTCATCTTAAAGCATCCCAAAAGCTCACGTAAACAAGCCTAAATGAACAAAACCCTGCAGCAGAAGTGAAAGACAGAAAGCTTGGCACGAGGCAGTTAAAAAAGGAGCTCTGCTAGCAGAGATCCGCTTTTAGCATGCAGGAGAAACTCGGCGAGGATTTAAAAATCAAACCTAAAACGCTGCGGAGGCCCTGGGCAGCACCTCCAAGGTCTTTCTCACCCAAGTTGCTTTATGAGGCCGTGGCTAGCCAGTTCCAGGCAGCATGGGAACTCACAGCACAATTACTGAAGATCCCTTCTCTCAGTAAGGCTGATTATACGAACGGGAAAATCAACAACATGAGAAAGGCTGCGATACACATTAATACTCTTCAGCGAAGCACCAGACACGCATTAAGATGGTTGGTAGACCACAAACGTGAAAACGCTCATTATCCGGTTGAAAATAAACAGCTTAACATATCTGCTGCAACACATTAAAGAGAAAAAAAATATTTAAATATCAGTTTAAGAGTTTTGGAGCCTGGCTTGCGGTTATCTCTGCTCAACACTTTTGTCCTGCATGACTCTGCAAAGAGTAAAGCTACGTACTCAGCAAGAGACAAGCTGGCTGCAACCATCTAATGAAATTTGACTCATCTGGGAATTCCGACCAAGGGCTCCGCACCGCTGTTTCTGCTAAGCCACGCGTTTTCTCTATGGGACTGACAACGGCCGTGCTGCAAATACGGGAGAAGCAGTGCTAATTCTGGATGGTTTGGCTTAAAAATCAGCGCCTAAGCTGCAAATTTGTATCCGGGTGAAACTCCCGAAGCAGCCAAGAGAAAGTTTGTGAGCGTAAATGGAAGGTTTCGTTGATTTTAATGGGAAGGAAGAGAGCGGGGAGGGCAGCCCCAAAAGCACCTCTGTTGGGGGGCGGGGATGAGAAGGGCTGGGGGCAGCGCTCCCAAGCCACAAGCCCTGCTGTGATCAGCACAGTGCTGCCTGCAGCTCCCTTTGGGCTGGACTACCCAATTTCTGACTCTCCCAGGGGCTACGAGGGCTGTCTGCAGAGCAAAAACGTGCACGCAGTGGAAGATGGTGACAATACCCTGCAGTGCTGCTGCTCTCCTGCCCGGCACAGCGGCCAGGTGGGATGCAGAAGGGCATCTTTCCTCGCTGTGGCCAGGTACAGGATATATAGTGCAGGCTCCTAGCCCCAGACAGGAACACAGGTCAACGGGAACGCAGCGGGGAGAGCCTCGGAGAGTTGGATTTGCCATTCCTGCTGTCATCAGAAAGCAGCCGTGGGCTAATCGCTACTGATAGCATTTTGGAGGGTAGGGGAGAGGCACAACCGCTCACGTGGCAGCAGCAACAACCGCCAGCCCGGCTTCCCAAGGCTCTGACACGAACGGAACAGAAAGCAGAGCCCTCGTCTGCCCTAAACCAGCACCTCTCTCGCCTACGGCTCGGCTCTGACCACCCGAAGAAGATGGGGGCCCGCAACCGTTCTGCACAAGACAGCGGCGTTCAGGCCCCCACGTAGCACGCCGGGCTGTCCCCGCGTGGTTTCCCAGCCACAGACACTTCTCGTTTCTGAAGGTCACGTCCCAGCCAAGCATCGAAGGTGGCAAAAGCCACGCTTGCTTTAAAGGCAGCGAAATGGTTACGTGTGGATTAACAGCGGGGACCCGACAGATCCCGTTGTGTGCGCCTCTCTCCGCCCCTGTCGCGGGGCGTTTACGGCAGCGCCAGATGGGATCTGTGAAACGATAGTGGGGCTGCTCAGGATGTGCTGGTGCATCCAGAAGCGAGGAATTTGGGCTATGGGAGTCTGGAACTGCGGCTCAAGCCCAGTAAGGGAGCCGTCCGCTTCCTTCCTCGCGGTGGGCTGGCATCAGAATGGCCCTGAAGGGACCGAAAGGAGAGGAGGGGTAACCGAGCTCGGGCACACGGGGCCACAAGGCCCGAGCTCCTTCACCCCAGCCCTCCGAAACTTTGCTGGTGGTGACACAAGTCGCTGACAGTGCTTTGGGCACGGGTAAGGGACGTCCACTGACCTGTAAATCCAGCTCCCAAACCGTGCCTTACAGCACACGTATGGTGAAATCGCACAATCGCACTACCTCGTGGCTGAACACCGAATGCCTTCACACGGGATGGAAATGAGAGCTTTCTACTAAAAAGCCTCAGTTTTACAGCTACTCCGAACGATTGCCCCCTGCCCTGCCATCTGCTCTTTCTGCTCTCTGCAGAGAAGCCCCTCGGGCCGGCTGCACTGGCAGGTACACGACAAACCCCTCCAAAGCCCCCCGAGAAAGGGAGGAGGAGATGGAAGTAGAGAGATAAGCAGTGATCGTCCGAAATAAACACCAACGTGAAACCCGTTGGAGCACAGGAACATTTAGTTCAAAGAAAAAAAATAACAATCAAACAATGTCAATTTTCAATTAGGTTGATTAGACACAAACTGGATAATTAGCAAATAGTAATACCGGAAGCATAATATGCTGGAGATGAAAATATTTCACAGAATTTAATTTCTAATCATCTTCCTCAAAAATTAAATTCTTGCTCTCCTACAGCAAACATCAGTACATTACGTTTTGCACATCAAAAGATAATTAACCTATCCATCCACCATACAGATGTTCCTTCCGGGCCGTTTCCTTTTATCGGGCGTCCAGTCGTGCCTCAGGAGCTTTGCTCCCTGTCCTTGCTGAGGACTCTCTAACTCCCTGAGGCAGCAAGCTGGTCGGGTTCAAAAGCAATTCCAAGTTTTTGGTGGTCCTTCCTTACCGAATCATTCGGGAAGATGGGCTGAGGATGACCAGGCAATGGAAGAGATCCGATGGTAATCGCAGCTCGGAGATCCCAGCGCGCCCAGGAGGCTGCTGCGCTCCCCCAGCCCTCCCGGAGGAACGCCGAGAGGGAGCAGCGAGTTACGGCTCTGGAAATGGGAATTTTACGTTTCTCCCTAATGGATATTTGCCATCTTTTCCTGATCGATACAAAGGTCCAAATGGATCGTCATCTTTGCTCCTATGGCAGCGGGGGAGAAAGAAATCCAAAAACAAAGCTGCGAGCTTCCGTCTCCCACGGCTGTAAATCCCTTTCCACGCAGTCTGGGAGCGAAGAAGCGCGTGCGGCACAGGGACTAAGGCTAAAGGGCCGCGTAGTACAACTTGTATCCTCACCTTAAATTTTAAGACACGTATTAAACGCGTAACTCCATCTCCACTCCCTCACTAAATAAATAATTATGGGGCCAGAAGGTTAGGGAGCCTCAGCTGAGGCTGCTACGCCGCCAGCTGCTCGGGGATTTGAAAGCTTGACACATGCTGGAGAGTATCACCTCATCAGTGCTCCCAGCTGGCCTGGGAGGCAAAAACCTGAATCCCGTACTCTTAAACGCGGGTCTCACACACACATGAGCAGCCAGCCTCCCCTGATGCTTTCGAGAAACGCAGCGATGAGAGATCCAGCATGGGTACGGGAAGACAAAATGGCAACGAGCAACTGTGGCCCCGAGTATTTGCATGGCTTTGAGTAAGGGTTGTGTTTCATGGCAGCAAATTACAGATCGTGTTGCTTCCCAGGCCTCTTCGAGACACTGAAATCTGTGCCTTTCCAGACACTTATTGCTGTTCGAACTATTTTCTGGCAGAATAAGCGATCTATTTAATTTTTTTCCAATTTTATGCCATTCACATCAAGACACCTTGAAGATAACAGAGGTTTTGTCCCCTGAAGGGACTAGCCACCGAACTGGGGTGGATGTTCTTCCTTCGATGAAGTGGAGCTGACTTTACCCTTCACAACGCCGGCGAGCGCGCTCCTGGATCTGCTCGATAACGCTTCTCCAGCACCCAGCCCGGCCCTAATCTCTCGGATCACACTTTTGGCGAAGCGCTGCGACCGCTCAGTCCACGCTGTAAATAAAACTGTAACTCTCAGGACAGGGGAGATTAGTAAATTGAGGCACGGCGCGTTCGTAACAAAGAGCAGATGCCATTTATCTTTATGATACAGAAGGACGAGTCGAGAGCTAACCGAACTGACAAACGTCGGGACTCTTGTGATTTGTTTTGTCACGCTACCAGGAGCTCCGATCAAGCCTCGTCCCATGCGCAGCGCTGATGAAGATGAGCTTTTTACGAGTAGTTCATTGCGCACCCGGGAGCCGCACGCTCCGGCTCCTCGAACCACGCGTGGGCTGAAAAATTCACAAAGGCGGTTGGAGCGGTTTCATTTCCAGCAGTGCTTTCACGGACCACGCTCCTCTGCTGAGCGTGGCTACAGCCGTTCGGGCGACCGCGACGCCTTCGTTGGCCGATCCAGCCATAAATTAACGCGTGGCTTGATGGAGAAACGTGGACTCCGCGCTGGGGGCGGGGGCTGCCGGCAGCAGGACAGCCGACGCACCACGCACGCTGCTCCCATTTACGCCCTAACACACGCACACAAACTCCCTTCGCCTCGCTGACCGTATTTAACATCTCTCACCGAAGCGAGGGAAGGTTCAGCCCTGTGGCCGGCCTCTCCTGCCCACCGCGGCATCGCAGCCACCTCACCAACACCTATTTTTCTCCCTTTCACGCCGGCAGGCTTGGGGCAGGGGGGGGCTGTTGGCTTCATTTTGCTTTGAAATACACCGGAGAATTGCACGTGGGCGAAGTATTTTGTTACCAGCTTTCTCCCCGAATGCTCCACACGATAACAAACCGAGGAGGGTATTATTTGCCAAACGCTCCGGCATTCAAACAGTGAAATCCGGCTGCCTTTGGGGGAGGAGGGGGGTCAATAAAGAGCGGCAGCATGAAATATCCTAAAGTTAGCACTTTGGGCTGCTAATTTTACATGCCTGCTTGACTACGGCACAGCTAAAAATAGATAAAACAGATATGAATGCAGAACAAAGAGATGCGCTGGACAATTATCTCTCTCCTAGCACGGTCTACTTGATAATGAGCTTTTTAACCTTCTTTATTTACAGAGACAAAAACAAAATTTGGAGCGCTGATTAATGAGCTTTCGACCCACGGCAGAAATGATTTCCACACGAATTTTATTTTTCTTTGTGCTTTCTCGTTCCCTTCCTACGGGGACACGACGACGAGATTCCAAACATTTTAATGGGGCATCAGGCTACTTGCCATGGGGCTGGAATGCTAAATAAGACTATTTACATCTCCTAAGAGCCCGGCGAAGGAAATCGGCGCGATGCACTCGAAACGCACGCGTCCACCGCAAATATCGGAGCTGCTTTGAATCCACCGGGTAAAAAGTACGCGCTCGCTCGGGTTTATTAGGCCTCATTATTTCCAGCGAGGCTGCAGGGATGATTATCTCGAGCTGCTCCGCCGTGGCCTAAAAGCAAACATTCTTCCCGATAAGGACAGCAGTTATTAAAATATAGCGTGACGTCCAGTTGTTTAATTTAGGTTACAACAGGTGAAATTTTGAAAACCACCGCTGATAACACGGGTTTTTCTACGGTTACCCCGTCCTGCTCGGTGCCATCGGTCAGATGCTGACTTTTGAATTTAGTGTTTAAGAGGGAAACAAAGCAGCAGAGTGAAGGGTATCGGCACGGTAAACAAGCCCGCTCTCCGCTTCGCAGCCTTCCCCCGGCATCATTTGCTCACAAAACGATAATGTTTATGAACAGGCTCGACATTGTCTTGGGTGTGCGAGAAAAAGAAATCCCCCCAGGAGTTCACACAATACGGCACGGCCGCCCCGTGCAGGGGCGTAGCTCCAACCTCGCCCCGCGCACGACACCCGCGTCACCCCAAAAACCAGCGGCCGGCCGCACAACGCCTTCGGCAGCGCCTCGACGGCGACCAAAAAAAATAAAAAATACAAAAAGGGGAGAGGAAAAGGGAGGGGAAGAGACGCCCAGCGCCCGGAGGAGAACCTTACCTCTGGGCCACGCAACCCGCCCGCGGATTTGGGGCGACAGCGGGCAGGCCTCGAGCACTTCTTTTTTTTTTTTTTCCAGGGGAAAAACACCGCTCGGAAACTTCCTGTTTTGGGAAAGGGCGGCGGGGACGGGCGAGCAGCAGGTCGGCGGAAAGCGGGGCGGTTCTGCCCGCTGCTTTTCTTTTTTTTTCATTTTAATTTCTAAAGGATGAGTTCGAGCGGCGGGCAAGTTGGGAACCTTACGCCTCTGCCCCCCCACCCCCCCCGGTTTTAATTTGAGGAGGTAAAATTAAGAAGAAAGAAACATAGGAAGGAGACGGAAAGATAAAGTTAAGAAGTTAGAATTAAAAAATAAATAAATGGAAAAAGATAGAAGGATGAAGTTAAAGAGAGGGAAGGATGAAATTAAAAGGATGCGAAGATGGAGTTAAGGGGATAAAAAGATGAAATTAAAAGGGTAAAAAGAAAAATGAAAATAAAAAAATAATGAGAATCAA
>CM021768.1:90246261-90325424 GCA_011076525.1 Nettapus auritus | reverse complement strand
CCCCCCGCGCGCACGCGCACGGCTTCGCCGCCTCCGAGCCGGCGGAGGCTCGGGGCTGAGCTGGCTCGTCGCCGCCGCCGCCGCCTCGATCTCGTGGTGCGCGGAGGGTGGAGGGGAGGGAAACAGAGCGGGGCGGGCGGAGGGAGGTGGAGGGAAGCTCTCAGCCCTGGGGGTGCTTTGGTACTTTTGTAGTGCTGCTGTTCAATGTTACTGCTGCCTGCAATATCAACACCGCGTCCGATGTTAACACTGCGTTTAATACTGCCGCTGTTTCCAACGTTAACACTGTTCAACATTACCAGTGTTCAACTTTAACACTGCATTCAATATTGACACTGCATCCAATGCTAACACTGCATTCAGTATTAACACGGTGTTAATGCTCACTGAGACCCCCCAGATTCCCAAAACATCAGCACTTCTCTCAGTTTGTTATTTTTTTCTGTGGCTTTTCCCCCCCTCACAAGTGATTACAGACCGCAACCCGCTCGCCCTGCACTGCCTCACCCCAGGCCTGCTCCATCACCCCACACGGGGCCATAGCAGGAGCCTGAGTGCTATCACGGCTCCTTTTTTCACATAGTACTAGGGGAAAATGGTAAATAGGGAGAAAAACAAAACCAAACAAACAAAACTGACATGGTGCGCACTTAAGAAGATGTTGGGTGCTGCCTATAGGTGTTGAGGAGCTGGAGGAAAGGACCCAGACGCTCGCAGTCCCACGGCACGGGGTCTGCTGGTTATCCCCAGCGATCAATGCAACCTTCCCTGGTCCTGAGGAAAGTCAGAAATTCAGCATCTTGTTCCTGCCGTCTGAAGCAGGATGGGGATGGAGACTGGGGTCAGGGCATGAGTTAGTGGGGCCGCCTGGCCCATCCATCCACACACACACCACGCTCACTGCAGGCTTGCAGCTCATGTCACCGGCTGCACAACACACGTGCTGCAGCATGGCAGCGCCCCACCTCTCTGACAGAGCCAAGAGAACTTAAAACGGTGTTTTTTACCTCATTTCGGTCTTTAAGGGCAGACCCGGGGTTCCCATACACTCATCTCACCCCTTGATGCGCCTCACAACAAACAGGGTTCCCCTAGAATATAACCTCATGAATCATCCTATTCATTTTAGGAACATGTTATTAGTTATTAATTATTATTATTGATGGCTCATTTTAGGAAATTATTAGTAATTATTATTAATAATGATTATTTATTGATCGTTTGGGAAAATAATAACTATTAATATTTTTTCTTGACTGCTCGTTTTATGAAATTCCTATTAATATTTATAATTGATGGATCGTTTAATGCAATTATTAAGAATAATTATTAATAATCATCATCGGTGGTTCACTTCGGGAACTTACTGCTCTCGGTTACCGCCACCGATGGCGGCGGGGCCCCTTCCCGCCCCGCCCCGCCCGCCACAGGGACCCGCGAGCCGCCAAAACGGCGGCGGCGGCGGCCGCCAACCAAAGTGTGCGCGGCGCCGCCCGGCTCGGGCGGGCAGGGCCCGGCCCGGGGAAGGAGGAAGGGCTGGGCCCGGGGCTCAGCCTGGGGGGGGGGGGGGGGGGGGGGGGGGGGGCTGGGTTTGGGGACCCCCATCTCTGTAAGCTAAGCCCCTGTTTTTAGGAAACCCTGCTTTTAGCTTGCAGATGGCCCTTGGCGACTCGGCCCCGGGTGGGTTTATCCCCTTCGTCCTCTGGGTTACCCAGCAGGATGGGGAGGTGGCTCCCAGGACGTGGCGGGGCAGCCTCTAACCGGCCTCCATCTCCTCATGCCTCCACAGGAAGGGGCACGGGCATCGACAGAAATCCCCTCACACAGCCCCCAGGTCTTACACTTCCCTAGGACAGCAGCTCTCGTGTGGGGTTTTTGCGTGAATAAATTCGGCTTTAATCGCTTTACAGTGGCTAACCGCTTTATTGACGTTTATAGGTGTTAGCAAATAGGGAAATGTATACGTATCAAACCTCTGGGGAGAAAATGGGGATTTTTTTTTTTATTATTTTTTTTTATTCACTGCCATGTGGCAAAGTATCAGCAGGAGCAGGCATTAGGGATAGAGCGCGCTCAGTCAGCAGGCGCGGTGTCTGAACAGCAATATGGACATGGAAGCATCTCGGGGAAAAAAAAAATAATAGCGAAAATGAAAATTCAGAAAGGAAATCTGAGCTTTTTTTATATAGAAACGTAAACAGACACAGGCAATGAGACCATTTCCTCGGTGGGGTTATGCGACTGGGCAAATGTTTAGTTCTGAAGTGGAGCTGCTGCTCCGAGGAGGGAGGGGAGTGTGGTACAAAATATTATGACAAGGGGAGTGCTCTAAGTGAGGATAAGTTGGCATGATGAACAGATGGAGTATTCAATAACAGGAGGTTATTAATACTGCAGTTTGGTATTCTCTCCGCTACTTCATGAAGGGACTCATATGCTTGCTCTTTTTCTTTTCTGATTGTACGCAGACTTAACAAATACGCAGGCTGTAGGTAATGACGTGCTTACTTCCCTCCCTGTGCACGCATCGCAAATTCATGTTTCCTGGGAAAACACCAAGGGCTGGGTCCTCGGCTGGTTGTAACCGGCCAACTGTGTTTCTTTCAATAGCAGCGAGCTGATTTGCACCTGCTAAAGGAGAGAGGTTATCTGACCCTGGCTCCCAAGTCGCAAGGTCTCTCCACCCTGCTCTTTGACAGCTGCCACAAGGCACCTGCTCTGGGAAGACTCTCAGGGTGGAAAAGAAAAAATAACTGAGGAGGGAATGAAGTTTAACTGCGGAACGCAATGCGATGCTGTTCCTGTGCAAGAAAATCAAGCTTCCTTTCACCCAGAGTTCGGGGCTTTCTTTTCCTTCTCCCCTACAGTGGCCTAGTTTTAGGCCGGGTATGAGAAAATCCAGGAGCAGACCAGCTGACGCCAGCCAGGCCTTCAGCTACCCCCATCCATTTTATTTCCTATGTCTTCAGGCTTGCCTGTGGGTCATGAAACATTCGGTCCTCTTCGCATCTTTTAGCCTATGATTTGTACAGCTACAATATAAGTAAATATCCCCCAGAATGTAACAATTCCCAACCTTTTAACACAATTTGGCCCTGATGTCAATATAACTTTAAAAAACAAACAAAACAAAACAAAAAACACAGAAACATTACATTGCTGAGTCTTCACTGTTTTGCACCAAGAATTACGGCATTTTTCAAAGCCCCCACGCTGTTTCCTGCCTTCTTAAGAGCCAGTTGGAGGCACACGTGCTGAAGAGTAAATACATTGCTTTAAGTGTATCTGTTAACAGCCATATGTATAATTTAAGTACAAGTTTTATTCCCCTCAGAATCTCTAATCAGAAGGGCATGACCTTGGGCTTTCACAAATTAGATACATTAGGGTAGGATATCTTTAGCAGATGTGACTTTGAAGATACTGAAAGAGGAAGTTTTACTGTTGTATCATCTAAGCATGAGCCAAGATACTTGCCGAATTCTTTTTAAAGTGAATAATGCGATTTGACAGCATTCTTACATCTAGATATTGCCACTGTGTACTTACAGATTTTCCTTGTTTCGCCATAGGTGTGTGTGCTGGCTCGTTCATGCGTGTTTTTCCCTCATTATCAAACATGCAGCATTCACAGGAACGCTCGTCGTAGCAGTTTTTAGAGCCATCATTTTAAAACCTTTGTGCACTTTTTAATCAAAATGTAAGGTTCTGTTTCAAAGGAATATCTTAGCTTTTGTCAATAGTAAATCTCGCAGATGCTATTAGGAGATCCTGAACGGGATTTATGTCAGAAGAAAAGAATGGCTGAATAAAGCAGGCTCAACATTTCAACTTTATCCTAAAAATAGATCTTGAAAATGTGTAATCAAAATAAGTCAAAGCAATTTATTTCAAATCTGGAAAGAAGACTTTGGATTTAAATATTTCCTTCTTTCACTGAGATCCTGAAAAGCATTTGTTAATAAAAACACAGACTGATCAGTCTACTTTCATTTTGCAACTGCATATTATAATTAGAGCTTCTTTTTTTTTTTTTTTTTTAATGTATTACTTCCTCTGTGTAACTCCCCACTGTAGGAAGTTAATGCTTTCTGGTCGATGTGAAAGAGAAAGGCCATTTTGGAGAACCATTTTCAGCAGGTTCTGAGGGGAAAATGGAAAAAAGAATAATTGACAAAAGGGAGACATTTAATCTTTAAGAAATGGTGGTCATCGCAAGCATGAAATAAAATAGAGGACCTTCATCTACCGTAGAAAAGAAGGTTTACCAAAGGATCAAAGCAGTAGATTAAAGTTCCACTTAATGAACAAGAAGTTCAGCTGTGTCAAACATTCAAAGTCATTTCTGAAATGCCAAACGCGCATCGCTCCTTGTTCAAAATGGAATGGCTACACTAGCTCTATACTGGAAATAACAGCCACACAAAAGTGAAAAAGCTCGCAGTGTGCTGAATGAAAGGAAGAATAAATTCCCTTCAAACCAGTGAACACAAAAAACCCTCTCTCTTCTGATGTTATCTGTATTAAGTGACTAAGGGATTTTCTTCTTGATCTCACCCTCTTCATATAAGTGCTAAAACCACAAGAACCAGGGTGGAATTAAATCCTCTGCATTTTCTGGTTATCATGAAATAAGAAGTATCATTTTCCATCTAGTCAAGAGGAGTTAACAGACCGTTTCCAGGAAGGTCTGCGTTCTGGCTGAAGAGAAAAAGAAGATAGAGATGAACAGCAGAAGAAACCTATCGAGAACCATTAGTGGATGTCAGCCATTGTCCATCTGTTCACAGTGGAAGCAGTCCAGACCTGAAGGAACAACTGCAACCTGCCCCATATGGCTCGCTCCCTTCTGCGCTGCCAGGGCTGCTTTGGGGATTTGACATTGTACGAGGTAAAGGAGAAGCAGCACAATCTGTGTTCCCAGGAACGAAGAGCCAATTAACATGAAAGAACAAACAGTGTTTGTAACCCAGGGGGAGGCTTTCTCCTTCTCACCTGTCTGAAATCTTGGAGCCCGTTCAAATTGTGTAAGTTGCAGAGACACTGTGCTGAGGCTCCTCGTCCCAGGGAAGTCCTTAAAAAGCTGACCGTGGCCACTAACAACATCCTGCGGGCAGTCGCAAGCCCCTCAATCAGCGAGTGAGAGCACTAATCCAGCTGTCTCCAAAGGTGTTCAAACAGGCGTTTGGGAAGCATACATTACACGAAAAGTTCCATTAAAAATTCAAATACAACGTCCTTTCAACATAATGAATAACAACATTCTGCGTTTACTTTTACAGAACTGGATTGTAGCAAGCTACAGCCCAGCAGTAATTTGCTTCTTAAGTTTTAAATCAGCGGGCCCGGTCATGAAGCAAGGTGTTATTTTCTGTGTGATGAAGGGCAGCAGGCTCAGACTCACACAGGGCACTTATGACATCTGATTTCCTCTTTCTAATGAAAAATAGATCCTCTTTGTGATGCTGCGCTCCCTACGCCAGCCAAGACGCAGCAAGTGAAGTGGCAGACAGACATACATATCAAAGCCAACTGCAGGGATCAAAAACCTGCAAGTCTGTAATACATTCAACAACCTGTTTGGTCCTAGTCATTTCACAGGTAATACGGAGAATAATTAACTCTCCAGTGGCCAAGTAGATGTCCTAAATGAACTTCTTGTCGGGGTATGTGTCAGTTTTGTTGGTCTTTGCTACAGCCACGAAACTCAGTGGATGCAGAAATTCAAATTCAGAAGCAACGTGCAAGAGGTGCATTCACTGCACCCAAGGACATGCCAATGCCTCTGCCACTTCCAGAAGACAGCAGAGAGATGCTCGGGAGTTTCATCTCTACTCTGCTCTGGCTCTGAAGCCATGAGCAGTTAACTAACATTACTCCAAACCTGAGGCAATTTTCTGCTCATAAGTGGGATTTACTATTTTGGGCCTGGCACGAGGCTAAAGCAGCAGCACTTGGCACTTTTAAAAGTGCTGTGCAGTCCTACCTGCTTGCACTGGCAGTAAGGCAGTGGTCCCTGTGCTGTAATGCGATTTGCACTCTGGTAGGCTCTGCCATCTCTTTAGTTCCCTCACAACACGTTTAAGACCTTATTTTTGCAGAAGTTACACAACAAGGAACCAGAAAAAAAAAAGCTGTAGTTGGAGCAGAGGTAATTTTAAAGTTGCTAAACAATTACATTCACACTTACAAATTCATTAAGTGGCATAGAGAATATCACGGTTCTGTGTTTGAAATGTATCACAAAACTGAGGACTCCACCAAAAAATATGAATGAAAAGCGTATGAAATCAAAATAACACCTCACTAAGTATTTGTCTGGAGACTTGTCTCCCAAGCTAACCAATAGGATAACACATCTGAAAAACCAGGAAGGATGCTGAAGGATGCAAAAACCAAAACTGTGTTAAATAAAGAACCACTTTGCTGCCATGGGCCGTGAACACAACCACGCGCAGGGATTACAGACGCCTGTGACATTGAAGTGAACCCTCTTGCTTTGTCAAATTCACTTGGGATGATTACAAGTTATCAGTCTTGAATTTCATCCTCTTCCAAACTGAACACTGCCAGCTTTGTGCCCGTATGAAATACTGCACTGCCAGCACTCCGCTATCACCCACCACTCAGATAAGAGAACGGTTCATTAGTGAGTAAAAAGTGACCTCTAGTGAAGCATCGCTCCGGAGCCTGAAACACGCCGCAGCTCCCAGCAGCGCCTTTCCTTCCTCTGGCTGATCATGTCCATATACAATTAAAATCTGATAATACCACAAAGTAACAGTCGTCAGCACTTGTGCACAGACACCTTCGGTACCTGCACGATGCGCAGCAGCTATAACGAGAGGCACAAAACCCTTGGCTCACCAAAAAAACTGAGCAAATTTGTTTAAAAGTAATGAAGTCTACCTATGGATAACTATTAAAGAATTGAATGGGCTACGATAAAAAGTCTAAGCTCTAACTGGATCGTTTTTGACTCGCTTTAATTTCATTTTAAAAGCAGTATATCCAGAAATTTGTAATGAAATTAGAAAAACATCCTATTAAATATGTAAAAAAACAGCAGCAATCTCCACAAACAGCCCTTTGTACTCTAAGAAACCAGAAAAATTAGAATGGAGAAAACAGCAGCGAGTAAGAGACAGGCAGTGAAAATCAATTCCATAGTTACAACATATGGAACAATATAGAGGCACGGCAATCCGTAACAGGGAATGGTTGATGGTTTTCAAACAGTAAAAAGCAACTAGCAAGATTTCATGAATAAAATGCATACCCCATTAGCCACGGAAACACATTTTGTATGTGGTGCGTCTCTACAAATCTAGCAGCAAACTAATATTTTTATACCCCTCCTAATATGTGTATAGTTACCTAACAAAGATTTTACAGGCAGTATTAAAAGTAAAGTTATTTACCTTTTTTTCTTTTACCGAACCAAAACACTGATTCTTGTGCAATTTTTTCACTTACCCATGATCAAGATTCAAATCTCAACAGCTGGCAAGTGAGCTGCAAGAAATGCTTATCACTATGCGAGGCTTGAGATACGACTCGAATCCTAGAAGACATCAGTTGAGGTGGCAATTTACACAGTAATAAGGTAACCACATACTTTGAAAAAGCTCCCTTTGTATTGCTGAATAATGCAAAGAGAGAAAATGCCTGTTATCCTAACAAAAACACGACTTGATCACGCCACTTGTATTTGTATAATACACAACTTTAGAGTACGAGTTGATTCAGGTAGGTGATAATCAGTATCAACAGATATACCGCTACTTGAGTTTACATTTATTGCCAAATATTGCGACTTCTAGACTAAGACAGTGCTT
Organism: Nettapus auritus; assembly: GCA_011076525.1. NCBI lineage: Eukaryota > Metazoa > Chordata > Aves > Anseriformes > Anatidae > Nettapus > Nettapus auritus. Next base: position 90,317,586 of record CM021768.1, on the reverse strand, counting down.
CAGAACCGCACATGATGGTATTATGTCAATATCCCTGGGTAAACTTGCCAAAAGCTTCACCCTGTTATAAGAAGAAAATGCGTGGAGGGACGCATCTCATGGAAGTGTTTGCCAAACCCTTGTGTTGGGCGTGGTTCAGCTCTTCCATGCGGTCAAAGGGTACCTGACAGGTGTTGAGTTGGATTTGTACCACGGCCCATCACAGCTGTGGTCCTACAACAGTGTTTTTGGGAGCTCCACCACCTCACAGCGGATGATGGTTACTGTTGGGCCAGGCAGCTGCAGAAAGGCTGCTGTGCGGACGTGGTGGCAGCGCTCACGACTCGTGCTGACACTGAAAAGCCCACAAAGAGTTCATCCTGCTCTATAAACAGAAGGCGTTAAAATAAAGAGAAGAACTTTCTACGGTAGTTTTACAAGGTGAGTTTCCTACAACAGAGGGCTACGCAGAATGGCACTGGAAACATTATGTCAGCTTCAGTTAATGCCGTGTTGCTTATCTCACTCTTTTCAGTTTTTTTTTTCATTTCTTTTATCGAGACAATTACTCAGTCTCTTAACGTATGCTGTCTTCTTTTTTATGAAGCAGGGTATCTAATATTCCTTTCATGTAAAGAATTATTATTTCTCACTACACTGACATGCCATGTGAACCTCCAGGTCACAAGAAACGTATCAAACAAGTAAAAATCGCCAACACCAATGCAATCAAAAAAATAAATAAATAATTGTTTCATCACCTAATTCTAGGAAACATCTTACGGTATATAAACACTCAAGATATTTTTCCCTTGCTTCAATTTCCCATGTTTTACTTGGGTCCTATCTGTTCCTACAACCAGAAGAAGGAGCATGGATATTTGAATCAGCTTTTATTAATTTGTATTATTTTATGCATCTGAAGGAATGATCACAGTACAGGCTTGTACATCACTGTGGGAAGAGGAAAGTTCAGCAGAGGTAGACAAAAAGGGAAATACTACCACGTCTTTGCAAACAGATTGGGTTCTTAATTGAAATGATTCAATATGCCTTATGAGCAGTGCAAGATATAGCACAGATGTAGAAGTCACCTTGGAAAAATGTACTTTAAGTTAACTACTGGAGGCCAGACAGAACTGAGCTGCAATCATAAATAAACGTCTATAGATAACGTAGAAATAATTAATCAAATTTTCCTGAAGGACCTGGAAACAAATGGGAATACTTTGTGTATGGCTGTACTGTGCTGATCTCTAAGTAACGTGGCTTCTGAGACCCATGACCCAGAAAGGTTAAAGTTGGTGTCTTTCCCAGAGGCTGCACCTACGTGATTAACATTACAGAGGCACCCACATCAGAGAACTATCACAAGAGAGGAATGAACATAATTCATGTTGATAACAAATAGTCTAATGAAGAAAAATAAATGAAACAACCCACACTACCTTGGTTCAATTAGAGTGTTTTGAATGTTTTCCCTTTCAAGCACCACAACTGTAAATTCAACGCAATATCAAGTGCTGAGCAGAAAAGGAGGAGTTTTTGTTTGCTGAGGTCTTACAATTGCAACCAGAGTTGTGTTCTCAGTCTGTTCCCGGATCACTCCTAACAAGAGATTTCCAATTGTCCTAAAATCTATGGATGTTTTGAGATGTAGACAGATGTCTGCGAGGCCACAGGCTGAGGTCATCAAACTCATCTCATTTGTGACCTAAGCCTAGTCTCTTGGCGGTCTTAAATAAAAAAAGGGGGTGGGGAGGAGAGAGGGGAAGGACAGAGAGACACCAATGAAATTGTTTGCTAATTTACCTAGAAAACTGTTCTCGTTAATTTTTAATCTAATAAAACGCTCACATTTTGGTAGCGTACATATCCAACATGATGCACATTGATCAGAAATACATCTGGCCATCTATCATTACTGCTCCTCGCAGTGCAATTATTCTTTCTGGCACTATGAGAAGTCGACTGTCTATTATTTCCTGAACATCTAACCAAAGTTTTCAAGAACTCATCTTTAAATCTCATTTCAGAGACAGTTTCACTGTACTAAGTGGGCAAAATGGCTTAAATTTATACATATTTTACATAAATCTTTATCATTGAACAGTTCAGTTTCTCAGCTCTTTAACCATCCAAGGAAAAAAGTGGCACGCTGACACTGACATCATTTCTACTGCTGAAGGGGAGATAAAATTGGGTCTCTCGAAGCTGGGGGCAAAATACTACAATGGATAACAAATATTCCTTGTGCATACATCACTGGCATGGCTGTCTCTGTTGGGCGCTGAGTGTACGTTGAGGCGCACAGAATGGATTCAGAAGAGATTTTTTTGTTCGAATCAGTTCATGTGCATATGCAGAATTCAAACAAGTTTGTTTTACAATCACTGCTACCTGCTCGCTGACCCCAGAGGTGCCTCCCTGCTTACAACAGCCCTCAAACCTCCAAAACACTACCAAGTATGCAAATATATAGATAAATACATATATATATATATACACGTATGTATATTCATTGCACAAGATTTTCTGTTAAAAAAGGCAAAGATACATTGACAGTAAATTTTCGGGATTTTTTCCCCTCTGGTGGCTGCAGGGTAGTCTGAATTTTTACATATAACCCATTGTAATGATCACCACTGCTACTGTTCTGCTCTTAGAGAGAAAAAGGTTTTGTACAGGAGCATTAAGAGTTCCACTTGCCCTGTGGCGAATGGGGAAAATATGTCAACGTGAATTATTGTACTGTCTCCACGGATCAAGATTTCTCTTAGTGCTTTCAAAATTCCACTAACAGAAACAATTGCTAAGAGCATTTGCTACTTAGCCTGCTATGCTGGAATTGAGTAAGACTGTAGGATCAACTAATGCTAAAATATTATCTTTTATATTGATTTTCTCCCCCTACATTAACTGAGGAAAAAAACAGCTAAATAATTTTAGCCAGAAAGAACGACACATCACTCTCACAAGGACATTCAAAGAATGTAAATAATCAGGATAATTACAAAAACAGAATTTTGAGCAGCTCACATTACCGAGTATGTAAGAACATCACAGTATAATTTTACCTCTTTCTGATCCAAACAAGTTGTACTACATATTCCCCTCGGTACTCACGGAGTTACGCTGCAGAATACAGTATGTCTTTTCTACAGGAACCAGGAACACCCACACAGATGCATTAGAAAGAATAATTCTAATTTTGTGCAGCTCCGCATGCACGTTCATGTTCGAGCCAAACACTAATAGAGATCCCATGTTTGTTTCCTCTACTAGAATGCTACTCCATGAGTATTTATTAAAGGCCGGTTTGTATCTATTTTGTAGTAGCAGATTACGGTCTAAATAAAGTATGACTGTAGAAACTGATGGGCCATCGTCCCAACATCTATTTCCAAACTAGATCTGGCAAACGAGAGCGCAGAATGAGTGACTGATGAAATCCGGACACTGCAAACATGCACATTACTGATTATTTCTACCAAATAGCAAATCCTTCTCATTAGCAAATAATCATCTTGATTTTTGTTCCTCACCAGGATTCATAAACACCCAACACCTAAGGTAACCATGAAGGCATGAGATATTAAAAGCTTTGCAGGATGCCCGAGTTAGCGCTACACGATATTCTGGCCAAAACAATTAGTGCTATACAAAACTGATAAAAACAAACACATATTAAAAGGATTAGGAGTCACTTAGCTGACAGACCCTAGGACACATTTGTCAATGAAAAACTCTCTGAATAGAGATGTTTCTAATGGGTATCTGTCATCATCTTCACGAACAATGCGGACACGGAAAATCTTGGCCAAAATGACTGTGAACATCACAAAAACAATAATAGTTGTCTGTAAAAAATAATAGCAACAGGCCAATCACACAGGCATTTTGGAACGCGGATAAAGGAGGATCGCACCAACAAAATGTGCTTTGATAAAGCCAAAATTTAAAGCTTTGCCATTAGAAAAGACTTCTGTCACACTGACAGAGAAGGGGACTAGAGCCTAAAAGGTGGCGATTCTGGATGTGCCGCTCAACTCCAAGCTGCACACCAAGAGAGGAGGAGATCACGATTCCCTTGAAATAGTGAAATGCAAGCGTGGGGAAAATTTTGTCATTGTGGATGGGATTACTGAGAAAAACAGTTAAACACTGCTGCCAGCTCTGGCATCCATGGTTTGTATGTTGGAAAGGGTGCAAAAATAGAAGTCAAGCCTAGAGAAAAATGTCTTAAAGAATGTAGTGTATTCAGATTACCAAAAAAAAATTGAGAGATAAAAGAGTACCTTTGTAGAGTGAAATACCAGGCACCAAAGGACTGTATTTTCTAGGTCGTTGTGGTTTTTTGTTGTTGTTGTGTTTGTTGTTTGTTTGTTTTGGTGGCTGTTATTGACTACACTACCAAGGGTTATGTTGGTGTCTTCACCTCCTCCTGAGTACTTCAAAGGCATTCATGAAAGATCAACATCAGACCAACAGACCAATAAAATCTTGGGGGCTGAGCTGTATCAGAGATATGTGCGATACAAAGGAGTTCAAGGCACCCTCGAAATCCCCTTCCAGCTCTGTGCCCTGCAGAGATGCAGCTCCAAAAATTCACCACTAACTGTTGGCTATTGCTCCACTCCCTGTAGGCACAAAGAGAATGTACAATCTCAGTCTTTCATTGGGCGTCACCTATCAATATAAATCTTACCCCGCTCCTGACGTCGATTAACAAGAAGCAATTATTACCAAGCAGTTCTGATGAAGAGGGATGTCTATACTATAGAGTATCGTGAAAGAAATAAATTTGAGAAGAGAGCCCACAGTGGCCCCTCTGAGAGCACTAGAGACAGTAGATCAACAAATTTCAACTGGACTTCAGCAAGAAGTCCCATGCAGAACCCACACCATTGAACTCAAGGACTTTTAGCAAGAAATTAATAACAAGTTGGCTTTATTGTCATTAAATAACTCAAAGACTTAGGCTCTTACGCTACCCAGTGCACAGCAACAGGGAAGTTTGGAGCCCCACAATGAACAAACTGTGCCAGGTCAGCCATGCTTGAAGCATGGGTCTGCAATGACCTCAAGTTCATACCGCCCAGGGAATGTCGCTGGCAGAGGTGTTTCCAGTGACAGACGATGAGATGGCAATGTGCACTGCTTACATACCAATGCTACTTGCCACACTGCTTGGGTTTAGCTCAGTTAGCACTTCCTTAAGCACCTCCTCTATCATGCACGGCAAGACTATTCTTGTATCTGACAAGTAGAACTGGATACTGCCCATCAATTTTTGGTATTTAAGTTGCTGACATCTCAATTGATGACACAGCACAGTCCTTTCTGTTTGGTTTGCAAAAACATTGCGTAAGATGGAGCCTAGAGGAAATCTGTTGGCAAGTGCTTTTGTAAGGGAACTGAGAAGTCTCGTAACTGGGAGAAATTAGATGGATTAAGGCATAAGCCAAGATTCAGGAAAAGTACAATCAAATCCTGACTCTGTCACCAGCCTCCTCCCATCATCCTTGCCATCCTAAATCACTTCCCTTCTGTGTATCCAGGTTTCTCAACTTTAAAATATGTATAGTATTCACTTATTAAACACTCAAGTTTGCTGCGAGAGCTAATCCATAAAATATTTAGACCTCCCGTTACAACTGAAGAGTCACCCTCAGTAGGTACATCTAATGACACCAAGGATAGATATACATTCAGCCCTAGTACAGACATTAGTTGGATCAACAATACTTTACCACCCCGGTTTCAAAAGGGTTCACAAAGCTTAGATTGTGCTGCCCTTAAAGAAAAACCTGTAAGCATGACCTGTAAGAAGTAAGCTATAAAGCCTGCAGCTTGCACTCCTGCTCTGTTGAATGCACCAAGGTCTCCCAACATCCAATTAATTGAAAATTCTTACTGCTTGCAACAAACTACAATAGAAATTTGCAGTAAAATTTTATTTGTTTTATTAAAACTACTGTGTTTGGGAAATATCACCTAGAACAGCCTCACACAGAATCGTGTGCATATTTTAATATACTTCTTGGTATTGCCTACTACTGCCAAATGTTTTAATATTATGTAAAAAGTGAAGTTAAGGAGAGAGGAGTGGTCCTTTGTAAACTCCAGACAAGAAAATCCTGGCAGGTCCAGGTTAGGAAAGAACGTACTGTCATTCTAACACAAAAAAAAGCTGTAAGATAAAAAGCCATTTGGGCAACAAAACTATAAAAATGATGACTGAATCCTGCTGGGTAAACCCTTGAAAGATCACCAAAACAGTAATAAATTAGTCATTTGGAGACACGAGTATGAAAAGTAGAAATTAAGACCAATAAAAATCATATTCATCTGTCAGTGAAGCATTTCCACGACCAAATAATTTGTTGTTGTTGGAATCAGAAAGGACTACCAATGCCAGTCCGGCTTACGTTTATTTTTTTAGTGATAGGTATATCTATGTTGCATAAAAGACTTAGGGTGTGTAAAACAGGATTGCTTTCACAAGACGCATATGACTGGCTACTTCAGCTCCTTGCTTTTAGCACCCTGTGTAATCCCACTCCTATCACAACTGCACTCCTTAATACCTCGTGGTGGCTCCTCCATCTGCCGGGATTCTCCTCTCACCCTGAATTTTGGCTTCATCCGGCGGAGGGATGCACGAGTTTCTGCTTGAGTTGCTGATGTCCCATCACCCAGCCTCGCGTGCACGGATCGTGGCACCCCAGCCCTGGCTCCCCGTTACGCCCCCAGACCTGCCGCTAATTGCGAAATGGCTTCTTGGAGAACAAAACCTTTTTCTGGACCCCATGAAGAAAACACGCTCATAACTTGAGAACTGTAGGAATTATGGCACATGAAGTAAGTGTGAAATATGTATTGCTCCAGTTTACACAATCAATGAAGCCTGAAAACAGCATTTTTCTGTACTTAATTTTCCAAATAAATTGGAGTATTTTATTTTTCTTTACGGACCAAGCCTTGATGCTATCGAAATCAAGGACAGTTTGCCATCAAAGTGAAAGAGACCCCAACGTGCTAAGACTGAAGTTTCAAGTTAAACTTGTAACTCATTACTGCACAAAATAACAATTAATGCAAGCTAATTTCTGCTTCCCAGAGCTCTAAATTATGAACACGAAACCAAGATCACTGTTTTTCAGACAGTAGTTTTCAGGTGGTTACAATGAAAGACCAGAGGGATTCAATTAAGCATTTAATAAACTGTAGAGGACAGCACAGTTCAGTGTGCCAAAATAAACTTCAGCTCACAGCTGTATTAGAAAAGTGAAAGATTTTCAGTAAAATAAATCCATATTTAATTAGCATGCTTGCTATAGCTGAAGGAATAACATATGCCATCACAAAGTAAATGTTTAAATCGGGACTGTACACTGTCTTGGAAGTTGCCTGCTTTACGTTTAACCATACCCATAGCTTTTTCTGATTTTTAGAAAAACACAGACAGTGAAAGCCACCTTTTACTACCCTGTCTCCAGGTACACCACCCAACCCACTGCAGTAAGCCATAGGCAAGATGATAAGAAAACCAAACACCAGCTAAACAGGTATTTGTGGGACGAGAAGCCGCAGGAGCAGAACGGTATCTGCATTAACACCCGACGGGGCAGCACACAAAGCTGAAGGGGCAATTTTAGGAGCTGAGAAACCCTTTCCAGGAAGCCCTCTGAGCTTGAGCACGTTGCTCATGCCGTGGACCTGCCCACCGATTTACCTCCTGCCCTCGTCCCACCTTTTTGCAAGGGTTAGCTAAGCAGGATCTGCCCTGAGCGTTAAAAGGGCTTCCAAGAGGACTACATTAGTAAGTTTATTGGGGATATTGGGGGCATAAAATCTTCATTGGCTTTGCCCTGTGCTCCTTGCTCTCCTCTAGAATAGGCAGAGTCAATGCTATCAGCTTCTCAGTGAAGACCCAAGTGAGTGTGATTCAGAAATAAGTGCAAACTTGGAAATCTGAAGATACTGGTTATAGTCAAAAGATACAGCTCCAACCTGGTATCTTTGGGTGCCTTCATCTGCTGATGTCAGATGAACAGGATCTTCTAAACCAATCGAGCCCTGCAACCCTCCACTTGCTGCCAGCCTCAGGGCAGAGCACACCCCACTGAGCCCCATCAGAGACAAGTTCCAGGTCCTTACGCTGCTCTCGCGCTAGCAGGAACCTCTTCTTGCCCTTGACATCCCTTTCAAGTCTCAACTTGAGCTTGAATTTTCCTCACACCATCCCTGCGTGCCAGGGCAGGATTTCCAAATTCCTCCTTTGCAGCCTCTCCCTTCTTCCACCCATACGTTGCCCTTTTGCACCGGTGCAGCTCAGCCCCTGCTGGTACATCTGCTCATCCTCCCGAGCCATCCTCCAGGAGATTGCTGTCCTCAGGATCCTGCCAGCTCCTTGGGCCACCAAGGCAGCCTCCTATGGGACCCTACCTAGCAGCCTCCCAAATCTTTGCCCCCATGTTTCATTGCTACCTCCCTATTATGTCCTCCCACTTCCAAGCCCACCGGAGGCTGCAGGATGACTCCTTCGCAGTTTCAATTTACATAAACTGTTTTCCAAGCAATCCAGCCTCATCGCTTGCTTCCAAGTTTCATTCAGGAAAAAGTGTTTTATTTTTTTCCTTTTTAAACAAAACCTAACTTAAGAAACATTACGATCTATTATGGGACTTAGATGACAGCTTAGTAGCATCTAAAGCCCTACTGGGAGTGAAATTACAGCTCATATGACGAGCACGGCTTCTACAATTTAATTCAACTGTTGCCTAAGCCTCTCCTTCAGTTCTTATCTGTGCTAAACAATACGAGCAATGGTATGACTGTTCAGAAAGAAATATCCATTTAGTTATTTTCAGGTGAAGAAAATGCAACTTGAACAATTAAAAAAAAACTAGCCAATACCCCAATTACCCTCTTCTGGCAGCCACACAAGTATCATCCTTTCGTACAGTCTGTAAATGTGGTTACAGACCAAGTTATATAAATGGCATTTTAGTAGTAGATACACAAGCACAGCTAAGTAAATATATCACATTTAAAATTCAACAATTGAACCGTTTTCTTTCTTGCATTCATCACTACTGAGAAGAGAGCACAGGGTTGTGGGGTTTTTGTGTTTTGCTTTGTTTTTTATATAAATAGTAACCCGCCTTCAGGTGACCTAAGTGCAAACCTTGTAATTTAAATATGGCTCGATCTGCTAAATGTTCCTATCAAAGGAAGATAATTTAAAACTCCGGCAAGTATAACTGATGACAAACTGATTTTTGTTTTACTACAGAGTTTGCTTGGGTTAAATAAAATTCTAATAGCTTTCATATTTTATTTAATAGCAAATAAACGACATGAGAGATGAAAAATGTGGCCAGATTATCAAATATTTGTTCATAAATAATACATGGAAATACTATACTGATGACAGCTATTAAATTGATAGCCTTTTCATTCCTAATCACTAATTTCAGATCATTTTTTAAAAGTACATTTCACGTAAGTGTTTTTGATGCTCATTACCTCCAACCACACGGACCAAATCACAGGAGTGATTTTCTGGGATAAATCACTGAATTGAGTAGGGGAAGAAAAAAAAAAACGATGGCAACATGCCAAGGCACTTTTGTACCTGAAATCAGCATACCTGCAGTTTTTAACAACGCTGACTTGTTCTGATTTCTCTCTGCATGAAGAAGTTGCAAGCGGCGCAGTGATACAGGGGTGCTGCATAGCCATGAGTGCCACGTTCAGCCGGCTGCTTTGAGACAGAATCTGCTCCTGGGGGTAACCTCTGACAGCCTGCACTCACCCTGAAATCCTCCCCGGTATTTCCTATGGCATCAACAATGCCTAGGCTAGGGGCAGGTTTGGGTTTTTTATCACGCACCTGGCTATAGCAATTAGTAGATTTCAAATTAGCACTGACTAGACTACCTGAAATAGTTCTTTGTCAGCTACTAGGAAAAAAACGAGTCAATTTTTGATAGAAATAAAGGATTTTAATGAAAACCTTTTCACATGGTGTTGAAATACTACTAAATTAAACATACGGTATGTGCTTCTCTTGACTTCAATGTTTAATATGGCCTAACTGTGAATTTTGGCAATTCTGTGTGATAGTACAGAGAGGGAAAATTAAACAGTCTTGTTGAAAGTAACATTTTTACATCCTACTTCTGATAGAGGTGGATGCAAGAGATGTGTTGGATCCTGACAACGTTACTGAGCTGACTCCATTTGGGTTGGTCTCCTGCATTACCAGACTGAAAGACAAAATCTAAAAAATTCTGCTGACAGCTTCTCGTAACACAGATTTATGCTTTCTACTTATTCTGTAATTTGATCACAATTGGAAAAAAAAAAAAAAAAAGGAAACCAACTGTGTTTATTTATGTAACAAATTCATGAGTTACAATCAGACATGGCAGTACCTTAGAAGACACGCACAGATATCCCTGTACTCACCATCACAATGAACAAAACACCCCAGTCCTCTCACAAAAACACCCTTCAAGCTTTGGAGTCTATCCTAAAGATAACTAAATCTGGTTGATTTGGCTGGAAAAAAATAAAGTTGACCAGAAAATGAGCAAGCCCTGGGCCTCAGGACCATGCCCTCTTCCCACGTATCTTCTCCATCCCAGAATCACACAATGTTAGGAGTTGGAAGGGACTTTGATTGAACTCATCTGGTCTGATCCCCCAGTCGGAGCAGGAACACCAAGATCAGGTCACACAGGAACACGTCCAGGAGGCACTATCATGCTCCCAGCCGGCACGGAGAAGCTGCCAGCCCCCCAAAAACCACCTCCTCGGGACCTGCTGCGTTACGTACCACTGCCGTTCAGCCCGTGCAACCGAAGTTGGGACCTCCTGTAAAAACAGCCACCAACGTTTCCATTCTCCCGTTTACAAGACACACTTGGCAATGGGACTTTTAGTAATTTCTGCCTTAACAGCACAAATATTTTGACACCAAGGGTTGCAAAGAAGATGAACAGATTTCACGTCAGCGCAGACCGGTATGAAAACAATATACCCTGAGGTTATCGAGTTTACTTGAATTATCTGTCTGCTTCTCAACAAGGAAATTTCTCCCTGTGAATAGCCATTTCACGTTCCAGCCAAAGGGAAGGGTAATACAGCTGTGTCATTTGATTAAAGAAAATCTCCAGGAAGTAAATATTTGCTCTCTGCTGAGTACCTGGCAGGTTTGCAGCTAAAAGGGGAATTAAAGTGGGAGTGAGCTCCGTAGAAGGTATAACCAGGAATGGAACAATTACTTACATAGTGAATTATTACTGTAATATGGCATAAAGCACAGAATGACATAGAATATAGTGTTCCCAAAAGCAAGGGCAAAAGAAGAGGACCCCTAAAGGCTTTATAATCTAAGAATAAAGGAAAATAAAGCCCCAAAGTGTTCCTCATGCTGCAGGTATGAAATAAACATAGAACTGCAAGGGCCAAGCGGTATCTCAAAAATCTCATGGGAAGAGGCAGCTCTCCTGTAAAATAAAAGCCCTACTGAAAATAAAATATTGAACTGGAAGACAACATGACACATCCAGTATCTAAGTCCATACCGCAGATGAAGGGAAATAGAAGGCTACAAAAAAATGTATGTTTATTTATTTGTGCATGTGCATCGAAAACCAAAATGGGTGTTTGGGTAACAAAACGCCAATTCGATGGATGCAGATTGGCCATCTCTTGAAATGTTTAAACAGGAGTTCATTATTCTTGTATGAGACAGAAGCATTACGCATTAATTGCAAGCCTTTATAGCCATGTAACAAAATACTTCTAATAACTGAAAGCACAAATGTGATGATTAAAATATAGTCAATCTTACTAAGTTGTGCTCTAGCCAAATGCAGGGAAGTAATTCTTTTCCTAAATTATTTACTAAAGACATCTGCAAGAGGCGATGTGCCTGTAATCGCCACTTCAATCTTCGTTTCCTTCCTCGGCTTAACCAAGGGAAGATCAAGAAGCTGAGCTGACAGCGCACACAAAAGGAAGAACACAGTGTTTGCAAAACAAATACCGCATTTCTGCCTCCCCAAGTCTTACTGATGATTAGCGCCGTGTCATTTGAAGAAATACAATTCAACAGATCTTTCAACACATTTCTTATTAGCTTCTGCTGTAAGAAGCGGAATATGCTCTGTAACAAAGAGGTTTTGGTGCAGAACTACTTGTGCTGATGCAATGCAAAATGTAGGTAAAAAATCAAAATGCAAATAATCTGTCAAAAGATACAATGAAATATTTTAATACATATGTAAAACATTCAAAGCCTGGATCCTTCCAGGCCAGAATGCCAGTTTTTCCCAGACCGGGGAGCATGAGAAGCATGCAAGGCACAAAAATATTATTTCCATTTGCAACACCCGCACACTGTAAGAGACTGAGGAATACTGAGTGATATTCAAATGGTAGAGTTCAGCTAGAAGCAGCATCGGCACATAGAGATGTCAGTACTTTTTCCTTGAAAGGAGTAAGAATTAGAGAAAATTCCTCATTAAACACCTTACCCAAAGCTACCAGATGTCTACCTGTTTCACCTGATGATGTCTTTAATGCTATTTGTACTAGTTTCAGTTTTCTTTCTTCAAATGGCCTATGTGGTCCATCAATAAAAATATAAATAAAATAGATCAAGCAACGGTCATAAAAAGTATTTGATGAAAAGTAGCACTTGGCATCAGAGAGAAAATTTACTGCACTAAATGAAAAAGATGAAGGTCAGAAAATTAAAAAAAGAATAGAAACAGATGGGAGAAACAGCATCAACAGAATGTGAATAACTTAGGTATTTTAAAATACTTATTAGAAATTTAAAAAATAAATATTGAATATGCATGTGATTAAATTATAAAAAATTGAGGTTTTCCATGTTATATACAAAAATAAAATACAGTCACTGCAGTTTGTACATATTCCAAACTTTTGACTATTTTGACATATCTTTACATGAAAAAAAAATAAGTCCAATAATGAAAAGACAATCCCCGGTTTCTTTGCCAGATATAAGAGTTCTAAAGGTGCACAGTGGTTCTGCCAAGAATGTTTGTTTCTTGCATCTCATAGAGGTAGGAGAAGCAAACCCTGGTGTGAGTTGTGAGGCTCCCCAACCATCACATCCCCACCAGAGCTGCCCAACTGGAAGCATCGAGCTCAACGGCGCGACTTGAGTTGGCGTTGCTGAGAATACAGAAAGCAAATACTCGGGCTATCAAATCATGGAAGACCCGTAAACTCTTCAGAGAGCAACCAGTGAATAATTTGGCCCGTCACTTTTAACATCTATTCCGGGGGCTTTCCAAGTGGCGGCAACCCTCAGGAAGCTCTGGTCCTCCAGGGCATCCCCAGACCAGCCCTCCAAATCAAAATGTGGCAAGGCAGCATTTTCAAAGGGTCCTTTCTATGAAAGCACAGTTACTCGGGTGCTTTGTGGGCCCTTTCCCACAAACAGAGTTGTTAGGCTTCTTTTGCTCCTTTGCCACAGCTCAAGCAGGTCTGGGGAGGGAGAGCTGGTTGTTCTTCCAGACACCCCTTCATTTTCCTTTGTTTCTTTTTTTTCCCTTGTATTTCAGTACTGACCAAGCAGCTGGAATCATCTTTCTTTCTTTTGCGAGAACAAAAGAAAGACTGGAAATTGGCACTTTAGGTACTGTCTGATGCAAGTGGAATGAACAAAATCGACTTCGTTTTTCTTTGTTGAGTTCAGCAACTGCAAGAAACCAGATGACCTTCATGACAAATCCCAAGGTGTACTTACATATAACAAGTTTCTGAAGGTTTTTGTTTTACTTGTGCGGTTGCCACCCTCTCTGTACTATCTGTCTGTGACACGAAGGCTTTCTTCTGACCAGCTGAGCCTAACACAGGGGACAGACTGTTCTTTTTGAGGGGGCGATGACGAAGAGTCTGGACATCCTGGCAAATGAGATAAATATCCTGGCACTCCTGCTTTATTTGATGTAGGGAAAAGTAGAGTAAAAACAAATTATTGCTGCTATTCCTCATTTATCCTCTTTTATTTTAATTTTCTTGGTGAGAGATTCCCTTAAAAGTAGATACTATTCTATTTTATTCATTCAATATGAAAAACAGCTAATTTATATGTTAAAGCCACTTTAACCATGCACAAATACATTAACTACATTTGCAAACAAATTTAATTATTATCATTACTCCTGAGTCCTGGTGTTGGTTCAGTTTAGAGAGACGTAACATTAAGCAGGTGGTTCATCCCAAACCAGCTTCACACCATTTTTACATTTTTATACTAGTTTTACCTAAGTTTCCCATGATGTTTTTGTACCAGTAACAGTACGGTTACAAGATTTACAACTGTACAACCATACATCAATTTTGCTCTCTGTCAATATTGTCTTAAAAGGAGAAATGTTGTATATAAAATACTAAAATGCATTTGAGAAGTCACATTACTAATCTAGCGATTTCTTGCAGCGAATGTATGCAAAACTCAACCAGTAGCTTGCTGAAAGAGAAAAAATTACCAGCAAACTCCAGACCTTGCGTGCAGTTGGAAAGGCAGCGAAGCTGAGTAGGCTCCATCTGAGATGCATCATTTTTACATTTCGTAATTACTTTATGTCTCATGTGCACACAAATGGGCTGAGTCCATCTTTGAGCCCAAGCTCATCCAATAAAAATGTGCATTTGCAGGTTTTTGGAAGATAGGCACACGCGTAAATATACACATACATAACACACTAATTCTACATTTAAGATACCTAAAGCTCCCACATATAGCGGAAGGCTCTTTTACTGCAATGGAAGCCAAAATTAACTTGGAAATCCTCGTTTATTGCTGGAAAATCAACCAGATGAGCAATAGGACATCTTAAAACTTTTCCAAGCAACCTATTGTTACCCTTTTATTCCAGTAACATTGTGAAGGCGCCAGATGAAATCACAGCCCCATGGTGTGAGCTCAGCACGAGGACTCGAGATGAGGCAGATAAGGCAGACGGAGGAGGCCCGGGTGGCTGACGGGACTTCACTGACCTCATTGAATTCATCACCGGCCAGCTGTGCAATACGAAGTCAGGCAGTTTCCTACACCAGCCTGGTATGGAACCTGAGCCCTCAGCCGGTACCCACGGATGGCCCTACCTGGCATCCCCAGGGAACACAGAATTCCTCCTCCTTCGCTTTTGCTTCCACAAACATAAACATCACAAAGAAAAATTTAATCTCTGTAAAAGGCAAGAGGTTCCCTTTACATAAAATGAAAGGACCCAAATACCTGACTTTTGCTTTTAGAAACCACCAATAGGACTATTCTTCATTTTTTCCTTCATGCCTTTCCCCACGCATCTGTAAACTAAACAGCAATACCATTCCTCTTGCCTTTCTTACCCATAACCCTTTAACCACCCCTTAATTTGTGCACCACTCGCACAATAACTGACAGAGGCCATTGCAATGTCATTGTCAACCACACCAGGTAAAGACCAAACAGTAGCAAGGAAAAAGTTTCAAAGTTCTTCCAGTTCAGGTAGTTTTGGTTGACTTTTTCCTGCTAGTTCTAGGTAGCCCTATTACGAATCACAGCAACCTCGGTGCTGGTTCTGGCACTGATGTTCCCAATACCAGCTTGCGAACGGGAGGCTACAGAAGAGCATTTGCGCAAGAAGCCCGTTGAGTTGGCTTGCATGGGTTGTGTACAAGCACACCACAGGCACGTGACAGCACAGCCAAAAACCGACACAGAAATTCAGCCTCACTCCTGCAGTTGACAAACAGAAATTGTAATACGCTTCCCTCTGTTAGTTTCTAGGCCTGTGTATATCTGGAGAGGGAGAAAGTGCAAAATTAAGTTGCAAAAATATAATTTACATCAGTAAAAAAGAAAAACAGGAGAAATAATTCCCTTTATTTTATTAAACACGAATTTATCAGGAGACTGACCAAAGCAAACAGAAAAGGACAGCAGCATGTAACGATGCACATTAAAGATTTAGGAAGCGTCTTTTATGCACAAACTCCATCAAAACCAGACCCCAAATGTCAGTGCCACTGCCTACTTAGCGCCGTAACAACAAAGAGCAGTGGAGCTATGCCTCAGAAGCCCAAAGCTTCTGGTTCCCCTTTGGTAATTTGTGAGAGCACACTTCACTCAGCTGATGGAAAACGATAATGGCTCTGCCGAGCTGCATTAGAAAGCCCTAAGTACATCAGCCCCTCCTATAGCCGAGGAGAAAACAAGAACACATTAGGCTTCCAGCTCCAAATGAAGAAAATCTCCTGACTTTGAGTATGGTAAAAAATATCGCCACATACCGTCATTTTTTTCCTTGCCTTCAATTAATTTTCTCTCTGTCATATCCAGATAAATGCTGGCAATCTTTGCTGCTCAAGTCTATAAGCTGTTTTTCACTTCTGGTATTACAAAGTCTATATAATGTGTGAGAAAGAATATGATTTAAGAGTAGTGTAATACTTTAAAAATGTATTAATATATAATAACTTCTCCTATTTAATCCAAGACATTTTTAAAATTAAAAATACATCAAATAAAAATCGCCGGGACTCTTGTCCAAAACGACTCAAGCCACACAATAAATCCATTCTAAACCTGTCTTTGTTGCTGACAGACTGATGAAATGACTCTGTCACATGCATACAGAGTTGTACATTTCAACCTTTCAAGGAACAAACATGTTGAAAATGAACTTCCTACGTAATTTTGAGAAACTGCAGCTCTGCACATCTAAATGGAAAATGTAACTAAATACATGAAAATTAAGCTTATTAAGTATCAAGTGATTAAGTGCAGAAATTAAAGTTGTGAAAGCATCTAAGGGGAAGATAAATTATTTGTTAAAAGCCCAACGGCATAATGCATACTCCCAAACATTTTGCACTTGTGCTTCTTGTCTTGCATTGAACACTTTTCTCCAGGGAATCCTCGCTCCCTACAGGTGTCCAACACCTACGGTCACTGAAAACACGAGAACGGCTGTCCTGGCTCAGACCAAAGATGCTGGTGGCACACCATGCTGTCTTTGGCTATGGTCAAAAAGCTCTGAGCATCCACAATGGTTTTCCAAATGTGCAGTAAGTCACTGCTCGGGGCTGTATGAAGCAGAGCTGGTGGGGTTTGCCGATGGCAGCAGAGGTAATTTCTGCTCATCCAGCTCGTGCAAGAGCAGCCCGGAGCTCCAGGTCCCCTCCGAGCTGGATCTGTTTTGACTTCAAGCCCTGCCATAGATCTTCGGTCACCATTTCCACTCTGTTCTCTCTCCAAGCTCTCCCGTTACCAAATGACACTGCAAAAGCACCAGCAGAAAAAGCAGGATGCATTTACTGAAGCTAGACCCCAAAAAGTTAGCCAGATTCTTCAAGCAGTGCGCTTTTTAAGAGCACTATTTAAGTGAGGATAAATTATCTCGGACTAGCAATAAGTGGTTATTGCTGAAAATATGTATAGTTAGGCCAGAAATATAGAAAAATAAAAAGTTTAAGCTTTATCTGGGAATCTGGAGGACAGACTGGGAGGTGCTTTAATTGCACAGATGGAGCACATCTGAGGCCAAGAAATCAAGTTACAACTCATTTTAAAAGTTGAATTATTTGCCTCTTACAAGCCTTCCACAAGAGTCTGTATTTTTTTTTCCTTTTTATTATTACCCATGTGAACAAGAGGTTAAATAATGGCGAAATTAATTGAGCTTAAAACAATTTTCTGGAGCACAACTGTAAGCAGATAAAAATCATATAACCCAAAAGGCTGACTTTAATAATTTTCTGCTCTCGAGCTTAAAACAGGCAAAGAACCACAGCACAAGACAACAATCTCTCTACCTGGCAGTAATATGCCTATAAAAACATTGTTCTCCTCCAGAATTTTCTGGCTCTGTCACAGTACCCAAAGAGAAAGAAGGTCTGCCTGAAGATGTCTGCGCAGATTGCATGGCTTCTTATTTGACTTACAGAGTATTCAAAAAGATTGAACATGTCACAACAGCTGGTGGTAAGGATGGTTGAAAGGATGGTTTTTAACCCTGAGAGAGGCTTTTGTTCATTTCGACCTAAGCCCGTTCATCTTTTAGGGCCTCGCCTCCTCACCCTGCAACCCCAGAGCCAGAAGGGCGTTAGGGGAAGGCTGCCCACCTCCGAGAAGGATGAGCGCAGGATGGAAAACCCCTAAAAATGCAGTGTTCGTGTGACAGGTGGTTTCAGAGCAAGCCTTTAACGTCCAAGATGCTTCAAAGGAAACGTTTTGGAGGTTGAAGTTCTGACATGATGCAGTTCATCACCTCGGCTCCCAGCACCTACAGCTCTGGCGTTTGAGGACACGTCCCTGGGGACTCCTTTTAGAGCCATGTACCTGATATCCAAGAGCTCGTCCAGTCCCTTTTTCAGTCCATCGGCCGGGCAGGAGCTGCCTTCTCAACCTCCCACAGCAGCGAGATCTGGAGGTCTACCACGTGCTGTGTAACTCATTTATTTCATCTGTTTTACGCCGATCTCCCACCGGATCCATTAAATTGCCCCCTGCTTTTACCGCCGAAGGATTTGATGGAACAAGAGCCCTGCCCAGCGGTGTATTCACTGAGGCTTGTAAAGGGTCTCCATAAAAATGGCAGATTAAAAGTCAACGTTTGGGTCTGAGAAATTAAGGCTTTTAAGAGGGGCTGCTGCACACATGGGACTCGCAAAGCCATGCACCCCAAACTCGGCACAGCTTTCATTAAGCAGAAAGGATCCATCCCGCTCCGTATTTTTTCCAAGTAAAACTGCGTGCTCACACGTTGCCCTTCGATTCAACGACAGTTCAAATAACAACACATTTTTCCTAGCCAAGTGTGGGAAGCGTGTCTGCGTGCATCGCTTTCCCCCCCAAGTATTTGCTGGTACACTACTCCTCGAAATGCTCTTTATAGGGAACACAGCTCAGATATTTTCATACCCGCTAGCGATGGATAACTGTGGAAATGCACATAAATTTAACAAGAGTACAGCACAGTTTGCTATTTTTAAAGTTGGAATATTTTATGCTGGGGTCTTTTACCACATTAAAACACAATGAAAGCTCAGCAGCTAATTATCTGAGAGGTAACAAAACTTTTAAACTACGCGCAGATGTTGAGCCGTACTAAAAGGACAATTATTTTGCCAAAATCACTGCCAAATTAAAGTTCCTATTTGGAAACTTTCACACACTTGTGTTTGGTGCAGCTGCAGCTGTTTAATTGCACATAAATTTTGTTTGCCCCTTTCCGATTGTTATTCGAATGACATTAAAGTGCAATTACAGCAGAACGACAATAACTAGTCCGTTAAAAGTTCAAGTTGTAGAAGATCTGTTTTAATTTAAATTCAATAAAGTATTAGAATGGTAAAATAAATGCATCTCTGTGTGTGCACATAAAGGCTTTTTCTTTATACGTGTCTGTGGGGATGCAGTACACACATCTACCCTATGGGCATCAGGTGGGATTTGCAGCCACGGACACTAATTGCGAGCACAGAGGCTGGTGCTCATCTGCAGATGGGCTCGCTGTGTTAGGCTATCTGTAGAGCAAAATGGGCATTTGGGGAGAGAAATTCGCTTGATGAGAGACCTCCAGGCTGAACGAGATGAAGGGCCACTTCCACTTCACTCCACTTCCACCGACACGCGCATCAGATATACCCCTTGTAGGCACCGAGAGGGGGCCAGATCCCTCCCAAGCAAGGGCGAGCCCAAGTCCACAAGGGTCTGATCTCAGCGGGTGTGTACCTGATGGTGATGTTCAACTCACAAATCTTACAACCCGGCGTTTCATTTAGCTGATTTTCTGAAATCAGACTCCGTAACTGTAGTTTGCGTCGTCCACCCAGACACCCCTAACGGAGTTGATGACCTCTTATACAAAAAGCCCTCCTAAAATTCGTCCTTGGCTATAACTCTAGAGTACATATATCAGCACAGCTGAACCAGAACAACCAGGAACACTGGCAGGTGTAGGATCGATCACGCTCTGAAGTGTTCTTCTTGTCAAACCCAGCAGATAGAACAGCACTACGTACCATAAACCTAATGGATTTATGGGATTTTCAGCCATATGCTGACATCGCTACGAGAATTTCTAACACCAAGACAGCAACGCATTCATTTTCACCGTACAAATGTGGTTGCGCATTGTCTGCCAACCTTAATGAGTGGAAATGAAGTACTCATTTACGGCAGCAATGTTTCATATTTTCATGACAATGTTGTTTTAAAGACAACATGATAACGTTGTTCTATTACATAAAAATATAAAATCAAGATAAATATGTATATACCATCTTATTTTTATGGGACAAACTATGCTTTTTGAGGGATAACAGTTTTAAACCATTTATATTAAATCTAGAAGAAGACATAACTGTATTTCTCTATACCACCATCGTAAACTGAAAATCATTATTTAAGGTACCAAAAGATAATTATTTAAATTTCTGACAAATACAAACTTTCTAGAAGTATTTTAAGCAATGAAAACATCAACTGTAGCATATTTACTCATTTAACTAGAAAAACAACACTAACATTTGGTTATAAGTAATATCTGAATTGGAAAAAAAAAAAAACGTATTTTTTATTATTAGAAATTTGCACTTTCCTAAAAAGAAAAAACTAACTTTTCACTAAGGCAGACTCAGCCACCTCCAGTTCCAATCTCCCACCTCTCACGTCCTTCCTGCCCAAACACAAAATTGACAACGAAATACAAAAGACGAAGAAAAGGCAATTTATGAACTGCATCATTAAGATGACGATTAATAACATACATGTGGCTGATAGCTCCACATTTAGTTATACCAAACTAAACACTCCCATCTCCAACTTCCTAAATCATTGTATCCACTATTTATGTTGAACTCTGTGTTGAGAGATTTCTTTTTTCTTCTTCTGGCTTCGTGGAGACCGGTCCCTCAGCAGCAACCTTACAAGCCCCACTCCCTGTGCTCTTGTTGACTTTCCCAGCTCGCATTCGGTTGAATTATTGTTATGAAGTCGAAAACATTTTTTTCAGACAGCATAAATTAGGCAGTATTCCAGTCCCTGACCTATACACCGAAACCTGCAGATACCAAATCATTAAAATTCTGAAGACTCAGTAAAAAAACGAATCATAAGATTTATCAGCTGAAAATTGGCCCACCTAGCCCACATCCTGGCTCTGGAAGCTGTCCGAGCACCTGATGTTTGAAAAGCAAGTTTTTGCAAGTAAGGACAAAATGTATTTATTTCTGCCTCACATTGTCAATCTTTCTTGCGCTGTGAAATCCAAGGGGGTTAGCTCTCCTAAAATCTGCATACACTGCTGAATTATTCAGTTATTTAGCGGACATCCCTGACATAGTTACATTTTAAGTTCAGGCCTTTCCAAGACTTTGGATCACAGCTTTCAATGGTAGGAGCAACTAACCAGCTCAAAACCTTCTGTCCGTTGGTAAATATGCGTTTATACCAACCCACATTTAGATCTTTTTTTTTTTTTCAACCACTACAGAATCTACCGTGACCAGGGCTGCTGGTATTTGGTGCTGTGCCATTGACAGATGAAGTGGCAGATACCTGCATTTAAGAGTTGTCCTTTAGGAGGAACAACAGGAAGCTCTGCTTTCTACAGGCAGAGCAGATATGGAAACACGCGTTCAGGAGATCAAGTATCACTTTCAAGTCCCATGTTTCATTTAAAAACAACTACAACCACCACCATCACCATGTCTTAGAATACTACTTGATCATGCACCAGCTGGTATTTTCCCCAGGCAGACGATAAAGGCTGTAAAGGGGAAGGACATTACATCCCCAAAGCACTTGTTGCACATTTAGGAAGCTAAAAATGATCTAATTTCTTCCTGTGAATGAGTGCTGAATATGGATTTGGAAGGGCAGAAGAAAAATACTCTGCAACAGAAGAGAATATCCCCTTTCTATCAGCTCCAGGAATCTCGTCTCTGGCCCTGAGATGATGCTGGATGAAGAGCTGGCAAAAACAAGAGAAAATTTTCTTCTCCTGTGCAAATCTGCCTTTTTGGATATTCTCTAAATAAAGAATTGACCCAACATCAAGATCTAAATTGCTCTCTTCTGAGATTCCAGAAATGGGGGTGATATACCAGGAGGGATTTTTTTTTGGTTTTGTTTTTCAGTTTTGTCTTGTTGTTATTGTGTTGTTTGTGTTGTTGGGTGTGGGTTGTTTTTTTTTTTGAAGTGCTAGCCCTAAACAAGTCACATCTCTTGTGGTTGGCACATCCCTCAAAGAACAAAGCAAGCATCTTTTTTTAAAATAAAATTATATATATATAAATTATTAAGACCCAGAATATTCTTTTGTGATTATCAAATTAAACAGATCTTCGTCTGCTGTTTCCTGCCTCTACTTCAGAGTTTGAGGAGCTAAGTGTATTGCTTCCTCTCCCTTGTAAATCAAAAATGTCAGATTTTAACATCTTTACAAGCAAATAAATCTTTGCATTTAGCAGCATTGGTCCAGGAAAATGAATCTGATTTTACTAATGAAGAGTGGTAATTAAGAACTTTGACTTGTGAGCTAGCTTCAAAGTCTGTCCATGAAGATAAAAGTAGGGAAGAGACTGTGCAATACATGAAAGCCTGATTTTGTGAGAACCTTGACCTTGTTCACCAAGAGCTACAGCAGCTCTGGAGAGAGCAGTGGTCATCGGGTACTGACAGAGGAGTGCACCTGGTCAGAGACAGGAAGAGGAGTTATGTGCTGTTGGTACCACGGATGAGATCCTACATCTCCACAAGGAAGCAGGAGAAAAAGGCTGAAACTCCTTTCCATGAGCACTGAAATATGTGCTCAACCCTGGCTGCAGAGATGCTCCTTTCCTCTTCCCAGCAGTGCCACCAGATTAAAAACAATAAAATGTTTTGAAGCACTCAAGAAGTAAGAGTAGAAGAACCTGCTTTGCTGGGAAGGAGGAAGAAATGTTGAAGTTTTACAACTGTTACAGGATCTGAAAAACGAGGACCTGTCTCTCTCCACCAGAACTAATTTTCTCCTCACTTTCCTCGTTTTTCCAGGGTTATCACGGAGGTGACTTCTAAATGGCAATGTCCCTTATATAATGACTTAGTAAATATCTCACATACCCAACACTAGCGGAGTTATTGAAATCTAATAAACAGGAAAGCATTACAGGGAAAACAAGGAAAATAATACGGAGCCAGAAATTATGAAAAAAATACTTTGATGAATCTCTTTGATGAATACTTTGATAGGCATGTCTCAGAAATTACTCACAACATTTATGTACGAAAACTGCAGAGTTTCAGAAGTTTGCGTACGGCAAGCTCTTATGTTACATCCATCCCCCCAGGAGAGCTAAGTGAAGGATGGATGCATTGCCCTTAAATTCAGGGCGTCTGAAGGATGGGAGATAAAAAGAGACTCAAAATACAGCAGGGGCTACAGAGGTTATGGACGGTGAAAATAACACCAATACCCAGCAGAAGAGCACATCCCACATGAGGACTCAATCGCACAGAGCAGCTTTCAGCAGCAGCATGCGAACACGCCACCCCCTAGGAAAAGCAAGTTCATTTTACAGAGAGCATTTATTTTACAATTAAATAAATGAGTTTTGGGAAAAGCTGAAAAGCAAACAGAACGGCCATTCAAAAACTTTTCGATCAATGAACCATTCTTCATACGTCTGTTGCTTTGCACTGAAAAATTCTCCTGAAATTAAAGCCTGAGCAACTGAG
The DNA here is from genome assembly GCA_011076525.1 of Nettapus auritus. NCBI lineage: Eukaryota > Metazoa > Chordata > Aves > Anseriformes > Anatidae > Nettapus > Nettapus auritus. Next base: position 90,293,837 of record CM021768.1, on the reverse strand, counting down.
GCAGGTTTTGATAACTGATGGCTCAGACCCCCAGGATTTCTTCAGAAAACCTCACCCCAACACCAAAAAAAACACAACCGAGCCTTTGTGTGCCTCGTGACATATAAAAAATACACTTTCTGCTACAAAAGGCTCGGCTAACATTTGCATTTGTTTCCACTCCATTTTATCATGCTCTTTGCCACACTATTTGAAGGAGAAGGATACATAACATTTTTCACGAACTGTCATACGCTCGCAGATCAGTGGGTTAATGTATCCGCCTTTCACCTTTGGAAACCTCAGATCAACAGCCTGAATTACTTTGGTAATAAACGCAGCATTGTCTTCCTTCGGTACAGACCTGTGTTTGAAGAACTGTAACAAAATATTTTTATAACCTTGTGGAAAAGATAAGAAGTTAGCAATTCTCTTTTATGCCACAGATTTCCTCTGCAATCTCAGGAAAGCTAATTAAACCCAGCCTTTGAAAATAAGTATGTGACACTCCCTGATTTTACTAAAGACTGGTTTAAATAAAATGAGTTTCTTTAGTAAACTAATCTATGATATTAAATAAATATAAATTATTCACATAAATATGTTCTCAGGAGGTAAAATATAGGCCAATAATAATGAAATGTGTATCTACCAAGGCTGGAGCTAAAAAATGCGTTTCTTTCAGGAAAAGGGAGAAAAAGAACTGTTAAAAATCCTTTCTGGAAACTTTCAGCTACAAAACAGTTTTTAATTTTCAGTAATAAAGCTGTGAAAGATAGATGAGTTGCAGACAGAGAGGAATTGCAGAAGAGGTGGTAAGGAACCCTGCAGCAGCTGTACCTGGTCATCATTCTGCTCATGGACATTTTATCACCGCGGGTTTTAACGTTAGATTCTCTATGCATACCATAGAGCTCAGTGGTCAATGTAATCTTTATAACCAGTATGTTTAAGGGATTTATAATGTCAAAACATCTATCCTTCCTAAAAAAAAAAAAAAGTGGATAGATTTTTAACTGAATATTGATGTTTTTAAGACCTCAGAGCCCTGGGCAGGATATAGGGTTCCTTAAAAGAAAGGCAAAGACTTCTAAAACCAAACACACCGCAAACGCGCACACAAGCAGATAATTTCCTGCTTTCATATGACTAAATAGCACGTTAATTCTTTTGATATAACAGAGATTATAAACAACAACAAAATATTCTATCGATTTAATGGTGCTGTCATTGTAGCAGAATAATACTTCCCCAACATTGCTCTGCATTACTGCCTCGACCTCTGACGACAGATGAAAAGTACTGAATCTTAGCCAAAAGCTGAATACGCCATTATCTCTTTTTGCACAGCTGCACGGACATGCCCTAATACAGTGATGCTTTCTGCTATTTTGTTTAGGACTAAAAAAAAAGCACATATAAATACATATCCTAGAGGCAAAGCCAACCTGAAACTTTGCTCAAAGAAGCATGAAAGTACAATTCCTTTGCAAAATGTATGACTACTTTATAATGTCACATTACCATACTTACAGTTAGCAATGGATGGCTGACCCCTGAAATGCTGTTTGTTTTTATTCTCCATTTGTGGCAGCCACTTCAGCAAATTCCAGAAATGGGATAAATAAATACATGAAGGTTTATATTAACTCCATCTAAGTTACGATGTCATTCATATACTTTTAAGGAGTAGAGGCACATAAGCCTGAGTCCAGTTTCAAGCTCTGCTCACACTTCATATAAGCCCTTTTAAAAGCAGACCGTGCTCTCCTTTAAGCCAGATGGGTGTCCAGACCCACTGCGTCCGTCACAGTCATCACTGACGGTCAGAAGCCTCCCAATGTCAAGCCTAAAAGTAGTAATTGTCAGCTTGCATCAACTTATATTTTGTGCCAGTGAGTGCTGGCATTCAGATAAAATGACTCCTTTCACTCACCACTTCTTCAGCTCTCCAATACTCCTATAGAGAGCAAACATATACACATGCTCTCAGCCCACAGTTTGCTGTGCTACACGCTGCCTCTGACCTTCTCAGGAAACTCATGTCCATGGTCCCCTCAATCATATTAACACATCTTCTCTGCTCTGTCCCGGTATGAAGTCTTCACTTGCAAATGATGACAAGAGTAACAGTCTCTCAGACAAGACAGAAGCCTTATTCAGTACCATTACTATTTTCCTCTCTCTCGTGCAAGCTTCTTAAACGGTGCATCTTACTTGACCTTCTTCATGGATGTATTTCAGTAGGGGCTAGTAGTTAACCTGTGATCATCCAATGCAAGCAGTATTTTTCTCTGCCTTTGCCATTTCAAAAAATGGAGTAATACTGACTTGAGAAGCTCGTAGTTAATATATATATATATCCATTTTATTAGTAGTCTCTTGGTGCATTTTCCTTGCACTTCACGGTATGCAATTTTACACTGCTCATATTATAGCCATCTCCACGAACATCCTCCTCCCAGTAGAGGACGTATTGATAATTCTATATATTGATAATTCTGTCCTAATTCACATTCTCAGCATATTTCATTAGAACAATCCTCCTGCATGATCACTAATAGAAATATTAAATACAATACCTTCCAAGACCAATTCTAAGACCACACATCACAAACCCCATCTTGGCCTTACTTTTCTTTACATGAAGCCCTCCATCATATTCTCCATTCTGTAAGTAATTCTCATCTTCTCCAGTTTCAGCAACAATTCCCTGAAGTGATGCTCATTAGGCACTTCAGTGCCTAGGCTGAGTACAAGAATCAGTTCCTTAGTTTTAGTAAACTTTCTTCTGAGAAAAGAAAGGAAAAGGATAACCTGGGTAAAACCAACTGCATTTTTATCTTTTAGCTTTGTCCAGAATTAAGGCAGTCCCACTTCTACTTTCCTCATTTTATTTCCATAGCTGAATAACCTCTAGCTGTAATTTAAATTTTCTTTGCAAGAGTAAGCCAGCTTGACTTTCAGTTATTCTCTCTCCATCACTCCACCTCTAAGACTCCGCTTATTCTTTTCTTACTCATTGTTTCCTGACCAGAATACTTATGTGTTTCTTGGAGGCCGCTGCTTATTCCTACTGTCCTTCTAGAGACTGCTTTCTACCTCTGTCAGGCCAGCACACCTCCAACTCCATTGTGGTCTAGGATGCAAGACATGAACAAGCTTTGTAACTGACCTCCAGATAATTCCAACCCTCCAAATTCAAGTCCTCGAGCACATGAGTCCCACTGAAATCACTAAGTTGTTTTCTTAAACTTTCAGAGGTTTCCTATTTGAAACTGATCCCCCAGTCCTCAGGACCAGCAACAGAAACGCATCCATGCCTACACGCACAGCAAAAGCACAACACGGTGAAGACCGTGAACAGCCAGCAACCTCCCCCTCCCTCGGTACAGGATCCCATACCACCATTAAGCACTTTCAGCCTTCAGCTCGCAGCTGCTTGCCCCAATATTCTCCAAAAGATAACATATAGCAGCAGATGAAACCTCATGACCTGCTGCTCTCGCTGTGCAGCTGTGTTAGTAACCACCTTCTGCAGAAATAAGAAGGCAGTACGTTTTTCACTCAGGGTTTGACACAGTCAGAAGTTAACACCTTTTTCAGCTGTTATTTCTTCACATTGGTTTTATTGCTGGTATCAGTATGAGGTCTACCAGCAACGATGACACAAACTGCCTTCTGCTCCCTGTAAAAAGGAACTAAATCAGTCTGCTTCATCTGTAAAAGCAGGTGTTCACAGTTACCTCTTTAGCTCACAGGGTACTACTAAATGCCATACAAATATTATATAGTGATATCACAAAGAAATGCAAGCATTGTGGGAGATCCTCATATGAATCATGGAATATCCTGAGTTGGAAGGAACCCACAAGGATCATTCAGTCCAGCTCCTGGCACCACACAGGACCACCCAACCACCAGCCCATATGTCTGAGAGCATTATCCAAATGTTTCTAGAACTCCAGCAGGCTCAGTGCTGTGATCACTTTCCTGAGGAGTCCCCGACCACCCTCTGGGTGCAGAACCTTTCCCTAACACCCGGCTTGACCCTCCCCTGTCCCAGCTCCATGCCGTTCCCTCGGTCCTATCACTGTCCCCAGAGAGCAGAGCTCAGCACCTGCCCCTCCGCTTCCCTGGTGAAGGAGCTGCAGGCCGCCATGAGGCCTCCCCTCAGCCTTCTCTGCTCCGGGCTGAACAAACCAAGGGACCTCTGCCACTCCTCATGTGTCTTCCCCTCTAGACCCTTCACCATCTTTGTACCCCTCCTTTGAAGGCTCTCTAAGGGTTTTATGTCCTTCTTGCAGTCCCCAAAACTGCACCCAGTGCTTGAGGCAAGACCACCCCAGCACAGAGCAGAGTGGGACAATCCCTTCCCTCGCCCAGCTAGCCATGCCGAGCCTGATACACCCCAGGGTACAGTTGGTCCTCCCGCCTGCCAGGGCACACTGCTGGCTCATACTCAGCTTGTTGTCGACCAAAACCTCAGATTCCTTTCTGCAGGGGTACTCTGCAGCCTCTTATCCCCCAGTTTGAACATACAGCCAGGCTTGCCCCGTCCCAGGTACAGAATCTTGCTCTTGAACTTCAAGCAGTTGCTTATTGCCCAGCCCTCTAATTTGTTAAGATCTCTCTGCAAGGCATCTCTGCCCTCAAGGAAGCCAACAGCTCCTCTTAAGTTAGTATACATACTAATTAAGTTTGCAAATGATACAAGTCCTGCATCCACATTATTTACAAAAACATTGAAGAGAACTGGCCCTAAAATGGAGCCTTGGGGAGCCCCATTATTGACTGGCCACCAGCCGGATATAACCCCATTTACTCTAACTCTTCGAGCCTGACCTGTCAGCCAATACTTCACTCATCATATCGTGTATTTGTCTAGATCTATGCTGGACATTTTGTCCAGTATTACAGAATAAGTGGTATGCGACCATTATTATAAATTGCAAGGGAGCAGCCACCTTGTCTTACCTAAGAGGATGCAACAAGATATTTAATGGGAAGGTGGGAAGCACTCATCCTCATGCTCTGGGATTTTGCACCTCTGTAGCACTGCTACTGTACTTTGCTAAGACAGCAAAACTCATTTTGCACAAAACCCAAGTGTAACTTGAGAAATTAATTTTTTATTTCAGACAGGGAAGGAGACTGCTGTATTCGTATCAAGTGATGTACACAACTCCATGCAAAAAGGAAACAAAGTTCAAAGAGAAATTAGCAGAAATATAAACAGAAATTGTAGTTCCTCCATACTACCATTCCAAATCCCAAGGCACCACTGGAAACAGCCTCATGACCATCAAGCAACAACAGTGGGGTATTTTTCTAAAGAGCCCACAGATCATGGTATTTCCCAGATCCATTTCTAAAGGCAACAAGGAAGAAAGGGAAACAAACAAACAAAAAAGTCTGGCTTTGCCACAAGTCCTTTCTCATGTAGTGCAACAGTATCCTAGAGCATGAACAAGGAGGAATGATTTGGAGCTCAACTTAGGAGCTCGTGCAGACCCTAGAGCTGCGAGTCTTCTTGCAGCATATGTATATATAAATAAATAAAGTCTAAAGATGCTGTGCTGAATTCATCAACGGTAGCATCTGCAGGACAGGATTCATACTCCAGATTATCTGAGAGCCAAACTCTTCTAGAAGAGAGAACTAAATCTGTTCTCTCCCAAGAGCACTGTTCTAGCCAGAAGTGAACTGGCAAGAAGTCCAGTTTGTCTGCATAAAGAACTGAAATCAGCCTGTCTTTTCAGGGTGAAGTGGCAGGAAGCTAGAGCAAGTCAGGCGTGCTGCTACAGGGAGGAACGGGAGCTAGATCTGAGACATGGAAAACCATGGGACTGGTTAAATATGGGACCGGTCAAAATGAAATTTCAAGATTCATGGGACTGGTCAAAAAAGGCTGAAAACACATCCCCTCCCCAAGCTCAGCATGAGTGGCTTCTGTACACATTTATCCAACTATTTATCACGCTCTTTTGCTCCATCTGCTGGCTCTGCAACAGCAGTCAATGTATTCTACAGCGAACATAATCATGAGAGTACTAAAAATGCAGATAAAAATAATAAAAATATTTATCCATGTCTACCTCATGAACTTTTATCCATATATTGTCTTTGTATTTATAGATGGATATCTAGTTGAGTCTTCTACTTAGTGAGTTTATTTGGGATTTTTGGATCATTTCTCCCCTATATACAGTAAGCCTAAAAGACTATTTTGTCATTTACAAGTTCAAGATACAGGAAAATCTTATTACAAGTATGAAGAGTTTTCAGAATTCAAATTACTTTTATTTCTTAATAGTATGATGAAATATGAGAAGCAGGGGTTCCTTACACCTTACAAATCTTACTAAATCTGTATACAAATAAATTATCCGTCTATAGACTTACGTGGATACAGGCCCTTAGTTAATAAATCAAACTCTATTAGGGAAAAGGATCTTTTTCAAAACATTTTTCTTACTCCCCAGAGGGAATTATATTTCATCACAGAGTCAAACATTAGGACTGGATAGGATCTAAAGAGCACTGTAATCTACCCACCACCTAGAGCAACACCATAGGTACCCCTTCAAAAAACCTCTAGATAATACTCACACTCCTAAATAACTTCTTCCACAGCACTGCCAGCATTGAAACAACTCAATCATTTTAGAGCTGTCACTCAATACAATGGTCCGAACTCAAAGGATAAGGTATGATGAGCGCATGCACTGCATCATTGTGCTTTTAGGGAAAGGAGAAGGATGCAGTCAGCACAGTAAGGGAACGACGTACAGCCCTGGCGAGCAGGGAAGTACAGATATAGCCTTGCCACAGAGAGCCTCTGACAAAGGTTCAAGTAGGTTAAGATGCACCGTGGAAAGGTCTGCATTGTTTAAATACGACTCACCCTGGAGAAAAGGAAGGAATAAATCCACTGCTGTGCTGATAACTTTCTGGCACTTCGAAGTTAAACACATCCATAGTTAGAAACTAGGGGATTTTAACCTCTGAGTGAAGCACTACAGCTTAATTCTGCAACTGTTGAAAGCATATATAAATCTGACTAGATAAAAAGTTGATACAGATTGAAAATTCATGTGTATGAGAGTGAGAATTTTCCAGTTATGCTCAGATTTTCTTCTTCATAGTAAGCAGAAAAAAAAAAAAGTGCAGAGTTTAAAATCCATTTTGCAATAGGATCTCAACGATGACAGTGAAAGTTTTGTGGTATCATGATCAATTATTCCCAACCTAGTTCTCCTTGAAATTTTGCACCTGTGGAATACACCACTCCAAGCCTGCTCTGGTCTGATATTCCTCCTTTAGTATCTGACCCTCCCAGAGCTAAGGAGCTGAGTTATTCCTTACTTTGGTTTGACACGGTGCTATCATTTGTAACATTTTTATGTTCAAATACTGCAAAAAGAGGAAGGTCCCAATTCTGTGTTCAGACCACAAGAGCTGATGCCTTTCTCAGTAGCAGTGGTACTCTCGCAGCATGACAGGAGCAGTTCTCGATAAGGAAGTTGCCGAACAAAATATAAAGAACAGAAATAACATTATTTATTTTTTTTCCAAAAGAAAATAAATATTCAGAATTTTTAAAAACACTATTAAATGTTGTGAACTTTAAGTCTGTACGTATGTATACACACCATATACCTACCTATATGGCAGGTAAATAACAACAATGGATGTAAACATAAAAAAATAAAAATTGTATTATCTGTTGTCAGTTTAGTGTGATTTCTAAACGGGCAAAAGCCCTTTATTTTTTAAAAGCCACTGCAGAGAAAAATATTACCTGACCTTAATATAATTTTCTTCCACTTTTCTTTTTAATATAATGTGCATAATGTTACACTTTGACGGCTCCCACATTATTTATTTTAGGTCAGGCAAGAACATTAAAAACAGAACAGTGTTCCAGAATGGTATATTGAATAACAACCCAAATTGGGTTGTTTAGTGAGATAACAGAACAGGGACGCACCAGCACGACTGCAGAATTAGCCTCTCCTTCTACTGCCTTTTGTTAAGAAAGAGAACAGGCTCAATCCAGCAGAGTGTTATGACAGCACCTCCTCACGTAGCTACAGGTGCTCACAGCACTCGCTGTAAAGTATGTAAAAATTAGAAAAAGCAAAGTGCATTTTCATCTTCCCTTTGCAGTCACAGACAGCAGAGGGTCTGTGCTGCTCCCAGCAATTCCATGCAGCGACAGTGAGCACGGGTGGGGAAAGCAGGACACAAGCTGTAAAAATGTGTTTCAGAAACAAGTCCCATCCCAATCCTCCTTACGCTGCTTCACACCCAGCCTCAGAAAAAGTTAACACGTGCAGTTATGGTCTCATTCCCTTCAGGCCTGGTCCCAGATACCCACACAGTCAGAAAATGCTCACAAGACTCTTCACACCTTTTGAACAAAATACTCTATGTGCGCTGCTTGCTAATTATTCAGGGCTTTTATTTACACACGCACAGAAAACACTCCTCCAGAGTTTCAGGTTATGGTATTACAGGTGTCTGTCTTGAGAAGTCAGTGAGGCAGCAATTAGCGTAAATGAAGAGTAATGCATATAGAGTCTTTACTATTAATTAGTGGCAAGCCAGTTCTACAAATAAAGACTTTTCCCTGTTCCCTGCAAATACTTACATGCTCATTTAAAACCAGAGTGCAACTGTGCAATGTGACCATCTTAAAGCAATAAGAACGAGGGAATGAGCTTGCTTAGAATACAAAACAATTTGAAATTAATTTTTGCAGCACTGAAATCCAACACACATTTTGGGGGAAACAAAGTAAAGTCACGACGCACCATTCCTCCTCCTGGGCTCCAGTACTAATTGCTTGTGACTTCGCGAGACACCAGAAATGGCAGAATACCACAGATTCTTTTCCCAGTGGAAATCATGAGAAAAACAGCATTTATTCTGACCACAACAATAAATGCTTTTAAACACACAAAGTCGTCAAAGGCTTTCTAAGCAACCCAGAAGAAATCACTTCAGACAGGATTACTACTTTATATGTATACCCAGAGCCCTGCAGGCGTGCTCGAGACGTATTTGTTAATTCTGTGCTAGTCTGCTTTGACTTTACCACAGGGCTTTTGAAACATTTAGAAAAAAATGTTGAAAACACAAAGCTTAAAGAAAACTCAAATTGCCTTATTCTGTAAATATCCTGTATTAGAAGTTGGGGACGCTTGGATGTTCCTGACTTTTGGTTGACAACGACCAATCTGAGCAATTTTTCTCCTTTTTTTCTAATCCACCATTTCTCTTTGAACAGCTGACTGGAGAAGATTCACCTAAAAAATGGAAAATCCCCGTAACTGCACATTTCCACACATGCATAAAGCTGTTCTTATGACCAAGATCAAATATGCATGTGTTGCATTTAAAAAAAAAGGCTCTTACTGATTTATGAAAATCAGCATGGCCAATATATCCAGTGAAACACAACACAACAAACTATTTTCCACTACAAAGCCCAACCCTTTTCATGTCTGCAGTGTCTGGTCTACAGGAGAAAAGCAGCTGTCCCTATTTATGGATGTATGGCCCACACTGGCACCACGCCGATCCTGCCCCAGCTCTTAACCCTCCCCAGAGCCCTGCTGTTGGTTTTTAGCCCAAACAAGTTCTCTTGTCCCAGAAAACTCAAACAACCTTTGTCTGGAGTTGGCCTAACCCATAAAAATACTTCTCATCTCATGTGTTCATGGAGCTGTACTGGTTAAGAGTTCATTGCTCATGGACTCTGAGGGTGACGCCATCCGTAGCTGGGCTGACCAGTGGCCACAAGTCCAAGACTTCATTCCCAGGTGTCAGCAGCTACTTCTCAAGACTTAGACAACTATTAAAATTATCCATTAAAATCAGGATTGACTCCTATCTAAACACATTACATTCTTTCTAGTCCCATCATCTAGGCCCCAGTATGAATGAGAAATAAATTCATGGAGTGTAATGGTTTTATCAGATAAAAAGTACACTCTTCCAACAAGGGCTACATTTTTATTACATATGTACAACTTTGTGACTTGTGGAACTCCACCTGGAGCCCTGCGGTCAGCTTCAGGGCCCCCAACATAAGAAAGAACTTGAAACGGTTGGTGCACGTCCAGAGGAGGCCATGAGGATGATCAGAGGGCTGGAGCACCTCTCCTAGGAAGAGAGCCTGAGGGAGTTGGGGTTGTTCAGCCTGGAGGGGAGAAAGCTTCAAGGAGACCCTACAGAGGCCTTCCACTACCTAACGGAGCTTACAGGAAAGGTGGGGAGGGACTCTTTGTCTGGGCATGTAGTGATAGGACAAGGGGGAATGGCTTTAAACTAAAAGAATGGGTATTGAGATTAGAGGTAAGGAAGAAATTATTTACTATGAGGGTGGTGAGGCACTGGCTCAGCCTGCCCAGAGAAGCTGTGGCTGCCCCATCCCTGGAGGTGTTCAAGGCCAGGCTGGATGGGGCTTTGGGCAGCCTGGGCTGATGGAAGGTGTCCCTGCCCATGTCAGGGGGCTGGAACTGGATGATCCTTAAGGTCCCTTCCAGCTCAAACCATTCTGTGATTCTATGACTTCAAAGTATAGAGTTGCATTCATCCACGTTTTAAAAGCGGTTCCGTTTTTTTTTATATTTATCCACGTGCCAAGGCTATGACTGAAGTGCCTCTCCAGTCCCATGCGGAAGTAATGCTTCAAGTTACTTAAGGTAAACTTCTGAAAAGTTCTTATCGCTAAGCTATGTTGATAGCTTTTCTATAAGATGAAAGGATCCTGGGCAGGCACTCAGGGAAGGTTTCTGAGGTCAAGCTGCACAGCTCCAGGCTGTGAATGTCACCTTACAAAACCAGCAAAAACTCCTCCTCCAGCACCGGGACATGCAGTACCATAGCACGGTCACTTTTAAGAAAATTGCTTTATATCCTTCAAAATAATGCCTCTGTCATTCAAAAGTGACAGCTCTTTGGGCCTGGAAGTGAGATAATCCATCCTCTGAAATATCAGACACTTTCATGTTCTCACACAAACATGAGAGACATCAGAATTATCTAGCTGATTTTTAAAGTGGTGGCCCAGAGGTACACTTTGGTGCTATGAATATACTGCTCCTTTCCCAGCCTGAAATGCCGTTTAATTGAGTTAATAAGCAGTCTACTTCAAATCATTTTAAAGCAAAATGCTCTTTTTTGTACTTTTCAGGATTTTCAGGTTTCCTAATGAACAGCATTTTAACCTACTGTTTTCATATTCTAATGTTTTCTCTCTTGATTCGCTGCACGGTGCAGACGTCCCACCATGCCCCTCCGTATGACCACGCACATACCTGTTATTCCCAATATAGCACAAGTAACAAGGATCTGTTCTCATTTATGTTTTAAATGATGCATTCAGCATATCCTGAAGCAGTTCATTCTGACTTCAGCAGGAAAATGGCTAATTCAGGACACACTGCAGAACATCACCATGGCATTAGAGACACCAGTTTTATCTCAAATACAACATTCACATTCTGACTTACATACAGAAATATGTACTTGTTCTAAAAACCCAGAATTTTCAGAAAATTCAGAAAGTCCACAGGAAAACACATTTCTAGATTTCACTCACACACAGTTGGTTTATCCACAATAACCTGTACACAACAAAATACATTTATACTCCATGCAAATGAGAAGCTAGACTGGGCAATGAAGCTTAAGCGACCCCTAAACACCCAGCGATGAACCATGCAGTGATTTAAACATCAGCAGCAGTGGAAATACAAAGGTGAATGAATGTGCTCCCTTTTGCAAATTGAACTCATTACGAAACCTTTGCTACAGAACAACTTGACTGTAGCCTACCTGGCCATATCTCATACCTCTGCACGGGCATAAATGGGAAAGATAAATCCCGGTATATGTGGAATAATTCCCTGATTATTTATGAGAATGTGCTTCTCCCTATACAAATGTGTTAGATCCCTATTACGTTCATTCCTATTAGGTAAAACTAATTTATTTGGTGTAAGCCAAATGGAAAAAAAACGAGACCGTTTTAAAATTGCCTAAGGTCACTTCATGGGCAAAACAATGTATTTAAACTGAAGACATGACAACATGCTTAATATGACTACACAGAAATTGCTTCCTTGATGACAATACATTAAAATCCTCATTGAATATTCATAGAATTTCTGACAAGATTGAGTGACACGTAATCCCAGCCTCAGCAAGCACTGCCTCGATCGTCAAACTGCGCAAGGAGAGATGCGTCAACCGGGTCATCTTTGTTCCTTCCAAGGCCAGAAACAGCTGCGCGAAACATCCCGGTGCCCAGTTTTTAATGTCATGTCAGGCTGACACGACCAGAACAGGAGGACATCAGAAGTACAAAGCTCCCTCTGCACCCCAGGCCCAGGGTGAGGACGAGCCTTTATCCCAAATGTAAAAGAACTGAGCAGAACAGCTGAAATTTCCGTGTTGTGTGGCAACAGAAAATGAGGAAAACAGCAAAGAAAAAACCCTTCAAGTGACTTTCACTGACTAAGTTATGACCTATGCATGATAAATAGGTAAGCAGAGTTTAAATGATGTGAAATATGTCAATTCAGAATGCATTAGGATGCCATTAACAGACAGTAGCTTAGACATCGGGAAAATATTAAGATGGATAGATCACTTAGCAACAATGGGACAAAGGCGGTTTTAATAAAGGCAATGCAAGACAATGTGATACTGACACAACCAACGATCTGGAGTGCGAGAACGTGATAAAGAACAATTATCTTTGAGACTTACAAGGGTAGAATTGAAAAACATTCAAGCCACTCTTGTTTATTAATCAAGTAAGAAATTTAACTGCCAGATCCCAGACACGTAATAGAACAAGAATGTGATTAATACTGTATTTCAATCCCATCACAACTCTGCTTCATAATTTCCTAACAGCGGAAGTGCTACATAACACGTTCTGTACATCATCACTGCTGCATCAGATGATGTTTCTAACACCCATGAGTATCCCTGCTAAGATTTTTAGATGACTTAAGGTCACAGCAGCAAAGCACCCGTTCGCACCGTGACAGCTCCCTGCAACCTGCACAGGGTCATGCAGCACCCCCAGAGCAGCCTCAAGGAAATACATGCGGCAAACTTGGGAAACTGCACCACGACTCAGGGGTCTGGCAGAAGCTGACAAAGGAACAATGAACTATATGCAGCTGCCTTGCAGGCGAACTCCGAAGAGATGCATTTTCCTTTGTTTTTTAAGCTTGGAAAGAAATGAGATTTTAAAATAATTGTGTGGTAAGGAAAACACGCGTGTATAACACTGTCCAATAAAAAAAAGAGCAATTATTTTGAAATCATTCACTTTATCTTGCTTCTCATAAGCCCCAAACTGGCATCTTTGCCATAGAGGTACACCTGGCATGGAAAAAAAACCTCATTTCTGTCATCATCCCAGATCACTACCACGTACCTCTGCTCCTTACACCACTGACTATTCACACAGGCTTCTAATCACAACCTATTAGGTGTAGCCAATACAGAAGTGCTAGCAATAATCCAAAGATACGGCACGCCCAGCAGTGCTCCTCAAACCCATCATTTCTACCGAGCACATGGACGTGGCATACAGAAGCCAAGGGTCTGGGTTTCTCACCCACCCATCAGCCAGGTGATGGCAGTACGTATGGGAAGCACTAAAAATCGTCATTTGCCAAACCCTCGGCTACAGGTGACAGGCAAAGCCCCAACACAGCAGCGTTTTTATTTCTTTATTTTTAAATAAACCACTTACATGACAACTCTAAATGTAAACATGTGGCAGCACAGGCAGTGACAGCACCATGCTGCTCGAGGCGTGCACCTTGTGCAGACGAGTCTTTGCTTTCATGTGCGCTGCTGCTGTGCAATCCTGCTCAGCGCCTCACATCCCCCAAATAAATAACGAGGCGTTTTAAGGAAATAGCTTTGTGATAAAGGTAAGGAAGTGACTACCGTTCTCCTACAGACCACACAGCTCGTTCCTCTGCTGCCAGCCTCCTTCTAATAATGCATCACTCACATCCATGCCTCAGTTCCCAAAGACTGCATCCTCCTGGAGGGGGCCATATATTGTGCTCTTAACTGCATTGTTTAGGGTAGAAGCAGAAGAGCCCACCCAGTTCTGCCATCCACTGCTGTTCCTCTTGGACTTTGGAAGCAGAAAGGGCTCCATCAGCTTTAGGAAATGGCAGATTTTGAAGTGTAAGAGAAAGTGGTTTTCTACAAAATGATAACCTCATCTATGATATGCCACTTGAACAAGCGCTGCACATGAGACATGGAGGCCCCTGAGCTACTGCTGGGCCTAGGGTGCCTCTGCTGTGAGGAGAGGCGGTCGGGGGGTCCCACCAATGTCATGAGCCCTGGCACAGGCTGCCCAGAGCCTGGGGGGGCTGCCTGGACATGGGTCTGGGCCCCCTGCTCGGGGTGGTCCTGCTGGGGCAGGGCTTGGAGCAGAAGGCCCCAGAGGCCCCTGCCAGCCTCAGCCATGCCGTGGCTCTTAATCCAGTGCCCTGTGCTCCTACTGCAGAAGTATCCCCTGGGCTTCTCCTACCTCTGGCGTGTCCCCTCGGGCATCCAAACGAGAGGACAGGCAGCTTCACCTCAGCCCTGAAGCCAGCACTTTGGAAAATCGAAGGAAAATCAACCCAATCACGTTTTCAAGTTATTTTCATTCAGCCCAGATAAAAGGCAATGCTCCAACTGAAGCTGTGCTTAGAGAACTAAAAGGTGGCTCGGCTGGAAAAAAAAATTACATTTGGTTTGTTTTGCAGAACTTGATTAAAAAATAAATAAGAGAGTTGTCAGTATCTTTGGACAACTGGTCTGATCACATTTGAAGTTCTAAACAGCTCTGGTGTGTTGTTTCACAGAACATAAAGCCACCTGCAACATTTATGCCTCACACTTCTTATAGTTACTTTTTGTTCATTTGTTCAAACCTTCATTTCTCTTTTTTTTTTTTTTTTAATACAGACAGCACTAAAGATTAAAGTGGTCTTGTGAAAAAGGTACTAAAAGTAGGAAATAAACCCAAGAAAACTTTGCAGCAGTGAGGAAATGAAAACCAGCTAATCACAAGAGCTTCAGTGATGCCTCCAACAGCACATACTGGTTGGGTCCAATGTATTTTTCTAATAATAATTATTAGAAAACTTATTTTCTTGTAATTATATACAAGGTCTGAATCATCTTTACAGAGGCAACAAGATAAACTGCATTTTTTTTCAAGTTTATCAATTGCACGCCCCAAAAAGCAATTTATGAAATGGAAACACTACCTAACAATGTAATTTCACATGAAGATCAATTCCACCTCATTTCACACGTGTAATATTTTTAGCAGTACTTTTTTGCCTCCACTAAATTTTAACACAGTATATTTACTTCTACAGAAACACTAACTAGGTCATGTTAATGTTCTAGTTAATGTAGCATTAGATGCCACAAGTTTTTATCAGCTTCATTTCTCAACCTTAATTTCACTTTCACGCTCAGGTTTGGTACTTACTGAACACGCTGTTTGGCTTAGCCTTAGCCAGGTTTGTTCTTTACACGACGCGAAAGCTTATTCACAGTAATCACCTGAAGTCAATGGTAACATCTGTGACAAATGTACTCTTTTTAGAATGTCATTTGGATTTTTTTCCTCCGCAAACGTTCCTCTCCCCCCTCCTGCACGCTCCACCGACAGCTCAGCATCCCTGGCACAGGCTGGCTGTTGATTTCGCAGGAAGATGCTTCTGCAGAGAAGGCGCGCCATATGTGTGCTCATCAGTATTAGCTTCAGGGCTTGCTCGGTAAAAGGTTTTTGATGTACGCCATAATATATTTGATGCATAACAAGAAGTTAAACAAGTTGGGAATTTATATATTAACCAACGAAGAAAGGAAAAAAAGAAAAAAGGCACTGTTAGGTGAGGAAAGGCACCAAAAAAGAGCAAGTCACGCTGAAGCCGAGGTTTCCAAGGCAGCAGCATCTAATGCCGGCCTGGTACTCCTGCAGCCAAGTGCTGTTACTTACCAGGGGCTGTAATCACAGCAGCAACGCCGCAGCCCCGAGGGGACGGGTGCGCCGCAGCGGGTTCACCACCCCCAGAAAGTTCTCTGCCAGCCTGGGGCCCTCCCTCAAACAGCACGGCTGGCAGCGAGGCCTGGCGCGGGCAGGTCCAAACCATACCTCAGACTTCCTTTCAGAGCTCCTGTGTACAAAGCAACCTCGGTTTCTGTCACTAAAATCACCTTTTGTCAGGGACGATGACGAGGCTGACGCCGTACTATGCTGCCAGGCAGTTTTAGACAAAGGGGGTCCCGAATTACCGCCTCCTAAGTAAGTTGATCACTGCCTGCACAGGTTCTGGCACAGCACCAAGATGTCAAGAAGCTTTTCCTATTGAAAACTTCATAAATAAAATCACAGAAATTCTCAAAGCTCTTCCAAGCTCCCTCTGAAAGCACATAAAACCCCATTCATCACCGCGCACTCCAAAAGCACTGATGCTGAACCAGGCAAAGTCTCCAACTACATTTCAAAAAGCCCAGAGTAACTTGATTCAGTTGTTGCGCAAGCCTCATGATGTTTATCCAGCTGCAGGGCAATCAGGATTGTTGGCTTTTTTTTTGTTATTTTTAAAATATGTGGATTTTTCATAACCGCGTTTGTTAATTGTTTGGTAGAACAACACGACGCAGCAGCTGCAAAACTCTCTGCACATCCCCAAATTTGTCACCCCACCCTTCATCTGAGGCTGCTTTGATTCTGGCAAACCCATCCATTGAAGAAAAACACAAAAACAAATTAAAAAAAAAAAAAAAAAAAAAAAAAAACACCACACATCTCAGCAGGTAACACACAATAGTCATCTGTGTCACACAAGGAACGCACGTCCATCAGCCTGCACACTCCAGCAGCTGTATTAATGCCAAGCCATTATTAAACAGCAATTTCTGATTTATCTGTTACGTTGTATTTGCAGCCTAAGAAGCACATCTGATAGGAGTGGGGACAAGGAAATGACCGTTATTTTTGCTTGTTTTTATTTACAAAAAAATAGTATTTGGAAATCCACAATTCAAAGCATCAATATTTCCAACTTCAGCTGCTGCATTTTCCATGCAAATTCCCGGTGAATCTTTCCAGTGAATTTTCAGTAAAAGAAAACATAAACAAAGACAAGATTTAAAAATTAAATCCCTGGGGAAAAAAAAAAAGAGAAGGATAAAACCAAACAAGCATGGTTTCTGACTATAGCAAACTGTTAGTGCTCTACTGAACAGCTCCCTGCTCTGTAAATGCCAACGGATCCATCTCAAATGAGCCGAGGCTGGGACCACTCACTCTAACAACAGAGCCTTCCATCTGCCCCTTCTTCTTACACAGCTGGAATCTGCAAACACCCCTCAAAGCCTCCTGAATTGCTCGTCTCTATCATGGCCTTTTCCTTCTGCCACGTCCCATTACATCTCAGCTTCATGTTTTTGTTGGGGAAAACCAGTGCCTTAGCATAGACGTCTTTATCAAAGAAGTTTAGCAACCAAGGAAGAGAAATGACAATTTCTGCCCTCGTTTCCTTGAGCAGAAGAAAGAAGCAGCTCACCTCCAAAAGAAAAAAATAGATAGTAAGCCAGAAGTAGCTACCAAACATTATGACAACCTTCTCACCTTTCCCAACAAAAGACACAGAAGCAAATCCAACCTTTCTTTCTATACTGGCTTTCTAAGTCACGGATATAGAAGTACTTTCACCCATCCCACAAAATTTCATCAGCTTCTTCCAGTTGCCAGTTACCTGCCTCGCTCGACATTCCTATTTCAGTACGAAGTGTTTTCTGAGACATTACCATCTCTGCAAGTATCCTCCGCATCCTATATTTAATTACTTTCCAAGTAGAAGAAACTGAAATAAACTGAATGAATTTAAATTCATTACCAATTAAGTGTAATTTAATTCATGATTCTTTCAACTTTCTCATGAGAATTGCGAGCTGCAGGAGAAACGCGTACCTGCCTGACGGAGTTTGATTTACTGCCTCCGGTCCCTCAGGAAATCACACATAAGCTATATATAGCTATCAGAAACCTCTTGGCCCCCAGAAAAATATAAATATAGATGTTAAGAACAACATCTGCATGCGTTTCTAAAAAGGCAGTAGCACGCTGGTGTTCAGGAATGTAATTACCCCCAAAAATTAAGACCCAAGCTGTTCATCAGCAAGGCTGGGACACGCTTCCAGTTCACATTTGAGCTGGGAGGCTCAACTCACTGGCATGAGGAAGCCATAAGCAGCTAATAAACCTAACTAGATCCCGATTAACCAGATTTCGTAGGTTTTAGGTGTCAAAAAGCCTTAAATTGCATGTAGGTACATCGGCCTTTCCTGATTTCCATCCCCAGGAACAATCTAGTGAGTCCCTGTGCCCCCAAGGGAAGTGCTCAGCATCCCGTGGCCCCATGGCATCAGGCCTGCTCCCTCCTGCATTGTCACTGCAGACCAACCCCATTTCCCCTCAAACAGGGGAAAAAACCAACAGGCTCCAGCTCTCATCTCCACGTGGATGCTCCTCAGCTCCCAGACTGCTCCCGCTCCACTATCCCAGGCCTCTAATTGCTCCGTATGTAATTAAAGTAAAATTCCTGTGTTGTGCATGCCGACGTGTTTATCAGTAAACTGTCCTCTGCAGGAGTTTCCTGTTTCATCCAGGACAAAAGGAGCCAACACAGCACAAGGCAGGGGAACCATGGAGGAGCGTTCCCACGTGCCCAGCATCACCCAGCCTTGGCAGAAGCCTGCTCATCACGTCTGAGGGCAGACAGGGCAGGAAGCAGAGCTGAGGAAAACCCAGTTTCCCTCACCTTTTTTCCTAGGGCATCCTTGTGAGGTATCTGATTTCTACAGACTGGGGCTGCAGGGATTAAAGGGGGTATGCTGGGAGCAGGTTAGCCGTGACAGGGCACGCACATCTTGGTGGATTTCAAGTGAAAGCAGTAGGTAAAGGTATAAAGAATCTGGTCAGGAATTAGACCAACCTGACAGTAAAAATGTAACTTCAGAAGTAAGAGGGTAAGTGAAATTCTGAAGATTGAAAAAAAAAAAAAAAAAAAAAAAAAAAAATTATTTTTTGTTCTTTTTTCAAGCAAAGTACACCTTTCCCTTAAGCCTCCTTTATTCACCGTGCCGAAGAGACTCCACGTGTGCAAATGTTAGGCTTAAGACAAATTTTCCTAAAATACAGAAAAGAGTTATGGTACCGCAAGCGGTCCCTTACAAAGCACAAGGGCATCAGACTGCTCCCACCGGCATCTGGAACTGCTCCACGGAGCCCGGGGGCTTCTCGCTCTGCTGCTATCGCCTCCCTGCCCGGGTCTAATATTTCAGCAGAAAAACTGTGAAGTTGGGAAAACTTGCCAATACACAGCTATAAACTCTAAAGTAAAGCAGATTTTTCTTATTTTTCTGAGTCTTTACCCCTTTAAATCTGATGACGGATTGCATGATTATTCCTTTAAATAACACGACTAAGAATGAGAATACCTCTAACAATAACGACAACAAAATCCCTAATACTTCAAATTCAGGTAACAAAAACTCCCACCTTTAAAACCTGCTATCACACAACTTTATTACGAGTTATAAATAAAGCAATAAAAACACTGCTTAATGAAGTTTATCTTCCTGAGCAAACAACAATCAAAGCAGCAATTCAGCTGCAGAGACTGTTTTACTTGCAATAATTCATGCTCGGGGGGCAGAGTAATTTCTTATTTCCTGTACTAAAAGGTGTGTTTCTGTGTGGATATATATATATAACCACAGATATGTGTGTGTGCATGTGTATTATGATTATATGATATATATTATAATATATAGTCACCTCGCACGGTACTTCATCGTGCTGTGGAGGTCTCCAGCTAGACAAAACTCTGCATTCAGGCTTTCCACAAGATGTTTTGGCAAATATCTAAGAAAAACTTCACCTGCCCCTGGACTTCCTTGCCATAAGCCACCCTACAGCACCTGTGAGGTCCTCACCAGCCAGACCTGTTATCCCAGAGCCCTCACCAGTTCAAGCTTCCACATTGAATAGCTGAAAATTCAGACAAAATTGCAAATAAAAACAGCTGATTTTCCAATAGTGAAGAGAAACAAGCTAAGTCCACAACCTTAGTAAAACACGTTTTAAGTCCATTCCGTGGACTCTAGCAATTCATAGACATACCTGCCATTTGTAAAATTCTAGAATAACCAACTGTAAAAAGCCATCTGTAATACACAATGGGGCATGGCTTTCAGAAAGTCCTTAAAACATCTTAGCGGAGTATTCAAGGATCTTGTTTTGGGGAAGTACTTAAGAGTCTCTTGCCCATTTGCTCAATTTGCTTTTAATACTAATTTGCTTTTATTCAATAACATGTGGAACAAAAAAAATATGGATTTGGAAGGCTCTCACTTTGAATTCACGGCAGGAATTGGCTTTATAAAATAACATTTCTATTACCAGACATTTTATTTGAAATCCATGCAGTCACGAAGTATTTACTGCCACAGCATACATGGCATAAGCGCACATTTCCAAATATAATCCCCCGTCTGATATATAATTAATCTTTTATAAACTCTGTGAGAGCTGCAGCGATGCCATTCAACACCCGCATTTCCAAACGAATCAAGCCCTGCACAATCGCCTTGAAATTGCTCTCTATCACTGCCACCACACTCTCGACAGAGCGCTGAACGAGTTAACCCAAACTAAAATCCAGCTGAACGAGTTAACCTGAGCTAAAATCCAACAGAGACCTGCGGTGGTGAACTCAGCAGAATGATTTGGTCCATCTCTCCAACACCTTCTCCATGCGGATGGCGGACACGGTTGTTTCTCTCCTGGTCTGAAGAGCTGCCTCAAGCCGTGCGGCATGCACCGGGCACAAGTCCGGTCACTGAAGTCCCATTTCTTTCCCTGGTTCCTCAGCACATCCCATCCCACAGCTCTCATTTCTCTCGCTGGACCTCTCCCCTAAACGCTAACGGAGCGGGCACTAATTGCACTCGATCTGTACTGAAGTCATTTTACCATCTATACACTTATCTATTAAGGAAACAAAAGAACCGTTGGCAAAGAGAGATGCTTAGAGGCTCCAGGCAGAGTTCCTTAGGAGTCCACAGGCATAAAAAAGTTTTCAAGTTTTGAATGAACTCTCTTTTCTTCTAAAGGAACAACCTGCAAATGAACAGCACTCCATCAAGCAGAGGCAGCCAGGCAAAACCAAGACACGGTGGTTCAAGCATGCCCCAACACAAACGGAGATTTCAGGAGAAAACTGAAAGAGCTAAGTGTGTGGTAGCACAAGGGATGAAGGAAACATCCTCACAAGGAGGCTCAAATCACACATTTTTATGGCCCATCCTACTAGGCAAAGCAACCGCAGCTCACCTTTAATCACACTGAAGCATGCGCCTAAGCACTTGTCCTAAGGAATAAACCATTTCCTCGTGTGACTGCGTGCTTTTTAGCAGCACAGCCACTCTATCTCGTGTTTACAGTTAACAGCATCACTCCATCTATGCAGAGCTTTGCAGTTGAACTCTGCGGCCTGCCTCCTGAAATCTGCTCCACACAATACATGGCCTCATCTTCCTTGCAAACACAAGGAAGTAATTGCATTAAAAAAATAAAATACATTTAAAAATAAATAAATGGAAAACAAAGTACCTGCAGCAAGTACTTTTGGTTAGAGTTTGGCTACTTCTTGGTCCTGATGCCCAGGGTAAGACGCAGATAAAAGTTTAAAACCTCTGGGGAAGAAACAGAAAAATCTCTCCCCAAGCTCTCCCAGCCCCAAACCCTGCGGTACCGCACGGTGTGGTTTCCTTCTGGATCCAGGACAGAAGTACAGAGAAACTGACAGATATCAACTCCAAAAGTATCCTGTAAAAACAGAACTTAATTTCATAGAAAGGAACCAGGAGAAGGAAAGCCTGACTGTTGGTTCAGAATTTCTTTATCATACCTGGAAATTTTTACCATAACATTTTTTTAAAAAGAACTGGTTTGTGATAGGGTTTGATGATGCTAGGGAAAAGGATGGGCTCTGATGAATATAAAATTTATGAACATCCAGAATCACTGCTGTAGATGTGTTTGAAAAGGGCTGGAGGAAGGAACCCCTACAGCAGCACCGCCGACGTGGGCTGGGAGGAGGACGGGATCCTCTGGAGTGCCTGAGGACACGAAGACTCAGCGACCTGCACCACCACAGATCAAGCAAATTTACTCCATCACTTTCATAAAACGGAAGAACAGATAACTGAGTCAAAGCATCATTTAGCCAATTTACAGATGTCATTAAGACCTGTTATTCTGTTCAGTAGCAGAAAAGCCAAATATTGCCTCAGAAACTCTAATATTAACTCTGCTTTAATGGAGAGACTCCACAGCGGTGACAAAGGGACTACAGCGAACACAAACCTAAGGCGGCACTTCCTTCCCAACCTCACCTTCAGGACAGATACGTAGGTGTGAAATACAAAATACCAGACCTTGATGTGAAGGCTAACACAGTCATCGCTTTATCGGGTTTCCAGAGGGCTTTTTTTTTGGTCAACTCAAGAGATTCGGGCCAGCAATGCAGCTTTCAAGCAAAATAGAATATAGATTGGTTAAATAAAAAATGAATAAAAAATGTAAATAAATGAATAAATAAAACAAAAGGGGAAGGGAGTGGCACCTCAGGGCCCCTGTTTCCACACCTGGAGCTCCGTGAGCCGCTGGCCCACGAAACAGTGCACGCAACCAGCCAGGGATCCTCCGAAGCTGACGTCTCACCCTGATTTATTAATTACACTTACCGCAGTCTGTACTTAATTACGTTTTACGAGCGGGAGGCTCAATTAGATGAGTAAGGCTGCCATACAATAACTCCCTCCTCGCGTGGATTCTATCACAATGAATCAGAAAAGTAATAAATGTGGTGCTTGGGCTCCTCCAAAGGGCTGCCACCTCCAGCCCAGGGGCTGCAACCCCAAAAAACCTCAGGTGGCAGCCACAAAGCAGCAAGGCAAAGAGATGCAAAAGACAGAGAAGGCAGAGAATCAACAGGGAAATCCATTTTTTTTCTCCAATCTTCCTTTGCATCAAGTTGAATGCTTTGAAAATGAATTTTCTGTAGTTTACGTGTAAGTAGTTTACACTTAACGTAGTTTACATTTACATTTAAGGGTTTGCCTAATTCAGATTTTTCTCTTTTTTGAGCAAAAGTTTTCCAGCTGGGTGGCTCCTAGGTGCCCAGTTTACGCTGCACCTGCCGTGTTGCTGTTACCATGCTCACTTTTCCTGGTCTAAGTTTAAGAAAATGAAGTACTTTCAAAGTAGAGTACTCAAAAATACTTAGTATTTACCTTAGGATGGTATCAAAAAGCAGCAAAACAAACACCATGCATCGCTTCCCTTTACTGGGAGCTCAGACAAGGAGCACAGGACCTGCAAAACAGCATTTTTTTCCCCAAAAGAGGCAGGGCAGTGCCACAAAGGGTGATGGCATTTATCATGGTATGGCCAGAGGCTGGCACCCACTTGGATCTCAGGCAGCAGCAGGAGGGTCCTGGCTAGTGACTGCTTGCTTTAAGGGAAAAAAAAAAAGCCCTATTTCCATTCTTTTTTGGTCTGAGCTACAACCGCTACTGGCAGCTGAAGACATCTCCTGACTCAAGGATCCCTTGCACCCGCTCCAGCTCCCAGTGGGACGCGAACCCAGTGCCATGAGGCAGAACATCCTTTGCTCACCCAAGCACTGAATTACTCCTGGAAAAAAAAATGCATCTGCAAAATAAAATAAATCCATTATTTTATTCTGAATACATACTTATGTATTTTTAAGTATCTTGTCCCCCAGTGCAAAGGAAGCACCCACACCTGATAGGCATTGCCTTCCCCTGGTGCGGGGGGCCACCCTGGGGTTCAGGGCCCCCTGCCACCCCCCAGGGGACCCCGAAGCCACCCGCGGCCACGGGGAACAGATGGGCCACGCGTGCTGCTGCGGGGACCGGCGGTGACAACCACATCCCATCGCCATGGCAACCCCGGCACTGCCTCCTCCCTCAAGGCGACGCGGAATAGCTCTCCTGAGGTATTTTAGGAAATCTATAAAAAGAGAAAATTGCGTTGCTTGCTTCCCAGCTATTCCGAACGCACCTCCGGAAGGTACCGCCAGGGAAGCGGTGGACGCCATTCGCTTGCACAAAGCCAAAACCACGTCTCAGCACCTTCCACGAAGGCATGCAACGACTGCCGGGCATCCATCACCCCTCCAAAATGTTACTGCAAACTTTACAGCACTCCCACTAAAACCCTTACGCCGACTTTCTAACGTATCTGCATTTTGGTTTGTTGGTTGGTTTGTTTGTTTTCCTAATTAGTCTGAAGCAAGGTCTAATGAAAAGCAGCCCGGTTCTTTTCTGAGGGTGATGTGAGTGTACCCAGAGGTGACACCTACCTGCCAGGCTGCCGGCGCTTGCTGTAGCACTACCGCATCTCCCAGGCGCTGCAGATGCTGCCAGCTCCTTTCCCTTTGCAAAAAGATGCTGAGAAACAGGCAGGGAGCAAGAGTGCTCCGAAACAAGACCCAACTCCCCAGTGCGAGGGAGGAGCGGAAACCAACCCCGGCTTCCTTTAAGGATATCCCCAAGCTTTTAAACAGAAATAAACGCTGCGTTCGCAAAATCCTGTTCTCTAAGTGCTTGTTTCCTTCTGATTGCAATTAATTGGCTTTTCATTTTCATTAGGAGATTCCATCTCTATTTTCGGAGAGGTTCACAGCGATACACACAATACAGACAATTGCAAGACTGCAGTATGTGTTATTTACGAAAGGACGGAGCTCTGAATGCAAACTGCTGATTAAATACAATCCACATTCAGCAAAACCCTTGCAGACCACATAAGAATCTAGGAATCGTGTTTGATTCCTACAGCTTTACCCCCAAACACGAGGGATATCACCCAAAGCCGCTCCAGCTGTTTCATGTACACTTGAACAAGTTTTGCAGCTCTCATTTCTGATGCACCCCTAAAGGGCTCTGTGCACGCTGTACATGTTGTTTTGGTGGGCAGAATCTCCAATTCAGTATCAGCTTAAAGACAATACTAAACCTTCCCGGCCCGGCTTGCACATTTTCCATGGCCACTAAACCATTTCTGCCCACCTTCTGCAGAACTCGCCAACCCCGAGGGAAACACCTACCTTCCTCAGCCCCAGGCTGGTGGCGAGGTGACCCCCTCGTGCCCAAACCATCCCCTTCTGGCCACAGCTCCACAATGCAAGCTCTGGAAGCTCACACTCACCTCTCCAACCCATCGGTATCTGCTTACTGAGGTATCGCACCCCCATAAGAACGGCATGTAGCTTCTGGTTTGGTGCATCGGGCTTTGCACTTGATGGTGTTAAATCATATATTGAATTCACCCTATTAAACCAGGCGATCCAGAGCCTTCTGTGCCTCCGACTTACTCTTTTCAGTAATTACCTCTCCTTCCATCTTCGCCTCATCTACAAACATTATCCGTGATGTTTTTATAGCTTTTGCTGTGCCGTGGATAAAAGTGTCAACAAGGATTAAGACCAAAATGATTCTCTACAGGACTCTGGTACAAACTGCCCGTTTTTAATCCACTTAATCTTTAAAGTATGCGTTTTGTACCGTTCTCATTTTCTAATTAAAACGTAGCATGGTAGCAAGTCAAACGTCTGAGAGAAACCGAGATTGTTAAATCAACACTATTATCCTCATTAAAAGTAATCCTACAAAAAGACCCTGCAGTTGGGTAATTTATGTCCTATAAATCTGGGCAGATTGCCGTTCAGCTTCAACCTGCACCGTTGTTTTCTAACACGTGGCAGGTAAACTAGCAGCAAAGGCACTAAGAAGTGGTGAGCAGCAGGAAGCAACTTACAGACTGTTTGGGAGAAGATGCTCAAGAACGATTTCCAGGCCTGAAAACCCTGTCATCCAAAGATCCTGCACGGCTTTTTGAAGCCAAACCTGAGATTTTAAACCGGATACTATTGAAAACAGGGGTCTGCCTTGCTGCTGGAACTTCATCTTAAGATGTACTTTCTTTCCTCCTTCAGCTCTTCCTTTTCGTGTTGAGACTAAAACTCAACTTCTCATTTCCATTTTTTTTCAGCCAAGCTTGCAACGTGGCACGTTCCTGCATCATCCCCAGTCCTCTCTTCACTGGCAGGCTGAGGGCAGCACCAGGACCAGCCCCATGCCCCCCTGATGCCCATCTCCATCCAACCCACGTCACAAACCAGGGAGAGTCCTCACCTCACCTCTGCTGCTGCCTCTAGGTCCCTCGGAGCCCCCCGTGCTAATTAGAAAACGGCCCCGGACTCGGCCTTGGAAGAGGAAGGCAGAGCTGCGGTGCCATAAAGCTGCTGGTACATCAGCAAAGTTATTTTGTCATTATAATGCAGCGTGTAAATCAAAAGCATAATTAGTAGGGACAGGCATGTTAATTTTGGTTCCTTTCGAAACCTGGAGGCAAGGGGAGGAGAAGGGGGAATGACAATATTTGGTAAAAGGAAAAAAAAACAGTTGCAAATGAGACATTTTTCAACTCCTTTAACTAGTTTTAGTAGCAACTGAGAATAAAAATAAACTTATAAACACTTTAGTGTCCTTTAGAGTGCTCAATTTAAACAGTGTATTAAATCTAAATCATATGTAACGTTATAACAATTTTTCTTTTTGCCCTCGACATGAATTAGATATTAAATATGTATGTGAAATACTAGCCCGTGCTGGAATGTCTCCAGAATGAACTTTGTAATATGTTCCTAAGTTCTTTTTTTTCATATTTTTTCTTTTTTTTTTTTTCCTTAAGCCACAAAGATACAAAAAACTAGGTCAAGCTTACAACACCCAGCAGAAGTCAAAGGATCTGCAATTTATTGGATTAATCTTTTTTTAAAATAGCTTCCTATAAAATTTACCAGAACATGATTTTCCACTTCTTTCATGAAAAGGACAGACACAGACTCAGATTTCTCTACCATCCTGGAAACAGGCAAGAACAACAAGAAGGTAGCAACTAAACCCAGCTTTCTTCCTAGCCCTGGTCGGCTCTGAAATTACAGCTACTGTCACCTAAATTCACCTAAACCACCTCTCCTCTAGAGGCCAACCCACTGTACAAAACATACAGGATTTGTACGAAATTAAAAGAAACCAGACATTTGATTTTTAGCAATAAACATGTAAAAAAACATTATCTTCAGTTGGCTACACGTCCGACTAAGTGGGACATGCACATCAACTCTGAATTGTGAGCAACTGCTTCTTCATTTGCATTTTATCACCTTCTCAATTCTAACAGATGTCAAAGTCAACTTTTACTCATTTTTTCTTAATAGCAAAAATATCTTAGAAAATTAAGGGGATGAGGTACTACCCTCATCAACATTTGGGTAATGTTCATCAGCATCCTTGCAGAAATCTGCTTGCTGTTTAATATGACTCACAGATTCCTTACGCTATTTTTTTTTTTTGGTGGAAAAGTGATTTACTTAACTAAAACCACACTTAGCAAGATGAACTCTAAACAAGCGTAAATTTAAATTTCCAATTCCATCTCTGAAAAAAAAATATTGCTACAGCCAGATCAAAGACATCAAGTTGACCGGATCGCTGCAATGCGCGAAAAACCTGGGCTCCGACTGCTCTGGCTGTGTAAGTGAAGAGGCAGGATGCTAAACAGAGGGACTGACAGCACCAAGGAGAAGCAAAAATTTGACAAGGAGACCTGAAATCCACAAAGAAACCAACTCCAGCCTCTACAGGAAATACTGCAAGCATCTCCTATGATGAAGGTATGCAGGTAAGGAAGTAACGGTGTCAGATACACAGAGCCTGGGTGGAGGAACCTCAGGGGGAATCCAGTAAATCCAGATAAAATAGTAAGCTGCTCTGCTAACCCAATGGTCAGCCCTGAATACCTGACTTGTACTTGTCTCGAGCAGTATATTTCTCACACTAAAAAAGGCAGACTTGTTCTGTGAAAAGCCCGTATCACTTGTTCTCTCCTCTTACACAGTCTACAGGAATTAAACTGAAAATGAAAACCGGTGTTTTCTAAGGGACTGTGGGACCAGCAAGCTGGAGCTACTGCAGGAGTGCAAAGGGTTCATAATGGACGAGGTGTAAAGTCGAGTGGAGTTTCCAGATGTACACAGTCATTTGTAAGGAGCACATCTTCAGCTGCAAAGTACCTGAAGACCTCGGTCCAAAGGCTCCCTTTGGATTCCACGAGCCTCGGTCCCCTCCTGGCCACCCACTGAAATGCCTCAGCTGTGGGCACCACCGTGTGCCAGAGCCCTTCCATGAAAGATACAGGATCACAAAATCATTAAGAAATGGAAAAGACCCCCAAAATCATACAGTCCAACCGTCTCCCTCCCACCGATACTGTGATGCCAGGCCAAAGGGTAGGTAACGGAGGGAATGATTTCCTCCTGGGAAAGCACCAAAGCCAGGGAAAACAGACTTCTCAAAGCATTTCTAATGATGTCTAAAAGTTTATTTTTCTAGTTTATCAGTGAACACATCTTGGCATGAAGAATGCACAACAGTGAGAGCATTTGTTGTGTTTACTTAGCTGACTTAATAGGGATACACACACACACAAACCCAGTTTTAATTAGAAAGACACACAGTCACATGAAAAGGGAACAACGTGTAAGACTTAGGACGTTGTTGCTATTCCCCATTTCTTGTAGAGAGTTTCCTGGCTGAAAAAAAAACAATATTAAGCAACCCCATACTTTATTCATTACAATACACTGCTGATAAACCAGAGCGAATCTCCAAGGGATTTCTACAACCCCCTGGACTGCTACGAGCGGCTGCGCTGAACCGGTATTCCTTGTCCCTACAAAATGCTTTTCCTGAAAAGATCACTTCGCAGTTACTCAACGCTCCGAACTTCCTCAAGCTACGGAAACCCAGGGCAATTTTTGTTTATTGATATCCGACTCAGCACATAAACCAAAGGAGTTCAGATATTTCCTGGCAGCTGACCCCACGCCAAATTTCCAAGCCCGCATTTAGCAACTGCACGGCGAGCTATTTATTGCAACCTTGCCGAAGTTGCTCGCCTGTTGATTCAATATCTGCTTCCCGTACTCTGGCGAAGGTTTACATAAGATGATTGCTTTTAATCTTAATGTATTTGCTTTAGACGTGCCCCGACAACCACTTAGAAAAGTGGCATTTTCCTGACCAAATGAATCATTTGCCTTTGTGGGTCTTTGTTACCAAAATAGAAAGGCTGGAACAGGCCTTGGGAAGTCTTCCTTTGCTCCGGAATCCTACGAAGCAGGTATGGCCAACTTGAGACACAAAATTAAAAGTGACATGATTTTCAGAAGCAAGCACTCCTGGCGGGAATGCAATATTGGGGCAAACGGATTGCCAGAGAAAAAATAAAGGATGGGATTCCCGAATTCACTTCTAATTCAAAGCACTAAAAACCCTTTATGCTGAGAAAAACTTTGTTATTCTGGAGTAATGGCAGGACTTCCCTTCGTTGGGGGAACGAAAGGCAAGCAACACCCAAAAGCTGTCCTGACTTGTTAGCACTGAACTCCGTTAAGAAATAAATTTCAACTCTTTTATTGTTACATCAAGTTCTATTTGTGGCCTGGAGGAGGGGAAACAAAGGAAAAGAACATAACCACAATCATTCTCAAAGCAAGAATCCATTAAAGGTCTGAGAACATAATGGATAAATCCCTTTGAAGGATCAGACTTTGATTTCCAGGCCTGTAACCCCATTTCCACTACTTCCACTTGACAAACTGTGGTCAGCACTGAACCCTTCCTCATCCAAAACATCCGCAGGAGCCTCACCCTCCTCAAACCCTCCGTGTCCCTTTCCAGCATTACCCACATCTGGGTTTTTCAGCCTTGACCTTCACAAGGCTACTCCTTCCCATTTCCATTTGCCTCCTGTCCCTCCCTCCCGTCCTAGGGACGAGCTCTCCTCCTCCTCACATCTCCACCGACGGTCAGATCCTGACATCCTGCTCTTTTTTCTCTGCCCATCCCATTCCTGGATCCGAGCAAACCACACCATCTTAATGCTGACAGCTCAAACGCTGAGCTTCTCCAGGATGAAATTACTTTTCAGCTTTGTGGAGGCATGGCACATGAGCTCAGGAAGGCTAGAGCAGAGCCATGACTTCGCCCTCCATCCTCCCCCGAGACTTCACTGGTCTTAAATATTAGTCTCCCACTCTTCCTAGGCCTTCTGGGCTCGATGTGAGTTGTGCTACTTGTATTTTGCAAATTAAAAAAAAAACGATGGGGAACACAATTCTTCCTTACGACCTTTAAGTCATCTCCTGTAAGTTTTTCAAACGGCCCTGATGACAACCACGTTCCCCATCAAGCCTTTGCAAAATACTGCTACTCGGCTATTTTCTTCCCTTGTTCTTTTCGTCATCCATCTCTTTAAGCCCCCACATTTACTGTTTGTTCAGCAACTCAGGCACAACTCAGTTTTTCACCCTACTACACGTAAAAGATGTAATTACAGCTGCTCACCTATGTTTTCTATCAGCTAACGATACGCCGTACCTTTTGCCAGCTTGCCGCATTCACCTTCAAGCTTTCTGGCTTTTATAGACGGCATTATTCCTAAGTATGTAATCTTTTTTTCCCCTTAAAAAAAAAAAAATCCCACAGCAATGCCTCTTTGTTATAATACCACAAATCACTATTATTAGTCAACAGCATAAATGCCCACCAAGTGACAAATGCAGCTCTGTTTTGTCACTGAAAAACCATTTGCTTTGGAGTGGTTTGCTTCTCCTAGCCTATTTCATCTGTGAGTTGCAATGCAGAGTGACCTCCCCATATGGCACTTCCAACATATGGAAAAGGAAATGGAGATACACAAATGTTTTGTATAAACCAAGGGAGAGAAATGGCAAAGTGTCCTTCAGCTTTGATTTATCTCCTTTGTACCGGTACCGTAATTTAGAAAAATTAAAATGTTCGGAAGCTTTCTAGACAACTGACCTTTCTGAAACACTTTTTCACAGTGTTGTTTTTGACAGAACCGCCTATATAGGTCTGTGGTAGTAAGAAGTGCTTCTGTGGAGGAAAATAGCAGCTCCTGATGCTTATCAGACAACCAACCATGCCTGTGTGGGCATGCACACGCTCGTTCCCAGAACAGACCGGCTGATGACAGAGCTAATGCCTTCAGAGACATTCGTGTTTTCCTTAAAAATCCTTCAGTACATTTTTTTTAAGGAAAAAAAAAAACAAAAAACCAATAATGCCTAAGCATTTCAAATCATGTGAGTAATGATACCAAGTCATTTAACCAACGCATAGCACGACACGGGCATAGCCACAGACAATTATTTTTTATTTTCCAGGAAAAAGGGATACGTTTGGTACCATAAAGCTAGATCCATATGGGGAACTATCGCGCCCTAAAAATCTAAAAAAAAACAGACTGTTGATCTAAAAAAGGAATAAAACAAAACAACAAAACAAACCCACCCTCAGACTCTTCCACCTGATCCTCTGCAGCTTAGCGCAAGGGACGCGCGCAGCCTGCTCCTGTGCAATATGTCAGCGCCCACGGGCAGGTTTGCACATCTCCACGCGTTCATCTCCTGGAGGCTCACAAAATAACAGTGTCTTCCCGAGGTGTCGGGCTCCCACTCAAAGCCAGGGAATGGCCATCCCATACACAGCCTTCTTCTGCAGGCGCCAAGCCCCAGGCACAACGCCCGCAGCACGCTCAGCGGCCTCTGCAAGGTGCCCGGTGGAGCCACCATCGCAGAACTGGGCAGAGATGGATGTGTCGGAGGACTTTAAGAAGCTCCCGTGCAGGCATTTTGTTTTCAGCAATGTAAAAGCATCTCCCACCGTGCCTTCTCTAGCTGGGGGGGTTAATCCATCCATCTCCTCCTGACCCAGGGAAGACATCTGTGGCTTCAGGAGCACCCAAAATCTCAGGCCAGCCCTGTGCACGAGGCAATATTGCTGCTCCGCCCGGACTTCATCGCTCCACCAGGAGAGAAGCCCAAAAAGGACACCAAATGTAGGCTCTGCAGAAAGCCCATCCGAACACCGCAGGCAGCGTTACTCCATCTTCTGTTAGAGCATTGTCTCTATATGGTTTGTAGCCCGATTTTTTGGACAGAGATCTTCCTATTAGTAAGCTCCTCTGCAGCAGCGTCCTCAAACCATACCTAGCTGCAAGCATCACCTCCTTCTCCTTGACAGATGTGAAAACCGAGCTCCTTTTAGGCAGAAAGGCACCGACTGCTGCCCTGGCAACATATTCATCCCGTTCCATGCAAGCCTCCCTGCCGCTACGCGAGCACCAACGACCACTGCAGGATAGTAAAAACTGGAGGAGCACGTGGACCAGAATAAAGTACCCTTACTAATAAGCTCAGCACCTTTGACATAAAACAAAGAGAAAAATAATAATAAAGAACCACGTCCCATTTCCTACTGTCACTGAAACTGCCTTAGTAGTTTCCCCACTACTCTGCTCAAAGGGTTGATCCATCCTGTCCCCAGCTACTCCCACAAAGGCACTGACGGACTGCCCTGTACTGAATTCGGGAAGTCTGGACGCGTTGCCTGTCACCATCTGCTCTGTTTCCACTTTAATTCAGCTCCCACCTGGCTGGCATGGCCTGGGGTCCTGTGGCAGGAGAGAGCTGGGCAACGCAACCCGGGGCTCAGCTGGGAGCTTCCAGTTGAGAGACTGCCAACATTTTCTTGAATCCATCCTTATCACCATCGCCCTCACCCCCAGCTACTGTGCAATTACCACTAATTATGCCCTTTTGCCTGACCCATTTATCTAGAAATAGCAGTAACTGGGATGGACTGAAAACAAGGGGGAAAAAAGAGGAGGGAAGCCGCATGTTCTGCCTCCTGGACAACTCCTCGTACAAAAGCCAACTCTGTTCTGATCCTCTCCACTATTTTTCTCTTTCTGTCCTTGCTTCTTCAACTTCTCTTCTGTATCTTCCTTTTGTTTCTCTCTGCAAGAAGAGGAATCAGGTTAGGAAAAGGGAAAGACGGAGAATGCCGATCTAAATTGCTTCACATCTTCAAAGAGATAAAATGATGGGGCGTGGGAAGGGGATGGAGCCCTGAAGCTTTCCTTTTTCCAAAGATGACTTTCTGTTTCCTTTTGGATTATGACTGGAGGAGACAGGACAGAGTAAGAACTGCTGGAGGATTTGGAAAATAATTGAGAAAGGAGAGACAAGCAACTATGATTATTTGGAGAACAAGAAGCAAATGCTAAAGAAAAATAAACCCACGAAATATAACTACGGTTTCTTTCCAGAGGGAAGAAGCTTTATTCGGTCTGAACTTAATCTGTTTATTTTTTCCCCACATTAATTTCAAGAGTGGATTTCAAATAAAATTGACAAATACACACGTCAAACGCAGCAGTGCTCCCCAGCTTAGACACATAAGAAAAAAACACTTTTTTCTTCCAAGAGGAAAGACATTCCGTTCTCTTTCCCGAAGGATGCCAAGGAATCAAAGCAGTAACAGCATGACCCCGGTACTGTAGCTAACGACGTTAAAATGTTCTCGCTCGCGAACGGAGGCACGACAAGGCACTTTTTGCTTACACCGATTTTGAAATGACAATAAGCTAGGCTAAAAACAACTCCAGCATCCGCACTGTTGGCTGGACGCGGTTCAATTCTGGTTCAGAAAGAAAAAAGGACCTCGATAATAAAAATACACGAGGTGCAACTTCTAACGTGAACGTGCCCGGGAGCTGAACCACCCGTTTCTGTCCTTGCAGCATTTGAGCCATTTTCCAGGTATCCAAGCAGAAGGCGCCGTGCTAGGAGCTGCCAACAGAGATCCTCGTTTCTGTCTGCGAAAGGGCTAGCGAATCCTTGCCTCATCCCTCTTACCAAAAAAAAAAAAAAAAAGCCAGCAGAATGAGGACTGTTAAGCAATCAACGCTGAATGCAAGGACAGAAAGCGTTTATTCATTTGCAGAGGTAACAGCATTTGTGCAAAAAACCTAGCACAAAGACCTGGTTATTTTCTCCACCAACCGAATACATCAGTGAACACGTTTTCTGTTTGCTTTCAACTAAAGGTATCCTTCGCCAAGGTAAAGCGTTCAGGAGGAACAGGGTTTGTGCTTCATTAGTGATGGTTCCAGAAAGACAGAGGAAATAACAAGAAGCAACTCCTATTTCTGCCTCCTGACAGGGCTGTTGGGATATTTTAAAATGGCTTTCTAAAATAAACCAACTGTGTTTGTTCCTGCACGGATTTGCCATCAAGGAAGCAAACCCTATCCTTATAAGGTCACAGAAGTCCCCCAAAGTAGTACAAAATCAAGTCTATTTTATTCCTCGGGAAACACAGACGCTGTGATCGGGTATTTTGGAAAGGACAAGGAACTTCAACGTCAGTCTCTCCAGAACCAGCAGTGGTCAGATGGTTATGCAAACTGTCTTCTCCCATCATCATCCTCTCGTCCTTCACTCAAAATTGTCAATTATTCATTTCAGTCCAGTAAGAGCAGAACCTTTTAGAGCTACAAGCTGAGGTTTTGTATCTACACCTCGTATTCATGCTTTGCACACTCGGATATTTGTATTCAGAGCCGTGCTCATTCAAAGAATTCAGACTGCTATGGCAAGGCAGAAATTACTTTAACAACTTGGGCTATTCGCACCAACACTGAATTTGTACCAGTACCACAAAATACTAAACATTAAAACACACCGCAGGAAGATCTCACAAAAAATTGAATCTAAAACGGTCTACAAGAACTGAAAGCCATGTCTGTGCTAAACTAACACAGAAAATCAAACCAGCTGAAAACAAAATCAATATCAGGATTAATGTTGCAGCTCTCTCTAAAGGAGGACAAAACGTAGGGAAAAGCTGGAGAAGTTGGGCTTTCTATTTAATCCCATTTTTGCTTTGGTCCTCTCACCGGTTAAAAAGCCCCATGAGAAGCCAACCCCTGTGAGATGGAGCCAGGGCCTCCCTTCACCCACGTTAAGTGCAAGGCAAAATGCCTCTCATTGCCTTTTATTTATTTTAAATCACTCTGTTACAAAGGGATAGGAGAAACTTAAAGCCAATACTTCTAAAACACAAAGAAGCAGAAGACACGGTTATGGTTGATGTTACAGGCACGCTGCATTTCCGACATCTGCAGCACTCAAAGGCTGTGTAAGTAAACTTTAAAGGACTATTGAGACAAGAAGTTATTTTCCTCCTCCTTTCGTTACCCGGCACTGCCAGCAGAACCGTATATAAGATTTAACTGTGCCACACACAAAAGCAGCGGCACACCAGTGAGCACTTCATTAATTAAAAGCCAGAAAAGGAAGTTTGCTAAACGAAGCAAATGTTCTTATCACTCCTATCTATATTCATTAAAACTGACAGGAAACCAAATATCACCATCTGTCTACTTGCAATAAAGGCACTAAAAACAGCTCCAGGGTAGGAGAATAATATAAAGTATCAAACTGCAGTTTTTCAAGTTTCAGTTTTAAATGGACACGAGCGAAACCGATGTCAGACGGGAGGGAATAAAGGATGGCAAGGAGCGGCACTAGGGCTGGAAGAGGAATGGCACACTTGGGAACATAAAGAGAGGCTCCTTTGAAACCTCCCGAGACAATGAACCCAAAGTTTGTTCCGTATCGAGCACTCGGATCGATGGCTCAGCAAAAAGACCAGCATCGTGATGGCAGCTCCTTCGCCTCTTTAGAAATAACTGCTAAGAAAAACAGTCGGAAAATTACATCCCGCTCCCGAAACTGCAAAGTTGCTGCTGGTTTAATGCTCGAGCGAGTCCCGGGAAACACTCGGGTTGGTTTGTTATGTGCTGACACCCTGTGTTTGTATTTACAAAAGAACAATTTCTTTTAAAATTATTCCTGTATTCGGTTTTTGCTTGCAAGTCAGGAACTCGGACTGAAAAAGCAGAGTAAGGTCTGATGAAGGAAAGCCCAGCAGAGCTACTGACTTAGACGTGGAAAAAGCGACTACGGCTCCCAGCAGCAGTTGCAGAGGTGAACTGAAGGTCGCTGATTTAAGGCAGTTTGCAGCAGTTCTGCGATTCCTCCTACCTTCTAGCAACTGCAACGCCTTGCACTACAGGAAAAAAAAAAAAAAGCAAATAGAAGGTAGTCATATATTTAATGACAGCATTGAACTACTGCTAGTATTTTAGAGTTGCGCCTCCTGCGCACCATAGCTGTGTGCTGCTAATTCTGCACAATGCCCCGTCTGCATTTCGCACGGCAATGAGAAGTGCTTCCAGTTTGTTTCAGCGCTGCATGAAATATTAGCTCTACCTTCACCGTTTTAAACCCAAATAAAGTTAAAGTAATTTAGAGGCTGAGATAAACCAAGAAGAAAATTCATTGTTGAATCTGCCACTCGGCTTCCAAGCCCCTGCTGTGCCGAGGTACGGGAGCACATATGGTGCAGAGCAGATTTCTGCAGTACCTACAGGAAGTACAAATGGGGTTAGGAGAGGAGGAGCAATGGAGTTAAAAGACCAAATCGAATGCTTATTGATTTTTTTTTTTTACTCTTATGTTCCTCCAGACCGGTACTACTTAGATATTTTTTTTTGGTAGCTTAATTTTCTTTCCTGAGAACAATAATTCATGCATATAAAAAGGCTCTCATTAATATTCTACGAGGATGCTTTTTTAGACTCAATACAATTACAACAGAGCAATTACAATCCTTCTATTAATACTTCAACAGTACTAACAGACCCATTAACTGCTCGGCATAAGAATGAGAGACATTAAAGAAACAAAAGCATACCACTACTTCTGTTTACTAAAGAAACCACAACAAAATTATACAAGGTAATAAAGTCTCCGTGTAAAAAGTTACTGTAAACCAGAGCACAAATATGCTGACAGCTTCTTCTTTGATTTTGAGGAATCTTCTTTTCAAAGTCACGTGAATCTATGAGGATACGGGAATAGGAAAATTCCTTAAAATTCAAATCCAAGGGGCAATTCTCTTTTATGTTAAATATATGATATAGAGACACAATACTTCCAGTATCTGTTCCAAGGAAATCATTTGGATACGTAAAAAGGGTTTCTGAAAACTTGTAGACAAATGTTGAGATATGCATCAGAAGAGAAAACACAAAACCATCCACAAAAATGTCCTCGGTGCTGTTTAAAAACACATCCTCCAGACCGAAACTGGAGGATGCTTCTTTTTCTTAAGGAGTTGTAGTATTTCTCATTAAGATATGAAAAAAAAAAAAAAAAAGCAAAATGTTGACATATTGATTTTATAAGCCTTTTGATAAAAGGCTGCACAGCACGAGTAACAAACACATGCTGGATTATTGTATTTTGAACATTGTTATTTTGTATACACATCGTCAGAGCTCATATTTTTCTAATGAGATCAGAAACTACGGAAGTTCCATTTATTTTATTTACTAAAAGGATGAGTACATAGATTCAGGTCCTTTGGGCGCAGAGACAATCAACAAAAAAGGCAAACCTCTTTCACAGGAATAGTGAGCTCGATGTGGTTTGGTGCCTGCCCCGTCCCATAGTGCAGGAGCAATACCTCCAAGCAAGGAGGGGGGGGACAGGGCCAGCAGAACAGCACTTTTACACCCAGATTCATCCACAGCCGCTGTACCAACAACAGGCAGCTGGTGCAGGTCACAGCCCCTTGCAGGTTTCTATAGGAAATATTTAAGAAAACCAGCACAGGACTCCCGGCTCCCCACATCTGGGAACCCCAGATTTGGAAAAGTCTGATGCTTTCTGACTTACTGGGAATTCTTCTACAGTCCTCTTAAAAAGGCAACTGAAGTTCAATCCTGAATAGTATCACAGCTTTCAGTTCCTCCCCAGTGCCTATACCGTGAGGCTGTCTCTGAATTTTGTTGCTTTAGTTTAGAAACTTTGTTCTAGTATTTCATATGTACACAGTAATATAAACATACAATACTTTAATAATGTAGATATAAATCAATATGTCAATTTATTAATGACCAGCTTGTTGTTTTGGTTCTTTTTTTGCTCTTGTACCTACCTTGCCTATGAGCTGGAACAATTCCTTTGCCTGGTGTCCACCTACTGATGCAGCTACTCTTTCTATAAGCACCACCATAAAGCACCCGTTTCTCTCTGCTTGTACCAAAACCCCCTGCTCACAGCATTTTGTCCACTCGCTTTAAATTCAGGATGGCTTTTGTCCTTTTGTACTCAAATGCATCATCTTCTCTTCCTCCTGATCCACGCAGCAGAGCCCGAATTTGTCAGGTTTGACACCGTTCGCAACGTGACTGACTTCACTGAGCAATCACTGCGACACCTCCTCATCAATACTATTCTTGACTTCACTTCAGACAGTCGATAACAGCTTCCCTTATACCTCTGTAAAGCTAACAATCTGCTTTTACAAAGCGAATGCTGAAGCGACGCCACCCCAGTCACAACGCCTTCGTGCCTGCCACCCGAATCACCTCGCGCTGCTCACGCTTCCCACCCCACAGCATTCAGACACAGACCCATGGACAAGCCCATCCTAGGCGCACCTTTTAAGCCACACCAAGACAAAAATAACGTCTTTACCTTGCTCTAGGTACTCTCAAGTCGCTGTTTATACGGCCTCGCTAGCAGGGACTGCAGCAGGTTGAGGCAGGTTCGCCATAAACCAGCACGCAGCGCGGCACTAAAAATAAACCATGCGTGGCTCGGAGTCTGGGAGAAGTACGGCAGTGCTACAAGTGATTCAGTCTGCAGAAAACACTCTCTGCACACACACAACACTTCTTGTTCATTAATGTGCAGGGACAGATGTTTGCAGACCTAGGATCTGCTTCCATACAACGAAGCCCACAGCCAGGGTAAGCTCAGCTCTGTGTGTTTAGGGTCTTGCACTTCATTTTCCTGCTGTCCACCACCGTTCTTCCCTCTGACCAGGCTCAGGCCATTTCTCCACACCCTCCCTACACCCACATTTCCCCAAAACCTCCCTATACCCACATTCCCCCACATACGAAGGCACACAGGTGACAGAGGACAAGGTAGCAGAGCAGGGTGGCAGAAGCCCTCGCCTCCCAGGATACATCCCAACCTTCTTCTGCCATTTCTTGATACTGTGTCGGAATTATATCCCCCTTTCCCCCTTTTTTTTTTCTGCTCTATTCCCATTATTTCGCTCTGCTTTACATACTACCGGTTACTTCTCGTGTTTTTATCCTCCTACTGCTATCACGGTCCTTAAGGGAAAGATAAGGCCATTAAGTACCGCACAACTGTCACTTGGGCATTATGGATTAGGAAGCCGATTCTGATAATCCTGAAACCGCCATAAAACTGGTAAACTAGGAGATTTGGCTTTTTATCGCTGCATTTTCTCTGTTCTTATATGCTTCCCTAGCTATCTGCTGCTGGTCACTATCAGAGACAGGATATTGAATTAGAAACACTCGATCTGAATCAGCACGGCCACTCTTGCAGATTTATTGCTAAAAACAAGCCTTTCTGCCATACCTGAGGATAGCAACAAGAAACAGAGTTAGAGAGGCTTTCTTTTTGCTGCACGTAGCGATGTTGGGTGGAAGCTCCCCGTTTCATCACCTAGATTCGTTAGGCTGCTCTGCAGAGTTAATCCTGGTGACAATCGGCACACACGCAACGCACTCAGGTGTTTCCTTTGATGGTGGCAGGAAATACTAAATATAAGGAGTTCAGCACAGAATATTTCTCACCTGCAGAGAAATACGGGTGAAAATTCTTTGAATACGACTTGGTTAAGAGCACCGTCCTCATTAGCATAACAAAGAGAAATTATTTGTACAAAACCGCCTCCCCCTTAAGGTGCTCCGTGTTGTTTTCCAAAGTTATTTTTCCCAGAGACACGGAGAGAGCCTCGGGTTGTGGTTTGGGCGGGCGCAGGAGGAGTTGTTGATGTTTTAGGAACAAACATGAAAGCTTGCCTTGCCGCTCCTCAGCTGCAGAAAGCACCGGCTGCTGGAAAACCCAACTTCAAAGACCGGCTGTAGGGGAAAACTGCTGGTATTTGACTCACTACATCCAGAATTTCCTTAAAAACAAAGATTCCAAGGAAATATCAAGAAGTTTCCTCAACAGCAAAAGTCCCAGCGGCCAAACCGTTGAACCACGCATCTGTCCTTCCATGCCGGGTCCAAGCAGACCTCCATCCACTCCTCCCAGCCTTACCTTGCCAAGCCTCGTGCAAGAGGAAAACACGCAGAGGGGCAGCATCCGAAGGACCCCACGAAAGGAGCCCTGACACACGTGGCAGCGCGCCCAGATCTTGGCTCCTGTGCTTTTTATTAAGAAACGCCGAGGCTGCTGAGCTCCGGCAAGAGGTACTTGGGAGCTCTACCACGGTAATGCAATCATCGCTTTTATTTCTCTGTATCGTAAAATCCACGCAGTTTCCCGAGACAGACTGCTTGGATTTACGGTCTTTTGAAAGAATTTAGTAAGCAAGCAAAAAGGGAAAAAAAAAAAAAACTGAAAAATAAAAGTGAATTGTCAGGGTTCAAAACGTGCAGTAAATACTTTTGAAAGCAACGTTCTCATCTGGGAGCCTCACAACAGCTGTTTATCGGGAGCCACCTCAATACTTAATCCAGCTCCCAGCCAGATTAACTCCTTGCCATGGGAAACGAGCCTTTTGCCAGCGGGTCGCCCACAGAAAGCAACGGGATGGAGCAGAACCGCCAACAACAAGCAGTGAACCGAAGGGAAAAAAGAAAAAGCCATACAGCCCAACCAAACAAACCCATGTCTGGCCCAAAAGATTTGGATGAACAGGCGTATGAGTGGGCTGGGGGAGAAAAATAAAGAAAAAACCTTTAAGCAAAGCCTCCACTGCCATTCTGGTCACCGGAGTGGGTACACACAAAATAAGGCAAACAACGTTTCCCAACAATTCAGCACATCACCGAAGGGTTTTGGGGTTTTCTTCGAGAGGATACGTGACTACTGATGTTGGGTTTCAGAGCACGGGACCAACACATCACTGGGGTTATTCTATTTCAAGGCACGATGAGTAAGAACGAAAACAGGAAGGTAGCGAGCTGCAGTGAAAAAATGGATCAAACAGCAATCCAACGTTCAGAATCCTTACACCACTTCAACGTACTAACACGGGATTAGAAATCCAGCTTAGCTACCCATACAGCAAATTAAGGTAGCCTGAACTATACTGAATAGTTCAGCAGCAGTTTTCCATTTTTTAGGCAGCAAGTCAGGGTACCTGTGTACGCAATCTGGTAAATTCACCTTAAAGGCACAACCACAAACCACAAGTTACTTAAAAAGCTCAAACCTCTGTTTGTTCATGGGCACAAATCAGCTCTGGATTCACCACCACCACCAAGGGGAAGCAAAGTGCCGGCTGGTCACCTCCCAGACCCATTCCTCTCTGCTCCTCGTTTCACAGGCATTCAATTTTAGCTAAAGCCTGGAGCATGGAGGGGTCTCACATGCAGGAGAAACCAGCGGATGGTGTGGCACAGCAACAAGGCACAGCATCCCTCTGCCACCCCAAAAAGATGAAGCAGGGGAGGCAACTACACCGCGGTCACACTGCCCTGGCCTGATCACCAGCTTTAGCTTTGGATGCCTACAGCCCCAAAGCAGCCACACAAAAACGTCATCTTCGGGTGCTCACCTTCCCTTTCACCTTCCCAGCTGTACCAACAGGAGAATTCATCGGAGAAATTCTGCAAACTTTGGCCTAAACTTCCTTCCAGAAGAAAAGATCAAGTTTTTTATTATTACTATTTCCCCCCCCCCCAAAACAAAGAAAGCAGCAAACGCCAATATGTCGAGAGTAAAGACAACCTAAAAGGGTTTTGTTTACCCAACGGTTTGGCTGAATAAATGAAGGAAAAGCTTCAGGAAGTCCTTAGGACTCTGCAGTACTTCTGCTGTTGATGCAGACCAGTTCAGCGTTCTCCGGTTTTAATCTTGGCTTTACCCCTAAAGCAACAGCAAAGATTATCAGCCCGTTCGTATTTGACGCAGAGATTGCTGTTGTTTATTCACGAAAACCTTTATAAGTATTTCTAAAACAACAGACGACCGCACGGTCAGGTGCCAGCAATACCTCTCCCCATCCCCTTCGTTCCCATGTGCAGTCCAGTGACTAAAAGACAACTGTTTTTTGTAAAATGCAATTGTGCAGCTTTCTTCCCAGAATATCAAACGTCATAAGTACTCAGAAGGTTTTGTTTCCCAATTTTTTAGCATTCCACAGCCAAATACTAACCTTACACGCTGCAAGTCCTGCCAGGAACATCTTTTGTTCACTGCTTCAACGTTAATGATAAATTCTGAACATTAACAGTACAAAGTGTGATTTAAATCAAAGCCTAAATCATAAATGTAAAAGTAATTTAAACGAGGGAATGGGAAGCAGCGATTTAAATAATTTCATTTTGCAAATATAGCTCTCCTAAAGAACTATTTGCTTTCACTGGTTGTTAGTTCTTGCTGAGTAGGTAAATAAACTACATGCATCTATTTAAGTGATTATGAAGCTTAATATACTCCAGTTCTTTTATTTTTACATTGTATTAAGTAGACAATTTACTTGACAATTTTTTTTTAGCCGTGATTCCTAAGTGCTTCAGAAATTTAGTAAGTCTTTATTAAAGCACCTTTTATTAAGGTGATCAGTCCCAGTTTCCAGAGGGCTAACCCAAAGAGGCCGTAATTAACCAGTTTTGACTCTTTCCTTCCCCAGATTAAGCCAGCTCCAGGATACCAGGATTGTTCCCCTCTGACCACAACAACCTGTTGCACAGAACTTTTCCTCCTGTCCCAAGGACTACGAGGATTTACAGTCATCGGTGAGCACACCGCTGGCAATGCAGCCTGCCTGCCTGGAGGCACCAGCAGGCTGCAAGATCTGCACCAGAACAAGGAGCCCTTGCTAGGTGCTTTTATCTAGATGCAGCCCCTAGTGTTATTTCGACTTATTTGGCGTTATTTGGACTTCACCTGCCACAACTCCGAAGTAAAGGTGAGGAACACAACGGCCGGCTGCTGCCCTTCACGTAACGCAGCTCGCTTTGCAACAGCCCTGATTATTCTGCCATGAAGAACAACAGCAAAAACATCAGTGACCGCCTAGATTAGATTTAATGGTAAATCCAAGCAGAAGGAAAGGAGCTATTCTAGGATATCCTGTTAAAAACAAAGATTTTCCATCTAACTTGACTGTATTTGTATCTTGCTAGCATTACGTGGTTGCTGCACCAGCACTAGAGCAGCCATCAGTCAGCGCGCTGCAACCCATGGACCACAACGTTCAATTTTGTACGGATATTCAGTAAAAAGGGTTTTAAAAATACGTGTGTCCATCTAAACACACAAGCACCCACCAGTACAGCTACCTTTATCTCTCTTCCTTCCGCGTACACGCTACTCCGTGGTCTAAGTGAATGAATGGTCACCCAGGACAGCCAGGCTGCACAACACCATCTCTGCTTCGAGCACTCATTTCTTAATGACAGGGATGAAAACCTGCAGCACGCTGTGCCACCAGTGCTCACCGTGAACGCCTCCGAACAACTTCCAGGAACTTCACATTGCACAGCCAGATGTGCCGGGTTGAGCCCCGCATAAGGTCGTGCATTACACAGTTTCTGCCCTAGTGCCAGGTCTAAAAAGCTTCCAAGTCAAGACAGGAGGCGTATGAGAAGTGGGAGGAGAGGTACAGAGTGATTTTTAAGGCTTTTCATCATCTCTCCCTATTGTGCCAGTTTGTTCTTTGTTACTATTTACAGCTACTTGTGCCCCACGTTGACTCAAAATCCCATTTCCCAACAAGCGCCCGCTGCTCCCTCCCCCAGCCGCCCCTGGCCAAGGGGGAACCCCAAACACCGTGGTCCTTCAAAACCCAAGGGTGAAAGGCATCTCCACGTCACCAAGCAAGGCGATGACGCTGTAGACACCTCTTATTAAAGTCACACCACATTAACGACCAGCTCTGAGCCTTGTGGGACGGGACGAGAGGCAGGATACCGAGGGCTGGAGGAAAATCGAGCAGTAGGAGACACGGTGCTACGCGATGAGACCAATTGGGTACACGACACCGTATAAAATGCCAGCTCAAATGACCCACCCGGGTCCTCAGCACGCTCTGGAGGGAGAGGATTGGGAATGGGGCACGGCAGCCGCGTGTCACGGAGCTCAACAGAACTAATTATCCCTCCCGAAACC
Organism: Nettapus auritus; assembly: GCA_011076525.1. NCBI lineage: Eukaryota > Metazoa > Chordata > Aves > Anseriformes > Anatidae > Nettapus > Nettapus auritus. The sequence continues at coordinate 90,249,513 of CM021768.1, read as the reverse complement.
GGAGGAAAGTTTGCTATTGAATTAAACAACCCGTGCCAACCCGTGGTTGTGGCCCCGGCTCCCGTCTGCCTGGCAAGCGGAGCAGGCTCCGACAGAGCAGCAGCCCCAAAAGGCAGATGTTATGGAAATTCATATTTCATAAACGCAGTTAATTGTGACAAGAGGACTATAAAAATCCTTGTACTGCTTAAATTATTTCTCCGCTTAGAGCAACTCTGCCACCCGAAAATACTGCGCGGCGCGCCGTGGGCTGAACCGGCAGCGCTGGCGACAGCGTCAGGGCTGTGTTAAGTAACAGGAACAAAAATCCCAGATCTTTAACAACTACGAATTAATTTTTCTGCGCGTAATCGCAATGGCCATTTAAACCCAAATGCCACGCAATTGTCATTGCACGTCTTCCAGCCTAACGCTGCACGTGTTTAAATACGAAAACTGTACTTCTGAAACAAACATCGCTGCTACCAGTGACAACTGCTACTGTAAATCACATCAGTGCTAGGCAGGCGTCACCACCTTGAAGAATTCAGTAATCCCTGCGGCTTTGCTAAGAAACTCTCCTCTCTCCATCCAGTATCAGAAAGGCAAATAAAGACATCAACAACCCAACACCTACTGACGCGGAGATCCTGCAAACATGCAGGCACATAGGCAGGCAAAAAGCAGGTAATTCACAGACTGCTTCTGAATAAACGTACACCTTTACTGATGCGTATAGATCCTCCGGTAAGCTGTGTAATAGATTTGCATCCTGACAAATCTCCTTGCATACAATGGAGTTATTAGCCAAGTTATATAATTTTGAGGGGAAAAAAAGTCATTGAGAATATACGATTTTCCTAGCCGGTTTTGTTTGTTTAGCAAAAATGCTTTTTAAGATTTTTTTTTTCTGTTTTTATTTTGAAAAGACTTTTTTTTCAATGCATAGTAACGTACATCTCTATTAGGTAATAGCTGACATGCTAACGTTCACTAATGCAAGCGTAGAAGTTAGAAAAAAGGTCTCGTGCAGCTCAGAGGGACCTCCAGCTGCTGCGTGGTACACGGTTAGGAAACCTGCTCCCTGTGAAAGGCTTCGGCTGCTCTTCCTCACCTGTAGATGGGCAGCTGGGTGGGAAGCGGAGGATTTCAGCTCTGCACTGCGCACATCATCTCTCACATCTCTGCTGCCAGCACAAGCAGCAATGCCTGACGGCCTGCCTGCAGCTTGTTTACACACTACCAGGCATCTAAATTTTCTACTTCCCCTCCAGAGCTCTCCGAGTAGGTACCAGCCAGGCTCAGAATGATTTTGCTGCTTCTTCAGGATGCTCTGAAGTTTATTCGCATAAAATGTGAAAATCGCATATGCCACTGAGTCAGGAAATCAAAATAGGATAGGATGTTCCTGGCTCTGAATAGTACTTACTGAACTGCAGCTGGGTTCATTTTAAAAGTACATAACGCTTATATAAACAAACAGTATTTGGTGATTCAAAGATTACTCGATGCAAAATAAACAGTATTTGGTGATTCAAACATTACTCGATGCATAGCTACCTGCATTTCTCATGCTCGAGCACTCACCGTCACCTGGACACGACCTGCTGTTAAGCCCGAGCCCAGCTCCCTGCCCAGCTGGCTGTGCAGACGATGAGCAACTTCGGAAGGCGGCCACCAAACCACAGCCGTGCCTCTTTTTTGAGGAGCTGGTTGGAACGGCACCACCGCCAATCCCACCGACACCATCCATCGCTTCCACGGCTCCTGGCGAGGTTTTAGGGCCAAGCAACGGGCCTGGCTCCACAAGCATCCCTCTGCCTCCACGAGGGGTTTGTGGCAGTGCTGAACACCGCCGGTTCTAACCCAAATCTCTACGCAGAGCTCCATAAAGGTTCACCGGCAGCTTGATTCGAGGGAAGCCCTCGGGCAACGGGGCAGAGCAGGCATCGGCATCTCCAAATCCCACTGAAACAATCACCCAAAGGCTGGGGCACCGCCACGCATCGTGCCACCCCAACGTGCTCACAGAGCACGTCCATGGGCACCTCTCCACCAGAATTAACTTTTCATTATTATTATTTTATTATTTGTTCTCCCCTCCGTGGGGAACTATAGTAAACTCAGAACTGAAAACAACAGATTCAGGTTTATTTAGGGGAAACCCTCTGAATATACGGGCTGTTGGCCGGAACGAGCGCCTCGGGAAGAGGAAGAGGAGGAGATGCTGGGGAGGAAAACCAGAGCCAAGGCTGCCCCGGAGGGAGCAGCTCGGGGACCCCCCAGGGCTCCGGGCAAACTTCTGCTGCGCCCGCGCCTTGTTTCCTCGCACCACCCCCCCCCCCCCCCCGGCGCATCCTGACCCCCACATATAAATAATGATAAATAAATAAATAAAAAGCAGTCACGACCGAACAACGAAGCCAAAAAGCGGCGCTGCGCTCCCGCACCGCCTGCTGGCCGCAGGGGCCGGCTGGCCGTCAGGCCACCTCCCACCCCCCCCCCCCGCGCAAGCTGCGCGGCCACCCCGCCCTGCGCGCAGCCTTGGGCGGTGGGTGGGGGCGAAAACAGCGAGCGAGTAAAAGAAAAAAAATAAAATAACAAAACAAAACGAAAACGGCAACAACGATCCGGGGGATAAATACAATAAAATCGGGAAGAAAAAAACAATGAACGCGACGCGGGCGGGGGGCCCCGCGCACCCACCTTGCATCCCCGCCGCCGGCTCCGCCGCGCTCGGCCTCGGCTGCTGAAAATAGGGGGCAGGCGGCGGCGGCCAATCAGGGCGTGCGGCTGCCCCCGCCCAGCCAATGGCGGCCGCCCGCCCGCCGGCCCCCGGCCAACCAGGGCGCAGCCCCGGCCGGCGGCCGCCAGGGGGAGGGGCGCGGCTACGCCGGGAGGGGAGGGGGGGAAGAGGCGGGGGCGGGGCGGGTGCTGCCCGCCTGCGGGCACGGCCTCGCCCTGCTCCCCTCCCCTTTTACCCCTCTTTCACCCCGTTTTTCCTCTTCCCAAGCCTATTCTTCTACTCCCTTCCCCCTATTACTCCTCTCTTTGCCTTTTTCCTTCCCATTTTCCTCCCTCTTTCTCCCTCATTTCCCCTCGTCTTTTCCTTCCCCCTTTTCCTTTTATCCCCTTTCCTTATTTACTCCCCATTTCTCCATTTTCTCCCCCTTTTCTTCCTTCTTTCCATTTTCCCCCTTTTCCTTCCCCCCCTTTTTGCCGCGTTCGGCGGGGTTTGCCTTGGGTTTGGGGGGTGTGGTGGTGGCGTTCGTT
>CM021768.1:90027682-90246161 GCA_011076525.1 Nettapus auritus | reverse complement strand
TCTTTCCTTCCATTTTTCCTCTTTTCCCCCTTTCTTCCTTCTCCCATATTTTCCTTCATTTCCCCCTCTTCCTCCCTTCCCCCATTGTTCCTGCTTTTCCCCCTTTTCCTTCCTTCCCATTTTTTCATCTTTTCTTCCTCCCCCAATTTTCCTTTTCCCTCATCTTTCCCCATCTCCCTTTTTCTTTCCCCACTTCTCCCCTTTTCCCCCTTCCTCCCCCCTTCCTTCCCTTTTTCCTTTTTTTTCCTTCCCCTTTCCCCCCCCCCCCTTTTTTTTTCCAATCAGAATGGGGAGTGGGTGTCTTCTGCTTGACACCTGCCACTCAGAGTCCGGTGAACATTTTGGGAATTTCAGAAGGCAGCAGGATGGATATACATATATATTATATATACATATATATATATATATATATGATTATATATTTAAACTAATTCATTAGTGTGTTCATAAAAATAAACTTTTAAATCAACAAAATTCAGAAACTTCAATGGTAGAGGGGACAAAGCACAGCTGAAAATTTCCTTTTGTGTTTTTCTTCCCCTCCCCCCCCCAAACCTAATGACAACAGTACTTAGAAAGCTCAGAGGAAACCAAGATGGGGAACCCTTGCTGATGCCATGCTCCTCACCTCATCCCGTGTCTAAAACAACTAAACCCTATCTCCTGAAGACTCTTGCCTCAACAGGCCACATGTTATTAATTTGCTCTGTGCTTTGCTAATGCAGGATAATACACGCCATGAGGTGATAGAACCGATACCAACACGAGTCCTGATGCTAATTTACAGCAGAAAGCTTTTCTTGAAGCAGACGAAGACAGACTTCTTCCTCAGGTGCCCCAAGAGCCGAGGAGTCGGTGGTGCTACGAACTGCTGACAGGCAACCAATAACTGTGACAAATTATACATTCGTGGCATCTGCAACAATCGATAAAGTGACTCACCAAATTAATAAAATATAGATCACAAAGCATACATTTATATTAAAGAATAATTTTGTGATAACCAAGTAATGCGGACGCTTCCAAGCATAAGATTAAATTACATGCTGAGCAAATCTGGCATTTTGTGATAAACTGCAAAAATAGTATTTGCAACAGCAACTGAGGAAGAACATTGCTGACATCGTCTATAAACATGTTTTATAAAGCATAACCAAAAGTAACAAAAAAAAGGCATTGAAGTGGTGGTTAAAAAAATTCACAACCATATCCACAATAATTACTTTCGAGACTTCCTGCTTTGTAATTTATTCCTTCAAAAACATCATTCATTTAGGAGTTAAAAAACTTTTCCCTACATAACAGACTATTCAAACCAAATTAATTTTTTAACCAATTGGACTTCAGTAGCCGTATTTATTGGGATAGACAAAGATCTCCAGCACCTTTACGGTGAGGGGGGATTGATGGAAGCAGATGAAGCAAGTCCCTTGACAGATGGATGTGGTCTCCCTGAACACGCTGAGGTGCCTTAGGCCTACCCAAAGCATTTCCCTCCGCTTTGGGATGACACAAGGCAGCATCCCGCTGGCCTCCACGAAGGCCCAAACCTACGCACATGGTTAAGAGTCTCACTACGAGATGATCTGCTGCTGAGAAATACCTCAAGAGCTTTTCTAACCCCACATAAACATAAGAGGAAAAGAGTGCATCTTATGTCAGGCCTTTCCTGTGAGGAACACCATGCTGAGGCATACCCCTCAGCCTCCACCACCCTGCCTAACGCACTGTGAGGAGCTTTGAAACATGTCCTAAATTAAGTACTTTAAACACTGAGATCCTTATTATTAAAATTTACAGTTATTAGTTCCTGAAACCCCTTAGCACTTGGTCTCTGTACACTAATTATGCTGGCGTTAGAGGGCTGTCTTAAAACCGGCCTTTATCCTCCGTATCACCAAACGCGTGGTGTTCTCACACAGTATTCACGTGATTAGAGTCCTGCCAGGTCTTCCAAATATTTCTTTTATAGCAAAACATCCACCATTTCCTGGAACTGTACACTTTCAGTTACAATGCTCCAGAACTGTATCAAGTCCAGGGGTATTTTACATGCACAATGTTTGTCTGCTTTCTAAACTTCCACGGATTTCCTCACTAAACAAAGGACACAAGGTTTTTCCCGTCCTTCTTGCTAACTAATAAATAATGGAGGCCTAATTCTGAGATGCTGTCATGAAACAAAAAAAAATCAATTAGAGCCTAAGTGATATAAAACATTATTTGTTTATACTACCCCATTATGAATTGAATTCCTGTTTTAAACAAATGACATTTAATAATACATTAAACATGTGAACAGGAACATATTTGAAGTTATAATTCCATCAGCTGTTTCTCATGACATTCGTTTTCTCCAAGGCCATATCCACATTTCAATTTGATCATTTATAGAATATTGCTAAGGTAATAAACAAATATGGGACCTTAAAAAATGGCTTCCTTCTTGGATAAGCTGATGTCTTCCCTAACTATGGCAACTTAGATCAGTAAAAAATATATATATATATTCTCTGGCATATTATTAGCAACTTCATTTTTTTTTTTTTCAACAAAATGTTCTTTTCTTCAGAATATAGTATCTCTATTTGGAAAACATAACCAATTATTCCTACTTTCACAGGACCATTTATTTCAAGATTTTACAAATTTTCTGCACATTTTCGTTTCCTAAGAAAATACCCACACTGCTCTGAATCTTCTCAGCCACCGAAACGCCACTACGCACAGCAGTAACGCATATTTTAGAGAGGCAGCAAACAGGACAAGTTTCAGAATTACACCCACCACCCTCGAGATAAGATGAGGCGAGAGCACTTTTCCTTGCCATAAATTACCACTGCCTCCTATCAGCAATTATTTAACTTCTAAAATAGCTGCAACGCAGACAAATTATGAACTATAATTATGCAGATTTATCCATGATATTGAGACTGCACACATGCATATATGTATATCCTAGTCTACTCTAAAATGCAACCGTATGCATAACGTTAAGAACTACCACCAAATATACCAGGACATCTTTAACTTATCTCCCAAAATGACAATGTGTCTTTCCTAAATATCTGAAAGCCATTCCAGAGGGTAAAAATGCCCACTGCTGCTCTTTATCCTTATGGTACCAGTCACTTGATCCCATTTTATTTTCTTCCCCAAAGCCTTCCTCCTTTGCAAAACACAGTGCAGAAACCTAAGTTCAGAGGAGTCAGAAGGAGTACCAGTCGAGCTCCCAAGGGACAAAAAACAAACCAAAACACCACCAAGTGCAACACTGAAGCTCGATCAGGTCAGTCAACCATATTCTTAATTTTACCCGAAGGCCGGAAGCAGTAGGAGCACAGTTGTCCTGTTGTCCTGTTCACGGCTGCTGCTAAACACAAGACACTGAGCTTGACAACACTTAATGGTCTGATCCAGCTCAATAATCTTATAATGAAGTACTTCAAGGCTAAGTCACCTCATACTTTTCTTGGAGAGAAAAAAAAAAAAAAAAAAAAGAATTACTGAATATCTTAAGTCACTCCATGAAAACAAATGAAAATTAGGCTATTCCTGCACCATTCTGACTCAAGACAAACCTCTGCATGTTCTGAAAAGATGCTTTGGTCTTGGTAGGACCACCATTTCTCCCAAAGAAGCCACGCTTCTGCTCAATCCCTCCCACGCCGAGAAGCGCTGCCTCTCCAACAGCTCTTGTTCATGCATCCCACTGTTCAAATATCCATTTTAGACGTAGGATAACACTGCAGATCTTTAAGAAAACCACTGCTACCAGGTCACTGTTAGCTCCCACACCTCTTCAGAAGCCCTGCTTCTACCTGCATGGCCTCACACTTGCCCAGAGCTGGCATCGGCGCTTGCTGGGCTAGGGAAGGGCAGATGCATACAGGGGTTTGGAGGTGGGCTAAGCAACCTATATGCTCAGGGATTCAATATTTCTTTCATTCACTTCCAAAAACATCAGATTTACAGCACTCATTATGCAATGAACGTTATGTAACGAGGAACTTAGGTGGCTTTTTAACCTAAGCACTTCTTACCATTATTCCTTGTGCTCCTAATAGGGCTTAAAAATGCCACATTCCCTCACATCTGGGTTCTCCATAGAAACTTAATAAAAAGATGGCAACTTAATGCAGTTGTCTTTTTCCATGCTGGCTTGCAATGGTGATAGAATATATTGCTACAATAAAAAACCTTGATAATTTCTGATTTACAGCACAAGACAAATGCTATTTTTAAAGTCAAAACCTGTTAGAATGATGGGGATAGGGTTGGAGTTTTGGTTTCTTTTTGGAAGAGTGAAGATTATTTTCTTCTTTCCTTAGAGTGAAAATTCTGAATATTGTACATGCACATTCTCATCATTTTGCAAAACTGTCAACACCAGATATGTGCTTCCTACTTTGAACTATCTCCTTGTGTTGCAACCTTCATCTAAATTTGAAAATATTTTGGTAAACATAACTGATGTTTCATGGGTGTAATTTTGAGAGCATAAGGAATTTAAGAAAACAGTTGATGCTGTACTAAAATCTAAAATAGTCTTTCAAGAAATCATCGGCTCCCTCAGATCAGCAAGCTAGTAAGATAACCATCTAGAAATGGGGATCTGTAGTCCCTCTACTTCCTTCTAAATTTTTCTCCCTGTAGAGTTGTTTTGGAGCTGTTGTGCTCCTTTTGAAGAATATTTATATGTTCTACTGTGGTGAAATATTTAATACGTTAGTTAAATAAAATACAGTTTTTCTTCTCCTAACACGTTTATCCAAGTACTTGTATCACAATGTTTACCAGAATGGGCTTTTAGTCCAAGTGCAGATTGTCGCAGATAGGTAACAGTAATAAACATCCACACTTTTCACAGATAAAGAAAATAGTGTGAAAAGAGCACTAAAAGTGCTACTGGCACAACATATATCCTAGAAGCACAGGGCTGAGAAGGATTTTGCTGGGGACGTTACATGGACTACGCAAAATAAGTCCTGTCATCAACTTGAGATTTCAGTCAAGGAAACCCTTCGCTGCCCCTCTCACCGAAATGCTGCTGTGGAAATTGGGCACTCTGGCCATCAGAAACCTCCTCTAGGCCTGAACCTCAGTTAATTCAGAATTCATTGCACCTGGTTTTGCTTCCGTGGCCATTGGATTACAGTTCTTTATTACCCCATACTGCACTTCTCTGAAGATTAATACTTTAAACTCCTCACATCTCCCTCTTACCTGATAGTCTCTTCACCTCCCTCAAACTGTTCAAAAAAAAAAAAAAAAAATGTACTCACACTGATAAAGCAGGAAATTCTGTTCACTTGTTTTTATGCATACCACAGGGGCTGCTAATGCACATCCTGTGATCATCCAACACTTTATCTATAATGAGGATCTTGTTCTAAGTTCCCATTTTACAAAACTCTGCCATTACTCACTTAGAAGATATGACCTTCGATTTTGCATTTTGATTTCACGTCTATTAGCCCAGTTTTCAATGTCATCTCAGTTATTTCTGTACAATATCCTGATTCTCTTCTATATTTAGGATGCCTTCCAATTTTGTCATTAGCACAACCCCTCTAGTGATGCCAGGTGATCCACATTAAATAAGTCAAGCTCAATACTCTGCTGGTAACCTCTCTGGCATAACACACCTTTTAGAAAAAGGTTATTTCATCTGAAGAAACACCTGCCGGTGATTTATGTAGGTGAAAATAATTCTTTAGGTTTTCGGTCCAGCCGCAACCACCCTCCTTTCTTTGCTGTTTCTTTAGGCTAAGGGTTCAGATATACAGAATGAAATTGTGCCCGTCGTTGCTTGCACAAAGACGGAGTCTGGCCCCTGCAACATCACAGAGCATTATTCAACAAGTGACAGTGAGCCAGTTCTCTGGCTCCAGGTCTTCGACACCACTGGGCAAACCCTGAGGAATCAGCTTCCTTGGCTGGAGTCACACACATGCTTTGTGGATGCTTTAGCACCAACCTTCAAGAAGGCAAAAACCAAACCTTAGCTTGGTTCCTCGCTTCTCCTTGAGTGCTTCTGGTAGCCCATAAGGTAGAGGTCCGTAATTGTCAGTAGCAGTAAACACCGGTTTTCAGGAGTCTCAAATTAATTCACAGTACGCTTCTTAGTATTCCATAAAACACGCACCACTTGCAAGTGCTGAGGGCTGAGCTGAAGCTTTTTTTTGAGCCAAGTAATGTCTGAACTTCAAAACAGAGTGGTTGTTTGGAAATGGAGAACTGCCTGGGGAAGGTGCGAGAGGCTGCCCCGCATGCAGCTTGCCTGCCTTTGGCGTACCGGAGCCTTCAGAACCCCTAAGAAATGGTCCTGCCAAAAAAATAGAATACAATTAAGTAGCTCAACCATGTTTAGAAGCACTGCCAACACCAAGGCATCAAACCAGAGCGTTTGCCCGTACCTGTCTCCCTATCCCAAGAATGATCAAACAACGTCTTTAAAGCGGTCCAAGACCGCCTGCGAAGCGTCGGAGGCGAGAGGAGCAGAGCCAGGAGGCACGGCACGCTGCAGCCACCGCCTCCGCCGGGAGCATCCTTGGGTTGAGGCGTTCAGAGCCCAGCCATGCTTATCGCCAAAAGGACGGGATTTCTCCGTACAGAGACGGCAGCAGCTTGAGGACCAGCGCCGAGGCGTGTTTGACAAAACGCTGTCTTTTAATTACACAATTATGCAGGGCTCAAAGACACAGCGCTGAAGTTCGGCAGGCGCTCGGCAGAGCGGCGTTACACAAGCCTCGTTCCTGGCACACAACCTGCTTCAGCGGTTACATGCTGAAGCCACATGCGTGCAAGACGATTTTTCTTAAACGCTTAGAACAACAACAATAATATAGTCATAGTTATGAACTTCAGTTAGCTTTGTGCTCATTAAATCACAGCTGTTTCTCCTTGATGTTGTATTAGATCAGACATCACTAAAACTGCCTTTGTGTGTGTATATATATACAAATACACTTTTCCCTTTGTTCTGCAAAACAAACTCTTAATAGAAAAGTGCTTATATTAAAGCTATGTAGAATTAAATGACAATTAACAGTTAATAAGAGTCTTAAGATAACGTTTCAGTTCTATCATAATGCCGTAATAAACTAACTGCAGAACTGACATTGTTTGGTTTCAGCTATTGTTTTCCCTTGGAAAGAAACTACCAGTTGATTAAAAATCCTCTACGACCTTCAGCATTAACAGCTCAACTGGAAATGCTTAACTTCACTGTTGGCTCACAAGGAGGTCAACACACCTCATTTCACTTGCCTACCTGCTCATCTCAGCTCTGCAAACAGAAGGAAGGGTTTATACATATAATATTATACATATACAATTAATATATTAATAATAGATGTAATTAAAGAAGTTATTAGCGTGCTTCTTTAACTGAAGCAGATGTACTCTGCCCTTCCCTCCAAGTCCTTCACAAGCTCTAAACCTAGCACACACCAAAGGAAACGCTCTATGTGGCACAACTTTCTCTTCAGTCTATCCAGAGTGACATTATTGTTCAATCAGGATAATACAAACCCATTTTTCAATACAATTTGTCTGGTATTGTTTGAAAAGGTCTGAAATATGAAATCAATCCATTTATTGAAGACATATAACTAGGTAAGATAAGCAATAATTAACATCCTTCATTGCCTTCTACATTGACACTCTCACTAGAGCAAGGCTTCATACTAGAAGAAGACTTCTTCATGCAGTCCATCTTTTAACGTGCAAAGGAACAGAACGGTTTTGATGGGTAAATCAGAAACAACAGCTTCACTTTTATTTTTAAGATCATCCATTCCTATGTTCCTTTTAGGAAGAGTTTGGAGGCTTCAGAAACTCTAAAAACGGTTCTGCCAAAAAAAAATAGAGGCCTGATCATTTTTAGAAGCACTGACAATACTAATGCTTCAAACCAGACTGTCTGCCTGTACCTGACGTTCCTTTCTGTGAACACAAGACCTCTGTACTTCTACAAAAAGCAGCAACAGATACTGTAATGAAGACTGAACTCTACGATACTCTGAAGCATCTAATTTCAGTTCTTTTGACGTACATCTACATTGCATTTTACCCACATACCTCATGGCTAAGTTCATTTCTACATAAATTTACTTAGTAAATGTAGCTTGTAGGAGCATTTAACAATGTTCCATGTCAACCAACTTGCACATGCTAGGCTAGAAGCGTTTTAGCATGTTAGGAAAAGGACATAAAGCTCAACAACTAGCTGTATGCATCTTTTTCCACCATTAACCTAATAAGAAGGTGGCGACTGGAAGTAGGGTGGGCTTAAAAACATCCTCTAGTACATTCTGTAGTATGACACACATGGTCCAGGTCACTTGACATAACAGGAGCAAACATCCTCGTTCCTTCTCCAACAAAACAGTACTACCGCAACCAGCTGCTTGCAAAGTACCTAGTACATTATTTATGGGGAAATAATACTGTTACAGCATCTGGAGTGACTCTCAGTAAACCCGTATGAATTTTTCAACATATGGCCTCTATGCTGCCCCACTGTCAGTGTTCAACGCCCTCTTTTAACCTATCTGCCAAAACATGGAATATATTTCAGATGACAAAAAATAGATGCAAGACGTGCTTTAACTTAATTCCAGTTGTAAATAGTTGTAGGCTAGTAACAAAAGGCAAGAGATTTCCAGTTTTATAGGTATATATTTCCAGTCTCTTTGGTAAGGTGACATCTCCATACATACCACAGGACAAACGGGCTCCAAAGGCACCTCTGCAAGATCCATCTGTGTGCTTCTCCCACTGCTCCTGATGACTCCTCAACCAGCAGAACAAACGCGCAAGCGACAGATGAGCAGCTTCCAGCGTGTACCAAGGACTCACAAAAAATCTAACCATTGTAAGTGCTATGAACAAGGTTATTTTTATTTAAACACAGAAGAAAAACTCCATTGAGTTAAAAAAAAATATATATAGGAAGATGTTTAAGAAGGCAGAAAAGAGCACTGGAGCTGTCCTTGGCATGGACAAAGCTATACTCTTGACAAGAGTTGAAAAGCAACAGCCACTCAAGAAGAAACTAGTATCGACTTGTTTGAACTAGAAACTCCCTATACAAGCTCAGCAAACAATGTTATCCTTTCAATAACCCCAATACTTGAAACAGAAATAGCCAAGCAAACAAACACGTTCAACAATATTTTGTCCTTCTGTGGTATCTCTCATCTGGGCCACAGAATTTTCTGTTTAACACTGGGAGGTAACAATTTTTATACCATAAAGAAGCTGAAAGAAAGATTTGAGTCGCACAAGAGCCTCCATATTGCTTGACTCAGCCTCCACACATGCAAACTTCACAGCGTATAATTAACCAAATGCCCTAAACAGGCACTTAAACAGATATTTAACCACTTTAAGTGTCAAATACTTTAGAACAAGAAAGCAGGAGTCATTACAATAACCCAGATTTAACAGTAAGACCCACACAACACTGTGGAGGTAAAATAAATGAGAAGCAGTAGGATGATGGTGCAAGATTAGTAATTGGAAGTGCTGCATTTGGGGCAGAAAAGTCTTTGCAGACATCCGTAGAGTACCAAACCCTACAAGAGTGATGTCCACAGTGCCTGGTTAGGAAATCCAGTCTCATCTCTTTGAAATCCAGCACCATTTAACACACTTCCTGCTATAAATAATTCCAATGTACACAAGGAAAAGCAATGTTGATATAAGTGATGATACGACAGTATTAAAATAGAAAAATGTTTTTACATTTATTACGAAATACTGCTCTGTAATTATTATGTTGTGCCTAGATAATTTCTAAACTGTGCCTAGAAATACTGGATTTAACTCTTTATTATTTTTAATAAGTACAATGGATAGGGGAGAAGAGAAAAATTAGTCACGGCAAAATAATATTCCAGACATGAAATTCTGTTACGAGAACATCATCTGAATGTCATTTGATTATATAACATCTGATAAATCAAAACCAAGAGACACTAAAAAATGTTAAAAGCTAAGCTAACCCCCTCACTTTTCTTCAGACTATTTTTAATCAGGTTCTCATTCGAAAATTGCTCGGTTAATCCATTTGCTGAGAACAGTATATTCTGAATCTGAAACACCCCACCCACCCCGCCTCCATCCACTGCAGAAGAAATCCCATCACCAAAGTGGTAAACTGGTTCTTAAAAGCAACCATTTTCCTTTAATCCACTAGACTTTGGAGGGTATGAGGATTTTTTTTTTTTTTTTAATGTAAAAGTAAGTTGAAAAATATTTCTGACAACATCTTAAAGAAGTGGCAAAACTGACGTTCAGCTTCCAAGCACATGAAGGATATAACCAGCAGGATCCACTGCAGGCAGAGCCCAGGACAGAGCTCCTACCCTAGCTACAGGGTGCAAGGAGAGGGGCAAAGACCAGGTAAGCTTAGAAAAACTGACCCCTCACAACTTTTTTTTTTTTTTTTAAGCAGTTCTTGCTAATTTTTCCCCAGTAACTAGAGTTCAGGACTGCTAATGCACAGTTTCGTACAACAAATGTTTGATTTTCTTTTTTTTCCTATTGAATTTAGAGCACATTTCAGTCTAGCTCTTAAAAAAGAACAAACTCAAAAGAGAGTAAGAATGCTAAGCCTGTATTTAGGAAATGTTTATAGTCTCAAAAACATATGAAAATCAACTTGTTATGACTCACTGTGATCTAGTCATGAAAAAAAAAAAATTGAATTACCTGTCAAAAGAAAAGATGAAGAAGCTTAATGATTTAAAAACAAAATTAGCTAAAATTTGATAGTCCTACTGTGGCTCAAGAGCAGAAAAAGACTCATGTAACAGACTCGTAACCTGTTACTTACACAAAACCTCGAAGTGGTAGCAAAGTAGAAGTAAACAGATTGCATTAAATTAGTTAATACTCTTCCAGGGTTCTCAATATTTCCTGGTTGTTCAGGCCTGGAACAAAAATAACTAAGAATATGTCTATATGAAATCTAGCACTTCAGGCTTGACAGGAGATGAGGGTGAGAGGTAGGATGTGTAACCGAATGTGCCCTTTGGAAGCCAACTTAGTCTGAACTGTTGTAAGGTTGACATTTCAGAAAACCAAAAACCAGAGTTACTGAGGGACACGAAAACTGTGGATACCTGTGGAAAATATTTTTTGCATTGTTTCCTTGTGCTTCTCCAAAGCTTTATTCATTTGCTCTGGATTTGAGCAGATACATTTCTTTTGCTGTTAACAACCAAACAGTATAAAAACTGCAGAATTTGAGGCTTTGGGCCAGTGGAGGCTGTATCAGCCACTGGGGAATAATAAAGACTGACCAGGATCACCACCAGAATCCATATAACCCACTATATAGAAAGGGAAACCATGTAAGGTCCTCAATTTCAGTACTCTGGGGTCTCAGAGAATAGTCTCTCCTTGAAGATGAGATTTGAGGAAGCCTCCTGAAGAACAAAGACATTGCAGTTAGGAAAATGGATTTATGACGCCAGTCCTGAATAGAACGGCACAGTATTACCCCACAGAGTATTTTATCCTGTAGACATTCCAGCAACATAGTCTCATTCAAAGAAGACAAACACCCATTAACCTTTAAGTTTTATGAGTATTTTTAAGCTCCTACTTATCTTAGTTTAAGGGATTAAAAAAATCACTTAGTGTACTAACATACAGAAACCAGTCTAAGAATTGAGCTGCACGATAGGCTGAATGAATCATTATTAACAAAGTCTTGCTGTTAGCACCAGATAAACATACGGCCCCCATCTATGACCTCCAAAAACAGTAAGGGGCAGCTGAAACATCAAAAGTTTCCCCGTACATCTCCAACACGACGGGGTGCACAGCAGAGATAAAGACATACCCAGAACTCCCACCTCATGCATGCAACCTAAGACAACCTGTATTGTCTCCAGCTGGAAGTATTTTAAAGGTTTATCAACTTTCATCACCTCCAAAGCCTTGCCAAAAGTCATCATCTGGAGCTCAGAAAAATTGTATCATTTTCTTCAATACATTTAATATGTAACAGGCCCGTATGATTTACATCTATTGGCAGATTTCAGTTTATTTGAAATGTTAATTGGTAATTAGTGAAAACAGCCTTTGTTATAAACAGCAAAATTATAGATGTGCAATTTTTTTCCTCTAATTATATTATTTCCTCTAGCTTGTTATACATTACACATTTATTCTATCACTCACACAACAGTGGGTTTGCTGTTTCCAGAAGAACAAAACCGGATCCTTCTTTCATTTCACGACACTACACCGAGAAAGTGCATTCAAGAAAATAAAAAAACTACCACCAGTTTTTAGTATAAAGGTAAAGATATAATTGTTCTCAAGCTCATTCTTAAAAAAAAATAATAATAATAATGGTTAGCTGACAGTAAGTTACACTTTTTTTTTTTTTTTACTGATATTCACTGCACATGACAAGCATCGTGCTGAGAAGCACATATGTAATAAGGTTTATTATTTCTATTTTCATGCTACTCCTTGCCAAAAAGGCACAGTGAAGCCCATCTGTTGTATTTCCTGGCTGAAGTTAGACAAGAAAAGAAAACTCTGCACAGCGCTATCACTGCAAGTGATATTGATTAAAGCACGGTTTGGAGATAGGATCCAAAGTGCTTACTCAGAGCAGGCATTCCGCCTCACTGGTACACCCAGATGAAAATAAGGAGGAAAAGCAAATAAAATATAGCACACAGGGGAAGTTATCACCAGGAGACGTGCAGTCCTGGAGTCTGGTCAGGCAGATCCCCAATGCAAGGGCTTAAGCAGAGGTTGAGGCTTCAGACAATTGTTTCTATATCTTCAAATCTGCTTTTTAGTTTCTCAGGGAAGCTGGATAGTCTTTTTTTCCCCCTCCGTACATGGTATGTCTTCACAATGTTTCAACTGTACCAACTTCCTCACCTACGACGTAAGAAATGTTCTTCTTTTCATCTGTCAAGCAACACAATTCAATGTTACTTTAGTGTGTGAAGGTCCATAGGCAATCAGGATGTTGGTAAATTCAGTTGGGATGATGCTAATGGATTCTGATATAAGGAAGAAGGGCCACCAAAACATCAGAATTGAAGGGAAACAAAAATCTACACGGCTTATTTTGAAGGGAACAGGGGTAGGCAGAACACCCAAGAATGGTTGCATGTTAACAACAAGGGGAAAGTACAAATTTCTGAATTGGAAACAGTTCAGTATTTAAGAAAGCACTTATGAAACCGAAAAGGTGTATAAACCCCAACCGAAACATGCAGCTGTCAACCACAAAAAGAAGACAGAGCTCCAAATACAGCACAATCGTAGGCAGTACCATCGCAACACACAGGCGTTTCAATTAAAACATAAAGCACTTCAACCTCTTAATGTCAAGGTAATGCCAAATCCCAGGCAGTTATTTGCAGCGTGGATGCAAACACCAGCATGACTGCAAAACCTAGGATTAGGCACAAACGCACCAAATGTTTTCTCCTCCCCAGTCCGCCCCCCCCTTCAAAAAGTAAGCATGCTTGTATTGCTTTTAGGGAGTGTCAGAAAGAAATGTTCTCAACATTAAAAACACAGCACAGTTACGAGCCTAAGATACACCTGGGCTTCTTAATGCACACTGACGCAGGAATAAGAGTTAGCTTTTCCATGAAGATGCAGTAACAGCCATCAGGGTAACTTCCAAAAAAAACCTGCTCTCCTGTAGTAAGTTCAGGTTCAAAGCTGAACTGCACAAAGACACTCTTCAGTTCAGATCCTTATTAGCACTTAAAGCAATTAAATTAAGTGGCTAGATCAAGGTAGAAGTTCCTTTTATATGTGACTGGAAAGGACAGAAATACCCAGACTGTATCATCTCCTGTAAAATCCTCACCATTTTACGGACTACCTTTCTTCCTCTACTGATTAGCAAGGTAGCTTACCGTGGCTTGACACATCACTGCTAAATCCAAGTACAATAAGAGAAGAGTTCACACAGCAAACAGCCAATCTCCACAGAATTTGTCAAACCTTCTCCTTGGGGATCAAAAGGTGCTTCAACTGCCAGGGCTGCTAAACTGGTGTCCTCACTGAAACTGCCTGCAGCGTTTATTAACTGTCATCAATGGTAGTAAAAATGGTAATGCAGGTTTGGTAATAAAGAAATTAAACAGCACGTCATCTAAAAAAATTATTTTGTATTGGTGTTAATTATATTTCAACAGTGTGAGATGGATAACGTGACAATAAACCCCAAAAGTTACCCTTTCAGCTGGACACGAGGTTCTTTTACGTAGGCATGTTTGTTTTGTTTTGACTCAAGTTCATCAAATAGTTTTCTTTTATCATGAAGATGTCTGGGGGAAGGCCAAGGAAAACAGCCATACCAGCCTCATTCTACGCATCTCCACATCCCTCTGTAACTCTATTACTTCTTGGACTGACATTAAAGGCTCAAGCAGAAATGCCTGAGTTTACCGGATATTTCCCCATTCTTCCCTCTGCTTTATCAGTGCAATAGAAAGATGATGATCTTCCAAAAAAACTTAACACAATACAGTATTGAGCAGCCTATAGATGGTTCATGCAGACTTTACATGTTGAAGATAAAGAATGCTTGGCACAGACAGAGTGGGAATCGAGACCATCCACTAAGACAAACTGCTCTCCATTTTTTGTAGATGCCTGTTAGTCAGTATTTTTGTCACAGTCCTTGTTTAGGGTATGATTCTCAGTTCAGTACAATTTATACCTTTTTTTTTCCCCCACTACATACGTAAATCTCACCCTAATTAAACCATGCCTCCCTTATTATCCAAACCTATGGCAGTTTGGAAAGATCACTTTCATGAAGCATTGGATGCAGTCCAAACCGAGGAATTAATTCTGCGTACTAACTCTCAAGCATGTTAGAAATCAGAGAGAACTCAAGTAAAGTGGTTCTTGTAATGGTATTACTAAAGCAATAAAACAAATATAGTATTTTACTACTTGTTTAGTAATAGCACTTGACAGCCATACAGCTTTGTAACAGTAAACTAAAATCTGCTTATATTTTTATTACTCCTGCTTCAAAAAAAAAGCAGTAAAGGACATTACTGATAAAATTCTTCTACAAGTAGTAGTCATAAGTTCCATCATTTTATTGGTACAGTTTGTGAAAGCTGTAATATTAGACCCTTGATATATTTAAAAGGACGATCACCTGCACAAACAGAAAGAATTTGTTGGTTAAGATTTTTTTTTAATTACCGTGAACTAAGCTGGCAGAAGTTTAGCAGTCATTTCCATTTGAAAACTCCCGAGTAAAAAAAGAAATCTGTCCTTTATGCATGATAAAATCTAGTGACACAGCAAAAAATTGCTACTGCAGTGTCCTCAAGGTATGCCCTTCGTAGAGTCCTGCACCACTTGCTCAGATGTGCTGCAATAATCCATTAAGTAAAAATCATTTACATGCACAAAAACAGCTCAACTGCTGAATCATGAAAGAAGTATATAATAATTATGGTTTATAGCTTTTGAGCTTGATGATGGTATTATTTTCTTTCAGATTTTCTCTGTAAATATGTTTCAATTATTCCTTAATAGATACAGTTACTCAGACAAATTATGAAGTACTGAACAGTATTATTCTGTAATCATTCGGAGGTCTTGGCTTTTTTTAAACTGACTTTTCACCTTGCAGTAAAACCAATAATGTCTCAGACCTCATAAATGATAATAAAAATATTATCATTTCACAGCTAAGGAAACAAATACAGTGGTAAATTGCTTCCACAAGGACTGTAAATACAGCTGGCTAAACCTTGTTCAGATCTCATGTATATTTAACCACACACCACATTGTTTCTACAAATCTGATCATAGATTTGTTGCATACATCATTCACGTGCTGCGGATAACCAGAGGGACATGATACAGAGAGGAACGATTTCTTATTTTTCTTTGCTTTTAGGTATCCTGAATCTCTTTCTTTAAACACTTCAGCAATTCTGAGTTAGACAAAAACAAAAAATAATAGAAGCGGTCTCTAAAGTTAGCATTTCTTTCAACACCCACAAAACATATATCTGAGGTCACGAAAAGCAGGGTTATTTATTGCACGGAAAGGCCTGGTAGAACAGTACTGGAAATACACAGCAGCACGCATCTGAGGTTCCAAGCACTCACATGCTGGGTTGGTGGAGTGATGCACACCAAGTGGGCAGTGTTCCTTTCGTTTTTGACTCTACTGGTGTCATAGGGGGAGGCCTCAAAAAATGGGAGAAAGACCCTACAACAGTTCTACCAGAGTTTGTGGTAGGAAAAGAGAAGCCTTCTACAACCAAGGGTGCACCAACAGCTTCTAACAGGTCGAGACCAAAGACCCATTTTGCTTAGCAGCATTTTTTCCTGCTGCTGGATTCAGGATAAAAACAGTGAGACAAAGAACACGGGAAAAGGCCAAGACGAGTAATTTGTCTCCAGAACATCCTCCTGCCTCCAGCAACGCGTGACTCAGGAAGGCCGTGAATCAGAGGTGTCTTAACGAACCCTCTGGATTGCTCTTCCACAAACTCATCTTCTCACTTCTTCAGCCCTTGCACAACCTCAGTAAGCTACTACATCCTGCAGCAAGGAGTTTCATAACTTAGGTGATGTGTGAAGAAAGGTTTTCTACACCTACACGCAGCAGTTGCGCTGGATGCCCGCTGGTTATTGGGCTGGCAGCGGAAACAGATTTGCAAAAGTAACAGGCTCAGGGTGTAGGCCCCATCTGTGGGAAGCAAGAGCACTGCTTTATAACCCAGGGCTGGGGAGAGTATTTTAACTGCTGCACTTCCATTAAAGTAGGTCAAAATATTCCTGCTTATTCCCAGAAAGGGACTCGGTGTTCTGACTATCAATAGCGGAGAGTGCAATGCTGAGTCAGGTCCTTTTCCAAGCGCAGCTCATCAGGACTTTTTCCAACAAGAAGCACTATTGCTCCCTACCCCCACTTGCCAATTGGATCCACATACAGTCAATGGAGAAGAGCACAAACTCCAAGCAATTCCTGCTTTGCTCCCTGCAAACACCTACTTTCAACTACTCCGGTGCTCCTCACCAGCCTTCCTGCACTGGACAGGATGCCAGACAGCTGAGACACCTTAAACTGACATTTTCACAAGAAATCAGCAAAACAAACAAAACAATCCAGAGTGTATAACTTAATTTTGCTACTACTCTCATACCACACGGCTTTAATTCAATTCTTATTTCCCACAGAGCGAACTCAAGAGGCCGGAATACAGATGGGTAGAGAGTCTCATTTTAGTCTATAAGATCAATAATCAATATACTGCCAGCAACTTGTGATTTAATTAAAACATTGTGCACATTGCTATATCCCTAGAACATGACTCGAGCCTGTTTTTCTTATTTTGAAACAATAAAGAAAAAAAAAAAAAAAACACACAAAGAAAATAAAATAGCCAGAGAAAATATCAGAAAAGAAATACAGAACTTCCTAACTACCTGGTTCGCCTGGCAGCTAGCCATATATTTTTGCCCCACAAAACATTTAAAGGACTTTGTGGATAGCACGGTGTTGGCACAGATATCTTAATATAATATCTGTAACTCCAATACACACATTTTCCACTATTACTTCTGACTTGCCTAATACTGAATTTGGTGAATGACACGCTGGCTTATCAAGCAGTCCTGAACATTTCCACTTTATTTTGAACCATTTTAAGGCTTTTGGAGAAGAAGCACTGTCATGCTGTTTGGAGAAAAAGTATAATAAAAAAAAAAAAAAAAAAAGAGAGAGAGAGAAGAAAAAGAAAAAAATAAAAAGGGGGGAAAACAGAAAAAAAGGTTAAAAACCAACTGTGAAGGCTAACATCCGAGCTCGACAGAAACTCAATTCTGAAAACATCCCCTTCAGCCTACACTTCAATCATATTTTCTGCCATTTCTTAAGCATTAATGGAACATCTTCAAATGGTTTTTGCATCTTAAAATAACTTTACTAACTGCTGAAACCACAAGGCTAGATACATTTTTGTCTTGGTAGCAGCTCTGCTGATTCTCTGCTTGCTGATAACATCACGTGATCAATCTGATTCTTAAATAAACCAAGCATAAGGAAGCTGTAGCTGTTACCTTCTGAAGAGAACAGAAAAAAACCTCACAGCAAGTACAGTAAAGCTAGATGAGTGTCACTGGTTTGGGCTAAATATTAAAAACCATTCCTTAATACTTTAGATTTGGGGGCAACGTATTACAAAACAAAATCAATAACGCGGGTAAGGGCAAGCAATAGATGGAGAAGGTGCAGTTGAACACCAACCCTGCGCTTTAAAGTAGCTAATTCAAAATCTTGGCTTCAAGTGTCATAAAGGACAAAATATTGACTGTAATGCCAGCATTTCTCTTGTTACCTGGATGGTCACCAGTGAATGAGCATCTTTCTCTTTTTTGGAAAGTTAATTCTCTTCTTCTCCCTTGTACTTTTATATCAAATGCTTTTATTGTCTTGTCCCACAGTCCTTTAATGCTAATAGAAGCACATAATATAACTACAATTTAATTGATAAAAGGGAAATATGTCATTAATATCAAACAGCGAAAACATTATGCACTTGTCAGTAGATACAACAATGCAGACTGGCTTGGGATGGGTACAAAAATAGTCAGATTTTACAGCCAACCTATATTATAGGTTATATTACTAATGTGAAGGATATGATAACTCGAACTTTTATTTATCATTTTAGCTTACCCTCCACCCCACCTGTATTCTCTCTTTGAAAATTAAGGAATCTTTGCATGCAATTACCTCTAAATTTTCAGTTTAAAATATTTTAGTTAATACCTGCAGTTTTAGCAGTTCTTTCAACTTAAATCATCTCAGTCCAATTTGGATTTTCATGTAATAAAGTAGCTCCACTAACCTGAGTATGAATGTATGGATGTTCTACAAAACATGAAATCTCTGTGTCTACTTATTACCTACTTATCTACAAATGATGGAAATTCCACATCTGTTACTTCATGAAGTGTTTACTTTTACAAGGTCATTTAGATTTATAAAAGAGGTGGCACCTGTAAAGCTGGAAAACTAAGTCAGGATCCGTCCAATGCTTCAACAACATTTGATCATTTCTGAAAGAAACAAAAAGGCCTTCCCTTACTACAAAAGGAAAGGGGAACTATCCAGTAGCCTTTCAAATTAACTGCTACAAAGAAATCAGCCTCCTATTAGATGAGATATAAATGTAGTTCAATTTTAACACCAAATTCTAGTCAAGAGGACAAGTTTTTCAACAGAAAACACAGCTCTATTTGCATATACAGAAATGTTGATAAACCTTTAATTTCTCTACCTCATGGAAGAAGTTCTGACCAATGGAAGCGTTGTGAACAGATGATGAATTTCAGGAACCACAGTGCAAACTTGTACAAAAGAAGCTCTGCAGTATTCAGGATGAAGGAAGAACAGAGAGGGGAAAAGGTAAGAACCTCATCCTTACCAGAAAACTGCACAAAATGACCAAAAGAAGCAAACTTCTGTAGCAAATCAGAGTGCATAGTAAACCAAAGAATAAGGAGACAGGTGGCAGGAATAGCATACCTATGAGTTGAAACAAGCCTTTTACATAAAATACCTTGGATTTTGATACCAAATATGTGGTTATATTTCAAGTGATTCATGTCATGCATGTATCCGGTATACTCACATAGTTTGAAGGAGATATGAAGGAAGTTTAACGTTGTTAATAATAGGTACTCCAAAATTTAATAGTGTTCTCTTGTCTGTGCTAACTGGGCTCAATCATCACAGTTAGTAACAAATGTTTTCTGTTAAATCGAACATTCATAAATTATTTGCATAGAATGAGGCTAAGTACTTCAAAAAAATTGAACTCTATCTTCCTACCTGAAAATCTTCTGTCAAATTTTATCAACACAAAAGGATAAACTTGCCTGTAAATCATTTAAAAGAGCTTTTAAACTCACATGAGATATACAGCTTTGATCGGGAACAGTCCAATCTTCATCTAGCAAATATGTTTTCCAGTGAAATGCTTACATCAAGTCAAGGAGGTACAAGTCAATCACGCTGCTGGAGTGCTTCGTGAATCTGGGAAGGCCGAAGTTTCTATCTGACAAACGTTTGGCACAACCAGTAGAGCTGACATGGAAATCCCATATGTATTTCTTATGTAAAGGGAGTGATCCACAACTTGGGGGCGGGAGTGCTTCCATGTGGAAATCAGAAGTAGAGACTGAAATCTGCTGTTAGAAAGCATATGCCTGTAGCATGGATTTCCTCAAGTTAATCATTTACAGACAGAACAAGAGATGGAGCAATCTACCATATCTGACATACAAGCCTCCAGACTTGCTAGCTTTTGGAAACATAAGCCAATGTCAGTAGAGCTGTTGTGTTTTTTTTCGGAACTCTGTTTAACATTCTCCCAGCTAAATCATGTCAATACCACTCTCTGCAAGAAGCTTCAAGTCTTCATCTAAAAGAATTGAGAACTCAGTGAACAGTTAAATTTTTTAACTATGTGGAAAACGATGCTTTTAGGAACATATTTGCAAGTGCTCCCATCTCATAACAGACTAATGCAATAAGAAATCAGAGCAAATGAAACTCGAGTTGAATAGGAAATTAAAAATTAACATTTAATGTTAATTGATTTCCAGTGAAAATGCACTTGCATATCAACAAGATGAATATATCCCGAAGAATACTGCTAGAAAAAGTAGAAAACGAGGAATGACACAAGTGATTTTATTTCCTCATTAGAGAAGAGGAAAAA
The DNA here is from genome assembly GCA_011076525.1 of Nettapus auritus. Classification (NCBI taxonomy): domain Eukaryota; kingdom Metazoa; phylum Chordata; class Aves; order Anseriformes; family Anatidae; genus Nettapus; species Nettapus auritus. Next base: position 90,225,384 of record CM021768.1, on the reverse strand, counting down.
AATATTCACAGGACATACAGAATTGCAGGAAAAAAAAAAAAAAAAAAAGAAACAGAGGCAGTTAAAAAAAAGGCAATTGACCATAGGACCACAATTTTATCTTTCATTATCACCAGATGCACTGTAGTTATTGCCTTAGTATACCAAGGCCTTTAAGGAGTTATTCTAAAGATTAGTTCAAAAATTGATACTATTCCAGGATGCAACCATGCGTTTGTTCATCAGTGTAATCACAAGAAACCTATGAAACAACCACTGATTTATTGTATCAGAGACTAAAAAAAAAGGAACTGACAAAAAACTCTTCATTTGATGTTTTTAGCTCTGAATGAATTCCCTTTTACCTTCACATATTAACATCTTGGACAAGGGGCAAAGCTCATCCCATCTTAGAACATTTTGAGTAGTTTCAAACTGAAGCTAGAGAATTAAACAGGAAATGATTTTATGAACTTAAGGATTTTAGTAAAATGTATTTCAGAATTCCAGTTAAGGATTATGACCCAAGAAAACTTCAAAACAAGCTAGTGTCTATTTCAAAAATGCTGTCATTTAATTTTATTAAGGTCCAATTAAGAGATAAGGGAATTATGTAGAAAACATATGGGTCTGGAGGTTGCAATATGCTGGTTTTACAAATATTTTATTGTCTTACAAGTCTGAAAGAAAGGAGTCAGGGACAACAGCCCAGTGATTATAGCCTCATCTTATAGAAAAGATACAGGCTACAGTTTTAAGTCTCTGTCCACAAAATTTTGCACGTAAATACCAACGGAAACATGGAAGAGAAGCTTGAATTTCCCTTCCTGAGTTAGAGTCCTCATAACTGAGCTCAGTTTTCCCTTCTCTTTCTGACACAATGGATCAATTTTGCAGTAAATCGCTAGCCCAAAAAAAGAAAAGGTGATCAACCTCCCTAAAACAAAAATAATCATCTTCAGATTGATGATGATCTAGAAGTCAAAGTTTCCCCATTCCTGGACTCTTACATGAAAAGCAAGTCACTTTCCAGAAGCAATTTAAAGACTCAGATGCAGGGAGGGAACAGGACTCGAGTCCAGAGATGGAAGGTGCTTCCTTGGCCAGGTGGCACTTCTGGTCTATGAATTTAATATCTGACCTTCTTTTAGACAGATTTTCAAAGAAAATCAGGCTTATGAAATTGTGTTTGTCCATCTACCTGCCAGGCCCTCCTTAATTAAGTCCTTAACTCAATAGCCAATTTCACCTGAAAGCCGCCAGTAGTCTCAAGGAGAATTAAGCTCCTGAGAGTTTCATTAAGGTATTAAAAAATAAATAAATAAAGCATCCAGATGAGAAGAAGGACTCAAATTAGAGGCCCCATTTTGTGAAAGGCTGTGGCAGGAGATCATCAGTAATCCCTTCTGTGACACCAGCCGGTCCCCAGACACGCGCTGACTCACCAGCACGCCGGCACCTGAGGCGCGGGCAATCGCTGCTTGATTTGAGAGATGCTGGGTCATGGCCCTGCACGACTTTCTGGAGTCAAGCACCATCGTGTCTGCTATTTCTCCGCAAAACTGACTGTGTGTGATGACAGAAAGCCTACCTGATTTACATCTGTCTGTCTCCTCTGACAGAACTAACTCTGTCGGAGGATCCTGCCTCGTCTTAAGCACTCAACGCATGCTAAACTGCTCAAACCTGCAAGAGGAGAGAGAAATCAAGGTAAAGTACAAAGGGACTTCAAGGTGCTTATGATTTTGGATGGGCTTTGAAGTCCCAAGACACCTACCTTCCTGTACCTCCCAACTTCGGCTGCCTGCCTCCTTCTGCTGGTGGGGGCTGAAGCACGTTCCTAGGCTGCAAATCACCGCCCACAGGTGGAAGTCACGCTCCCAGCCCAACGCATCGAGCATGTTTTATTGGTAAGAAATTAATCGTCCGCATTGCCATAATCAAATGTAGAATGGGATCGTATTTTTCCCAGGGGAAAAGAATAAAATAAAAATAAAGAAACCTGTAAATCATCCTTACTGGCCTTCCAGAGTGAGCGCTATACACCCATTCCTCAATCTGTTATAAAATCAAATTTCAATATTAACGAACAAAGCCGCTCGCATTGCACAACATGTAATTAAAATTCCTACTACTTCTTTCTAAGCTCCTTCTATTCATTGCCCCACCAAATTATTAAAACAAAGCAGTTACTATGGCAACTAATTCATTCTCTGCATTATTATATTGTTTCTAAACATGGGAGTCTGGTCGTTCCGACTTACGTGCCCTAAATTCCAGTTTGAAATTCGGAACTTTTGTCTTGCCAGAACAGCCTTTCACAAGCTATGCATTCATGCAGATAAGGATAAGCCAGAGTGCAGCTGCTTTTGTTTACTGCAAGCAGAAATCACTCTTACTAAATTATTTGAGTTTGGTAAATTGATGATGCCTCCGTGCAAGCGCGGAGGAGAGCACTGGGGGAACGAGCACGGGAGTTCGTGGAGCGCTGCACAAACACGGCCATCTGCGGGTTAGGTAAACCAGCAACCACAACAGAAAATGACTGGCAGATGTTGTGGAAACTGAGTAACACCTGCCCAAGTGGTGTTTGATACCCAGAAAACTGATTCAGTCTTAAAAAAAAAAAAAGGAATGGCAAGAAACAAGAAGTAGGGATAAAATTACCTGGGAAAAAGTTTTCCTAGCACTTAAAACTCTTTCTTTAAATGTGCACACCTTGACAAAAAGGAACATTTATCGTATACTTAATTAACACTTATTATTCTTAATTATCTATTAACAGAAGTCTTAGCATGTTTGTATTTGAGTGCCATCTGGTACACAAGGAAGCTTTCTGAAAAATACAGGCAGGATCAAAAGAATAAAAGAGTCTTTTCTCATCACCTTTCGCTGTCCTTCCTCCATTGACTATAATTTTTATTGCTTATTTAAGTGTGTCTCCAGTTAATTGGCAGAATGAGAGGTTAGATAATTCACTGTATAGGATGGTACTTTGAAAAAATAAGCATTAGGGGAAAAGGAAACATCAGTAATTTTGAGCAACTTCTGGCTGGGGTAAAAAAATAACAAAAAACAAACACCACTTCTACTCAAGGTCACATGCAATTTAAGTTTAATTCTCACAGGTAGGGACAGAGGAAGGAACTCTCTTATTCAACGTGTCTGAGCAGGGTAACAAACCACTGCACAGTTCGGGATCTACAGAGGTACCCATGGGTGCCTGCGTAGCTGCTCCCAAGGCAGGGTGTTTTCAGTTGGCAAAGCCTCGGACTTCAAATGGATTCCAAGAGCATTACAGCCTGCTGTTATTTATATCCCAGCAACTATGAAAGTGTCCGGCAGACTGTTCTCTGTAGGATAAGAAAAAAGAGAAAAGACACAGAAGCGGAGAGGCATCTTTTCTTCGCTAAATTTTTATCTGATTTTGGCAGAGCTGAAAGATAAAACAGAGGTCTCTGGGCTCCAAACAACCTGCCCATCACATCACCATGACTTTTCTAAGGAGAAGAGAGATATCCCTTAGATCCCACTCCCCTGGCAGAGCCTCCCTGAAATCCCTCCTGTTTAAGGCACCTTTTGAGGTCGGTACCGACCTCGTGGCCCAGGGAAGCAGCAGCAGATGCCTCCACAACGAGGAGACTGTGTCCACTTTTTATTTTCTCGTTTCCAGTTGCATAATCACACTCCCACCCTGACTGCACCGAGGGCCAAAACAAAATAAAATCCCTCTTTGCATCTCAGACTGCATTTCCCAAAGGATGGGAACTGCCTCTGTGCAAGCTGAACATGTCTGCTCTAATTAGATGACTATTTAAATTTTTCAACATGTTTACCTAGACACTTAATCTTTGCACAGTTCTCTCATTCAGCTTTCCAGGGCAGTGTGTAAAGCAATGTATGAAATCTAAGGCTTCTAAAGCATCTTCCCTGACCCCAGGCAGAAGCAAGTATACATTACCACCAAGCACTTACTCTTCTAAAGCTTCCCAAAGTTGTGCCAGGCACTCATCTGCACTGCATGCAAGTTAAATCTGGAGCTCAAAAAGCTTTTTAAATTATCTGAAGATTACTCAGGAGTTAGGCAACTGGGTGTGGTTAAATAGCATATTCTAATTCAAATACATACGATATTAAAAATACAATGATTATAGTCCTGTAAACATAGCCATATGTTTCAAGCTGTATTCCATTTACCATATTTAAACAATATTGGCTTTACTACTTATATGTTTCAATAACAATATTTTGACTTCACCATACCAGTAAACAGTAGTGCTCTGGATACATAACTGAATAATAAAAGTGCTGCCACAAGCAAGCAGTATTCTTTTTTTCAATGAAAATAAAATTATACCGGTAAAAGATGTAGTGCTGGGCACCACAAAAGCACAGATTTGCTGTGAAACATTCACCATTAAACCAGTGACCTGAATGTTTCAGCAAAATTTTGAAAAGCTCGTTGAGATTCTTCCCTCTGAAGTTTCTCCCTCCTCCCAGTTTTCTTCTTAAAATAATGCTTTTCATTAGCAGCTACTGTTCAGCATCATTTAGGGCAGAATGGGCTTTTAAGCTAATTTTCTTTTCACACAGCTCGCATTGTTACCAGTAACACCTCTGTAACGTTGCAGCAGCTTAAGTGCATGCAAATTCCAAAGCTGTTTAGGTGGCACAGAATGAAGACTGGAGTTACTATAGCAGGTTACAGAAGCAATCCAAAAGAATGCCAAGAACACCTTCCGAAGCAACTACTGAGTACTACAGACAAAAAATAAAATAAAATAAAAATAAAAAAGTGAGCCTGTCCATAAGCAGTTCAACCATATAGTTGAAAGGCTGTTTTTGCATGAGGGTAAACATACCCCAAATACACAGAAAACTTCCCTTAGCATGTGGGAAGTGGCAAACAAGCTGGTTCTATGACTACTCACGGTAGCATCGTTTTCAATTTGTTCTTACAAGGTCAACTTCTCTTAGCCTGCAGAATCCCCTCCCGTTCTTTGAAGACAACTCTTAGATAATAAATATTTTACTTCTCTCTGTATTTCAAGCTCATAAGACTATTTTAGAAGTTCTTTTATGCAAAACACAGAAAAATAGTGTTGAATTGTTAACAAACACATTCCTGGGCTGCACGCAAGGGTATGTATTTTTCCTTTAAGACACTTAAATCTGAATAACTGGGGTTATTCACAGAATATTCCGCTCGAGTTATTCATAGAAAACTCTGCTTGCTTAAACACTTTCATTAGTTACAGTCGAAAGGTTTGATGGCTGTTCCTGCAGAAAGATTATGCCAGCTTTTACTACCTGATTCCTGATTTAATTTCTACCGGATTGCTAGGGAGAAAAGGAATTTTCTCCAGTTCAAAGTCCTTATTTATTTGCTAAAGGCACTTAAGGTTTGAAAATCACATTTTTTGGCGAAGGTTAATTGGTACTTTATGACAGAGCAGCTTTCACTTTGGAAACAACAAACAATAAAATATTAGGAATCTTTTAGCTCCCTCTGCTGCCCTAATCCTTCCATAAACCTTCTTCCAAAGTCGGGGGGGAGAACACACACAACAACAAAACACAGCATCCCATTATTCTCTTTTTAAGAAACACTTGTTATATTTGGTACGCCTAGCACTAAGATCAGTATACATAAAGAAAAACTTATGAAGCACTATGTGATTTACAATTGTCTGTAAATTTTATTATTTCCTTTCTCTGATCTGTCTGCTATCTGCAGGAAGACAACTATGAACGTCTTGAAATTCGGATGTCAGTTAAGATTTATCGCTAGTTTCCCAAAGAATTAACATCTGCAGTACCTACTTTACACAAGGAGCTTAAGAGTACTCACCGCCTTGGAATATTTACTCCTCTCTCCTTTTATTTACAGATCAAGATCAGCAGGACACGCCAGCTTCGGTAAAAATTCATTCAAGTACAGGGAAAGCCCAAGCGCTGCCGAAGTAGGCCATCTCTCTCGTTAATATGCAGAAAGCTCGTCTTAACTGCCTAATTTCACAACTGCAATGGGTAAAATCACAGTTTACGCAAGCCAGCCAGGCTCCAGCCCTGGTCAGGAAATAACACTTGGTATTTGTCAATCTGGTATTTTCGCGTGGTAAGAAGCCAGGCTCTCTGCTGCATGCACAAGAAAAATCTGGAGGCAGAATGCATTTTTTAAAACTTTCAGTCACTCTGTACTTCAAGATCCCCTCATAAATTTGGAAAGAAGAAAACCTCCTTCAATTCATACCTGCTTTTTTCTCTGCATTCCTCCTGGAGCCACCGATACACCACATCGACTAAGAAGTAAAGATTCATCTTATTAGATCTCATGCTATACAACACCACAGCCAGAAAGAGAAGCTTTAAAAATACACATATTTTCTTTTAAGGAAAGAAGTGAAGTTCTGTAAGAAAAGACTATATCCTTGAAAAGAAACTATTCCTTTATCATACACGTCTACTGGCCTTTAAAGAGCTTAACCTGGTTACCTGCCAACAATCACGCTTTCCCCAAGAAAGGCTGCCCTTCACAACAGCAAACGATGAGAGATTTTCTCTGAAATTTCAGAAACACATCCCATTAATATATGCACTTCATTTTCCAATTTATGATCCTGTTCAACTCTTCCCCTCTTCTTAGGCAATAAAGCAATGCTGTTAAGATTACTAAAACACATCTTGAGCTTTCTTCTGGCCACTTTTAAAAGGAAGAGGCACCCTGTGCATAAAGTACAAACTTAAGATGTGTACCAATAACTCCTAAAAAGGAAGAAGGGTTGTTAGCACTGTTGAGAAGCACTGAGATGTGCAGAGATGCTTTCTTTTTTTTTTTTTTTTTTCTTCCTCAAAAGCAGAACTAGAAAAACATATCACACCTGTGTGGGGGCATACAGGGAGACTTGTTGAGCTTTCACAGCCTACAAGCCTTTTCTACAAATATCACATACAAGGTGTTGTGCAAAGAATTATTTTTGTTTCAAGGTGTCAAACTGGAAAAAATCACTGTTACATTTCCAGTACTGTACTGTAGTTGTCTAATCACTAAAACCTGTGTAATCGAGCAAGAAGAAATAGAAGGGAGTATATATATACCCTTCCACCTCCCAGTTCCACTGACGTCTTGGTTTCCTAAAGCTCAGGAACCCACTGAAAGCAGTGGCTGGCTGAGCAATGCCCATAATCTATTTATACAGTGGAATGCATTTAGAGAAAACTCACTGTACTGTGTTCACCAAGCCTGTTCACAGACAATTGAGACGAAGCAAAATTTTCCTCGCGCTGCAGCCACCTTCTATTGCCTTCCTGCTGCATTTATTAGCTCCAGCAAACCCAACACCGTTTGCCAGGTCAGACATCCCCAAGGTAACTTCCAAGCAGCGGTCAGTAAGACATACACACATTTAATTAAAGATTTCTAGAATATAAGCAAATACACAGCATTGTTTACAAGATTTGTTGCAGTATGAAGTACAATAATACCTTAATTAGAGATAACGACTTTTCAAAATGCCAAAAACATTTAGAATTTTTCAAATTACCCAGCAAATGAACACATTTTATTTCTGCACTGTGACACTTCCAACTGTTCTGCCAAATGTATACTACTATAATTATGCTTTGCAATCACCAGCTTCACCGGAGAGGGGGACAAAGAACAATATAATCAGTAACTAATAACTATATATAATCAGTAACTAATAACTAACATCTTTCACATGTCTTGATACTATTTTTCTTCAAGGGAAGAAGCCTAAACGTTATTTTATAACTCATGAGCAAGTTTAATATTAGCATCTCAGACTGCCTTGAATCATGTCATTGTGCCAAAGTAGACTTCACAGCAGTGGAAGCTAAAACCCCAAATTTACCATCCGGCTTTGTCAAGGGACAATCTTCAACTGCCATCATTAAGGAAATGCCAGTTTATAGAACTATGTGAACTGGGAAGATAACGCACATTTTAATATCACTGATTTGAGATAATACGTGAAGCAACATAACATGACAGACCATTGAAATGTGAACAAAAATATAATTGAACACAGCTTCAGGATTAAAAGCAAATATTCAATTTCATATTTAAGAAGCCACTGAAGGGAATCATAGGTACCTCCGAGACAAAATTACTTACTCAACTATATTAAAAGAGAACTAATTGCTCCCAAAGTAACAGAATCAGGTTTTTTCTCCACTGAGTATTAACTGAAATTTAGTAGTAGTACTACAGCACTGTCGTTAACTCAACATAATAGTAAACCCAGTGAACAGTAAAGCCTGTTCAATTTGTTGCTTAATTTGCATGATTAGTTACTATAAGCAAGTGTGCAAATTGCCTAAAGCCAAGGGAAAGCCGTTCAACTTGCTTAACACTTTGCCTGCACAGCCATCTAACTTACAAGAGCGCCTGTGGCAACCATTAACTCCACGAAAAAAGACGTGCAGCCCTGTGCACACGTACATAACGTGAACATTTTGTTTTGTGAATCGGACCCACAACATTCAGTTTTTAGAAAACAAATTTCAGCTCACTATCATTCCCTTTAAACAGGGAGACAAAAACTAACGCAAGGGTGCACGTCACAACCACAGCACTTGCATCTCTTTATAGACATAACACATGAATGTCTGCTCATCACAGGTTATGCTAAACAATATTTGAAAGACACATAGAAATATCAATAATTAGTAAATCGCTGCTACCTGTTTTTAGTGGAACTTGCAATAAATAATATCTTAAAATAATTCTTTTCTGAGGGAAAAGGTTGAGAGAAGAAAGCTGTACCGGATCTGATGAACAAAAAAGCTCTCAGAGAAGATAAGGCACCTTTAGTAGCTATACAGCTCATTAAGTTTCCTGAGCTTTGAAAAACATTATGCATATTCCTAAAATATAAGATATGTAGGTTGTTCTGTCACAGATGTACCTTTTAAAACACAACTCCGTGTATTTGATTTTTAAACCTCAACAGGACCACATGTATAGAAAAATCTTTTAAAAAACAAAGCTCCTAGTTTTTTATCCCACGTTAAGCAGCAGCAAGGATAGTGATTTGAAAACCTCAGCCAGAGGTATGTTTACAAACCTCTAAGAGCATGTGGAATTTGAGCACAGACACTCAAGAGCAGAATACAGCTCTGACATTTTACAAGCCAAATTGCATTCCTGTCACCATAAAACTTTACGCATTTTTCCATATCCATTTTTTCACCCCCCCCCTCCCCTCTTGTTCATCTTCTGCCTGCTCTTCCCACTGTTTTTCCAACACGTCGATTTGTCTAGCACATGGTAAATGGGATTAAGAAGTCAAAGTGGCTAAAAAAACTTTTTTCCCCGCTTTATTTTTCAGCTGGATCAATTCCCTACACTGCATGGCTGCACAAACAGATTTCACCGGTAAGATGCAGTGAATTGTGCAAGGCTGGGAAAAACAAACCAGACAAAAGGCTCTGATTAAACAGTGGCACTAAATGTGAACACGCAGCCCGAGGGAAGCCACTGCTATTTTAAACAGTCACAGGGCCTAATGGTCTGTCACCTCTGTCCCTGATAACATTCCTTGCAACATCATCACAGACTATTTTCTCCCAGGTTGTCCAATTGATGAATACAGTAAGCGTAAACAGAGGCTGAATTTCCCCAAAGTGGGTTGATCCGATCTAACTTCATGCCACCTGAAGGGACAGGTTTCTCCCTCCTCCCTCATTTTTTGACTCCTCACAGTCTGCCAACTCAGATAAAACAGGGAAAAAAATTAAAATTGGAATTTTCTATTGTGGTGTCAAATATGGAGGCTGGGAATAAAGAAGAACAAACAGCACCATGCACCACACCAGTACACCCGAGTCATTTCCAGTTGATGGAAAAGGAGGCCATCCTTCCCAATTCCCCATCCTCAGCAGCCAGTTCCCCATCTCTTTTGGAAGGGATTGGTCTTCAATGAGCAGATTCAACTGACCACTTGGCCAACCAGTCGAGGTGTGACACAACAACAGTTTGAATCAAGCAGGCAGGGGTGTGCTTGCTCACTCTTTGTAGATGTTTCCAGGCAGATTAATCTAACCCAAACGTGAAATTGTATCCTCTGATACCTTCATGAATTGTCCTTCTCTTGGCTACGTCAGGGTTAATGTCCCTGTGCCCCTCATTCCTCTGTTCTAACTGTCCCCTTCAATGCAGCTGCTGTACCAGCTGAACAGTGACCTGGACCGAGGAAATTACCTAAACAGAAAATATACCAACAAAAAAGTTTATTTTTAGTATGAGTCATCTTCCCAATCCAGCTCATTATATGGTTGCACTCATATTGGCACAAAGAAAGGGAAGAAAAATGAGGACAGAATGGAGCTGCCAGGGACTGCTTACACCAACACAGCTGCTAGAGAAATGTCGCACGACTAATGCCTAGAGAAGCTTCAAATACAGTTTACTGCTTCAGTATTAGACATGATGCAAAGACCACGCGTCCAAAAGTCTGCACACTTCCTCCAGTTACAGCAAAACAGGTCTAATAAAAAAAATTAACGATCCCCTTTTAAGGAGAAACTAACCTTTAATATAAACATTTATTTAGCCACATTTGGGTATATTCTTCAAAATAACACAACTTATCCCTCAACCTGTTTTCACACCAAATCTAAAAGAAAACAAAGAATACCAGGAATAAACAACTCAAACATTTGTGACTCAAGCTAAAATGACTGACCCAAGCAATTCCACTCCTTTCAAGAGAATTTGGGCTTATTTTTTTTTTTTAAATATTCATTGAAGTCCAGGAGTCTCCTGGGATATTTTTTTCTTTTTTATTTTCTATTTCCTTCCTCAGATCAGATACAGACTCTTAACCTATATAAAACACATCAGTAGAGAAAGACCCTAGAGAGGATTATGTGGTCTTCCTATCCATTTAGAGTTATTTTATACAAAACCACAACCTTTCACAACATTTTGGCAGTATGCTGTAAAAATGCTAAGTTGAAAGCAAACATAACTGTACAATTTTACAGAGTTCATGCACTAGTTGCTTTTACTCATCTAGACCCGTTTTCATCCAAAACCAGCATTTGCACACAATCAATATAATCCAAACAGGAACTGCAACTCAATTAGAAATACACCGAACGACCTGAGTTCCCATCTCTAGCAATGTCTTTAATCCATGATAACGCAGTGAAAATTAGCAATTGAAATATCTAACCTTCAAATATGCGATCCAGACGTTGTCGCTTCACTTTGTGTTTGTCCATTAGAGACATAAGAGTGGAAGCTCAAAGAACGTCTCCGCACAGTTTGATGGTGGACTTCTCCAGCCAGCCACAAGTCAGAAACGTTTACCGCCTTTTATAAGCTTATTTTCACCTGTGAATAGAAGGACAGATTCTTAAAGACGTCATTTTTTTTCACCCCTTTACAGAAATGGTTGTGTGTAATTAAAAAATTAAGAAAAAAACATGCAAAATTCTTCATCACACTGGGTAACCTGGTATTTCATGACATGCATAGGTGCTGTGCTCTACCAAGTGAGGGTAAGCAATGCCCAGGGACAGCTGGGGTTTCTGATGTTGTCCCCCCATCACAATTACTTGTGTGTACCTCAGTACCTGAAGATCCCCCCAAAACGACCAAAAGTTGACCACCTGAACAACGAGCTGCCCGAACACAGCAATCGAGGAAATGCCCTTCTCGGGCCTAACTCGTCAGCATTGGATGAAGCACGTCGCAGTTTGGGGTTGGGAAATTCAGGGAAACAATCTGAGGCACAAGTAAATGAAACGCATCACGGTGACAACACGGACTGCCAACATCTATATCAAGCAAATGGCATTTAAAACTGTTTTATGCATGACTAGGCAAGCTCTTTGGCAGCAAATACAGCTAAGCACTTTTCATATGCCGTGTAGCTGGGCAAGGCAGCGTAAGGGTATTGCAGCAAGCAGCCTGCTTTTTCAGCTGAGAAGCAGGAAGGGGTGATGGAGGGAGAGAAGAAACATCCCTCGACACGAATCTAGTCCAAATGGCAGGTTATAAAACACACGTGAGCAAGTGAACGGGGTAAAGCTAAGTATATGGCTCCTTTAAAAAGCATAATCGGAGTGGTGCTTTTGTCCCCCTTTAAGTACTTCAATAGACTCTGCGAACCCAGCCCAGAGAACGCTGTGTTACAGGCACAGTGAGCATTAAAACGAGCTGAATAATCAACTTCCCCGTTTCCTTTTATTCCTGCCCAAGAGCTTTCATCATCAATGGAGAACATTAAATGGCCTTACAAGTGATTGAACCTAGAAATCTGCTCATTTCTTTCTAGATGCTATATTTTTCTAAAAACAAACATATGCACACTTCATCAACATATTATGAAGACTCGTGCACTCCAAGTGAAGTGATAAAAGAAAAACATTTTGAATATCAAGAACTGCACATTTGCATTAAAATAGGTATCTTTTCCAGCAGTACTCTGCTTGGTGCATTTGGGTTTTTAACAAAGCTCCTCTGTGTTTATTTTCATTTAAAAACAGAGGCGGTGTGCAATATTCATCACGTTTTTACCACATTATTCAACCTCATCCCCCTATTCATTTTCCCTCCACCTTTTTCTTTATCCTCAAATTCAAGATTCTTCTGCTGCTTTGCATAACGTCTGATTCCTGCTGAACATAACACCACCATGACAGAAGAATAAATCGATGAAGAATGCTGAAGCCCAATTTTTCTCCTTTTTTTTTTTTTAAAAAAAAAAAAAAAGCACAAAGAAGATTGCTATTTTAAACTTTTCCTATTCCATTTCCCAACATTGATTATTCTTGCAAAACACAACATTCTTCAATATTGAATGTGGCTCTGGTATAAGATTACACAAGCATTACACCAACTGCATTAAAAGATGTTTTAAACTAGCCATAGCTACCTGCCTTTCTCTTAAACCAACAACACACAAATTTCTGTCAATCCTAAACTAGTGTTTAATTTTTTATCACCTGTTTTACAACCTACTTCCTTCCAAAAAAAGGAAGATATGAAACAGAAACTGAACGTTTTCAAAGCTAATCTTGGTTTAAATTTTTATAGCTTATTTAATTTCCTGTCTTGTAGAAACATACATGCCTGCTGTCCTCCTTGTGCTGTTTTGTTTATTCAATCAGCAAAAGATTTTTCCACTGTACTCATTCTATGTACAAAGCTGGATGACAGCTGTAAAAAACAGACCATCTGTAACTATTGACCTGCCACTGAAAGTGTCACCAGATGTTTTCAAACCATCTACAGTAGCTTCAAAGCATAACACATAAATCAAGTAGTTTTGTTTTAAACGTTTATTTTTTTAATCCATAGCAAGATGTCATACGTTTCAAAAATCATTTCTGAGCAAAAATTAAATTAACATATTAACATCGTTCTAAATTTAACCCTCATACAATTTCATTATACTTCATGTTCTAACACAAAGAGAAGATGATGATATGGGAAGCCTTTCCCAGCAAAACAAAAGCATTATAATTACGGGAGCATTAGTTACTGCAATTAGTAAGCCACAACATGAATAATTGTATTTGAGAAATTCGCTAAAAACACAAGCACGCTGTCTAATGAATTAAAAATAAGAACACAAAAATACCAAACAGTATTTAAAAGCAGACTTCTATAGTTCAATATTTTAAGATAAATTGAGAATCTAAATGATTTAGGGATCTATACTGTACCACGTCAAGTGTTACCTAAAAAGCCATCTGAGGTACCATCAAGATACAGAACTCTTTGTGTGCAGTACAACTTGAGATTAAAAATATTTCATCAAACAGAGTATTAGAGTTTTTTCTTTCAGTTAAACAGCTGATTCCAGGGTTTGGAAATATTTTTAAGAGAATATGCCTCTGGCTATCACAGCCTGGAGCACTGAGCTCTTTCTTGAGAAAAGATTAGCTGTACTCTGAGACATCACGATAAAAGGACAAGACAATCTCCAACATTTTTATAGCAGAGTGAGTAAATCCTAAATCCTACAGCAGGGATGTTAAGTAAAGCAACTTGGACTTCAGCTTTCAAACTAGGTAAACATTGTTAACGGAGGAAAAGCCAAACGTCAGCTGCGAGTGAGGAGATCTGAAGGCAGGCCCAGTCAAAACCACACTCTGTCTACACAAAAATGATGAAATAAAACTAAGAAATTAATTATTGTTTCAAATAAAGCAAACCAGCAGGTTAAATACATGCTTACTTGTAGCTTGAGGTGAGCTCCCAATGACTAGAGAAGAGCTCTCAAACACCAGAGGTTGCAGTGTAGGACAATTTCCTTTGCTTCAGTCTCATAGGAGAAATTTAGTAGAAATGTCATCTGTTTACCTAAATTTGAACAGGTGGTGAAAGCCCACCACAAACTGGGACCTGTACCACACAACCTCCAATGAAACCCCTCACAAGATTCAGAATATAAACTCTTCTGAGAATGGACTTTCACCTGTATAGCTAGGCCTACCTTTTTCTCACTGCCAGCTTCCTTTACATGAATGGATTTGCAGACTACCCCAAATACGATGACAAAGCATACGAAAACCATGACAGAAATTAAATTACCAGAACAGACTGATAGATCATTAACACACCGAGAATAAAATCATGAAGCTTCATGTTACCCTTGGGACTCTCAATCTTCATTTAACTTAACCATTCTCATCTATGTTCTTTGGTCTGAAACTACATTAAGTTACTTAAATATTTTTTTCTTTCTACTATCAACTTTCAAAAGGTGTTAAATAAGGCTATTGCAAGAAAACCGGTAAGCTTATATTGAACATTCGAACGCCACCACTTTCTGATGACTTCTTAAATTGATTTTCCAAGCCAACCCAAGCAAACTACTGCTTTGCTTCTCTTTCCCTCCCATCCAGATCAGCAAGATCACTATTTTCCACCTAAAGGTCTTTTAGGGGCCATTTTGCACAGCCCTGGAACTAATAAGTGAATTTAATGAAAATGTTGTTCCTCTTGATATAGTATTTCAATTATCCTAAAGCACCAAACCTGTACAATTTCAACCACAAGTCCATTTTAGGGACTCCACTCTTCTCAGAGCACGAAGCAGTCTTGTTGCAAACCTAACTCAATGTACCACCCACAACTAAGAATTACTCCATCTACAGAATTTTTTTATTTAAATTAATTATTGATGGCCCTGAGCAATTTCAGGTTTTCCTTTCTTTGGGGAAAAAGACAGGATGGGATATACGCTGAAGACAACTTTGAATGTGAGGAAGCTATTAATGGAAAATGGAAGCCCATCTGTATTTCCAAACATTTCTCTAGTACAAAACAACATCTCGTGTTCAGCAAATGAGATGCTGGTATGTTTATAAACAGAATAAACTAAAAGAGTATGAAAATCCTAAAACTGAGAAATTAGCTTAATGGTCAAATAAAAGCAAAGTTGTACTTCCATAGTAAAGACATCAATTTTCTGATGCTGTGGCAATAAACATGGGTTCTAACAGAGGGAAAAAAGAAGCTGATGATGCACGAGTAAAACATTCTACTCTAGGATTTGTAGTTCAATGTTTCTGGTGCCAGTAGTAGTGGTTCTGTATAGAACAAAAACTGGGGATTTGAGGAATGCTTCTTAACAGCAGTCAGGTGATACTTACGTCTCACTGAAGTTATACAGACTATGTTACTGACCATGCAATTAATGAGATTTATAATTTTTGATATTAATATCTGAACTCAATATTTTTTCTCTTTCTAAAGTTCAAACTTACCGTTCAATTATAGTTACCACTAAAATTTTGAAAAATACCAAATTAAACAAAAAATGCAGAGGAACCTCGAACAGGAGGGGGAAAAAAAGAGCAAAGCCTTTTTTTTTCATCTTTCTTCAAAATGTAGCAATTTTAAGACTGCTGCAACATCACTGGAAAATCCCATTCTAAACTTCTGCAGGACAACATTAGTTGTCAGACTTACTTCATGCCGCTGTCCCCTTATGGAGATACTGTGACTCCTACTAGAAACTACTGCAGTATCAAACAGCTTACGCTGTACTGAAAACTATTCTTGCAAAAGATTTAAATTACATTTAAAAAACAAGTGTGGTCCAACGAACAGAATGAGAAGATTTGTTGCCAGAAAAGTATTAAATCAGACTTTCTGTGCACAACTGGAAGTTATTCCATCTTGTCATACAAAAATGAATATGTTTGCCTGTCAGACAATTTATCTTGCCATTAAGTGTGGCTAAGCCTCTTTGCCTTACCATTAGATGTCAGTGCAGTCTAAGAGAAGCTGTGCAGGGTGCTTCAAGATCAATAAATTAGTCACAAGAGTGAAGAGGTCACCGAAGAAGAGGCCAAAAAGTGTTAGACACTATTCAGAAAACCTCAAACATGATAATGCCATTACCTAAATCTAAGATACAACTATCTCAAAAAAGATGGAGAACTAGAAAAAGTGCCAGTACAGGCAATAAGTATGGTCAAAAGCATGGGATGGCTTTTTTAAAAGGAGAAAAGGAAAAGCACTGACTGAAGAAAAGCTTGAAAAAGTCATGACTGTGTGAAATATGACAACCACGTATAAAATACGCACAATGGCTCAATTCTATGTCTAGGGAGCACACAATTAAATAGTAAGCCATCATATTAAAAAAAAAAAGCTTTCTCATGGAATACACAAATTGTAAAATTCAGTGTCACCAGGTATCACGGATGCCAACACTTTAAGTGGTTCTTAAAAGGAATTAGACATATTTATGGAAAAGCCATCAGTGGCCTTAAGTAATGGTGGCTAAAATGCAAACCCAGGTCAGAAATCCATAAGCAAATAAATTACAAAAGAAAAATATCAGTGCATCCTTGCTTTGTTCTCATACTGTGCTGTCTGCTTAGCTCAGCATCCAACAGTTGCTGTGAAGGGAGATGTGCTTCACAAAGAGCAAGTGCAGAACATGATGCTTTCCTCTAGCATCCACTTGTGGCCACTTGCTGGAGATGGCAAACAGGACAGACAGACCTGCAGTCCCTTCCGACACACAGGCACACGTTATGCTCTTAGGAAATGCAGAAATATACTAATAAAATGGATTGATCCGTATGCAAAAAGTGAGGATCACAGCTCCCAAACACAGAAAAAAATCCTAAGGAAAACTGAAGCTGAATTAGGTTGGTACTATTATGGCTAAAAAATACTGCTGGAATCATCAAAATGCCAGTCTTTCCAATACAGAAAATTATGATGTCTAAAAAATTGCCTGTGGTGTAGACCCACCACACAGCAAACTGTTCCAACTGTAGGTGACCATTGTGACCTCTTGCTGAATGGTGAACTCTTTTGTGTTCTCCACACTGGTGCCTCGGAGGGACCACCATGGCATCCCTTCATCTACCTGTAGACTAGAACAAGCTCCTTGATGTCCTCCTAGCAGGCAATCCTAAATCACACCAAACCTTTGCCTCCTCAAATTCAGCAGCTAATCACTGTAGTTCTGCAGGCCATGGAGCGACACAACACGGTGCACAAACACATCAGTGTCTGGCGCAGAATTGCCTTAACCTCAGGTACACCCTGGGACTCACCTAAGGAGGAAAGACTTGGGGAGATTTGGTTCAGCAGTTTATGCATCAGTAATGCAAACAAAGCTTCTATTGCTTAGGATGGAGTTCTCCACCCTGTGAGCATGGCTGACTCTCTCATTCAGTATTTACGACCTCAAATTTGAGAACACAATTTCACAGAGTACAGCTTATCAAAGCACACTTGATTGGTCTGCAGCACTTCCACCTCTTTCCTTTATTTGTTCATCAAATCATCAGTTTTTACTATGTTCATCAGTGAAGGCTGATTAAAATGTTCAAAATAAGGCCAAGAACACAGCTTGTCAGCATCCCTCTAAAAAAAACCAAAGTTTACCTTTATGTGGTCTGTTGTTCACAGTTTTAAAAAATAATGGGTAACTTTTTTTTTCACTGTTCTGTGTTTTTAGTCAAATTACTTGAGTACCAAACAAAATGTGTTCCAAAATGCCGCGTAATATTTGATAACGGTAAGCCAAAGTTATGGCACTAGATGATAAAAAGCCCTTTTTGAAAACAGAATATGGGGAAAACAGCATTAGATTGTGATAGTAATACTGTCATTAAAAGCTTTTTATGAGATATTTATCTTCACCATAAGTTTTTTCTTCAAAGCTTTTTTTCCCTCAGTAACATCCTCTCTCAATTATAGGTCTGTCTACAAGCCAAAAATTACTCGCTACTGAAAACGTATTACTGCAGATGCGTACGGCTGCAGACAGATGGGAAACATCTCTGCTAACCCAGATTTCCAGGTCACGAACAGAACCTCATTCAGACGCGCAAACTGCCATTACAAATTATTAAAGGATGCCTACCTGAGACACCTACAATTCAAGCAAAATTTAAAAAGATGTCATCAGTGTTGGAAAACCATCACTCACTGGAGTCACTCAGTGTCACAGCCATGGCTCACGTCAGCCGGGACTTGTAAAAGCTTCGTTTCAGGTAATCAGCACAAGCTTCAGAAAGAAAGGGGTTCTGAAAAGCCCCAGCCTAACTCATACACAGATTTAGGAGAAATTATGAGACTCATATGAATTTTCTCAAATTGCGAATCTGATTCACTAGTGTTGGATTCCTAACACGACTCCTAACATGTGCATTCTTCATTTCACCCACTGCTGGCTCTGTTTGTAAAGCAGCATCACACGCACATCCCAGCATACGCTGATACAAACTGTTTTACCATGTACTCTAAAAGTCGCAGATGAAAACCATTTAAAAAAATGTCGAATTAGTGAGTTGTTAGATCAGCGTTGAAGTAACCGCTTCTCTATTTTTTCCAAGTCTGAAATGAAAGAAAACGACGCTGAAAGAAGATCAATCTCTACTCAATTTTTCTGAGCAGGCTGAATTGCTGAGAGAGTCCCTCCCTTTTGTAGAGTTTGATGGAAGCGCCGGACAGGAGCTGTGTGAAAGAGAGAAATAAAATCACAGCAATTGTGCAAGACGACAGCAGGGAAAGCAAACTGCCTCTAAAGAAAATAAAATACACAAATTTCTGTGATCTGAATAAGAAATTCAAAATTATTAAAGATATTTCGTATTTCAATGCACCTGAGAAAGCTTAACAGAACGCAAAGAATTAGTCCTGGCTTATGACAATAAAAAGGCTAATGTCTCGCTTAATGAATTCGCTGGGAAAGGAAACAATTACTGGCGCATTTCATGAATCTCCATTGCTAGAAAGGATTTGAACCAGCAGGGATAAAAGATTACTTTTAACCTTTTATTGATTTATTGCCCCTTTGTTTTTTCCTCCCAGACAGACACAAACCCACAGCACAACTTCAGGCACGTGGACTCCGTGCGTATTCCACACGTGAAACTGGATCACACATCTATCCGGAGCAGCCCATGGGGATCCAAAGACCAGTGCCTAACAAATTAAAATACCACGTTCTAATGATTAAAATACTGATTAAAATAACATGTTTGTTCAGTGGCAAAGGAATTGAGTGGTGAAAAGAAAGGAGTTGCTTTATGCAAGTGGGTAGGAAATCATGCCAAAAGACATTCAGGTTAGAAAGTTATCTAAGGCTATGTACACTTAGAAAAAGAATAGTGGGACCTGATTTTTTTTTTTCTCCCCTCCAAAAAGGCTGGCACGGTGCATTTGTGCAGACGAACATCCAGGTGTGTGCATGCCTCTGTAAAAAAGCACGTCAAATATGGGGAAAGCATTTTGAAGTAGTGTGCTTCTCTTTCCACTCCAACCGTAAAATGCTCGAGAAGTATTTAAACACTACTATTATACCTCAGTTCTTCAAAATTGCTTTTCATACCTAATCACTGTTTCAGTGAAATAATTGTATTCCTATTTGCTAAATACAATTCTTACACAGCACAGGTCACAGTTTAACTTCGTACGTATTACTGGCCTGTGGCAATAACATCCCATCAGTATCACAACAGCAAGTTTTTTACACTGCTTTCAAACCTTGTAATACAAACTTTTTTTATACAAGATTTTAGCTTTGTCTTTTCAAAATGCACAGTTCTATAGCGCTGTATTAGAAACACCTGACATCCTCCATGCAGTTTTCAAACAGGTGAGTATAAATCCATCTTGTACATGATTTACATGTTTGTTTCGTTTAATAACAGTCCAAATGCTGGACCATTGCCTTCTCTCAGTTTATAAGAGAAGACATTTGCCAGCACCTAAAAATAATAAAATGGTGAATATCAAGTGCATTTACTCTACATCTCCCAAGGCTTGACAATAAAATAATACTGCATTGAGCAAGTTATCATTAATAACGTTTAGTAATAGCTTTTCTACTTTTCTCTAATATTTCTGGTTTCAGAATTCAGGTGTGTAATTCAGAATTACACACCTGGTACATACATCTTTTAGAAGTCTGTGGTGTCTACAAGACTATTTCTTTAATGATCAGTCATAGGTAAATTAAGAATAAAAAATTCAAGGTTAACACTTGATATTGGAAAAATATTTTATCTCCTTACTAAGCAATAAAAGCTTGGTGATAAGGCAAGAGACCAAAGACCTGACAACTTCCATTTTACTTAAAATACTAAGATTTTTAAGTTTATTTACTTAAACTAAAAAGAGTAATACTCAATATTTGTCAGCCTTCACACCTTTACCTACACTCCTGTAAAGCACATCCACATTTTATAGATCCAGATTAGTCTGCAAGCGGCGAAGGTCTTGCTGTAAATCACAGCTCTGAGAAAGAAACTATCAGTACTTCTACCTGGCAAAAGAGAAACAAAACCGAGTGATGCCTACACAAATACCTACAAGCATCATTACCGGCTTACTTCCCACCGTGGCTCCCTCATCACCGAGCCATGGTTATCCAGGCACCACCGCCTGGCTCCCTGCCATCACAACTTTCCTACCTGACTCCAGAAATTATTTAATTGGTAATTTTGCACACGTTTTGGTGTCAATCTACGTCTCCTGATATGACATTTCATTAAGAAATTTCCAGCCAACTCCGCTCCCATCTCAATCACAGCCACACAGAGCGTTTTCACACCTTGCTAAATTCCGTAAGCAATCTCCCATCGCAATTACAGGAATTGCTTATGTAGAAGATTAATGCTAGCGGCTGTGACCTGGTATCCTTTAATGCAATTAAGTGGGGGGAAACAAAAAATTAAAAGTACAATTAGATAGCCTCATGCATCTGAGACTGACAGCCAGTTGTATGTGATGCTAATATGTTGTAACCAGCACTAGCATACTCTGCTCGTTTTGCAAACTTATTAATTATGTTTTGTCTATGGTCTACATTTAAGCTCACCTGTTCTTTTATTCAGCATCGGGAAGGCAGAGGAGAAGACCAGTCACTACAGCCTGCTTCACTAAGGAAATCTTTAAAATTTCCTTCCCAGAGAAATAAAGGTGGTATGGTTTTGAAATTCCCTCCTCTGTTCACATACAGTTGCAAGATACAGACTCTCTAAAGAAAAAGGACCTTAATTTAGGAACTGTGCTACTTATCTCTACATTCAGAAGTCATATTCAAGAGATCTCAAATGCCACAGAGCAGCAGCTTGCTTGGCTTCAAGACTGACCTCAATGCAAAGCTGCTTTACCTCTACTGTAAAGCATTCTGAAGTCAGCAGAAGGGGACAAACAGGAGATTAAGTTTTCATACACTATATTTGTTAGGAAGGCATTAATCTCAGAAGGCTTCTTCACGATCACGTCAGGATCCAAGATTCCTACACAATGCAAACCAAAAACCTAGCTTACCAAATTAATCCAAATAAACAAACTACTGTACTTTATTCCATAAAAGTTTCAGTGCAACTACATCCATCATAGTATCTCAAGTATATTTTGGAGATGTAACTATAAACTTTCACTGTTTATTGTCTCTCCTATCCAGAAATATTCAGTTGCTTTATTTGAGCATATACACTGCTTTGTTATCTTGTTACGGAAGAAAAATCAAAGAAGTGCACTCGGCAGCTGGTCTGGAAAGCGCTAAGACCACAGTGGTGTTTAACAGAAATTCATTTCAGTTCCACGCTATGCTAAGAAATAAAATTCCCAACCTATGTCAACTTGCTGGTCAATTCTTCTCGATTAATTAGAATGCTCCTGTTATCGAGGAGGGGAGTCTTTATCCAAAAGTTTTAGGCTATCTTGAGTTCAGAACATTTTACATCTTGAAGTTAAGGCCAAAATCCAGAATCTAACATTATCTAACATAGGAACAAGAGCATTAAGCAAAGACGTAAAGAGACCAAAAGCTAGACGCAGACAAAATAGTTTGCATTTCTCAAGAAGCGTGTTCCTTAATCCTCCATTAAACCCTGGATGTGAAAAACAAAAAGGCCAACGACTCCCAAAATAGCTCTCATAAGTAGTGTTCTGACAGTCAGATCAGCATTGTGATCCTGTGTAAGAAGCCCAGTCAGAAACAAACCTATTAATTCTTTTTTTTTTAATTGACTCCAAAATACTTCCCAAGTGTGTGTATACAACAGCCCCAAAAGGAAATCTCAAAGGGATGCTTTTTAGGCATGATTGCCGGCTGTGCTTAACTCAAGAATGTTTGACGTGACGCAGTAAAATCTTTCAACAAGACAGATTTCTATTACAGTATAGTACAGCATTTAGTAAGATGCCTCCAGAAGTCAAATTCAGTCAGAGAAGAAATAAAAGACCAGGAGAGAGCGTTTGTAACTGTTAAGTGTGTCTTAGGACATGAGCTTTATCCTTTCCTATTCGACATCCCAAAGGCATTTAACCCTCGCAAGACAGGACTGCACTTGGCCCCCAGAAGTGCTAACAGGTGATTAAGAGTGTGATTAACTATGTAAATGACAGTGAAAATTAAAGCAGAAGAAAATCAGGAGCTGCAACGCTCATCTCCAGTCTGGAGCATGAAGCACTGCACTGCTGGTACCGCATGGTGCCGTACCCTGCAATGCTTCTGACACGTTCTGCCCACAAACAGCAACCCCAGCTTCTCTTTGGTCATTAAAATAATTATTTCCTAGAGTTTGGAGCTGGGTATGCCAGTATTGCTGTCCTTTCTTGTTCCTGCTACAGCTTCCACCCCAAGATGATGCCCGAACTCTCCGCTGGCTGTTGCTTACTTCTCGCTCCATGGCTTTTAGCTGCAGCACTGTGCAAAGTTCCTACACCCAGCAGACCTCTGCTATCAACTCAGTGCTCTCTAAGGAAAGCCAGTAGGTCAACATTTCTTCATGTGTATCACAGGTGGCAAGAACCCAGCAAAACTGTGGTTCTCAGCCACCAAACAAGACGTGAAGAGCACTGGAAGAGGCGTGTATGGCTGAAGGGAGGTTACAGCAACTTCACCAAACCGCACCTGAGTACAGCTACAACTGCAGCAATGTGAGAAAAGTCCTTCAAGAGATCTCCCGAGTCAAAAAAGAACTTTAAATAAAACAAAACCAACAGAATAGAGGCTGAGTCTTCGAAGCTTCTCACTGAAATACTCTGCTTTTACCTGCTAAAAGCGAGAAGACACGAAGAAAGCATCACTAAGTCCTACAATATCAAGAGTAGCACTACCACCACCACCTGAATTCTCTTTTCATCTCCTATCAAAGAGGCCTGGTATGTTTTTAACAAGTCTTCTATACAGAAACACTGGGCAGATTTGCCTCACTAGCTTTTCTCATCATCTTGTTTGCTGCAATTAAGAGGTCAGCAGCATGCTTAAAGGTAAGCAACAGGCAAAAGGTCCACAAACGCGTTCAGCTACAGCTCTGCTTTCCAGTTTGTTGAGCTGCTGAAAGATGATGCACGTCCAGCATTGCCTCCCCAGTAGAAATACTGTGCTGTTTGTTCTAATATTTCCTACTGGACTCAGTTTGCACAATTGCTGAACGTTATTTTAGCATTACTTCCGTGCAATTTTCTAAAATAGCATATAATTTCATATAAAAATGTAATTTCATAATTTCTTGTCATGGACACTGCTAAGCTCATTTCAAATCCATTTTCCAGTGTAACTGCTCGCGTGCCTCTGCCACTGTACTTCGATCATTCACCATTTCTCATTAAGACAACAAAATAAGAAGTCACTAAAATAAGTCTTTGTTTTTAAGCCCTTTTAAAATGAATATACCAAAAGCAGAGGTCTACAACATGACTGTAGGATTCCCATGCATGAAGAATCAACGATGTAGAGTATGTTTTGTGGTCTGATTAAAAACTCCATCAATTCTATGTTTTAATTTATTATTCATAAAGGAATTCTAAACTAGATAAAACTTTTTTCAACTGAATGGTTAAGAAACCTGTGTATCTGTGTACATGGGAACTAGCGCAGCGTTTCCCATTAACAACAGGCAGATGTTAACCTTGCTTTGCCTGCTACTGTTATTTCTCCAGAAATAGTTCAAAGGCTGCCCACAGAAGATAAGGACCCTGCAGCAACCTTTTCCTGAATAGTTTCAATATAATTGAGGAGCAGATCTCGCTATACATAATTAGATTTGAAAGTGTGAATGTCTTTCACTTGAATAAATAAAATCAGGAGCTCAACACTGCAAGATAAATGTACCTGCAATTGTATTACAGTTCAAAAAACAAACGAAGAACTGTGCCCTGAAAAATTAAGTCTTAAAATAGACCAAAAGTACAACATGCACTTTTTATCTGACAGTGTTACATATCTGGATTGAGATTCTTAGCTTCTCCGTGTTAAGATCTAGATGAAAATTATCTATATAAAGGGAGCTGAAAATGTTCAATTTTGAATGATCTGACTATTCTACAACAGATGGCCTAAAGTATAAGTGATTCAGTTGTTGCTGGCATTTGGTCAGTTCTTCACTTGTTAATAAAAGACCTTGATTTTGAACTATTATTTCCCCTAGGAAAATATATACCCTAGGAAAATATATAGAAAGTGTATGGCCAAAGATTTTTAGAAAGCTGTTTGTCCATTTGTGCAGGAATTTCCATTCCAAATTATTAATAACATCTCAGGTTGAAAAAAATCTCTGCTCCCAGGTGTTTTAGTAAGACCTAGATCATACCTTTTGTAAATATTGGCAGCATGCAAGGAATGCAGTTGCCTTGTAGAGTTTAAGAAGCTCAGATCTAGGTTCTTCTTCCAGAGAAACTCTCTGGGTTTGGAAAGCAAGTGAAAGGTGAGGTGGCACAACACGGTTCCTCTGGCTTTGCAGAAGAGACATCCACCATCTGCCTTTCCCCCAGCGCAGACTGGAGGTTCTTAGTCAAATAAAAAAATAAAAAAATCTACCTGCAAGTACTCATGTGGGCTGACACCTACATGATTGGGTCCTTACAAACTCCAAATCTTAGAGTCTTCAACTGTAAGATACAATTTCCATTTATTTATTAATAAGTGTTAAGTTTATTTTATTTATTTATTAATAAATGTTAAGTTTAAATGGGTACAAAACTTTCAAGTATTGCTATAGAGCAACAGGTTTCACAGTACTGAGGAAACATCACTAAAATACTACAGAGCACTGCTTTGCTTTTAAATATCAGGGATATCTGATTTCTGTAAGAGAAACACGACAATCTCAACCTTTTACACTGAGCCTGTAGACATACTCTACTTTGTTTACAAGTTAGGCTTCTCAGCACTTTAAATAAAATATTTTTATTGGTAAGCACAGCAAACCACTTTTTTTAATGTGTCCTTTTAAAATAAAACCATATTGACACATTTCATTTAGCGGGTGATGTTGGTAGCAGGGTGGTAGTTGGACCAGATGATCTTGGAAGTCTTTTCCAACACTAATGATTCTGTAATTCATCCCGATCTCTATCTATGCAGAGGCAGTTATCCAACATACACTGAGTAGTTCTAGAAGTTATGCTGGTCAGACTTGGTAACGAAGAAGATTGCCATGTCTTTGCTTTCAGTCCGATGTTAGGCTGCCATTCCTAACAGGCTCTTTTTGCCCCGGTGCCTTCAGCCGGAGAAGCGCACGGCTGAAACAATGGGTTGTTTCACTTCCAGTTCTATCTATCACAGATTAAAACAATCAAATTTGACACTGTAGAAGCAAACAACAGAAAAGTAAGAATCAATTAAAGGTCCTATAACCGTGAAATCAAACGGACGTCCAGAGATCTGGCGTGCAGGTTTTGATCACAGGAGTTCAGATACCTTTGACTGCATGTCCTAAGGACTGAAATAACCATGGCATAAATTAATAGCGGTGAGTCTATAAAGGTTGAATTGATACTGACATCTTGGATATTATTACAGTAAATGACAGATTAATGGACAAAGGCACGAGATCCCAGAAGTCATCCTAGAGATTTAATTACTAGGAAGTAACCAATAATCATATTAATTAGCACAGTTAAAAACCCCACAGAGCAGTAAATGATTTCAAAGGAAATTTTGGCTAT
The DNA here is from genome assembly GCA_011076525.1 of Nettapus auritus. Taxonomy (NCBI): domain Eukaryota; kingdom Metazoa; phylum Chordata; class Aves; order Anseriformes; family Anatidae; genus Nettapus; species Nettapus auritus. The sequence goes on along the minus strand of CM021768.1, from coordinate 90,198,983 downwards.
AACAATTACAAGTTAAGTAATAACTTCCACTGATGCCAGCACAGAATAAATGATTTAATGATCCCCATAGAAAGTTTTATTTTACTTAGATCAATATCTGACCCCTATTATACACTAAAAGCCATGCCTAAAACCAATTATAAGAACTATTGTTGAGTATCTCGATTATAAAGAAACTTCCTTCTAGATTGTCATGCCATCAAAATGAAATAGATAATGTTCAAACAAATGCACCTTTTCAGCCTCTCCAGAGCAATAGCATCTATTGATATTTTAGCATTTCATAAAAAATTAAGTCTTTGGTTGACTAACTTACTGGATGGGTTAAAGAACACAAAGAATTTTGCAGCACTATCTCCTTCCATATGCAACACTTTATTATTAGAGCTACGTGAACATCAACAGCAGTAATTCTTACACCGTATGTGAAAGTTAAGGAAAATACTGCAAACTTAATGTTTTACATCATCAGAAGTATATTTTCAGAAAATAATCTCTTTCAGACAACTGATATCAGAAACAACAAATCCTGCTATGCAAAACTTATTATTTTTTAACCTGTTCTACACTTTTATACATTTCAAGTAATAATACTATTTGTACCAGAGCTTTACAGAAACAGAAGTTATTATCTGAAGATAATGGAAGGATGAACTAATGATTTTCTCTTATGAGTAAAAAACAATGTCCTCCTGCCAAATTCCATCATGTTGAAACAGTCTATTACTTTTTGGCATTATATTGGCCAATGAAATTGTGTAATATGTATGCAGTAAAGCTAATACATACATCAAAGCAGGAAAAAAAAGGTTAACATTTAATGGAGTTATAAAATATTCCTACATCCATCTTGTACACTGACTTTGCTGAGATCACATCCTATTTGTGCACACCTCCTGCTTGGGGTTGACACCAGGCACTACGAAGGAAAACAGTCATGTCAATCAAACTTCAGTAAATAATATTTAAACTGTCAAAGTATGACCTGAATGACAGAATTTTTAGATAAATATTTAGTAGTAATAAAGAGATTCTCAACTACCTTACCTTACGTTTGCTGTGGTCCAAAAGCACACTAAATACATTTCTTACTCCTCATCTTTCAACTTATTATAAAGTAACCTGGTTCTGTATATGAGCATACAGGGTATAAATCCTCACACATCTTCATTATAAATTGTTTAGTGGGTTTATGCAGTAAGCAACTGTAGGAGAATTTACTGGTTATTTAAATCTAGAGGCATGCCAGCTTTGACGTCATAACTTGATTCATGTATTCATTCACACACAAGTGTTTCAACATTTATTCCTGCTACTCAAAAATGGGACAAGGACCAAAATGTTTCTGAACCAAAGCTAAAAACTTGCATGTCTCCTTTTTACATCCACGTTTAATTTCACAGAATCACAGTATCTCTTCCCATCTACAAGCAATTCCCTTAAAAGCTCAATTTTTCAACCAAGACTGTTTTCAGGAACAGAAATATAGCTTCCAGAAATGATTTAAGGAACAGCTACTAATCTCTTTAGTACTAGGCAGTGTAGTTATAAACTGAGGGGTAAACCTGTAAATACATCTGGACAGCCACTATGGAAATACGTGAACTGAGGTACTGCACACCTTAATTGAAAGGCTTAAATAATGAATATGGGATTAGCAGGGAAGTTCTCCAGTCCTACTGCAAAACTGAAAATGAAAAACAAAGGCAAATTTGTAACAAATTTCAGAAAAGGCCTTCCCTTCAGTAATGTCACTAACAGCTTTCAAGTTTTTAAATGCTCACAAGTGAAATAAAGAATCCATATAAAATGTAAGTGCACGTAAAAATCCTGTGTTCTTAAGTGTGCAGCAATTAATCTGGACAGTTTAAGGTTAAAAAACAGGATCATGAAACAGATGTTAAAGATGAATTTCTACAGCTGACTTATTTTCCTCTTTCACCTACAAGGATGAGAAATCTAGACCAGCTGTATCATAACAAGTGGTAGCTTCTGCACTTGGTTGTCCATCAAATTTTGGTCCTTAAAAAAACTTCATGTTTCAAGTTGTTAAGACTGTGGACGTTCTTGTTGCTGGTTTGGAAATAACTTCTCAAAGCCTCATACAAAAATATAATGAACTTAATCACTCAGCACTTCATTTATTAAGAAAACTTATAGCTAAAGGCAACTTTTAACAGTGGAAAGCTGAAACTAGCAAGAGCCAAGAACCAGGATGAAGAGCTGTTTTTAGAAAAAATAAGAAAATAAATAGGGGGGAAATTGCAGGGGATACTGAATGTTGGTCATTACTGAATATTGCAATTTAAAGCACAGGAGGCTTTTTTACTCTGTAAATGTAAATTTACTCTGAAGACATGTGCTTAAAGCAAAGATCTGTGTAATGGATTTGAACTTATCATACCTGCTGCTTATTCGGGAAGTTAAATTAGACCGAACAATTCATGATTCCAAAGTAACTTGCAACATCAGTGACAAGGTTACAATGGGTTTGGCATTTGCTTAATTCATCTGCTCCAACTTCTGTACTAAAGAAGTAAAATAAAGTTCATATAGAGGTTCCTTGTTCTAAAAACAGCAATAAGGAAAAAACATTGATTAGATTTTAAGTACATAGATCAGAAAGTAAAAAAAGATCTGCTGTAGTTACTAACCAGTAATTTTCCTCCTCGTATACATAGTATTTTTAATTCTCATATATATAACAACATACGAAAGAAGCGTCTCTCATTGATTTAAGACCTAAAATGAACTTGGCAATCCCTGTGAGTATTTGAAGCAGCCTTACTTCAATCCTCACCATGAAGATCACACCTGAAAGAACAGAAGCAAGGCGGTGGCATCGCTCTCGGGCTGTGCCCGAGCCAACCAGGGATGGGCTGTGAAGGAACCAGGAGGTAAGAATGAGGCAGAACAGCCCAAACACACCGCACACACTTCTTTCCAGCAAGAAAGAGAGACACTTTGATCCATTAAGCATTGGCCTATTTATTTCTACAGGTCAGCCCAAGGACTGCAGGTTGACCAGCAGGACGGCTAGAGCCCAGGCCAGACGGGCAGAACTTCTCACAACCTGCCCTTCGCTCAGCTAACCTCAGGAAAAGTGCTGAGCATCCCCTCAGCATTTGGATGAGCAACATAGAAACTCTTGAGAAGTAACCTGAGTGACTTGCTCTTCTGTACTGCAGTAACCTATTTACCTACCCCAAGTGAACTACTTGGCTCTGCTCTGTCTTCCACAGAGGCACGGAGCAGTTCCACAATTCTCAGTTGCTGCAGTCACAACACTTCCACGGTCTTCCTATCTGAGATGCAATTACACAGCTCCAACCATAACATGAGTTTGTGCTAAACCTCATGGAGACATTGCCAGAAAGTAAAAACCCTCCCATCACGGATCACCCTGTATTTCAGAGCTCTGGCAGTTGGTCGCTCCCATGGATTTTCCAAGGGCGCCTCTTGTCTGAGAAAGTCAATCTTTCTTTTTCCCTCTAAAAATTATTAAGTACATCTTAGTTTTTCTTAGATGCTTGAACAATCAAGACATTAGAGGCAGAGTCCAGGCAGACCTATTGAAATACAGGAAAATGCTGACAGCATGACAATGTTTTTACGTGCATTAACCCACTTATTACCAATACGACAAATTTATTTTCAATATTGTTTTGCTGTGTATACATCCGAACTTCGTTGAATAAATATTAAATGTGGGAAATAGGAAATCTATAAGCACTGATATCATCATTGCTGGACTAGCAGAGACCCAGAGTCTACACCTGAGACTGCTGAAAAAATCAGGCTCAGAAAATACACGGGGATAATAAGAATACTCCCAAAAGAAAACAGCTCCCTCTGACTACCCAGCCAAAAATAAGGTTACAGTTTGAATTCCTCATAGTCAACTTGAGTTCCTCCTAAGTGCTTGTGACAGATTTCCTCCCAGCAGCTGCCGTGTTAAGGATAAGCATGCCTCACGGACCTCCATCGCAGTCTTTGCAAGATGTTAACGAACCACTCAGATCTGCCAGCTAGGACCACAATACACAGACGTACATGACTTATTTCTCATGAACACAAGTGTTTTTAGCAGGTAAGAGATTTTGTAACAAAACTCAAGTAAAACAGTTTCTTAGGGAATGTGGGTAATCTCTCTTGTCAAGCTGATGCCAAAAAAAATAAAGGAATTGCTTCATGCCAGTTTTGCTATAAGCCTTACCAGAGGACAGTTCAGGTTCCTTGGTACACTCCTAGCAAGCCAGGCAAGGATTAGAGTTGCTTTAGGAATAGGGAGAAAAGCCAAGGGTGGGCAAGAGCAGCCCCTCCTGTGCAAGGGCAATGCTTGAGGGGAGGTACTAAAATCTACACAAAACCTCAACAAGTAAGATCTCAGAGGAAAACTTCAGTCATTTGTGCGAATGACCCCTCTGAGAGCAATCCCTCCCCTCCTTCTACCAGCAGTGAGTCAGATTTTCATTGTAGTCTGCTCAGGACAGGGGATTTTCAGGTGATCCCCCATTTATTGCACAAGCTTATAAATGAGCAGTATCGTAAGTTTTCTTTTTTCATATATAGGCAAGCTGCCGTTCAAATATTATTAAACTCAAATTGCCAACAAGGGAAACTGAATCTGCAAGTCATGAGAAAACTTGAAGACCAGCAATTTAAAACATTAACCATTTCTGCATTTAATGCAACTTTGCATGGAAAAAAAAGTGAGTAAAAAAAAAAAAGACTTTACTCAACACTGATCTTCCTGCTGTTGTTCCAAAGGGCAGTGTTTCTTCTTCAAGACAACCTATTTGTTCTCTTCCCTTCTACCGAGAGCCACACCAACTCAGCTGTCTTCTACTGACACACACGCCATAGACACATGCCTGCCAGAGCAGATTTTTTCCAGGAAAGAAGCAGCTCAGAAATGCATTTCTAACTTCTTAATGGTTTCTCCCTTTCAGAAAAAAAAAAAAAGTTAAAACAAACTTCATTTTTATCTTTTTGTCTTATGTTCTTTCCCATCCATCCCATTTCTCTCCACTACAAACAACTGAATGCATCAGTTCCGACTGTGCAGCACTGGAAACTGCATATTCCTTCATCACTTCTCATCATGAGCTAGAGAGTAATCATGCTGAATACTGCTCACAACTGCATTACGCTCCAAAAGCGTCTGCAGTACTTCCTTTTTGGCATCCAACTATTTCTGCACGGACAGATGTGTTATGCCTCATATAAAAAAGGCAAACAAGAACCCCACGCCACTCCAGCTGTAACAGTTACTGATTCAAGCCTTTCTGGTGCGTATTTTGTTTTACGTCCTCCTTGTCCAAATGTAGTTCGTATTGGGTATGTGCTTCAAGGAAACAAAAGCATTGCAAGGCCAGTCTAAAACCAGGCTTACAAAGGTGATATCAAACATCCGTGATCAATTCAATCAACTCCAATTAAATTACTTTGTAAGCACCGATTACACGTGCTTAAGAATATTTTAAGTCAGTAGATTCACTATTTCATTTTCAGCACAGGGCTCTGGAGGTGACACAAGGGCTACGTCTCATTTCATCTCCACAATGTTCTCACATAAATATTTCATATGCAGTTTATTACAACTTAAATGACTGTTAAATAACCGTTATTCCACGCACTTTTGTTCCTCAGCCCCTTGTATGCTTTTAAACTGCATTCAAGAACTACAATACTTACATCTAAGCTGTTTTCCTGCGTACACACCAAAAAACACAGGCTTGGAAGACAGCAGTCAGTACTTATCATTGCAACACATGAACAGCAAAATGTTAAAATACGATATTTGTAGTGAACACAAGATTCCATTTGCAGTGTGAAGAACAAAAGTCAGTGGTGAAATACACGTTGGGGGGGTTGTTTGTTGGGGTGGTTCTTTTGTAAGTGGATAGGATTAACACAACCATGGAAAATTCTGTCCGTAGTAGGAGATAAAAACCAGAAGTCCACCAAATTAGGTGTTCAGTGCCGTCAAATCAACTGAGACTTTGCCCCAAATCTGACATGGATGAGAAAAATCCCAGCTCAGTATTACATACGTGCCAGGAAGAGCTCAGAAAAGCGGGGTGAAGCGCTCGAGCGCAGGGCTGGACGGATGAAACCACCTTTAAATGCAACTGGGGAAACCCAGCGTGGAAGGTCACTGAGAACAGCACGTGTGAATGCTCCTCATGCATGTTAGTACTAAACCTCTGCAGTTTTGGAGCAAACTCAACAATAATATTAAATGTATATTCACACAGACTTTTCCTACATTCAGTACTTAAAAGTCTCAGGATTGAGAAACCCAGCCCCTAGCAGGAAATACAACGAATGAACGCAAGCAGCATTTTATCAAGCACCAGCTTCTTACAACGCAAAACTGAGGAAAAAAGGAAAAACAAGCAGAACTTATCCTGCTGCTGGGCTGTTGTCTTCTCCGATATTAAATTGTGTCATCACAGAGCAGCGCAGCTTTAATTGAGTCGAAAATAGCAGGCACGGATTAATACGACACAGCAGCTTTTACCAGTAAAGGCTGAAACTGGAAATTCAAGAGACGGATATAACCACAAGGGCATCTTCTCCAGCGTCCAGGAGGACATCACACTTAATACTGTGCTTGAGCATTTTGGACAGTTCAAAGAACTCGACTTGCTCACCACAGTTCATTTTCTCTCCGCTGATCATGAGGCACGCTCCTTTTAGCCAGTGTTTCAGAAATGAATGCGTGCATTATAAAAATTACAGATCCCTCCCCATCTTTAGCTTTTTATGGGATTTATAGCAGATAGGAACAACAATGCAAGCAGCAAAATAAAAGCATTTTTTTTTTTTTAATTTCTAAAGATCTAAGTCAGTAAATTTAACTGACTCGGTATCAGCAACACCTCACCTTTAAGACAGAAAAAAGGTCACCCAACTAAGATGGACCATGCACGACAAAAAGTAAAAGCCTGCCTTTCAAATGAAGCTTTGAGAAATATCCAGCTTCTTCCCCATGCCCGTGCAGGGAATACCACCCTGATCACTTCTGGTAGCCACTGCTACATTTCACTTTTTAAAAGCATTCGTACGCTAATCAAAACCCCGTAACTGGGAAAACGCAGCCATTTATCCAAACTTTAACGCCAGACTCTCATATATCTGAGTCAATTGGTTCCTTCCCTGGTTATAGAGCTAAAAAATAAACTGTTTTATGAACATCCTGCAGTTCCTCTGAGAGCAGCTGTTACTGTAAACATGTTTCGCTAGAGGCAAACTCTGTTCTTTCTCTTTTCATAGAATTCCTGCTTTCCTCTAATTTTCAAGGTTGCTCTAATAGGAATAAGGCAGCAGACTGCCAAGCTAGATAGTGCTGGATTTTTACAGGCTTTTTTTTTCCACCCCCCCTCACCTCACGGAGTAATACGTATTTTATACATCCAAATCTTCCTTCAAACCCTGAGAAGGTGAGAAGTTTGAGTCAATTTGTTGTTTGACTGGGGATGTGGTGGTGGTTTGTTTTTCTCCAGGAAGAGCTTTCACAAACCGTCACAAGCTTCAGCACTACAGTACTGAAGTTGTTCAGTCCTAAATACTAACACGCAGCTTTCTGCTTAAGAGTTTGATTTTATAACTAAATTCTGCTTAATTCACTTACAGCTCAGTTTGTACGAGCATCTCATTTCATTACAAAGGCAAAAAAGAAAGACTCGGTGATTTTTCTACAACCCCTTACAAAATCCAAGCAAAAAAACCCAAAGCTTCCTTGCACAGAAGGCAAACTGGTGCAGGAAGGGATCCGACAGCACTGAGATCATGCAGACACACCAATTATTTTAACATTTTCTAACAGGTCAGTCATTTCACGTTCAAGTATAAGAGCCCCAGCAACAAAGGGGGGACAAGACAGCATGGATTCACCACAGACAAGTCCAGGATGGAGCACCCAGCTGTAACCAGCTGCAGTCCTCACCCCAAAGAGATGACAACCATGGGTTGGCTGGGGGAAAGCAGCAAGCCAGACAACCCCAGGTCTTCATACCACCTCCAGTATCGCTCAACACTTCTGTCAGTAAGCTGGAGGACAAGAAACAATTGCACACACAACAAATACAGGAACAATGCCAGGCTTGGGAAGGAGCAGATTGATACGCCTTGTGTTAGAGCTTCAACTCACAGGACCTTGGTAACTGTGAGGACTGGGCAAAGAAAAACCCTCAAGAGACACCCAAAAGAGACAGAAAACTCCACAGCTGGGGCAGGACGAGCCACGTATCAGTAGAACTGCAGCCCTGCTGGAAAGGCCACGGGGATTACTGCTGTGGGTGCAAGGTGAATGTGAGCCTGCTAGGGGTGATGGTGGAGCCCAACTCTTCCCAGCAACACCAGAAAGGACAAGAGGTTTAAAGGAAGCGTTATCACTTTGGAGTTTCAGAACTGCCATTAGGTCAAGAGTTTTCTCTAGTGAGTTGGTAGTGCCAGAGTGGAATGGGTTACCTGAAAGTCTGACCTTCAATTTACTGATCTGTGGCAAAACAAAGCATCCTGGTCTTCACAACAAAGCTTGGCTGCAAGTTTTTTGATTTTTGTCATTGTAAAGGCACAAACAAATCTGTGAGGTAGGAACCACAACATTCAGTCTTGATCACAGTAGACATCATCATGTTTAGGACTTCGGTTTTTGACCTCAGAGCCAGTTTTAGTTTCAGGCCTCTCCAAGTGCTCAGATTCAAGCCAGGTCTAAATACTGCTGATTCAGAGGTTTGTAATTCGTATGCAAATATAATGCTAGTCTAGAGCGTTACTAACAGATGCCTTCGTTATTTCATTGTGTGGACTTTTTTCCTGATCTGAGGATACAAACCTTCCCTTCATATAGCCTTCAGCACACTACTGTGAAGGTGATTTGGCTCATCTTTTGAATTTCATCCCTTCTGCTGCCTGCCATCCCTCCGCCGTTACATTCATCACAACCTGGTGGACTGCATTTTGAAGACTTTTGTTTATACCCCAATGACAACCTCTGCCTCTCATTCAGTAACAAGATACTAATTTATGATTCCCCAAACCTACGAAGCCAGACTCCATCAAACACACCTGTGGCATTTTTGAGCAAACACCTCTGAGTTTTCTGCTGTGAGATGTTGGGAAGAGCTCCCACAAACATCTACAAAGTCACTGACCTAAGGTGCTTCCGTAACCTGGAATTTGGCCCCAAGCAAAATCTCAAGTACCTCAATGCCTGAGGCTAGTAGACATCCACAAAGACCAACTACAAAACTAGATTCCTTACCAAATGAAATACCAGCTTTTTTTAAAAAATAAAGATTTAAAACCCTCCCCGTTTTATATACAGCATCCCCAAACACCATACTTCAGCTGAAGGATTAAAATACCCATTCCTCACCTAGCAAAAGATGTTCTGGGCAAAACAAATCTAGAGTAGGGCATCTGTAACCATCCGGTTACACCCAAGCCGTGGCACAGATAAGAATTCAGAGCTGAGAGAAGTGGGAGAGAGAAGACAGAAGCGACTGTTCTGTAAGAAACAGGCCACCTAACCGAGGCAGAGACCTCAGCTTCAGTATCTGCATCTGAAATCGCTTTGACGTTTTGCAGAAAGCAGTCAGAATATTTAAAAGCAAGCAGATTTGACAGTTCAACTTCCAAAGCAGGTTATTCAAGATGATTTTAAGACTAAAGGAAGGAGGCAGCGTCCATTTTCCTATTTCACGACATACAGACAATTACTGTAAAGCTAGCGTTCCTGGAGCCTTATTCTCAGGCTGCAGAACTATTTCTCATACAAATATCCCACTAAACCAGTCACCAAACACATGTTGACACCTGCTAGAAACAGTAAACAAGCGCTCAGAGCAGGCTGCAGGAGGAGCAGTGCAGATCTCTGGCTGTTCCGCCGAGCGGCTGTAAGCTGCTTGTCTCACTTGGCAAGGGGAGCCCTGGAGAAACTTCACGAGTCTTTGGGCTTGTTTATGATGAGAGGTTAATTTATATCATTCCCGATTACATCCATGCAAATAGTTCTGATCTATAAATAAGACTCCCCGTCGAAGTGCGTGAAACTAATGCAAAACAAGACATTCTTACTCGGGAATGTGAGCAGCTGGGCACTAAATAATTGGAATTGTTAGCCAAGGACTGCTATCTCGAAGTATTCCCCACGTAAACATGAGGTTTGTTATTCTACTCTACCTCTCTCCTCTGTTATTCTCTATTCTACTCGTATTGACAGTATGAAATCCAACTCTTCTTTAATGCTATCGAGGACTTAGAAGTACAGTGGAGGACCTTGTTTCTCTCAGCAGGGGAGCCACGTCAGCATCCCATCCTCCCCCAAATGATTCATCTGTTATCAAAGCAGGGATCAGAGCACAAAGTGATCCAGTTTCATCCCACAAAACACTATTATAGAATAATCATATGACTATAAAGATCTCGAAAAAGCAAACTCTTACAAGTGCCCAGCAGTGACCCTTGAAGCACTTCTTCCTATTTTCTCTCTCAGCAAATCTTCTGATGTTCTTTATACCTAGCTTATAATCGCACTTTAATTTTCATTCCATTTTCATTCCATTCCTGAAACTCGGCCATCTGTTAAGCCTTGATTGCTGGATCAGTCTCTGTTACGCTGTCCAAAAAAAAGTTTTTGGCAGTGTACAAGTCTCAAACAAACTACAATTTCTCCGGTGAATAAAGTAAAAATTACATTTAACCTCTCTGTAGGTTCAAACATGCTCCTAGTGCCCAGATAATCTGGGCCCTGAAAACAGAGATTTCCTTTGTCTTCAGAGGATTTTTGAAAATCAGCATTAAGAATCGGTATTTGTTTCCTCTGGCTGTAATCCTCTCTTTATTACTGGGTCTCTTGGTAGTCTCCAGTTACACTACTTACACACAACGCAAAGTCAAGAGCTCGAATGAGATTTTCTTTACGCTCGCTGTTTGCAATACATAATGTGTTTATTCATTTAATATTCAATTAATCCTCAGCAAGAAGTTACTATTTTTTTTTTTATTGTTTGATCAATGGATTTACAGTTGGCCAAAAAGGTTCTAGATTTTTTTTTTTTTTTTTTAGGGGAAAAAGCATTTTAAGGTTTCCCAAACAGCAGCTGGATTGGTAGCTTCCTGAAAATCACCCCTTGTTCAGGGAACAGACAGCCAAAAGTTGGCTGGTAAGCAGCTCTAGCTCTGAATCCTCTGCCTTTCAAATCAGTGCAAATCCTGAGCAAGAAGCTTGCACACCAGGCTGGTCACGAGATGGACGCATCCCTCACAGCTGTTAAAGCCACGAGCTTTGCCCAAGGTAAGCAATCCCAGAATGAAAAAGGCTGGATTTAAGAGCATGAGAAACCAAAGTGACACCAGGGGAACAGGAGACTGGCTAGAAGAATGAAACAGAGCACAGAAGTGTGGCTTTACTCTTTTGCCTTCGTTTCACATTTCTGTACAAAAATTCTGCAACAACTTCTTGAACCCATTTTTCTAAGTTGTCAAGAGAGCTCCCTGTTAACAAAACTTTTTGAAATCACTTTATAAAATGATGCTACGAGCAGTGGTCAGTATTGCTATTCAGATTTGATATTGATAAGAGCTGTGAAAACTCACATTTCCTTAATACATAGAAGCTAAATGATTAAGATGATTTTTTAAAAAAATCAAACAAGGATTTAATAGTTATCTAAGCAACCAGTAGCGTTTTACACAGCTTACATTAAAATGTAAGTTTAAACTTCTTGATTAATAAAACTGAGATGGTATGAGTACGTCAGATCTCCTTTCAAGGCTTCTGTTCTTCACGTCTTTCAATTACGTTTCATTGCACAGAAAACTTACTTGACACAATTACATCAGCTTAAAAGAACATGATTAATGTGCAAAAACAGGCATGCCAAAGTTAGGAAACGCTACAATGACAAAGTAACATTGTCTGCATTTTCCTAAATGCAAAGCATTACAAGAGAAATTACACTTACAAATATTTTTCTTTCCCCTACCTTAGTCAGCAAGAACTTGTTTATCTTATACCAATTCCTGTTCTAAAGAAAGAAATTCCTAGTGTGCTTTTCTCTGGCACTTGACACTGTAATACCTGAAGTCTTGTACATTCATTTATTTTCATAAAACACGTATGGAAGAAAGGGTATTTCCTATCTGTAAAATAAGGAAATTAAGGCACAGGAAGGATAGTAACAAAGTTATTACACAGCCATAATGAGTCTTTTAGACCTGACTTCTCAAAGGATGTGATATTTAGTGGCAATCATAGTGAAATATGTTAAATATTTCCCTGTGTTAGAGTACAGTTCCCAAGGTACAGACAGCAAGTCGACTAACAACTCTCACTGCCAATCAAAGTCATTCCTCTCTTTTCCCTTCCTCCATGCAAGAGATTCCACCCTGTACTTGTACAGTTTGGTATTTGACTATTTGAATATTTGACTATATTATTATACTGCAAAAAAAAAAAAAAAAGAAACACCACCCTGAGATAGCAAAAAAAGTTATCAGCTTCTGTATCAGCTTCTGCAGACTTTAGTGAGCCAGAGCCGTGCGTTAAGCAGCCTGGCAAGCAGAAGAGAAGAAAAGGAAAGAAGCAGAGGAAGAAAAGCAATCCATCTCCTGGAGGGGAACAGGATTCCCTGCTCGGAAGGAAGCTCCTGCAAGGCCCGGTCACACATCTCCCCCAGCTGAGGGACTGGCTGCCTCGCAAACCCGACCGACTTGGCTCAAGAACAGGTTGCCGAAACTGGCGGCTGCCCCAGGACAGCCCAGGCATCCCAAACCCTTCTAGCATTGCATCACAAGAAAAAAGAATCTATCTCGTTTCCCCAGTAAGCAGATTTCCTGAATTTAATTCCAATACCCACCATTGCTGCATCCCATGGGAAGGGATCTATCCAGAAGAACTCAACACTTCAAGAGCCACACACGTTCCAGTTTCTGCAATACCAAGTAAAGGAACTCGTAGGCAATTACCTCTTTTACCATAGTTTTGGACTGACCCTTCCACGCGTCTGACTGCTGGACTTCAACAAGCGGGCTGCACGGAAAACATGCGCGAACAAGAATCGACACATCCCGCACACTGAGTAAGGCAGAAATCCTGCTGACAACAGAATATACAAGCGAGGAATAAAAGATGTCATCATAGTGAAGCGCAGATCTAATTTATTTTATCTGAATTCCAACATTTACTAAGTTCTGAGGGGGTTATGGACACTTAATAATGCATTTTGATATGCGATGTCTATTCTTTCAGCCCCCAGGCCCACTTTTAGAAGCAAACCGAAGGAATACTCCATGTGATGGAACTTGTATTAAGGAGTGCCCCAATTCCCGATTTGCTGAAGGAGCTACGCCACACGGACACTGACAGCTTCTGACCAAGGCTACAAAACAAACAGCTCTGAGTTGTCTCTGGGAAGCAAGAGGCAGCCGTCAGGCTGGGCTCCATGAACCCTGCCGGCCCTGCCGATGCAAGGGTTCATAGGAATGTGTGGTTGAACACAACACTGTAATGGTTTTTCTTTTTTAAAAAAATAATAAAACACCACCTTTTAAGCACAGTTTACTTCACTGGTGAAGTTTATACAGCTGAAAGGCATCAGACTTGGGTGGAGGGTAAGAGAGGAAGGAACAGCAACTTGTCCTTCCGCACGTGAAACTACAGAATGGTGTTTCATTAGTCTTGTCCCAGTGGGTTTCTCTTCCCCTGGTCTGGATTCAACATGCGAGCCCTGCTTTGGGAAGGGGAACAGTCAAGCATCTGGAAGATTTAATAGTCCAAACATTTATTTCTTATTTTCAACTCCTTTGTTCTCATTTTGACAGCAGCGTTACTCTTAATGGACTACAGGTCCACAGCCAGAAGCTACTTACTGCCTTACTGCCATTTCTATTTGCATGTAGTGATTTTTTGCAGGTTTGGATCAAAATACTTCTGTCTGGGGCAAATTCCAGTGAACTATCGACTAGAAATAATTCCAGAAGCAATCCTCCCGAATTTCTGCCAAACACTGCAAAGTCTGAAAAAGGAGGAGAGTTGTTCAGTCACTCCTTAGTTATAGATACACTTCTGAATGTCCACAAACAGAATTAAGGCTCTTTTGGGGCCTACCTGTTCCCCTCTGAGGTTTAAATTCTGAACACCCATGCTTCACAAACGCTGGATCACTAAAAATCACTCGTTCTATGTTTAAATAGCTGCAGAATCAAAAGATAGTTCATCTCTTCCCTACCCTCCTCCGGGAATGGAGAAAGTATCGTCTCCAGAGAATTCCTGAAAATATTGAGATACTCCTAATTCTACAAACACATTCATTTTAATAACCATTTAAGTTTTTTTTTCCCCATTTTTCCTTTTATTTCTTCATTTCCAGCAACCCATACTACTATAAAATTAACACTTAGCTAAAAAGTTTAAGATAGAGTAGTTAGTCACGTAAACGGCTGATACTAACAATACTGTAAGTGATTTTAACAACCGAGTTTCAGAATTAGTTTTTAAATCAAATTAGGTCTCTTTCATTTAGTTGTTTTTAACAGATAAATTCCTGACTGAGTGGTATCACCAGAAGAAATAGGATATTTGTTTGAAACACCAGAAAATTCTTGCAGTCTGCTGTTTCCATCCTTGGTTCAACCCTTGGTATGGTAAGTCAGATCAATTCCTACACCAATGTCTGGTAATAAGGAAACAGTATTCAAGTCTATACAATTTTTGGAAGTTTATTAACACTTTACTTGCTTTAGTTACAACAACAAGCAAGCAATTAGTAATCTAAATGTTGTATATATTGAAACACACAACTTGCTAGCCTGCTTTTTACATAACATCCAAAAGCTTTTCATTTACTTCAGGTACCTTCAGAAAGCACCAAGTGTACTGTGGAGTGTCACAAGTTCATTTGCTCCTCTTTTTGGTCTTAACTCTGCTACATCTCTTAACTCTGCAACCATCTCTTTCAGTCACCAATGAAAGATTAATTCTCATTTCTACACATCTCCTACAATTGCGTTTCATAGAAGACTGAAACAGCATGAAAATGCTTGATGCACATTTTAGAACATTTATTTCCCAAATTCCTTTTTAGCAAAACAAACAAAAACCACACAATCCCCATATAAAAAAGCAACCATTCCAAATATCTGAGTGACAAGAAAAGTTCAAAACAAATGAAAGCACTCATATTCCTCCATTCCCCTACTCTTTAATAACTTATAAACTTCAGTATCAAAAACTTATTTACTCCAAATGCCTAAGCCACAAAAATATTCTGATATACTAAAACTACTCTTCATTTATTACGAAATGCGAATACGTTTATTAAAATATATGTTCAAACTTGAATTTAAAGCACTTGGGAATTAGACAAATGTTAATCACAGAAAGGAAAACTTAATAAATATTTCTGAGACTCAGCATACTTCTTCCCGCAATTTCCCTGTAGCTGTGTACATGCTGAAAATGAGAAACAAGGAATGCAAATTTATGAGTAATTCTAGTAATACAATGAGATACTCATTATTTTAAATTGTACCATGCAAGAACATCTACAAAACACTCTGCAACTTCTCTTTTCCAGCCTCTCCAGAGTCTAGGAGTGAAACAATATAAGCTATAATTTAAGTTTTAGTTACCACATATATATTCTTGGTTCATTTTTAATATACTAAGAGGTTTGACTGCACCATAAAAAGTAACAAAAAAGACAAAAAGTGAAGGAGGTGCACTATTTACCAATTACTTTGGTGAAATTTATTTTGTACCAATTTTTCATGAGTGAGATTTCAAGAATCATTCTGACAGCCCAGCATGATTTACTAGGGCTCAAACTGCTGCAA
Organism: Nettapus auritus; assembly: GCA_011076525.1. Lineage (NCBI taxonomy): Eukaryota > Metazoa > Chordata > Aves > Anseriformes > Anatidae > Nettapus > Nettapus auritus. The sequence goes on along the minus strand of CM021768.1, from coordinate 90,183,134 downwards.
AAGTAGCAATGGCTACAGCCCAAGAAGTTCTGCACACCATTTCATTGTGTATTATTTATCTACTTTATTTTCCAGTTCATGTTAATGAGCATCACAACTTTGCAACTGCAGAGATTTTGTATGGATCAAGCTGAAGGGAATGTAAAACATCATATAGTGGATTTAAGGGGAAACTGATTTTCAATCAACAGTATCAATTAGATCCATCTACAGAAGAGTATGTAAAAATGAGCAGGGTCAACAAGGAGACATTAGCCCTCAACAAAACACAAGACAAAAAGTCCAGATTCATTTCTGAAGGCAGAATGTAGTAATGTATTGCTTGAACAGAGAGCTATGAAAACCCACAATACCAGTAGGGATGTTCTACTGACTTATCTGTAACATTTCTTGGTAAGTGGGTCCACCCGTCTGGGTATCTAGAAAATGGCTTTCTACTATGGAAATTTCAGAGTAAGAGGGGAAGAAAAGCTCTCAGAAGCTTCAGTAGCTTCTGCTGCATACATTCAGTTTTGACTAATTTAGGAAAACCAAAGGAATCCCAGCCCCAGCCATGCCAACATAGCACATTCCGCATAGCCTTGCTTTCGATTTCAGAACCACATGAAGCACTGCCATGTTTCCATGGGCTATTTTGGCACCAGAGAGCAGACAATTCTGCAACTGATACAACAGGAAGTTTTGGAGAATTAACCTTGAGACAGGCAGACAAAAAGAACCAAGTTTAGGAGTTCAAAGATTTTCTCATTCCTATGGTAAAATTCAAGAATTTAACTTCCCATCAAGCCACTGAAAACAGTCTTTAGGAAATAGCTTTTTTAAACCTATGAACGGCTCAAATTGCAGTCTAAACAACACTGACATATTCCCACATCAAGTCTTTTTTTTTTTTTAATAAAAATAAAAAGTGAATGCAGACAGTTTTGAAGAAAATCTGTTGTAAAAGAAAAAGAGGATTTTGAGAAGGAATCTGTAGTAGAGCCTTAAAAACCAGTCACTGCTGGGTGCATGCTTTAATTAAAAGTTCATTTAACCAATTTCAACACACTGTTTCTGTAGGTGGGTGTCTCAAAATACAATTTAATTGGATCTGAGGAAACACTTGCCCTTGAGCCATGAAGAATAAAAGTTACTGTTTCTCCAAGGTAATATTGGGCTGTCTGCTGAGACACCTTGAGATAGACCAAATCAACTCCTTCCATCCTAAAACACTCGTCAGAACTGTCCTCACTGATGAACAAATAGATAATCATCAAATTTGGGGGCACAGGTTTCAGGTGGGCCAGTAAATACAGGCAGTTCTCCTCAAGCGTCTCATCTGGTTTACTGCTGGGGTTTAAGATCATGCTGAGAGAACTCAGATGTTTTCTCACTTAATTTCTCACTTTCAGGGGGAAACAAAAATTAAAATTTAAATATAAAAAAATAACTAAAAAGCACAAAAAGCTTCCAGAAGCGCTTCCAGAGGAAGGATGAGAGCCGAGCAGGGCCTAGGCCACGCACCTCAGTTCCCACCCACCTGCCTGAGATTCAATCAAAATTAGCACACGCGGCCAAACGAGAATATATGCAACTGCTGAGCTTTTATTACATAAGTAGGAATTGAATAATTTCATAACAGTAGGTCAACAGCTTTGGACATGAACAAAAAAAATCTTTAAAAACTCTACTTTCAGAGAAAACATCTTCATTCATGTGGAAGCATGAACATAATGAACGCCCAAATGCTTCAGCGATAGAGTCATGAATAAACTCTGAGGGCTGAATAAGCATTTACACAAATGCACTTAGAGAGTTCGTAAAATAGCAGGCCACACCAAATTAAAAAAAAAAAAAAATCACAGGAAGAAAAACGCTCCAGAGCTTGCTCTCCTACCTTTAAGGCCAAACCGCAGAATACGAAAAGCTGGCACGATCTGAAGAGATTTTTCTAAAGCGATGAAAAACAAAACTCAGATCAGACCAGCCCATTGACTGGTGCTCCCAAACAGCTGCATACTAATGGCCTTGCATACATTAGGAAGAATTAAAGAACACTTTGAAATGAACAGACAACTTGAAACATGGCTAACAGATATAATATAGTACTTATGTACTGGAAAATAGTTAAACGGGCTAATTGGTGCTGGTAGTTAGCTGCCCAAGAATACACATGCCCCCCCAAAAAAAGAGAAATGTTGACTAGAAGTTATATCCCTTCCCTTACAAACCACACTGAAAAAAGTGAGAAGTACAGAAACTTTTCATGCTTGTCCTATTCTATTCTTAGGCTCATGGAGAAAGAAACTGGAAGAGAGCTCAAAAGGTCATCTGGCCTGTTCCTTTCCCAAGCCCGGATCATCTACACTTCTGTCATTCCTGACACAAGTTGTACAAACTGCAGCTTAAAGTCTCAGATAACAGAAACTGTGTAGGACTGCCAGGCAGCTGATCCCAGAGTTTCTGTATCAGTATGCTACTTTAAAAAAAATAACACACACACACCTGCTGGTTTGATTTTAGTAAAGCTCAACCTGATTCCCTCTCTTGCTGTGACTGAACTCCATTATTTCTTGTATGCTCCTCCATAACCCTATGTAAACTTCTTGCACACCTAACAGCTGTTATATCTGCCCTTCATAACCTTCTCTTCAGAAGAAACTCGAATTAGCCTTCTTATTTCCCCCTCCTAATCAAGTTTTCCTACACTTAGGTCCACATGACAATTTAACGTACCTCGTATCTTGCTGCTTGCAATGAAACTGGAAGTCCAGAGAACAAAATACCACAGAACAAACAAACAAGAAGACTGGGGAGAACACAAACAACCGCTCTCCAAACAAACATTTTCAAAAGCTGGATGTCAGAGATTAAAGGGTTTCTTTGGTCTCAATATTTTAGCCAACCTCAACAGCACTACAGATGAAAAAATGCATCACGATTTTATCTGTGACTTCCACTGATAAAATCATTAGTGGAGTGACATGCCAGATGCTTCTTCCTCATAAAATTGTCAAGCATCCTCTTACTTTCATTGCTCACCTTCCCTTATCCTGAAGGACTGATATGATTGGAAAACAAATAAACACTGTCAGAAAGGACTAAGCCCATATACTGCTTCAATTCCATGAGGATGGTTTGGAGCTCAGACTTCCTTCTTGCTAGCCATATCACTGCCACTTCACAGAAAGACACTTCTTCATTTACAGGTTGATTTACTTAATTTTGTCTTAATATTAAGCATGCTACATTACAAAAATACCTGTCTCAAAAGAAACCCAAAAGAAGCTGCTACTTTAAGATAATTCTTCCAGAAATCCATCCTACAGAAATAGAAAAAATGACAAAGTTTGTTTAAAGCAGGACTGAAAAACTTTTTTTTTTTGGTAGCTGGTTTTCAAACTTGAGCTCATCAAAACTGAAAAACCGGTCTGCAAGTAACAGGTCTAATTATTGCCTGCTCTAGCTAAAGGACTGTCAGCCAGACTTACTTTAAAAGTTTAGTTTGCTTTAGCCTCTGTTGTCTTCTTGCAGATATTCAGCCCTATACTTTTGGACACTTACAAAGAAAACACTTAAGAAGCCAACGTGCACACTTTAGTTCAGATCGTTAAAAAAAAAAACAACACAGCCCTCTTCTTGTAAAATGAAAATGAGAAGGAACCCTAGAGGCATTGTTGTAACTTCATCGCAGTGATCTTGGCCATACCATGACTTCAGATCCCTGAGATTTTCCCCTGCTGATTTCAGTGGAAGTATGAGGAAGACAGAGTGCTCGGCTCTAGTAGGAATGAGCCATTACAGTACCAATGATGTTTTAATCCCAAACAGATGTTAACCATGCTTTATATCGCTCGACAGTGTTCTACTGTGCTGCAAAAATTGCTAAAAAGTAGGGCTGACACGGCAGTTATTCTTCTCCTTTTCAGGTCTACACCACCTTTGTAGTTCACCGACTAGAATCCAAATCCATGAAGACCACACAGAAACACCACATAAATGTGACTGTCAAGTTAATCTGTGACTTGATCAACATTGGGTAGGGCAAGAGTTTTATGCGACAGTTTGAATCCGGAACACAAACTTCAATGTCACCTGTAATCATAAATTTTCTTACTGCTAACATGGAGAGGGAGATCTGTACCTCATAAAGGCGCAACCATTTCACCCAGGAGCTCCAAGCCATTTCCACAACATCAGATTCTCATATTATCACAAACTTGCGGGGCATCTCAGGGTTTGTCTGTTCTTTTTTCAGTGACCAAAGAAGAAACTAAAACTCTCCAGCATCAATACCTCACTGAAAAAAGCATTTTCTGTATACCCATACAAAATGCAAAAGCACACGTCTAAAATGTTACAATCTTCACAAGCAATCACCTTCCTAAATTTGACGTGGAATTGGAACTAAAACTAATCCTGTCTCAATGATATAAAATTACGCACGAACCTCATCCTTCAAAAACTGGCCACACAGAACAAATTCCCTTTCTCCTCCTCCTGTTTCAGAGCTTACTCAAGCACTTAAAGCAGAAAGTTACCTTGGTTAATTAATAATTTCATAGCATAATACTTAACACAAGCCACATGGATGCAATGACCCACCAAGGAGATGGTCTACACTTGAAATGTAGAAAATTGGAAACTCTCAGCATCCCGTTTTAGGTTGCTCTACTTGTACATCTGAAGTATCTTACAGGATGTGCAGTTAAAATAGAGCTAAATTCAGTCTTTTTTATTCCTCCCCCAAATTAAGATTTTATTTTTATTTTTTTTTTAATTTCAGGTCAACTTATTTGTTCTTTAACAACACATTGAGATACTTATCGTAACATTTTGTATTAAACACAACTATTAATGCTTTAATACATTATTGATCTTGTAACACATACACCTTCAAGCAAGCTATATAATGAAGTCTTTATAAAAGCATGCTTAGAAAGCACAAATAAGCAAATGCAAACGATTAATAGATTATTTTAAATTCAGCTCTTTGCAACGGCAAATCCCCAGAAAGAAATACAGTCAATGGGAATCATACCTAGTTTGAAAAACAGCAGCCAGAAAATGAGCTGGCACTTTCACACTCCCTCCAGCTCTCTAAGTAGCTCTATCCTATCCTCCCCTGATAAGGGACCTCCAAATATCAAAGAACCATCACTAATTAGATAGAAGTAATGCAAAGAATGAATGAGGAAGATGTGTTGTACCAACTCACTCTTCAGTTGCGTTTCCAGGGTCACACCATAAATTTTCTGCTCTGGGTCTTAGACCATAGCCAGCAATCCATCCAAACAGCACGTGGATGGAGAAGACAGACTGAAAAGTTGAGCCAGAGACCTCTCTCACTAAAAGTAGGCGGTGAAAAGATTTTTTTATTTTTTTTTTTTTTACTCTGTAAAGAGGAAGGAACACATGGCTCATCAGGGAACTACCCTACACAACTTGGTTGCGCTTCCAAGCAAGCGCCACTGCGGTTCCTCTGCACCGCACGTAAGGCTGGCAGACCCCCCTCTGTTAATGCCCCATTACTTTACTCCTGGTGTAATCCATCTTCTGCCTCCAGATTCGTATATCTTTTTATTTTTAAGATTGATATAATACCCAGTAGAAACGAAAATGAGTTTGAGACACCATAACCATATTAAATATAATTTCTGTATTGATTAATCCCTGATTAATCACACATGGGATTTAGCACACATCTGAAAACAGAAAGCTCTCAGGACCCTTTTTGGCTTGTACCAGGATATCTGAAAACTCAAACAATGAAAGCTTTTGGCCTGTCAATTCAAATTCCAGGCTCTTGTTGGATCTGGGTTTTGCAGTTGGCAGTATGACAAATTCTTTTCCCACACAAGAACTCCAGCAGAAACTCCCTGGTACGCACTTGGCATAACCTTCCTAATTACACCACAGTCGAGGCTGACGAGGGAAGCCTTCATCAGAAAGTCTGCTCTGGAATACGCGACTGCCAATTGCCACGACATGTCTTTCTTTGATTTAAAGTAAAATATATTTAGTTGAATGTAATGTTATCTTGGTAGCAAGACGAAAGAGGGACAGGATGTTTGCTTATTCTGCTGACAGGCTGCACCCATAAAGGGTAATGAATACACCAGGGTTTGAGAAAGAAAATATTGCTTGAAACCACCTTATGATACGTCACTTATTCATTAACCCCCCATATATTACTTATTTCATATACATACCAGCTTCATTACTCTTAATAGTTAAAATAATCATATTCTTCCCTAGAATATTAGCACACACAGAACAGAAAAATCTCTTTGCCACTGTACGGTGACAGTTCATACTGCAGTATTTTTCCTTCATTTAAAATTTAAACTGAAGTTTATTTAATCTCGAGTTTGTCTTCTGCAGAGATACATCTCCAGATGTTGAAAAGCTGGCAGTAAGCGATTGCTGTACTATTATCTGGTGTGGTATGCTACTGTTTTTACGAGACCTATTTTTATTGTCAGCCTTGACGTCAGTGTGAACACCGATTTCAAAGAATGTTCAATCAGGCTGCAAACTGTAAAACTTCCACAGCAGTGAAACTAAACAATGCGGCCATTAGTATAAGGAGAAATGTCAGACATTATATTTGGACATGGATTATTTTGACAAGTAACCGGGCATAACAGTATTTCAAAATCAGGATTCTACCACGATCCCAGACTGATGAGATATAAAACATCTTTGCCACCGAAGTACAACAAGTCTAGGACAGAACTCTACAAACAGCCCTCAAAAATATCTTATTAAAATGATGTGACCCTCATAACACTTACTGTTTATATCATGCCTTTCATTTCAAGGCTCTAAAGCACACGCTATGATTGCTCGTAACAAGAAAGCTAATTCGAGAGAAAAACAGATTTGCTACATCATCGGACGCATTCCTTACTCTATGCTAACTTCAAGATGGTAGGACATTAATATTTGCACTGCATGTTTTTAACTACTTTGCAGTTAATAGTCTGCTTTGGATGCTTTCAATCAAATATTCATTGGTTGCTATTTGCAACAATAACAACTGTCATTTCTACGTTCGCATTGGGAAATGGCATATTAACAAAAAAGACTTTTCTATATTCACAATAAGTAACTGTAGGCTCAAAAAAGCCCTCATAACTTCAAGTACATTTTGGTTTTGTGGACTTCAAGACATACATACAATAAATAACTTCTTCCAGAACTACATAAATTCCATTATTACCATCTATGACTGATTTCATGCCAGTTACCACTTTATGAAAGCATGCTGAAGTTATGGCGGGCACGTTCTTAGAAATTAACGTTTGTACCTCTAAAAAAGTCCCCTGTGAGCCATTAACAAAGATCATAGAGCGGAATGGCTTGGGGTCGAAGGGACCTTAAAGCCCTTCCAGTTCTAAACCCCTGCCACGGGCAGGGAAGATGGTAAATGCTAACACATCTCATTAATTAAGGTTCAAAGCCAAATGATGATATTAAGACAACACTTTTCAGGATACTGCAGTTAAGAATCCACACACACACAAAAAAAAACACCTTCCCTTTTATGAAACTATCAAACTTACCATGAAAGAACAGTACTCTAACTTCAAGGAATGGTTGGAAAAGTTGGCACTAGCTATTAAACAAGCTACTGTTCCATGTCCAGATCATTTCTTCTCATACATTAACATCCTATTACAAAGGTCCTGAGATACTGCCAGAATCCACAGCAAATAACGTTATGGAAATGGCTGGCACCGAGAAATGCCTTCCTGAAGAAGACACCAGCCCAGCTCTTCCCACCACTCCTAAAGCATGCACCAGAAATACAAGGTGTGGTGCCCCGAACTCTTCAACCTTAACTTTCCACTTGCCAGAATATGATACTGCCTCTTTTTAAAGAGGCAAGAAAAGATTCTGGATGCCCCCGACCCCTGCAATCGGAGTATCTCCAGCTGAAAATGCTCAGATAATCTGACTCACCATTGTGAAGATGGAAAAACACCTACAAGATCTAAGAGTTGGGAGAGAAAACGCCTGACAAGAAGTCATCTCATAAGCCAGCAGTGAACACAAACACACCGAGGAACTTGCAAGACTACTTACAGTATTCATTAGAAGGTGCTGGTAGGGTCAGCTTAGCATTTTATTTTATATTCCCCTCCAGCCAGACAACTCCAGCTTGCTAACAGACTCTTATGTTTCTCTCAAGATGGATCTAGGCAATCACACCCTGTTATTAAACACTTCCAAGATTAAACTGCTGGACCTTTCTGTACCTTCTTCTGACATCACCTCATCTAGAAACGCTTCCAAAGGAACAGAAAATCCTATTGGCATTTCTGGGAAACGTGTGACTAGCAGGCAAAGCTATCACCAGTGGGCTCTAAGTCAGAAAAAAAAAACGTAGAACACAGTACAAAGACAAAACACTATCAAAGAACCATAAAAGCTGGAAAAATAATGAGGAACAAAAGGAAGTCTGTAGTCAAAACCAGAATAAAACGGCTGAAAATCAAATGCAAATATCCAAAACCTAGAATGGCGTTAAAGACTGATTTAAATATCTGCCATACCCATCTTTGTATCTATTAATTTTGTTGTACAGTGCTAATTAGATACTTGAAACTATCTGCTCTTACAACCCATGCATACTTCCTGTCTCTATGCAATTATCCTGCCACCCCCAAGGCTCAATGGGAGAATGCAATCTTCTTCTTTAGCTGGGCAAACAGAGATTCTAGAGTTGAAAGCAACAACACCTAGATTTAGTTAAGTCTTTCCAAAATAAGTATCAGTAAGGTCCAGAAATCTTGATCTACAATCAGAATGTGTGTGCTTGTTTTGATACAGCGACGTCAGGATCAGTCAAGTTGGATTTTGAATTGCTCCTACAGGAATGAATGTCACCTTGGTTTTGACATCTTCACCAGTGTAACGTTTTAGGGCTGAAAGTAGTACAGTTTAACTTAGATTAAAGGATTTAATCTGCCTAACTTTTATAGTGCAATGACTCTCCCCAAGCCTTACTTCCTTTGAGCTGCCTTCCCGGGAGGTAGGAAGCTGCAGAACCGATTTCCTGTCCCACAGTTATTGAGGGAAATGGGAAATGTGTTTTTTATTATTATTATTTATTTTTTTTTTTTAAGAGAAACTTTCCCAGATACTTGAAGTCCAAAAGTAAACAAGGTCTTTAATTTCTGTGCCAGGATTTTGGGTGAACACATCAACCCCTGCGCAACGTGAGCGTAACAGAATGATCTGACTGTTCCTCACGGCTGAAATTCCACTGGTCACCTTCTCGCAACTCACATTGAAGGATATCATGGCTTTTGTTCTCCATATCTATTTCTACCAGAGGGCCTGGAGAACGATATACTAACAGCATTAGGCCATATTCGCATCACTTACGCTGAAAAGACGGAATGACTGTGACACAGATATCACTCCCTCACAACAGCAGAGGGTGAAAGAGTGGATATTCAAAAAAAAAAAAGATAATATGCTTAAAAGTACTTAGAGTAATATATTAATTTATTATCAACTTCTACCGCTACTTTTCTGTCACACTGCAGCATAAACAAGGTACAAAAGAAGAAGAGGATATACCCACACGTTTGACAGTTGAAGAGACGTAAGAAAATGTCATGCCATGTTCTTCTCGGACGAGTATCGGGAAGCAAAGCAGGGAAAAGAAGAGAGATCGGGACAGCTCTAAAAAAGGGCACGCAAAAGCTTTCAGACTGTCATTCTTTCTTTGCAAAATACAGGGCAGATGCTCCAACCTGTACAGGCACTACCACTTCACACCTCACTGGTTAACTTCCCTCCCCAAACCCATCCTGGTTACCTGAGAAATGCAGAGAAATACATTAAGAAAGCAAAAGTTAAAGTGATTTCCACACAAAAACACCTAATCTTTATTGTTTTAAAAGGAAACTATCACACAGATGACGCTCTCAGATATACCAAGCTAACAAATGTCCTAATCTACCAGATAGAGCACGCACTCGGCTTCCCAAAGCTGAAAGAATCCCTTCTTCCTACACACGCTTCTTCCTCAGAAAGATAAACAGAAGCTGTTTGGATACAAAAACTTTTATTTATCCTATTATGTATGTGTTAAGACATATTCCAGGCACCGTGTAGACAGAAAATACCGTTGTATAAACAAATTTCACAAACTAAGCCATATTGGCTTGTTCTCCAAATGAAGAAAAAAAATATTCCTGTCAAATGGAAAACTGCTTGAGAAATTTGTTTTTAAGATTCTAAAGTGTTTTTTTAAGAACAAAATCCCGCTCTTTAAAATATACTTTGATTTTGTTGTTTGAAGTGTTTGGGGCTACTTCAACTACACCAAAAGCAGAGAGCAGCCAACGACCATTTTCAGTACTGAAACACCAACCCTGAGAGCTACAAAGGTGAAGATCCCAACAGATCATTTCAGGGGAGAAACACTTGCAGGAAACTGTTGAATTTTAAGATGCAATTTGTATTTCCAACTACGCTTTCTTAAGTTTTATCATCAAAATGTAATATTTACCTGCTGTTCTCAGGCAAGGCACTCTTCTCGGGCTGATAAAATTTATCAGTCCTTGGCAAATCACCAATGCAAACTGCGAGGAATAACCTGTACAAGCTGACAGTTCACTCTAATCCCTTCTAAACTTCTCTTTCAGCACTAAGCTGTTCCATACACCCTACACAGCACCTGAAACCAATTTACGTAGCTGTGGATGAAGTGCAAATGGAGTGAGAACCATCTCTCAAAGACCTTTGAACAGTTAAGAGCTTGCTTTGCACTGGAGAATTTCCATGGCCACACACGAGGAGAACAAGATAAATACTGTAAAATTCAATCCTGAAAACCCTTGTTCACTTCTGTGGACCCAAAGCCTTAAGTGAAATTATTCAGCTGTTGGAGGCTGAGCACAAACATAGCCGTTTGCACTGGAATTTTGAAACTTGCTCTGCTCGTTTTTGCAACCTACAAATATAACAGAGATGGCCAGAAGTTCTCCGATGCTCATGTAAATAGTTTCACTGGGAAGTGGAGAGTTCCTTTTTTTCAACCCCACCATCCTAAAATGCTGCTACGCTACACTGCTGGCTGAATCCCAACAGAGCAGCTGAACAAGTCAACTAGCCTGATTCTCACCCTAAACTTTGACAGAGATTGATATTGAGTACTCACAGACCATCAAAGTGCTAGCCTGATATATAGATACCAAGAAAACTTCAAAATTAGCAACAGTTTTCTGGCAATAGCTCAAGAGCTCTGTCCCCATCTAGATTTTTTTCTGGAAACACTTTATTATTAAAATCACTAGTGATTTAAGTGCTTAATGACTTTTGTTGCAGATATAAAAGCATTACAGGAGCATCCACCATCATGTGTGGCCCTCTAAAACAAAATATGGCTTGTCTCAAAACTTCACCAATGGATGTTCAAATACTTTAAGAAGGAATTGCCATCATAAGCCCTCCAAAGATACAGGTAAATTGACTTGACCTGATAGGAAAGCAAGGAAGGTAACACTTTCACTGGTTTCACTGTCCTACCCCACCTGTTAGGGTTTACAGTGTCCTCTATCTGAAAAATCAAGTATCTCTCAGATTTTGTACATCCTAATTGAGAAAAATGATAAAAACAATTTGAAAATACATTGAACAATGAAATCGTCTTGCATCAATGGCTATATCTGATTTTTGCTCTAGTGTATGGAAGCTTTCTGTTTCAATATAAAATAATGGTCTTTATATAAATGAAAAATCTCATCTGAAATAATAATTGTTATTAATGTAATAACAAAGTACAAGTCCATTCAAGTGTCAAGTCCAACGAAAGAAAAAAGCAAAATATTGTCTACAGTAACAAATCATTTTCTTTCCCTATCTCCCTATTAGGGCATAATATAAATAGTGGGGTTTTAATACTTTTCAAGAAATGGCAATTTAAAACCAAAAATCAATACATTCCGAGCTGTCATTTCTGTTGTGAAAGAGATTTGTAATGAATGTGAGTTGCCCTGAGGTTGGGCCTATTACTTATCAGTTTGCCTGAAGTCCACAAACATCCACTCCATCCCTAGGTTTAGCACACACTTTTGCACTGTCATAGTGAATGCCTCCAAACCCCCAGAACTCCCCCAAACAGGTATCTGGCAGCCCATGCTGACAACAGTTGAGAAAGGAAAATGCAGGACTATGACCCACAAAAGGCTAAAATAGTTTCCTAGAAAATCCACAAATGCCCTAAAAGTTTTAACGTGCAGTGTACAGACCGTGCTGAACTCCTAGTTCCCCTGTGGCTTTCTCTGAAGGGATGTTTGTTGCTTTTTCTCAACCACTGTATTAGTTTGGAGGAAAAACTCAGTACTTTTAAATGTTTTAAAGATGTTTCTACTACATTGCCTGAAATATGGTAAGTTTTAACCTCTATTACTAGAAAGCTGAACATACCTCTTATCTCCAAGATACCTCTACACTGTAATAGTGCACGTACTTTCACAGTGTGAGAAATGGTCCCTCTGTACTCAAAATTAACCCTGACCTCTCCCAGTTCTGTTTCCAAAACATACCAAATAGCTATTTACTAATTAGTAACCCTGGTGGTTCTCTCAGACCAGACGATTCACGTGCCAGCATGGCAATCCTTCCCATATCCCTCTGAGCCGATCTGCACAACCTGAAGTTCCTTCCTGAAAAGCCCAGGGTAACACTGCACCCTCTCAACTCAAGGAAAACCAGGAACAAGGTCAAAGTCTCTCTGGCTACAGTTCAAACACCCCCCCCCCATATTTACTGGCTAAAATATTAAGCTCTGTTTTTATTTTCCACTTCACATTACCACCTATTTTGAAGGTTTCTTAAAAAAACTAAATACATATGACACGCATGTTGAAAAATAGGAGTGCCTTGCAATCCAAATAATCAACATTGCTTTATTCTGCAAGAGCCTAAAATGAGTTAATTCAGAATATCAGACTTCACCTGATTTTATGCTGTCACTTGGTATAATGCAAAGATCCACGCCTGGGTTTTGTTTATTTGTTTTTGTTGGAGTGGGAGGATTATTTTCACATGCAGAGGATTGATTTCATTCCTGTACGTGCGAGCTGCTGTAGGTATTGCCAAGCAGAAAGACTCCTTTCTAGAATTATCATCAATATATATTACAAGAGAGTGTTTACTTCCATCCTGCCTCTGTTCTAAAAGCCTCCTCTGTGCTAATTCCCAGAGCAAGGCTACAGGTCTCCTGCTCAAAATTTCCCTTTAGATTCTCTAATCCTTTTCTCCTTAATCTCCATTATACGAAAAGAAATCCACATATGCATGGTCTGTGAGAAGCTAAGTAACTTTACCTCTCACCATAGTTACCACATCTGATTTAACCACTGGGTCCGGACATTGAATCATTGTCCTTTAAGATTAAAGATTTTATTTGTGTATGCTTCGATATGTTCAACAAGCATAAAATCATAAAAACAGACTGATTTTAATATCATTAGTAGACAATTACATTTCAATTTATGCGACAGTAAGAGAACAAACCATCCACGCCTGCTATTTCTGTACCCTGTGTGTTGTTTTCCAGGATCTAAGAAGCTAAAATGTTTAAACGTGTTACTATGACTGTTATTAAAAAGATTTTCTGTCTAATTCAATTCTTGGAATGATTCTGAAACAATTTTACATTCAGATTTTCATTAGCATGCTCAACTATTCTATTAGACTTTTTTGTTTCTCATGGTAACCAATTTTATTTGACTTAACAGAAGCTGTTCAAATATTTAAAGGCACTCCGCGATGGCAGGAGTTTATCTAGGAGCATACATGTTGTGTCACAGATATTCCTTTCCTTGTTCTTACTCGCCTTCCCCCTCGGGGGGGGGGCCCCCCCAAAAAAAAAAAACAGTAGCAAACAAATGAGATTTGGACCAGCCACACTGCACCGGGAACGTGCTCACTTCATCTGTTTATGCGAAAATTCAAGTTACAATGGGCACATTTTGAAATTACAAGCTCCCTAGTTAAAGCAGATGCTTCCTTACGTTCCTTCATATGCACGGTATCCCTCTGCCCGTATCGGCGAGCGCAAGAACTAAAGTATAAACATCTGCACCACCTCGCTGTTTTGTTAACATTCTTTCACACATTTTCTCGCTAACTCCAAAAAGGCACAACGGTGTAAAAACGGGGAAATGGGGAACATCTGCGCGATAGCTACGGCAAAGGGAATGAAACATGAATAAACAAAAACATGGCGAAAGTGGCCTGGGGTTGTTACACTGTCAGATCATTTTTCCAAGCCCAACATCAAGGCTTTTGTTACAACCAAAGCGGTCATTTGCATGGAGAACCAACAGGGTTTCTTCTTCTTCAGCGTCTCCCCGCTCGCAACACACACTCGCTCTCGCCGGCACACACACACACAGAGGCAAATCTTCTCTCTGGCAAACCACCCCCGCCGCTAAACACACACGTATCGAAGCCACAGATCGCCAGCAACGCTCCGCACGCCGAATACTTCGCGACTAAGGCGTAATTTCGGTATAAAAATAACAGACAAACCTTTGGAGCGCTGCCCCAGCCGGAGTTCCTCTCCCTCTCCCTCTGCTCTGCTGCTACTGACAAGATCAGGCTGAGATGAACAAGTCCATGCTCCTCCAGCCCCGCTCCTCGGCGCTGCCCACCCGCTCCGGGCTTTAAATAATAGCAAACTTTCACAAAGTTAAAAATGCACCCAGTTGAAGGAAGGCGAAGCACAAGGCCAGGGGAGCAGGCACTCAGCCCGGGGAGTTGCTGCGGCAGCACCGAGGGCACCACTCTGGAGTTGGGGCTGCGTCAGCGCTTTCTTTCTAAGCCCCCCCATTTTTTAAGCGGGCTGCAACTCAAAGTGAAAAGAAATCCCTCCTGGCTAAAAATAAAATAAAATAATAATAATAATAAAAAAAATAGGCTCACAGGTGCCCTCCCCTCAAGATTTTAAACCACCCATTTAGACCACTATGAAAAGTTGCTGTGCTCTGGCAGTGCAGCACGTCCCACATGCTCTTGGGGGGGTGGGGTGAGGGGGTGTAATGGAAACAGAGCCCTATTTAAAATAAAATTTCATAGAATTGATCTGCATTGTGTATTTTGACCCCCCTTTTTTATTAATTTGTGGGAGTAAACTAACAATGAGGCTGCTTTGAGTGACACCACAGAGCGGCAGGCACCGCGCGGCCCAGGGCCTGCTCACACCGCTGACCCGGCCCAGGCCAGGGCCTGTGCTGAGCACCCAGCCCCAGCTCATAAGGGCAACGAGGTCCCGTCCTGGGACCCCACTGCTGAGCCCATCTCCGTGTTGCTCTCAGAAGTGTCCTTATAATCATTCTGACTCAAGAAATCTACACGCAGTTGCCCTCAGTTAGTGCGTGATGTAGGTGTTCAAGCAGTGCCACAGCAGCGCAACCTCTCCCAGTAATCACCCACTGGTGCAACTGGAGAGGGATCTGCTGGCCATAGGATTTTGGGGGTGTGCTCATCATGCCTTTTTGGGGGGGTCTTCTAGGGTTTTAGACCAAAGGGGTGTAAGATTTCCTGTCAGGTACAGAAATAAAACCACCTTCTCCCACCTATTTACACAACCAATACACATTTCTCAGTTACAAGCTCAACAGGTACAATACCAAAACAAGACCTCTACAGCCATATTAGTAATTTCTTTTTTACATGAAACGCACATCTTTACTTTAAATGCACAACAGGCTAAGTCTGCTGAGCAAGAAACCAAAGCCCCAGTTTTGCCCCTTGTGACTGCAAAATATCTAAGGCAACAGGCAGCTCATTTAATCCTGACAAAAGCCAGCGCATCAACACTTGTTCATTGAGAGGAGTTTCTCTGCTCTCTATGAATTTCTGACTCTGCAGTTCTGTTTCCCATCTATTCTATAAAATCAAACAATATCCATTTACATGGAGCAATCCCTTTAAAATGCTTTGTAGCTGTGAATAACTCAGTAAAGCAATAATTTTCCCAGTAGGGTTTGTCTCAAAATACTCGCGGCAAACATTTCCCAAATCCTCATTCATCTTCTAAAAATTGTAGCACTTCCCAAATATCTAAAGGTAGCTGAGATTAGAATAGGTCACCTTGCGTTCCTGTCTTACGGGCATGAATTAGCTGCTATGAACATTTTTGAAGATGAGCTACCTTGATATTAACATTTTATATATAATACTGTGCACAGTAGATAAAAAAAAAAGATTTCTTCCATCTTCAAAATAAAAAAAAACAACAGACATGTAAAGCAAGATCCTCAATATATCATAACTCACCAGAAGAATACAGCGAAGGCTTCTACTTCTACATTATAACATGGACAGTCACACTACCACCCATCCACCCAGGTGAAGATAGCTCTTCCTTGCCCATGGGGCAAGGAAACACATGCTCCTTCTCAGGCCAGCACAACACAACTTCCTACCACTGGCTTACACAAGCCTTGTGTGCTATGATGATAAGTGATGGAGGCATGCATTCCTTTCTGCCACCCTGCTATAAAGGCTATGATGTCCACAATGAGGAAAGACAGGGAAGTGTAGTAAACCTCAATCCACAGGAGTATTCACAGCACTCAGGTTTCCACTTTGGTCTATCAAATAACATACGAAGTATTTAAAGTTATGAAAAACACATAATTTGCAAAAAATGCTTAACAGTAGACATCTACCTCTTAGCATTAACCTGGAACAAAGTGGAAAAAAATAACTGGAAACACTGAAGATAACTTCACACAAGTAAATCTCCCTTGAAGGTCTGGAGGATTCTGTACGCACTGCTCAATTGTAACTAATCACTAATACACGTTAATAAAATACTAAACAACGACAAACATTAATAAATCATGATTCAACTGGATAATGCCAATAAATACAAAATGGAAGGTGATTTTGATTCTGTTTACAGCACTAGGGGACATAGGAAAAAAAAATAAGTTATCTTACACAATCCTATAGTAAAACCAAATTTCTCTTTCCTATTTAAGACTGGACCAGTAGAATTTACAAGAACTGTAAAAGCAAAGTTGCATTGGTAATTAAATTTAATTAAATTAAACCTGGGCACTTTATAACTTTGCATAGTCAGTTAAGCAGAAGACATTTATTAACCTAATATTAAAGACCAAAGTACAACTTCCTTATATGAATAACCATACCTTATATCAATAACCATAAATATTTTGTTAAAATCAGCAGGAATCTACAGATTTTAACAAGTTCAAAAGAACATCAGTGTAGTTTTCATCTCCACATTTACCAGGCCAGCATTCCTATTACAAATCAACAGCTACAACCTGAAATTGAAAACATGCCAGAAATATGAATAGGTTGTATCAATATTTGCACACGGAGCCTAGAACATAAATTAGCTGACACTCCACAATTAAAGCTTCCTCTCTGAAGTTGCAATATTTAAAGGTTAAAGATTAGACATGCTCCCTCTTGTGTTAAACTAAGAATACATGGAATACATGCTGTTTTCTCTGACATGATGGTTGCTTGGCCATCTGTTCCATTCAGCAAGCCCTTTACCTTTGGCTACTAACATCTGACAAACCATCGCCAATAGTTTTCTGGTGTAAAGACAGGTACAGTCCGAGCACATAACCTGTATCCACAAAAAATCTGTGTAACGCCACAAGAGCTAGTGTATTATCAATAATCACCACTATCATTTTACCTCTCAAAAACCTGTGTAAATAAGATTTTGGGGCAAATATATACACAACTCAGCAAACCACACAGAAGTCACAGTCAAGTCACTCTCCTTCAGTCCCTGCACGTGCCTAGAAGAGTTCAATGCTAGTTCAAGCCGTTCAGTAACATCAATGGCAAGGAATACTAGACAGCAGATTCCCCTGTAAATATTAGACTACAGAATATGTAAAGCAGACAGGAACAACAGGAAGAATGCACAGCGCTCCATAATTAAGTCTGTAAATACAGCAACAACGGAGCTTTCCCGTCCTCCCCTCGAGGAGCCCAGGTGAACCATTCCCTGCACAGAGCCTTCGTGGAGGCAAAATCCTCCTTACACAAATCCTCTTGCAGAATCCGGCCCCCAGATCATGCCTAGACATGAATGTTAATCCCAGGTGTAACTAAGGCAAATGTTTTTTTTTTTTTTTTTTTTACTAATACACCTTTTAAACCAAGACTTCGCACCTGGCGCGGGCTTGGCAAATTACGTTTCAGCATAAGTTTGCTGATTATGGGCAGTGGGAGCCTGAAGGCCAGCTGTGAGTGAACACAAATAGTTTGCAGGCAGAAACTGAAGAGATCTAACACCCAGCTCTACGACTGCACACATTTTCTTTTATTTACCACCAGCCCTCCGTGTGGGATAGATGTGCTCAGTCCAATCAGGCCTATGGTAACAGGTGACGTTACCAAATACCCTAAAAAAGCCGCACCTTTGCTAAAAACAACTTGCTTTTTCCAACCATAAAAGTTAAACGCGCTTCACCTTCCTAGATACACTTGCGTTCGTTTTTCTAGCTTCTTGCAGCCTGGAAATCGCATCACCAGAAACTTAGCAAAGAGCAGAACCACGGTGACTGCACCTGCATCCAGCTTGGGGGCTCTTCAGGGTCCCGAACCCCAAAAGAACAGAATCTGAAACATCTCTGCTGGGCACAGCAAAGAGCCTGCAAAGAACCAAGTGAGCACCTGGCACTTCCCGTGCAGTTTGCCACCAGCAACTTCACACTTTTATTATTTTTCCTCGTATGAGCAGCTCCCCGTGGGACACCGAGGAAGGCACACCGCCACGCGTTGCCCCTAGAACACCAAGCAGCCTTTACACCAACCCTGGGGACTCCAGGGGGGCTTTCCTCCCCCTTTACACCAACCCCGGGCACTCCACGGTTGTTTTACTCCCCCTTTACACCAACCACAGGTACTCATGGGGTGATTTACTCCCCCTTTACACCAACCCTCGGGAGTCTAGGGGTGCGTTACTCCCCCTTTACACCAACCACCAGCACTCCAAGGGTGCTTTACACCCCCTTTACACCAACCCCAGGCACTCCAGAGGGGCTTTACTCCCCCTTTACACCAACCACCAGTACTTAGGGTATGCTTTACTCCCCTTTTACACCACCCCCGGCACTCCGGGTGCTTTACTCCCCAGGACACCCCGCAGGATCGGGCCCCTTTCTGCCTGCGGGGGGGGTTCTGTGGGGTCCCAGGCAGCCTGAGGAAGGGAAGAAGCCCTCAGGGAAGAGGGAGCCGAGGGGAAGGGGACTCACGCTATTTAAACCTCCTCCTCCCGCCGCCTCACCGCCTCTCACCCGCTCCCTCCTCCCCGCGGGACCAGGGGCAGCCCCCTCCCTCCCTCCATCCCCTCCCATACCCACGCCACCGCCCGCCGCCCCGCCCTCTCCCCGCAACCGCGCCGCCCCATTCGCTCAGACGCCTGCCCGTCAGAGCGACGACGCGACGCCGTTGGTCCGATCTCCCGTCCGTCAAGGGCTCCGCCTCGCTTCGCCCCGCCCCTCCCCTTCCCGGACACCTCATGGGGGTGTTCAAACGGCCGTTTCAAGTCACCAGGAAAATTTACTTTTAGGCCCCGCCCTCTCCTCTCCACGGCTTATTCTGATTGGGTGGGGAGTGCGCACCGCTTATTCCGATTGGGCAGCTCGCTGTCCGTCACCTCCCAAAATCCCGCCTATCCTAGTGCCGTAACCCTCATCTCAGACATTTGATTTGTCCGCGTTTCCGCGCAGCCCCTCCCTCTTCCACAACACCACCCAACCAGCCGCGCTTTCTCATCCGGGAAGGCGGCGCCAACGCGCGTCCGAAAGACCCGCCCCCATTGGCTCTCCCCACCCCGCCTCCTCTCTCCACCCCTCCCAGCGGAGCGTACCACCTCACCGCGGCGGTGGGGGGGGGGATGCGGGAACGGGGGGGGGGAGCAGCGTTGGTTCGTCCCTCCCGTGCGGGGGGAGCGGCGGGCGGGCGCTGTTACCCGGCATGCCCCGCGCGCCGGGGGGAGGCGGGAGGGAGGGAGGGGGGGGGAGGAGGAGGAGGAGGAGGGGGCGGCTGGTGCCTGCTCCAAGATGGCGGTGCAGGAATCAGCTGCCCAGCTCTCAATGACTTTGAAGGTGCAGGAGTACCCCACTCTCAAGGTGGGTGGCCGGCCTCTCCCCCCACCCCCCTTTCTTCCTCTTCCTTCCCTTAGTTGAGAAGGGGTAGGGCGAAGCTTGCCCGGCTGGAGCGGCGGTGAGGGGGGCAGAGGAAGGCTCCGGGCTGAACGGCGGTGTCCTCCCCCCCCAAATCTCCTCACAGAACCCCCGGGGGGCAGGCAGGGAGGCTCCAGCTTCAGCTCCAGCCTCAACCCCAGCCTCTTTCGGCCTCCGGCTCGCTGCCACCGCCGCTTCTCCCCGTCCCCTCCCCCTGCGGCGGGGCTGAGGGACGTGCCCGGAATATTCAGCCCTCCCCGAGAGCTCCCAGGGGAAGGGGGAGATCCCCCGGTGTCCCCCTAATTGTCCCCATCCTCCTCCGTGTCCCCCAAATTGTCCCCATCCTCCCCCCGTGTCCCCTCCCCGTGTCCCGTCCCCGTCCCCCCGAGTGACGGCGGGGACAAAATGGGCGCCGGGAGCCCCCCCGGGAGCCGGTTGGGGGCTGTGGGGGGAAATGTGGGCGCCGTGGGGTTTATTTGGGGGGGCTGAGGGGGTGCAGTTGGGCTGGGGAGGCTGCTGAGGACGGGTGGGGAGGGAGGGCGGCGGGCGGGGGCGTGCTGCTTTGGGGTTGGGGGGGTGGGATGATGGATCCTTGGCTCCCCGAAGGTGGGGATGAGCTGAAAGACAAAAAGGGACGGACGTGCTGCAGGCCTGGAGAGGCGGCTGAGCCCAGGGAGCGAGGATCTGAGAGCTCGGAGGCTTCCTCGAGGTGCTGAGCAACATCCCGAGGGCCGGTAGGTTCCCCTGGCTGCTCCCCGGCTCTCCCTAGGTATTGTGAGGCGAATGAAGGACTCGGTGCTGAGCGCTAAGGTCATCGCCTCCGAGAACTGTTGAACTGGAAGGAAGATGCTCGTAGGAATCAATGGAAA
This sequence comes from Nettapus auritus, assembly GCA_011076525.1. NCBI lineage: Eukaryota > Metazoa > Chordata > Aves > Anseriformes > Anatidae > Nettapus > Nettapus auritus. The sequence continues at coordinate 90,162,067 of CM021768.1, read as the reverse complement.
CCTTTGTTTGAAGTCTGGTGTCGGCTGTGCTGGAGGTCTACCAAATTAATAGCTCCGGCTGTGGGAGGGAGCTAGGAGAAGGCTCTGTGCTGCAAAATGCTTATTTAAGCATCTCCCAGGTTGGCGTATCAACGTTTTTTTTTCACGCATAGAAGGTGCTTCGCAGACTAAACTTTGTTATGCTGAGCTCATGCTGCACTTTCACACAGTAAGTGCTGTGTGCGTTCTGCAGTGTTTGTTTTGCAGGCTTTTGAGCCATATTCTTCCTGTGCATGTCCTCGTTCTCCACCCTCCTGGCTTTCTACTTAGTTCCAAGAAGCAGGACAACGACAAAAATCTCGATTCCCATTTTCGCATATGAAGGCTTCTTTCTGTCATTATGAAATTCCTTAAAGCTGACGCTGTCAGACTTAAAATTTCAGTTAGGTTTAGAGACCACTCTAGCACCTTCCACGGCCAGAACAATGCGAAGGCCTTTAAAGTTAAGAAGATCGTTTTGTGGCCGCGGTTCAGATGTATTCCAGTTGTTATCACAGCTTTTCTTGTTACATTCCTGAAAAATTACTGGCGGTGAGGATCAGCAAGTTCTTGTTTTCTTGGTTATGACTTAAGATGAGTTGTCAAGGTGCCAGCCATTTAAAAGCTGGCTAATATTTTGGACTAATTCTTACGTTTCCCCAAGCATGCTTTCTCCCCGAAAAACATCTTAACAAAAATATACATCAGAGAATGGAATGTTGTTTGTAACGTGGGGAGGCTAAATAGTAGAAGGGTGAGACACCCTTGCACTGAAACTCTTACATTTCCTAGGAAAGCTGATGTTTGTTGATTCTTCCCAGCACCCATTCAACTTCTGGGTTGTTTTTGTAATCTTCAGTAGTGTTTTTCATTGTTTTTTAAAAAAATTTTCGAGAATAGTGTCTGCTGAAGTCCCTTGAATATGTCCTCTTAAGTGTTATTAACCGTGAGTCATGTAGCAGGGTATTTTAGTGCTGGAGGTGAAAAAGCAGCAGGGAGAAGTGAGCGTTAAAGGCTGAAGTCTACTGAAGGACGTTGATCCCAAATTCCATTTGGTTCAGTAGGAGGTAGGTGCCTAAAAGTTTCTGTAGGACTGAGGCTCTGAATTTTTATTTGCAGTTATGTGAAATGAATACGTATCTTTTTTTTTTAATTACGGTCCCCAACACAGCGGCTCAGATATTTTTCTTGGAGCTCTGGATGCTGGTGATTTTCCCTGATGTAAGTGAAATATGAACGATTGTAGACTTGTATTTATATCTTTCCTGTTTCCTCCCTCTAGCTTCCTCATGCCAGCATCGCTAGATGATGGTTGTGTAATAGCTCTGCGTTTACAGCACGTTCTCCGGAGTGCCTTTCATGTGAAAGAGTGCTTAAAACTGCAAAGGGAAATCCCTTTGCCATAGCTAAATTGTGGTTGCTGCAGAAGTGGAAATGCTTCAGCTGTTCTTCAGCGGTTCAGCTCGGGAGAAGCAAATTGACTTCTTCAGATGAATCTAGGCAAGCCATTTAAGTGTACAAAATAATGTTTGAATATTTCCCCCACATCTCCCTTGTCAAGGACAAGCAGGTTGCCAGCTATTCTTCCTTCAGAGTGCTGTGGCATTGTGAGGGGGGTGGGCGGGGGAGCCTGCTCCTAGAGAGCTGTGCTAGCCTCCTCGGAGGGGATATAACGTGAAAGCTGGCAAGTTAAAAAAGGAATGAATGCGAACACTGTTACCGTAGTTCTTTGCTGGAACACTAATAAACAAGTGATGACAGGAAACCAGATAATGCGTCCGTATCCTTACAAGTGTGAATAATTGTTAAACCGAACCAGCGAATGGAGTGCAATAAGACCCCAAAACTGCACGATGGTAGACCCGAAAGAAAGGGATGGTCACGTGTCAATTTTTTTTTATCATTGGCAGCAGTTTAGGGTTAGCTGTGCTGTAACTGCTTCAAGAAGAAGATGAAAATGAGAGCTGTGGAAGCGCAGAACACTTGAGCATTGTCTCAGTGCTGCTGATCGGGTTCTTTTGTTGGCAGCTGTGGCAGGGGAATTGTGCCCACAGACTCAATAAGATGTGGGTTTCTCATGGAAATACCCTGCTTACCTGATTGCTACAGAGGGGACAGATAGCAGAACAGGATTACGAAGCACGTGCTGTTTCTGTCCCGAGTTCACAGACTCACAGAGTAACTGTGGTTGGAAAGGGTCTTTGGAGGGGTGACTCCAGCATCCTCTGCAGGTGGCAGGCTCAGCTGGAACGGGTCACTCGGGACCATGTCCGGTGTGGCCTTGAATATCTCCAAGGTGGAGACTGCAGCTTCTCTGGGCAAACCTGTTCCAGTGTTTGACCCTGTTATGGATTAAAAACAAAAACCTTTGTTCGCATGGATTTTTCTGTATTTCAGTTTGTGCCCGTTACCTCTTCTCTGGTCACCGTCGAGAGTAGTCGGGCTCTGCCTTCTTTCCCCATCAGGTATTGCTACACACAGATAAGATGCCCCTCGGAGCCTTTTCTTCTCAAGGCTAACCAATCCCAGCCCTCTCATCCTCTCTTCGTATGTCAGATGCTCCAACCTGTTAGCAATCTCGGCGGCCTGTTGCCATCACTGCAGTGTGTCCATGTCCGTGCTGGAGGCCTAGAACCAGCCACGGCGCTCTGGAGGAGTTGCACTTGTGCAGGAGGAGAGACGAAGGCTCACCTTCCTCAGCGGCCTGCCGGCCACGGTCTTCCTAACAAGGCCTGGGAGCTCTTGCTGCAAGGACGTACTGCTGCCTCGTGGTCAGTTTGTCCACCAGACTCCTCGGGTTCTGTTCTGCCGAGCTGCTTTCCAGCCTGTTGATCCAGCATGTGGTTGTTCCTTCCTAAGCACAGGATTTGGCATTCCCCTCAAACTCATGAAGTTCTTGTGTGTTCGCTTCCCCAGCCTGTTGAGGTCCCTCTGAATGGCAGCATGACCATCTAACCTATTAACTTCTTCAAGTTTTGTGTCGCAGACTGGGGAGGTGTGCTCCGAACCATCGTCTAGGTCAGTAGTGAAGACTGGCAAGCTGTCAGGTCACCTTCTTTTCCTGCTGGAGCAGAGAATTGGGCCCCTCGCTACAAGAAGGACATGGAGGTGCTTGAGCGAGTTCAGAGAAGAGCGACGAAGCTGGTGAGGGGCCTGGAGAACAAGTCCTACGAGGAGCGGCTGAGGGAGCTGGGATTGTTCAGCCTGGAGAAAAGGAGGCTCAGGGGTGACCTTATCGCTCTCTACAGGTACCTCAAAGGAGGCTGTAGCGAGGTGGCGGTTGGTCTGTTCTCCCACGTGCCTGGTGACAGGACGAGGGGGAATGGGCTTAAGTTGCGCCAGGGGAATTTTAGGTTGGATCTTAGGAAGAACTTCTTTACCGAAAGGGTTGTTAGACATTGGAACGGGCTGCCCAGGGAAGTGGTGGAGTCCCCATCCCTGGAGGTCTTTAAAAGACGTTTAGATGTAGAGCTTAGGGATATGGTTTAGTGGGGACTGTTAGTGTTAGGTCAGAGGTTGGACTCGATGATCTTGAGGTCTCTTCCAACCTAGAAATTCTGTGATTCTGTTCTGAAGGTGCAAGATTCATTTTTGCATAATCGTTCACACTACGTTTTTTTCCTGCCTTCATAAGCTTGACTGGAATTTGTTGTTTTTAAGCGTGGCTTTGTACTTTGACAGAAGTATTCAACAGCTCCTAATATCGAAGCTTTGAACGTACAACAGCAGAAGTTGCTCAGTGAGGGTGGTGTAGGTGGAAGGAGAGGACAGAATAATACAACTCCAACACCCAGTGCCCTTTCAGTATAGCAGTGCATCAAAAAGTGAATGCTTCTCAGGTAGGAAGCTGAAGCTGGCTGTAGCAGTAAGTCACCTCTGTACTAACTGCTGGGTGCTCTGACTCACGTAGCGTGCATTAAACGTCCATACCGAGCATTCGTACGTTGCTGAATAATGCACTTCCTGTTTCAACACACCAGGAGCACGCCAGCAAACGAGCGTGACGACATCTGGGTGCTGTTCTCCTGCACTGGGCTCCACGTGCCTCTGCTCAGTGAGAAGTCTGCGACTCTGGGACTTCGGGGGAAGTTTAACGTCAGAAGGCAGCTAAAGTAGCAGTTGGCTCCTGTGGGAATTGGTCTCTTTCCCACTCCTGCCCTCGGCTTATAAACTACATTTGCAAGCGATTAATGAAGGAAAAAAAATATATAAAAGCCAGTAAGTAGCAGTCCAGGCCGTGGGCTAGGAGCGTTGCTTGATTTTTTTCCTGGAGGCACAATAGTGTACTGATAATACTTCAGGGAAAATCCTCGCAAACATTTTGCAGAAGACCTCCTGTTAGTATCGTCAATGTGAATTCTAATCTGATGCTGCAGTTCACAGTTGCCGCGTACTTGATTTGTAGTGTTTTCACAGGACGGTGCCCTGTGATCTGACGAGTTTTGTTTGTGTACGTTTTAGAAGCAGAACTAATGTTTGTATGGTAGCTGACATGTTGGGGTCTTCAAATGTTGGTGTAAAGCAAGAATATCTGTGAAATCCGTGGGTCTTTGAACAGTGAATGCTTTCAGAAGCTGGAAAACAGTACTAAAGATGAGCTAGCAAATGTTTGAAGCTACCATAACAAGAGGGAAATGTACGGTGGTGGGAGTGGAGCTGTTTTGGGATGTTATAGACCACCCGGTGCCATCAGTCTTTGTGAACTTTGTGAACTTATTTAAATAAAGCAGGGTTAGATTGTCAGGTTGTCTTTATTACGGTACCCAATAATTTAACCGATTCATAATCTGCTCTTGATTTACTTCGGTTTTGGTTTCGAGCCTTCTGTGGATTGCCTTGGGTGGTAAGCTGCAACGAGAACTAAGGTAATACAGGTAACATATGGAGTAGAACTTTGGTCGTTCATATTTCCTGAATTTCCTGATACAGATCTATTGACCCAATAACCCTTAATTATGGGCTAGGTGCAGTGCTGCCGGTTCAGCTGGAACCAGTTATTCTGGGAGCAATCGGAGCAGAAATAGGATCCCTAGCCTCAAGGCTCCAGCCGGTAGCATGGTGGTGCACACACATAGGACAGCGACAACTGCTTCCATTTAAGAAGTGATATTCTGATTGAAACGAAGAAATATTTGGAGAGTAAAGGATCTAAAGACGTGTGAGGCCAAGGTGGCAGCTGTCAACGTGTGTCTTGAGAACAACGGGGCTGTGATGCCCTAGTGTGGGTCTAGGCAGGACTCTGAAATGGTCGTCAACCTGCTCGCGCGAGGATGTGAGCCACTTTTGTATGCCCACATAGAGGCTTTGTAAAACACTTGGCTAAGTTGTTGGAAACTTAAACTGCTTTAAAAAATCAATAATTTTTAAAAAAATCCAAGTGATCTACAACTGCGTTTAGGCTTATGCAGTTATTTTTTCTGTTTTGATCTGTCTCTTCAAGGATTCATATTTATGCTTGTATCTAATGAAACCTAAATCTAACCATTATTCTAAGCCTCTCCTTTCGGATATACAGTACTTCTCCTTTCTTTTAATTTTCTCTTCTTTTTCCAATTTTGCTTAGAACAAGGGAAAAATATTGCTACAAGGGACTGATAAGAGCTATGAATCAGAAGAATTCATTCCGTGAATAAGTGATGATATAATTTACATTTTGGATGAGTTCAGTGGGAAATAGTGATGCCATCTCAGCTCTAAAATAATCCAAGAGTTAGAGGAAGAAGTGTAAATGCTCAGGATTTCAGTAAATCTGCATAGAAATACTGATTTTTTTATTGGCTTGGGGGGAAATTGTGGGCTTTTTGTACTGTCATTTTTCACCTGGCATCATTTGTAATAGTGTCCTGGACGTTTTCAGTTTAGTTGTAGGTAAGCATGGTGACCTAATAGGGTCTCAAAGATGCAGCTTAATGCTCGAAGGCGTTTTCTTGCTCAGTTTAACTTTCCTAAAGATACCGTCTATTTTCAAACTACTTAGGAGGTGTTTCTTTTTTTTCTATATTCTCATACTTCCTCTTGCATGAAGTAGGACTAAGTTCTCTTTGCTTCTGTGGTTGGTTTGTTTGTTTTTGTGGTTTGAGAGCTTCATCACTCTTCCTTTCTTTTCCCTACCTAGCTGTGGCTAGGCTTAATGTCATATAAGGGCACAATATATAGAGTTGGAAAAAGCTTTTTCATACCTCAGAAAGGCTTCTCTTGGATTAACTTGGAAATGTGTAGATTCATACAACTCTCTGGTGCTTTGCAGGTCTTGTCAGCTAAGACAAGTAAGAGGAAGCACATCATTTTTCCTCTCCCTTGAAAGGAGAGCAGTTTTGTAATGGTTTTCCCCATCTAATCTGGTAGGACTTATTTTTCTTTTATATTTCCCCCCCCTCCCACTAAATAACTGACTTCATGTACATGATAAGACTTGAAAATCCATTTTGAATTCCCTCCTGCCCAAGACTGGGTTTGCTTGAAAAGATACACGATATAGATATTTCTGTCTTTTAAACAGTTGGCCGCTTCATGGCAAGGAGTTATATCTGCATTCAGCTTTGGGACTGTAATGGTAAGGAGGGATGGTTCATACAGACATCCACAAAGTCAAGATTTGTAGTTATCCGTTCCCTGCCCGTGAGTGGGTACTGTGGTCAAGCTGCACCTGAGTAACTTCTTTCCACCAAATCCAGGGGAAAATTGGATGTTCTTTTACAAAACTTTAGACCTATGTAAATTATGTTTGTCTATGCTCTTTTTTTTTGATGAAAAATGGCTTCTAGAAAATAAACCTTTGAGAACGCCAGTTGCCAGAGGCTGGGAAATGATTAATGAGGCTTACTCGTTTGGAAGTACCACCACATAATTCTTCTTCCATTGGGGTGACTTTTTTTGAAGTATCTATCACTCTTGCTCTGTAATTTCCAATAGCTGAATGGTAGCTATGCGAAGTGGTTTTTCTGCTGCGATTGAAGTAGTTTCCTATATGCAATCACTGCAGAATAGAAGTGTTTTTTAGTGTTCTGGTCAGGTAGAGATTGGTTGGGCTTTACTTTCCACTTTTATTTGGAGCTCTTCAGGCTTGAATCTGCATAAGTGAAGGAGGAATCTGGTCAGTATTGTGGGGTGGGACCAGATCAGTTTGGGAACTGTCTCATGACTTGTGAGATGATAAAGACTCCTTTTTGCTCTAACTTAGGTTTTTCGCAAAACATTAGCTATGAAAGGAACGTGTGCAATTTAATCTTTCAGTATTAATGTAGGCCAGCTGGGAAAACTTGTGGGCAACATCAGGCTGGTATTTGACATTTCATGCAATAACGTTATGCTCTGGCTCAACATCCTACATTCTAAAGGAACAGAAATGCAGGATGTAACAGTTTCTGTAAATAAGCTTATTTCCCCTGGGGAGAATCCCTTCTTCACGTGTCCATGGTTTTCTGGAAATTCTGCTATATTTTCTTCTGGATTTTTTTTTCTGGAAATTGTGATACAGGCTGGTCAATACACTTTTCCCTGCAGTAGTCTGAGGATTTTTTTTTTTTTAGGATAGCTATGAAGGAAGAAGTAGGAGCATTTGTTTCAGTGCTTCTGCTTCCTTAAGTAAAATTCTGGTGAGGTGCTCAGTACATGTAATTGATTTCCCTTTACAACCAATGGTTTATTGATGCACATACACTATCCTGTGTAATCAAATATGTAATGAGGTACATTATTTAATAGGGCTTCAAAAGGAGAGTCAGGCCATCCAGAGACACTGGACTTCAGTGATTTATTTATTTTTTTTAAAGGGGGGGGAACAATGCCACGTGGTTAATCTGTTAGCATTACTGATTGCTTTTTGGAATTATCCCTTACCAGGAACTCTTAAAGGAAAGAAGAGGGAAGTTATGTAGGTAGGTAACTGGGGGAAAGACAGGAGCTAAAAATCAAGGTTTCCTAGCCAGCTGCTGTATGGCAGAAGGTTAACGTGAGCATCCTGCTAGGGTCTCTGCCAGTACTGCTGATACTCAGCTTTTTGACCAGCTTGGAGTGAATGAATACTGAGATGATCTTGTTTCCTTGATGATACTGAAGTAATTAATGTATTACAGGCATAACTCAAGTGTGAAGCACTGTAGAAGAACGAGAGATTTAAAGGGTATTAATATAGTAGATGAAATTCAGTGTAGGTAAGTGATTGTGGAAGGAAAGAGCCCTGATCATATGTGAGAAATACCTGACTCTGAAGTGATCATTATCCCGTAGGGAGATCTTGGGGTCTTAGTGAATGTTTCCTGGGAACAGTCAGGGTAATATTGATAAAGCTGAGAGACAAGTGTTGGGAGAGGGAAGAATGGAGACCCTCATTGTGTAGCAGTAAAAATCCAGTTTCGTCTTCTGCCTAGTAGTATGAGTTAGCCTGGTTTTCTCCCTTGTCATATCTTGAAAAAGGATGTAGTAGGACTGGAAAGCATCCACAGAAGGGCAAGAGTAATTAGAGATACAAATGGCTGTATTCAAAGAATGAAGGGCCTCTTCAATCTCAAACGGCAACTGAGAGGTGTGGAGACAGTGAATGCTCTTTTTTTCTTCCAAAACAAGAATAAAAGGGGTTTCAAATGATGCTAGCAGATGACACGTCAAAACCCAGAAGTGTTTCTTCACACAATGCAAGAGGCTGTGAAACGCCTCACCACAGGACATTGGATTGCTCAAGTTCAGCAGGTCAACAACAACCAGCAGGGTTTGTGAGAAATGTTTTCACTATAAAACCTCCACCTTCCACTCAGGTAGTCCTAATGAACTGTTTGGGATTAGTAACCTCATGTTCTTGCCACTTCAAGTGTCATGCCCTTTCTGGATGCTGTCAGGGGAAAGGATAGTGGCAGGATTTCTGCTCTTACCTGGTACGACCGCTCATATCTTTATGTGCCAGTTGTCAGCTATGGCTCCTTCCTCCTTGCTCTGTAACTCTGAGAAAAGTCTGGCCAGCTCTTATCTGTGCCCTTCACCTTTATTTAGCAGAGGGCTGCTATCAGGTTGGGCCTCTCCCAGCTCCCTGTAGCCTTCTGTTCTGCAGGTGAAACACGGCTGCCCCTCTCAGCCTCTTTGGATGTTGTCTACACCATTTTGGTGGCCTTTTTCCAGACTCGTCTCCTCTGTGTGGAGTGAAGGGCCTGAAAACCAGACATAATGTTCCCAGTGAGTCTGCTTGAGTGCTGAGCATAGGGAATGAGCACTTCTCTCAAGCCACTGCCTCCAGCCTTGCTAATGCAGCCCAATATGTGGTTAGTGTTCCTTGCCACAAGCCTGTTGCTCACTCCTGTCCAACCTGGGGTCCATCAGGACCTCTGCATCTTTTTCTGTAGAGGCAGTGTTTGGAGTTGCCTTGTGTCAGGTGCAGGGCTCTGGTTTCTGCCTTGATTGAATTTCTTGAAGTCCTTGGTGCATTTCTCCAGCTTGTCAGGCTTATTCTCGATGGCAGCTCTACCATCCAGCGTTATCAAGCACTTTGAGTTTGTTTTCCTCTGAGCTTGTTGACCAAGCCCCATTCTGCAGAGCATTGATGAAGGCATTTATGTGAGAGCTGATCACACTCCATGGGAGTAAGGCAGTCCTGGCTACTCGTCAGGTGGATTTTGAATCTTCTTTGGGGCCTGGCTGTCCAGTCAGTCCCTAACTGTGCGGTATTCCACCCAGTTGGTTTGCATCTCCCCAGGCTGGCTACGAAGATACTGTGGGAAGACCACATCAAAGACCTTACTAAACTGGGTGTGAAGACCACCAGGGCTGTCTTTCATTCAAAAGTAGTGGTTTCATCACTGAAAGCAGACAACACCAAGCATGATTTCCTCATGGCAAATCCAGGCTGGCTGTTCCTAGTCACGTTAGTGAGCTTAGAAATGGCTTCCATTGGAATCTTTTTTAAATAAATTTCCCAGGAATTGAGTTGAGGAAGACCAGCTTGTAGTTTCCTACATCTTCCAGCTTTCCCTTCTGGCAATAAGTGAGGCAATAAGCTTGTCCCTTCTGATCATGGAGGACTCCACATGTTCATGGTGACCTTTCAGAGATGGCAGCAGCTTTGCAGAGTCATCTCCTGCTGTCTTTAAGACTCCTGTGAATAGTGCCTCTTCCCCAGACTCAGCTGCTTGGTGCAGGAGCTGGAAAGCTTGGGAAAAGCCCTTACAAGTCAAGACAAAGAAGGCATTTAGTGCTGAGGCTTTATGTTGTCCTTTGTTGCTAGGTCACACATCCAGTTCTGTAGACTTCATCTTCCTTATGTTGCTGATGTGTCTATAAAGCTTTTGTCATTATAACTGCTTATTAGGTAGGGCTCTGGTTGAATAAAATGGGTGTATGTGTTGGCCGTGCCGGTGGTGAGCGCTGGATTTCCAGCTGTGACTCAGCACGCTTTGTCCGCTGTGGCAGGGTGAGTTAACACCTCGGCAAAGGCCTGGCCACGATTCGTTTTTCTCACACCTGGTTGAAGGATTCTGTGCTTGGGAGAAAGTACATCTGGAAACCCCGGTGCTTAAGGAAGGAAGAGTGACTGTCATGGAAGGTGGGGGTTTGTATTAGGGTTAAAACATCACGGTGGAGTTTTGTGAGCTTTGATTGGTATAATTAAGGAACTTGGGCAAGGGGGCTTTGCATTTTACTATTTCTATAGTGTTAATGGCTAAAGGTGGTACCTACTCGTGGCAGGTTTTTTGAAGCCAGTTTTCCCTGACCCTATAGAGAATTTGGGGTGAGGTAAGAATATTTATGGGCAGCCCGTTTCTATACTTTCAATTTATGGGTGGGGTACTAAAGGTGTCTATGTAGATGGATCTAGAAATCTTGAGAAAAGTGGAAAATCTCATTAAAATGTTGTGCAATTAATGCAAAATCAAAGGTGGATATGTATTGTGTGATGCCATGTAGAGAATTACCTCTTTCAACTTTATTTCTGTACTGATTCTTTTTATAGTCTGATAATAACTACTTGGGAAATGTATACTGTTTGCTAACCATCAGGATAGAATATATGCAAGCATTTAATACTGTTTCTTTCTAGTTTAGTATGTATTTAGAAAAAGTCAAGGAAATAGTCTCATTTAGTAAATGAATGGCTTACTGCAAGACGCATTTTGACGGAAATGTATTCTGTAGATAATTCAAAATGCCCTCAAATAGCATGAAGTCAGATTTGAAGTGGTTTATAAAAATATTATCTACAATTGCACAACTTGAACGGTCGTAGCCACGGGTCCTTCATGATTCTGGAACTAGTCGGTCTTATTGGCATTCACGGGCTGGAAGGGGACCGCGTTTGGGCTGAAGGCCAGGCAGTTAGCGTCACAGCTGAGTTCCTAAGTCTAAGCTTAAAAACTGCTACTGTCACTCTTAGTTCTGCTGTTTTCCTTCCACTCAACTGAACCCAGGTGTAGGTCTCAAGGCTGCTTTTAGACCCAGAAGGATCACTTCCTAATTCTTATCTCGAGTTAGAGGTGGTTGTGCTGTCCCAGAACACGTTCCACCAAAGTTTTCTGGCTTACTAAAACCGCAGTGAAGGAAGTGAAATGAAGACAACACTTGGATCAGATTATCCAGTTGTGGCTATCTCTGTTAGTAGTTAGCACCTAGAAACAGTCATGCACAACACCCGTGGAAGTCTCCAGCCAAGCAGACTGTCCTTAAAACGGGAGTAGAAAAAAAAATTATCTTGGAAGAAACTTCCCCTCTGTATTATTACCCTTGTGTAGGCTGTTCTGACTTAAAGCTTCAGAGCAATCTGCCTGAAGTTGTACCCCGTTCAGTGCGTGCTTCAGTCGGTGGCGTTTACAGCTGTGGAAGTTGAAGAAAAGATGCAGAATTGATTTAGTGACACTGAGTTCAGATGTGCTGCCTGCTAATACTTTGCATCTGTCCCTCGTATCCTCCTGTGCACTCCTGGTGCAAGGCAGCTGCGGTGTGGCTTTTCAAGCTTTAATGCCTAGGACAAATGGGCATCAAGCTTCTCCAAAATACTTTCTTGTCAGTTCTTGCAGCTTTGTTTCAATGTGTTTAAAGTTCAGTAGAGTTTTTCTTTTTAAAATTTTTATTTAAGCTGAGTTCTGTGAACTGGTCTTATTGGTGAGCGGGTAATTGTTTAATCCAGGCTTGGTAACAGCGTGGTAAAAATGTAAAGTCTCTACCAGGCTTGTGGCGGCTGATAAGCAAAATTTGCAGTTGTCATGTTCCAGAAAGGTTGGTGTCCGCTTTTCTTTTTTATAAAAGAATAATCTTCTCAGAACTACATTTTTCTAAAAACATCTTGTTACTTTTTCCTTCTGTTTACTTTGATTATTTGAATAAAAAGGGCAGCTATTGATACAGAGCCTGTAACGTTTTGAAGAGTCCCGTGGTAGAGCACGGGGGAGCTGGGATCCCTTCCAGGCTGCAGGAGCTGAGCAAGAAACAGAACCGAGGGGTCAAGATGCAGAGCCTAGACAAGTCCTCTGCAAGGAGCTGAGCGGTTGCAACTTCTACATTTTGGTATTTTTAAAATCTAGGTCTGTAAAGTCCGCAGTTTACAAATATTGTCTACAAACTGCAAGCTCTGTGGAAGAAACAACTGACCAAGCAAGCTATGAAAAACTTTGGCAAAGAGCATTTACTACCAGCTTATCAGTTGTGCAAATTTCCTTTTACTCTTAAAGTCATTCCCCTTGATACGTTACGTTAAATTGCTTGGCAATATATTTGTATTTACTTGGAGAGGATATAGTAAAACACTTCAACGCCAAGGCTCTTCCGTGGAAGATATTAAAAAATTTTGGGGATTAGAGGGGAAATGGCTAAAACACGATGCAAAAACCTTTTGTACCAAGACACAATATGAACGGTGTATGAGGATGCCAGCTGAAATTGAAAGTCCAGTTGTCCTAAATGTCATAGGACCAGGGACTGTGCCAGAAACTTGCATGCAACGGAGACAGGGCATGGGAAACGGGAAGTGTTACTGCTCTTGCGTGCCGATAAGAAACTAAGGAAAAGGGAGATTAAGGGTCAGACTTTCAAACTGACTAGGTCTGTGTCCAGTTCAACTGCTTGTTGAGAATTTAACAAAACCACTTTGGTAGATAAATAAAGGTGCCTCAGATCAATAGTAACTCCTGCAGGTGCTGACTGAAGCGCCGTTTCGGTGCAGAAAGCTGGTTAGCAAAGTACTTGCAGAAATTAAGCCCAGTAAATACAGGTAACTGAATAAAACATATTTTTAATTAAATAGTAAAAACAAGCAAAAAGAAAAACGGGGGACCAAGTTGTCGTAATGCTGTCCGGCATCAAGTTGTGGAGCTTAAAGCAAGTTTTCATACTCCAAAACATGAAATATATTAGAATAATGTGCCCCTGTGCCCCACCTGCTGTACGTGGACGAGCTCTAAAACTTCTAACATTTGTGTGTGTGTGGAAAAGGAGAAGGAAAGCAAGGGCTAAAGTGGTTATATAGGTGAGCAGGCATTAACAAGCCTGTCGTGGTGTTTTATTTTGTGGCTTCAGTTTGGGGAGGGATTGTGGTGCTGGGGTTTCAGAGGAGCTTATATAAAGCAAATTACTGTTTCATCTTGATGCTTCCTGTGGTAAAGATTTTCTATCTTTTGTTCGGGTCTTAAGTGTGAGATGGCAAAAAAACAGTAAATAGATCATTTCAGTCTTTTTAGAATTTCAGTCTTTTTAGAGAAGGAGAAGCCCTTTCACATCTCACCAGGATATTTTTAATACTTCTCCTGCAAATCAGAACAACCCATTGTAGGACACGTGGAGTGTTAGCAAGCAAGTATCTTGGCTCATCTTCGTCGTGCTGAAACTAAACCCTTTCTCAGCACGTTTCTAATGGTAAATTGTGATGGTTATGTAGGATCCTCTCTAATAGGGCCTGGAAAGAGAGTGGACCCTGGGGACACTTCTTGCGTGCAGCTAGTTAGAAGGAAGAAAATGGAGGCAAACCTGATATAAGTGATTAGCGGGGATAAACTTGAAAGATTTGTAATCAAACATATACACAGTGTGTACCAACCACAACGCTGATTTGCATTTCCTGCTTTACCCTCACTATCTAATCTGGTCGTTTGTTAAATTACGCCTTTGATCAATGGAAAAGCAATCAAGACTGTGGTAACTACCTGTAAGAACTTCTCCTGGGCTTTTTTTTTTTTTTTTTTTTCAAGATAAGATAGAGATGAATTATGCATGGGGTGCTGGAATGTTAGGTTCTGGAACTCCTGTTGCCGTTGGAGCTCTGAAGTAACAGGGCTTCGTGTCTCCAGTCCTCGTGCTGTCATGGAATAGCGTGCTGGGAGCAGCTGAACTCTTGATGTAAGCTCTGTCCAAATCTTTAATATCCTAAAATTTGACCAAGCTGTAAGCAATTCCCATATGTGTTTATGATGGCCATCAGTAGCAGTTTTGGCACGGCTGCTTTGTAAAGGTGTAGGACAAGTAAAGGACGAGGGATCTCCAAGAGCAGTTTGTCTCTAAGCCAAGGATCGAGCCTTAAGGAGATTTATCAAACTTCATCATACAGCGTGGGCTTTTTCACCAAGAGGAAACTTGCTTGAAATTCCTCTTACCATTATAGTAATCCAAGAGTGAATATTAGAAGTAGTACTTTGTGGAAAGAAACAAGTAGGATACCTATTAAATTTCCTGAGTTACTATTGTTGTACTATGTATAATTGGTGTACTATGTATAACTTTGTCAGAAGCCAGCATGCTTAACACGTGCTTTTTTTATATATATACATAATTTGTGTTTATTTTCTGAACTCCTGCAGGAAAGAAAGTTACACTTCAAAATCATGTTCTGAAGGGTGATCTCTTGTAGTTTAGTTGTAGCTTTCCTTTAAATACACGTTTGCCTTTGCTTTCTGTTCTCCCTGGTCTGTTTTTATCAGTGCTTGCTGAAGTCAAGGCAGGATAGGTGAAATTGGTATCAGAAAAGAATCTGCAAGCTTTTATTTCCTGTCACTGTTCTTCATAATCTTTGAAGTGCCTTTGAATCTTTGAAGTCTCCTTGCTGAGAGAGCTTAAATAAGGGCTTTGATATGGGAACTCAAGTTCAGCTCATGACCTCCAGTGTCCTGAAACCTAGGTGTTTTTCTAAATGCATCAAATAAAATCATCCGCTTCTCTAAGCTCTAGAAGACCTTTTCTTTAATACAGAAATTCTAATGACGTGGTTTTGCTCCTTCAGGTGCCATATGAAACGCTGAACAAACGGTTTCGAGCCGCACAGAAAAACATCGATCGCGAGACAAGTCACGTTACGATGGTTGTGGCAGAGCTGGAGAAGACGCTGAGCAGTTGTCCTGCCGTGGACTCAGTTGTTAGTCTCCTGGATGGAGTAGTTGAAAAACTCAGTGTTCTGAAACGAAAGGTAAGTGGTGTTTTACCTCCTTGTCTTTACAGAGTTAACAGAAGTGTTTTTCTGCAATGCTGTTTGCTTAGATTCTCTTTTCAAGGTATAGGTATTAATGGCACTGTAAACAAAGGCCTTAAAACGCACGGCAGAACATCAGAACGTGCTGAATCTTGCTTCACTGTGCTTATGAAATGTCTTAGTGTTCATGACTGAATAGGAGGAAGTAAAAAAAACAACCCTGAGAGGTAAAATTGATGTGTTTGCAGTCCTGAAAATGAATTTCTCTCTCCCCAGAAAAGAAATGGCAGCAAAATAAACAGATATATATCAATTCCTGCTCATTTAATGGGAATGTTTGTGTGGTTACTTTAGTTCCTTGCTTGAGGAGAATGAGGCAGAAGATAAGTCTAGAAAACATGTAAACCCCAGCGGAGATAAATGCATGTGATGCTGAGGGTTCTTCGCAGAAAAAAAGTGCACATTGTTCTGGATTTGTTACTTGAGCACTTCCTGTAGACAGTTAACTTGCAGGTTGGAAGGTTCCTAGGTAATATTAAAAGCATTTTAATTTTTAGCAAGGTAACTATGAGGGGTTAAGCTTGGAACACTTGTCTGAAATGCATCTGAGCTTCCATGCCTTTAAAGCATCTTTCTGAGTTAAAAACAAAATATAGTATAGGGCATCCCTATTTTCGATGGGAATATTATTCATGCTGAGATTCATCAGAAAACTTACTTGAAATAAATCTTGCAGAAGAATGAAAATAGCTGTCTTGCCAGGTGTTCGAATAGTGCTTCTCCAAAAATAAATAGACAAAACAAGTGGTAGCAGAGGCATTTCATTAAAACTTAAATGAAATAACCAACAGATATAAATCTTGAGACTATTAAGTAAAGCGTCAAAATACCTTGGAGGTTTGTGACATAAAAACGCTGTCGTCTATGTTGATTTTGGGGTTTTCTGCTTGAACAGGTTACATAGGCACTGAAAACCTGGTCTGCAAAAGACTTCATAAATCTAATTGCTGTTTTCATCTTCGGGTTGTGAGACTCAGAGGGTTTTTTTTTCCACTTGTCTGTTACTTACAAAAAGAAATTACTGCTGTTTCTGAGGTGTTAGATTTTATTTGTAGGTGTATAGTAATGATGTGGAGGAGTAAGTTATTTACTTGTTAAGTCTTTGCTGACTGCAGGGGTGTGTCTGAAGACATTGTTGGATGTTTTGGGTGTAAGGATTCATTTTAGTGTAATTGCTCACTTGCTTTTGACTGTCTGAAAGACTGTGGGGAATCTTGTATCTTCTCAGAAAGGACAATGGGCAAAAAATAAATAAATCTGTTTAATGGTAAAATTTTGCTGAAATACAGAGGTCTTGCCTCTGCTCCAGGTTCTTTGCTTGGTATTCTCTGTAATCTGTCCAGAGCAAAATGATTGTTTTCTTTAGTGTCTTTGGACCCAAGTGAGATCTCCCTTTCCTCCTGTGTTTAGGCAAGGATCTGAGGAACTGCTGAGGTGACTGCAGTAGACATAGATGAGCCCTTTATTTAACACCTTACTCTCCCTTAGAGCTTTTCAGCACAGCAGGTTTCTTGGGTTCTGCAAATGATCCTGAGGAAACATAGGCCTTTGTGTTTTCCCTTCTGTATCCTTTTTAATAGGCTTGTTCCCTCAAGTTCTATTAATGCCCAGCAGGGCAATTCCACACAGACTTGCTGCAGAGGATTTTGAAGAGGATCTGTACCCTTTCTGAATGCATTAAAGGGACAAAGAGGGGGAGGAATATAAATACAGGTACAAAACCATATAGAGAGAACCCTTTGGAATGAGAAGGGGTTCAACCTTTGTGCTTGGTTGCCTCAAATTCTCCTGTTTGTGTTGAGAATAATTCTTGTGGTTGTCTTCTCATCTGATAACGCCGCAGAGATAAAAGTGAGAGCGTGTTTTGGCCCGAGTTAATGTTTGCTTGCTGAGTAGGAAAAGGCTTAGTTTATAACTTAAACAAAATACTGATCTCCAAACCATATGTTACAAAATAAAGCTAAATTTAGTAATAAAAATAACTCAGCCTACAGAAATGTATATGACTTACAGTAAAACATCTTGTACAGCGACTTGGGGTTTAGATGTTGAATTTTATATGAAAGGCCAGATCAGAGGCAGGCCTAATGGGGGCAAATGCTTGGCAGGATTTTCTTGGATGGGTTTTTATTTCAGCTTGCTTTTCAAATCTTAACTCTTCCATAAGAAATCTGTAAATGAACATACATGGTAAAAGCAAGGAGAATCAGCCTGTACTTCTGGGGCTGCAGGCGTTATCCAAGGATGATGCTGTAGCCTGAATAGTTTGAGCACTGAGAAGGGAGCCATGTCAGTATGGAGTGCAGCGCGGGCTGCCAAAAGCTACCCACTTTTTTTAGTCTGTGCCTGATTGACAAACTTATTTTTTTCCTCCATTGTCATAGCCATGCAGGTATTCAAACACAAGTCTAAAGTCACCGGGAGTCAGGTAACCCAACGTGAAGCTGCCTGCTGGTGATATATCACAGATGGGAGAGGCAGTAAGCCTCCGGCTTCTGGTTTGCTTTTACCTTAGAGGCATAGAAGTACTGCAAGCATTCTCGCATTTTGTTGTCAGATGTGGCTCGCAGCTCTCACGTGCTGTGTATGGAGTCAGCTAGCTTTAAATTACAAATACGGCTGTAATAAAATTGCCAGGTAAAATTTTCAGCATAACTAATCAACCATGTAACTTTAAGGTTAAAGGAGAACAAGTATCACCACAGTATTTGTTTTCTTAAACAAAGGTATGGGAATATCGCTGTATGTGTTTTGCACTAGGCATGCAAATATGTAGATTTTAAATAAAAAAATTAAAATAGGTGCTTTCCAACTGAAACTATTCTCAGTAGATCGAGTCCACCTGTTTTTCCTCTGGATAAATTTATTTTTCCTAAGTAACAGTAGATTCGTATTTCCAGAGTGGTAGAGGTAAATAAAACAGTACGTGTTTAACAAAGCTGGTTAGAAAAATTACTCTAAGACCTTTGAATTAAAGGTGCTAAAAGACCAAATGTTGATATAATTTTCGTTATTACAGAGGCTGATTAAAATGGCTCCAGTGTATTAGAAGTAATGTGGTTTACTCTGCGTCGCTCCCCAGCAGAACTAATTCAGTAGGACAGCTGCTTGAGGAAGAAGCCATGCATAGGTTAGAGGTGGAAATTCATGAGTTGCAGTTATTCGGACAAGACTGAACCTCCATAGATGTCTTTGCAGGGCATTCCAGCAGTTTCTGCTGTAGTTGGTACCTAGCCTTTTTCAGACCAGCTGAATTTAATCAGAAAAAAACATTGGTTAGAAGCGCATATGCTCATAAATAATTGTGTTATGCTAAAACTGCTGGTTATTAATATGCAAGAGTGTCTCAAAACTGGGCCAGTCATGCTGAAACCTCCGCGTGAGCATGGGAAATGTCTTTCTAAATGACAAACACTGTTAGTAGTAACTGTGCAGTACATAAAGAATGCTTACAAATCATCCCTATTTATTTTTTAATTTAAAAGCAAATGAAAAAAATGTATCTCTGATTTGTTCCTGTCAAATTATTACTTTTTAGGCAGTTGAGTCAATCCAGGCTGAAGATGAGAGTGCAAAACTCTGCAAACGTAGGATTGAGCATCTGAAAGAACATAGTAGTGACCAGCCAGCGGCTGCCAACATGTGGAAGAAGAAACGTATGGATCGTATGATGGTGGAACATCTTTTACGCTGTGGCTACTACAATACGGCTGTAAAGCTAGCAAGACAAAGTGGTATTGAGGTTGGTAGCAATGTGCACTAACTTAAGAAAAACAAAATGGTAGTAAAGGTGAAACTAATATAAACTAGCTACTTTAGCTCTGTAGCAGCTTTTTTATGTATAAGAATGCCTTTATCATTAGTGTTGGTCTAGTTAGGCCTGTGTGTGTTCTCCTTCACATAAATTGTACTTTTATGTTTAATAAGCTAAAATTGAAGGCATAACTTCTAGTCACAAATGAAATGCTTCTAGACAAACTCCTTGCCCTTTAAAAACTTAAAATTCTTCTCAAATGTCACGGTGAATTTCTTGTTAAAGTCCTTTAGGCTGCTGACTAAGCAGTTGGTGGAGCTTCCCATCTGTCTAGCTACATTCAGATGACTTGTGTAGGTGAGCAGATTGAGTAGGATGACATATGCTGGTTGCAGGAACAACTGTTTTATTGTATCATCCTACTATTTAATACATTGAGAGGAAAACTGACTTACACTTTGGAAAATAAATCTTGATATAACTTGGATTTATTAGTATCCAGCGTGTCTTACATTTATGCTGTTTAGTTTATTTCAGCATCTATAATTCTGTAGTTATTATTTTCCTTTTCATTTGGTATCTAGTTGGTGCTGCTTTTATCCCATAAATGCCTCTGCAGTATTTGAAATATGTTGTTCAGTAATAGTTTGGAGTTCATGTGCCTTGACGTAGCTTCTTTACGCAGCGATGAATCCATGCTGTTGTCTTCTGACAGCCACAATGACATAAAAACTTTTGTGTTTTTTTTTAAGTTGCTGTTTATTTAGAGACGTTTTGTTATTTTTTAGGTAGCATTCGCTATTTGATCCTTACTGATCCTTGAATCTTATGTTCTTTTGTTGTTCCTGATTCCAGAAGGTGTGCACTTCATCTGGTTAAAATCTAGCTTTTGCAGTGATAGAGTTGCAACAGTGGTATTTAGAGTTACATCCTTTGCCTTTCTTAGCTTATAAAGCTGAACTACTAACTAGCTCAGAGAAACTTGAAGAGATCGTAGTTCCTGGTGTCAAATCACAGTGTAAGATCTGTTCTTTGTCTTACACAAAGAACATTCATTATCTGTTGCATGTCCCTCTTGTTCCTTGGCTGCTTTACCAGTCTGATTCTGTTCAAGCTGCAGTGATGTTGGCAAATTCCAATGAGGAAGCATCAGGTAGATGTTGAATACAAGGAGAGAGGGGAAAAAATAGATTACAGACTGTTGGTAGGAAATAATCTTGCTTATACTCACTAAAGAGTTTGCTGTGCCTCACTAAAAATAACCCATGCATGTGAATCAATAAAACAGGGCGAGAGAGTTATTCAGGGATCCTGTAATTGCAGATGAATGGTCAGCAGCTCTTCCACTTTTGGTAGATGTCTCCTCCTGTTTGGAGCAGGAGCTCCTCTCCTGCTGAATCATCATGCTGTCATACTTACTGGTTGTGCTGAAAAAGCACTATGGAAATATTTTTTCACTTTCATTCTAAGTTCTATTATGCCTGACTAAGTAATGCTTAGCTCTGGTTTAGATATGCACGTGGAAGCCCGTTGTGATACGCTGCAAGATGTGGTACAAAGCCGTGCACTTGTGGAGCCTTGTAACTTCTCATCCTGCTGAATAGGAGCTTTTGTTTTTGTTTTGAATATATTAAATAAGCTTATTTAACTTCTGCCTCCAAGCTGAAGTATTTGTATTTGCATAACATCAAAGTACAAAACAATTTACTTGCGCATGTTGAATGCAGCGAGACCGTATTTATTCCAGCCTGCTAAAACCGTGCATTTTAGACAACACTCGAGTTTACTTTTTGGCTAACTGAGGATAGGTTTCCCTCAGTCTCAACACTGCACTCAGTCTTTCTTACTGTAAGGTGATGTACAGCAGTAGGATTTGCAGCAGTAGGATAATGAGACCTAATGGTTGCACAGAATTTGTGGTGTTATGGGTTTAGTAACAGACAACTTCCCTGTTCTTTGTTCCTCCCTTGCTGAAGGATATGAGCATTGAATCGCTCTCTAATGCTTACTAATGCAGCTCTGCTGTGGAGATTACAAAATATCATGGTATTTTTCCTTCATCCAAAGTAATCTCTTTCTGTTTACTGTAGTCTTAACTGTAATTTTGATAAATGTCTCTACCACTGCAGGCTTCAGGAGTGCATTTCTGTGTAGTAAATCTGGTTACGTCTATTATGTCTGATTGTTTTTGATATATCAAGACAATCTTGTTTCCACTGAGTAGGTTCTGTACCCTAAGCAGGAACTTGGAAAAGAGACCACAAAATCTGCATAACTAAGAGCAACTTTTCTTCTTTTCTGAAAGTTCAGCTTTGTGCTTGATTTTTTTTTTTGCACGTTCTGAGAGGCAGCTCTGGAGTTTCCTCAAATCCCAAACTGTTAGAAGTTGATGAAAGGTAGGTCCTTTTAGCACAATTGTTAGGATCAAAAGGTTGTGGAGAAGGAGTGGGGAGAGGAACAAACCTTTTGTTTTTGTGAAAGGGGGAAAAAAGTCCAACTGGAGGCCAGCCATGAGTGTTACAGCCCAGTCACTACTTGATCCAGACCTGTTCAACATCGTTGTTAATGACCTAGCTGATGGAACAGTGGCCTCAGGAAGTCTGCAGGTGATTAAAAACCAGGGTATGTGGCTGATGCAGCAGAGGGTTGTGGTGCCATCAGAGGCACTTCCAATGGCTGGAGAAATGAGCAAATGGGATCCTTGAGAAGTTCAGCAAAGGAAAGGCTCACTGACTGGAAGGCAGCTTCCCAGAAAAGGAAGGAAACAAGAGGTGAGGATGGTAGACAAGTTGAACGTAACCAAGCAATGCACCCTTGTGGCAAAGAAGAGTCAACAGCACTCGGGTTGCATTGAGATGAGCATCGTCAGCAGGTGTGCTGCTTGGTGCTCCATCCTCTCTAACACCAGTTAGACCCATCTGGTGTCCTGCATCTAGTTCTGGGCTCCGCAGCAGACATGCTAGGGTGTGGAGTCTCTCTGTCCTTGGAGATGTTCAAGACCAGACTGGCCTGGGCAGAGTCCTGAGTAATGTCTACTGGTCAACCCTACTTTGAGCAAGGGAATTGGACAGAACTTCCAGAAGTTCCAACCGTGATCATTCTGGGATTGTTTCTGTGATTGCAGGGCAAATGTCTGAAAATACTGCCACTGGTTTGAAAGACCAAAGGAAAGAACTTTCTCCCTTTCAGATGAAGCTCGCAGATCCTCCATTAAGCAGCATCCCTCAGTAGCTGTTAGACCAGTCTTGGGAACAAGTCTCAGCCTGCGTGTTTTAAGTTCCTTGCATGGCTTCTGAATGCTAAGAGACCTGCAGAGCTGCCAAGGTACTTCATGGGTGGAAACAGTTCAGAAGTTACTCTGCCTCAGTGGCCAATAGCAAACTATTAAATCAGTCATATATTTACCAATAAATGGCAACAGACAGTTTGCTTGGAGATTTACTATGCACCATAGTGTCCAATATTAATAATTGTTGATGGGCCAAGGCAAATTCTAGTCTGATTTCCAAAATAAATATCTTAATAGGAACGATATTCTTGAATTCTTGTCATGGAAGATAAGCACTTAAGAGTTGTGGTTATAAGCTAGGAAGCAAACAGCTATGAAAAAGAGTGCTCTGTCCTAAGAAAGTGTGAATACCAACATTAACTAATTCCAAGTAGAAATACGTTTTGGTGTGCAGCATATATAAAGTATAATGTTACATGTTAATACAGAAATAAACGACTAACATGCACGGTGTGAGTTATGTCTTTAAGGAACAGTAACGCTGCTTGGGAAAGTAAACCAAAGTCTGAGAATCGAAATAAGAGAGCTGACAGTCAAGGACAGAAATGTCACGCTTGTGCCAAAGTAAATACGGGGGGGAAGGGATTCTAGTGCAGGTTTTTTCTTGATGTCTTCTGGCTCACTAATGATGTGAAAAATGGTTTGGGTTGAAGATATAAACTAGATGTTAAGGGTGGTTTTTTTTTTTTATTGCATATAAATGAAGCTCATCAGTATCAGCTTGTTACACTTTATAATGATCTTATTTTGACTCTATTGTGACCTTGCAGTGCAACACCAATATAAAAATGCATATTTTCATCTGCAGATTCATATGTTCAGCTAGCTGGTTGTCTATTAACTTACTTTGCTATTCCATGTTCTGCTACATTAAATGCTATCGTATTTCTGTGCCATTATTTGGTAGGCAAATCTAGTTTTAGAAATGTCCCAGTAGGAAGTTGGTTGCTGTTTGTAGGGTAAGCTTTATGGTTAAGTTAGGTATCTAACCTTTTGGTTTGTGTTCTTTGGGGTGGGTTGTCTTTTAAATTGGATGCTTTTTCAATAGGGTTGGGGAAAAATCATCCTTATGTTTACTGATTATATAATGAAAGTAGTGATTTTGCCAATAGCATTGAAAACAAGCCTAGACTGTGAAGCTACAGGTCTCTTACCATGTGCTGTAAATCCTCTTTCTGTCTTTACTTAGTTTATTATACTAGAATAAATGTCCTTGTCTTAATGCACGTATTGTATGAGTTGTACAATCGCATTTTTTTGGTGAGATATAAATTTAAACCAAGCATCTGCGTTACATCAGGGAGCAAACAATTCAAAAATCTTTAAACTGACGGACAGAAGTGTGTGTCTTGGGGGAGCAGTGGCACTGTGAAGTTGCAGGTATGAGAGCACTTAACTTGAAATATCTTTTTTAATGGCTTAAAACTATTTAACATGACCTTGCTTTATAGATTATACATGCCAATCAGTTTTGCATGTTGGTGGTCAGTGGTTAAGGAAATCAGTGATTAAGTAGGTGTGTGATCCTTCAGAGATAGTCGACTGCCCACTTGCATTAATACCACAGTGTGCTTTTTGCTTCTGAGAATTACTGGAAAAAAAGCTGAGTATGTCACTGACTTCAAAAGTTTTGTGGCTGTTGTAAATGTTGGCCTGTATTAGAGAGGCTTCTTGATGTTTAAAGTAGTGTTAAACTAATTAACAACAGGATACGCCAATTTTCTTGAAGTGGAGATTCAGATCTTCACCGTCTCTTTTTGTCAATGTGTTCCTTCTCCAGCAGAAGTTACAAATTTTTGGTCACTGTTATCTCCTGTAGAATATCAAAGCAGAGCAGCCATTGTGAAAGCCGTTCTGAAAACACCTTATCTTTCAAACTGGTTTAGCAAATATTTTTTTTTAAATAGATTTTGATAAGCATAAACGACAGCACTTGCTGTATCAAAAAGCTGGTTATCCTCTGTTCTTCCTTCTCTCCATTCTAGTCCAGTTTTTCCTCCTTACTGTGCATAGATACAGCTTTGGTTTTAATTATTTAGAAACAACTTTGAATGGATTAACCAATTCCGAATATTTGGAAAGATGCCTGCAGCAAACTCAGGTGTTCCATCTAATTTGGTTAAGGCAAGTCATGAAAGCTTATTTTCATGTCCTTTGGAATAAGAGAAACTTGTATATTTCAAGTCAAGTTGCGTGGCTCTTGACCAAGTACCTGAAGTATCTTGACCAAGTACCTTCATGAAGTATCCCAAGTCACTTTTCCTTTCCCCCACTCCCAAGCTAAAGACTCTCTCCTTACTTTATTTTTAAAAAAGCTCCTCAAAACTGTAAAATTGTCTTCTGAAGCCTCAGTTGAAGATCTGTGTGTGTTACGCAGCTTCAGCATCAGGTTTTGCTCCAACTTGTGAAATCAACCTTTCACTGAGTAACTTGAATTGATTACTTTTAAATAAAAAGTAATTGATTGAATTACTACCTATTGATTACTTTTATTAAAAAAAAAACAAAAAAAAAAAAAAAACTCTTAAAAAACCTCTTCAAATGGCATGCACTTCTTTTAGTAAGACTTAATGCTCAAAAATGAATGCTTTCCAACAATGAACTTCTGGTCAAAATGTGGTAGGCTTAGGTTTGTTCAGGGCTCTGAAGCTCCTGGTTGTTAATAAAGAGTAGATAGTGTTGAACATACAGCTATCTGGATTTTTAAAGAAAGTTTCATATTTAAGAAGCTAATAGTTGGCACCTCTGGTCTGACAATGACATATTTGACCTTGCATAGCTGGGGTTCTTGCTCTGAGGTATGAGCAGGATAAAGCTGTTCTGTGGGCAACGAACTGCAGGCAGATCTGCACACCAGGAGCAATGTGCAGGTAACCTGTCGCTTCTGTTCTTCTGGAAGCTGATCTCGGCTCCCTTGGGCCTCCTAAAGCTGCCTTCCGCTTTCTGAATTAGGAGTATTGTCATAGAATGATAGTACATATACATACAAGAAGTAAATGCTGTTTGGTACAGCTGTGTTTCTACCAGTCTTCACCCCAAAAGCCTGAAATGGCTGTTGCCATTTAATTTATACGATCAGGTAAAGTAAGAGGGAAATTCAAGTCAGAAATGGTTGAAACAAATAAGAAACGTAATACAAATACAGTTCAAGAACAGATCAGTAAACTTCCTACTGGAGTAGGATGGATAACAGTAGTAATGATGTGATTTGTATCTATTTCTCCCTGTAGCAATGTTTAGGAATACCGGAGTTTGAGTGGAGGAGGCCGTATGATAAAGTTAAAAGCTGATACTGCTATACCCTTAGAAATCTTTAAGGCATGTAGTTCAGGAATGGCTTGTAGGCAAAAACTCATGAGTATGTATTAATTCATCAAAACAAGTTTATATTCATAACGCTTCCATTATAAGTAGGTAAATAAAACTCAGCATAATACTTGCATGTATTCTTTGCTCCACTGTCATGCAGAACAGACAACCTGAATTTCTAAACACAGAATGGCAAAAGCCATTAAATGGCTTTGTCTGAAGCCAGTTATTGTGTCCCTCTCGTACAACTCCACACTAGGGAGGTTTGGGACTGCTCCCTGTAAAAGAGTCCCTGAACTGGCCAGGATGTTACCTTAAAGTAGTAGCCTATGAGTAACTCAGAAGCTCCTTTAAATGTTTTTAGTGTAGGCATGGCAACTTTCAGCAGATTGATATAATGAGTGTTTGGGTGTGTTCATCTGAATTTCAAAGTGCTGTAATTCCTGCGCAGCCTTACATCTGCTGTTTGTCTCAAGCATCTGTGGGAATTAGAATTATGTAAATGTGAAATAGGCGAGATCGATCCGAAATAACAAACTTCCTCATTACAAATCATTTGACGCTTCAAAGCCAGCGACATGAAGTATGCTGTGATGCTGAGTGTCTGGTTTTTTAGTCATCTTTTAGACAAAATGGGTTAGTTAATTGTAAATATATCTAGCAGCTATTTTAGTACAAAATACTTAGTCTGAAGGCTAGCACAATGTGCTGTCATTCAAGATCTTCAACTGAAATTTTATCAAGTTATCAACTGGAGGTTGTCTAGGTGCGTTAGACTTTTCTCATTGTACATTCTTCCTGCCAGACATTTCCTTAAAAATGTAGATGTTACTCTGCATGTCACGCTTTCTCCTATTACTGTTCCAGCGACAGGAGCTCATTATTTGTCAGAAAATGCATAGCTGCTGGTACAGACTGATCCTGCTTGGATGAGAGCTGCAGGGCTCGTGCTCACCTGGCAAAGGATTAGTCTGCTTTCCTCTACCACAAGAGCCTACTACAGAAAACAGTCAAAGCTGTGACCAGAGGCTTTTTCCTGCCCACTGATGTATCTTAAAAGCTCTGGAGGCTTTGTTGCAGTCCCCCTGGTGTAGATACTTGTTGCTGTGTACTGCTGGGTAAAGTTTGGCTGTTTGCTGAGCTTCAGAAGTTGCTGAGACAGGAGTACGGGATGCAAAAAGTAGGCAGATAAAACACTTCTCTTTATTTGGCCCTGTAGCAGTCAGTACCAGAACGCGTGCATTTGGGTGACTATGTCTTAGTAAAGCTGTTGGAAAAATTGGAGGGAGGTGATGACTGGAAAATGTGAGGTTCTGGTCTGGGACTGGCTTGTTGAGAGAATTGCTGGGTACAGGAGCAGAAGTCATAATCCACAGGGCTTCTTAATCTAGTGAAGAAATTCTTAGGGAAAAAACTATGGAATCAGAAGTCCTAAAAAAAAGAAATCAAACCTGAAATAAGACACAAGGTTAGAACAGGATTTAATTCTTAGAACCACATGCCAGAAGTAGCAGCATCTCTTCGTGCCAAAAACCAATAATCACTCAGGGTAAGTTACTGGGGCCTGTCAAAAATAACCAGGTAAGATTCAGAGCTCTGTGCTACGCAGAGGTCACAGAAGATGCTCTCATGTGAAGATTTGACTGTGTACAGCAAGGAGTACCGTGTTTACTTTGCAGACCAACTTTTCTGGCTTGTCTGTCGAATCTGTGGTTTGGCCGTCGCCTTGCTTCTTTCAAACAACTAGTTCTGCAGCTGGCTTTGGAGTGGGACATTCCATCAATTACTGTGTTTATTTTTTCTGTAGTGATGTTAATGCCTAGCATTATAGCACTTAATAGTAGCTTAATGAACTTCAGACAGCATTATTTTATGAGCAGAGAGTGAGGAGGCCTCTTCATGTTAATTTGCCTTGTTTTTAAATGAACTTCATTAACTGTGATGTTGCTGTTTTCTTACCACCGATAGCATGGTTTATTAATAATTTTTTCTCCCTTCTATCTCAATGTCATTTTTACATAGTCTGAATTTACTTTGAAGGATCAGTTCTTGTAACTAGCAGACGTTTACTGGGGGCAAGAGAACAGGAACAAAGGAATGGAGCCCATAATTAATGTTACTGCAATCAAAGCCTGTTGTGCTGCCCCATTTTGTGCCTGAAATTCACTTTTTCTCTCCACACGTTTCCAAGTGGGCAGCGTCGCTGTGGCCTGTTCTAGTCTCCCTCCTTCTGATGTCTGACATGGTTTTCACGGATTCCCTGTTGCAGAAATACACAAAACTCCTTCTTCCCCAGACGGTCCTTGTTGTCTGCAACGGTAATCGTGGCATCTAGGTAATCCCTGGACTTGTGTACTCATCACAGAGGAAAATTTAACAAATTAGTGTACAAATACGGAAGACTAATGCAACCATTTTGTTCGTAACTGTTCATTATTTGACTTCTGGTTCATAGCTAACTGCATCCTAAATTCTAAGGGAGGTCAGGTTGCAAGTTGGGGCTTTGTAGTTCAGTGTGTGAGCAGCCACCGAAAGATTAACGCAGCTTTTTTAAGGTTGTTGTTTTAGAGTGATCCAAGTGTTTAATATATTTCATATACAAATAGTTTAAATGAATGTTTACTGTGCTACTGAATGCTTAAGTGCATCAGCAAAAAATTAATATGGGAATGGTGCTCTTATGCATGTGGTATCTGTAGTCAATCTTATTAATGCTTGGCATCAAGCCCCTGATAGCTTGAGGCATCCTGGCCTGTTTTCAACTTTGCAGTGATGCTAGCAAGCAATTAAAAAAGCAATTTGCATGTTCAAAAAATGTATAAACATTATCATATGATATTATGATTCACCTGTCTTACACAAATAGCCTATTTAATAACTATTGCTGGCTTTTTTACACTAAGTTAAACTTCCTTTCTACAAAATGCTACTTTTTTCTACCTGAATCGAGCTTTTTTTCTCCAATCTTGTCATAAGCCTAACTCTTTAGGTGAATTATCTTATTTTGAGGGAGATTTTGTAGGGCGATATGAGAACATAAGGTATTGTTTATTAATTTAGTACTTTCTGTTAGGTTTTGAGCCTTGTGAAATGACCATAGTTCATATGTTTTTTCTCTTTTTTTTTTTCCAAAACCTATAAATGTTCGTGTGAATTATAAGGGATTTTATCACACATTTTTTCCTGACAGTTTTCTGGACTTGTGGCTGGAGATAGCGTAAAATAAATGACTTCAGCTCATGCATGGAGTGGAGACCAGTGGAGATAAGTAACTGTTGACCTGAGTGCTCCAAATCTTAAAATGTGTTAAATAAATTAAACCCCTCATATAAACACTACAGAGCCTTTGAGCAAAAGCTGTATTGCTACCAGAGAAATGTTGTTCTTTTTAAATCTGTTTTTGGCGTAAGAACAGCTGCAAAGTTGATGTTTTGAGATATTTGGTGCTGAAATGTATGAGTAGTCTTCTTGGCAAACTAGAACCCGTGCATCTAGATCTGAAACTATTGAAGAGTTTGGTTTTTATATTTGGGAATGAGTTTATCAAAACAGTCTTAAATATTGGAGAGAAAATCATTGCTGGCTTCTCCAAAAATTGCAGGGAAGTTCAGAATTTGCTTTGCTGTGAAACAAACGTTGCCATCTTTTAGTTATGACTGTGGAACTAATGTATAACTTGTAGTTTAATCATAAAGCTTTAATGTGCTCAGTGTGTGGTTACAATGTAAAGATGGTTTGCTTTTATGAGGATAAACAAGTTCCCATTCTAAGAAATGGATTTCTGCATCTGGGCTGATCTTTAAATAGGAAGTCAGAGCTTTCTAAAGACGTCCCAGGGGAGCTCCTGCATTGACATTTTTGAAGAGGTCACTGTTGTGTCAGTAAAACAAAACTCTTGGATGGAGTGATTGCTGTTGAACTTTCTTCGTTTGACTACTGAGATGCAGTTAGTTCATAGTAAGGTGAATAAAGTTTGCTTAAGGTCTTCTGAGTAAAGCCATTTTGCTCAGATACTAGAGCATGTTGTTAGCTGTTGCACAAGTCCTGCAGAAGAGGAACAGGTTTGATAGGCTTTCATTATTCTTAGCACGACTGCTTTTTTGTATTTAATTCCTCTAAGTATGTGTACCTACTGTTTTATTTCCAATTTACTACCGAATTCTAATTCACTATAGGACTTGAACGTTACAAACCTGATTTAGGTTTAAATTAAAAGTAGTCCACGCTTGAGTACGTGGTTACTAGTTCCTTACTTGGTTCACAGCTTAGTTGCAGACGTACAGCTAGCTGTTTTTAATTTTGAATTTATGTGAAGTGAAAATAGCCACCGGTTAAAAACAAATTATCTTGCTACCTTTTGTATGCACCGTTTCACTTCACAGCTGTTGTTCTTCGTATAACGTTCACTGTATTTTTGTGAATCACTTATTTCTAGTACAGCCATGAGAATTCATGAAACTGAGCCCACTTTCATGTTCCACTTAGTTTTGATGCCTGAAACCAGTGTCGAAATCAGTGATTATTTTCCATCCCAAGGCAGTTACTCAATGACTTCTTGAACTCGTGGAGCCTGGCTCTCTGCAGGTTTGTCCTCCAGCTGGCGTAAGCTTAATTTTAAACACGCCTTCTGTGGAGAAAAGCTTCAGTAGATACTCCCAGGGTTGGCCGTTTGATATCCAGTAAGTAGTGAGCGTTTGCTGCAGCCTGTCCCTCTGGTCAGGGCAGGTGCTGGAGTCTCCTGAAAATGGGACGCTGCTCAGCAGAGAAACCAGGAGGGAGAAGCTCAGAGCTGAACCCCGATCATCTCCCGCTTGCGGTGACCGGAGCCCAAGATGTGCTCCAAGGAGGGGATGTGCACATACATGCTTGGGATGTTCTTAAAAAGGAAAAGAAAATAGAAACGCAGCGCAAGGCTGTAGCTTTTATGTTGGCCAGGGGTATAGGTAGTAATAATCAGAGTAAAGGACTCCTCGTTCTTCAGAGTGTTTTCTACCTTAATTATTGGAGTTCTGTGCAGAATCATAGGGCTGGTAGCCTCCCTCCCTGTAGGCACTTGCAACTTAAAAAGCAGTGATGGTTTAAAAGCTATATGTATGTAAATGGAGCAGGGCCCAGGATGATGGGTGCATGTACTCATCTGTATGCAATGTGGGGCACAAGGAGTTCTCCAGAGTGTGGTGCTGAGCGGCGTGGAAGAGCTGTGCTGTTTCTGATGAAGCCAAGTGCTCTTGATACTTATTTCTTCCATTTCCTTAGTCCTAGCTAATGAAATACACTGTGGAGAAGCATGAAGAGTAGGCACAACCAAAACAGGGAACTGTGATCAGATTAAGAAGAAAAAAGAAAGCAAAACCCAAAAACACGGGTCACGAGAGCACATGCAAGTTTTTTCAAAGATTTGTTGCACGGTTGTATCTTAGTGTTTCCTTCTATCAGTCTGCATGATTAAGGCTTAACTACTTGTTATCAACTGCATAAGCTGTTTCTTTCCCTACAGATGGACTTCTTAATGCTTTTTTGAGATTGTTCCCTAACTTTCTATTTAGTCAGCAGAGAAGAAAAATCTGTTTATTGGTGCAATTTAAATGTGATTGTAGTTCTGAAAGGAAATCTTTTAATTAAAAATGTTCTCCTCTGTTTTCTGGATACATACTGTCTATTTAATGGAGATGACTGCCAAGCTTTGACTTCTTTTGGCAAACACGAGTCTAATTAGCATTTCTGTACCAAATAGAACCTTTTTATTTTGAATTTGCAAAAGGAATGGAGGAATTCTTCTTGCTTACAAGGGATTTTTTCTGCCTCAGCAGCAACTACGGTCTTTTCTGCTCATAGCTGAGGATTGCCATACTAACACCTCATTGATAAATGCATTCAGTTGGGATTCTCTCACTAGCTCGTTGACCTAAAATGCTGCCCGTATGCTTCTTTAAAAAATAAGTCTGTTTTTTTGATGAAGCTTAAGCTAGGAAAAGCTAACAGGTCAGTCATTTATTAACAAACCAGTGATTTATTGTCTGCATAGCATATCCCGTTCTTTTTTTTTTTTTTTTGAAATAGAGGAAAACACTTGTTTTTATTTGGTGCAAAAGCCAGTGGTGCTCATTAAGGGCAGTATAGCACAAATAAGGGTGGGGAGATATATGAAGATGTTATTTTTAATTTGAATCATCTTTCCATTCAGAGCTGTATGGAAAAACATGTAGACAAGATAATGAATGTGGTGGCATCAGATATCAAATTACTTACACAGATGAATTACATGGGCAAGAGGTTTTTAGGTGGTCATATTATCAGGCACAGGGGAACAATGCACTTTTTTAACCTGAGAATATAACTGGAAGTGCTTCGAACTATCAAAAAGCAAAATTTTAAAGGGGGGGGGGGGGATAGGAGGGGTCAATATTTGTCTAATTTTAATTGAATTCTGTAAACTTGCAACTGGCTGGGGTCTGACCTCAGTCTGACGTACCTGGATCTGATAGCACTAGAGCTGTGTGATACCTTTTATTCTTGTGATACAGCGCTGTGGTCATAAATTCTGTAAAATGTAGTTGCATGTAAACTACCCTTAATATTTTGGGGTTTAAAGAGTGAAAGCTTTAGGAAAAGCCCACACTTAACCACTTAATGCTGTGATTTAGAAATACACGGAGCATGTCTACGCTTCTATAAATCAGCATTCTGACAAACCTAGTGCAATCTGGTGCCCTTTTCCAATAATAGGGGAGTTCCTGTATTTAAAAGGAAAAATTGGCTAATGAAATGCAAAATGTGCTAAGTTTGCTGCTGCTTCTGTTTATCTTTGTCATGGGAAGGCCTTAGACTAACTATTTTCAGCTGTCCTAACAGCTGAAAACGCCACCAATTTGAGTGGTTTAGTTCACTGCAGCTCCTACAACGTTTGTCACTTAGCATTGCAGTTGTATAATTTTCAGCACTTTGCTGTGAAGTCTACATAAAAATGAACTTATTCAAAATTGAAGTGTGTGCTAATCAAATATTTTAGTACTGGATTACTGTTTGTGTATTGAATTATGGTATCCCACAGTGTATTTTCTGCAGCAAAGTATGAACTGTCACAGCATGATGTGTTTGTGCAGCTCGGAAATAACTTCTGGCGGTGCCAATTCAGAATGGGTCTTGTTCACATCATTTGGAAACATCTAAGTCTATTTTTCTTTTTTTTTAAAGAAAAAATATATGGGAAAAAATCTTTGATAACCTGGGTCATCTGTACTTTTTTTTAGGAAAGTATTGTCCTAAAAAAAGAGGTCTTTAGAACAATGTCTTTTGTATTTCTACCTTTTGGTTCTGTTACATGGACTGCTGTGTAAAGTATCAGTACAATTTAACAAGCCCCACTTTCCTTTTGCTTTGCTTTTGAAGGACTTAGTAAATATTGAGATGTTTTTGACTGCTAAAGAAGTGGAAGAGTCATTGGAAAGACAAGAGACTATGACTTGCTTGGCTTGGTGTCACGACAACAAATCCAGGCTCAGGAAAATGAAGGTATGAAAATATAGTCTTGTTAATGTTTTGCTTAAGTAGTGGTTTTCTAAACTACTTGGATATTTGATGCGGTCAATTTGGTTTAAATTATAGGTCTTGAATGAGGCCTTGTATAAAAGTAAGGACAGTAAGTACAAAATCCATCTTTTAAGGTGTAGGTTACTGGCGCTGAACTAGCTCACTTGAATGCCAAACCTGAATGCAAATGTGCTTAGTGTCTTGATGCATGTGAGCCTGCGTGTGTACAGCTCTTCTTGCATCCTGCTGAGAATATAGCTCCTAGTTATAGTCCTAGTATGAAGGTATCTTAAGAGTGAGATGAATCGGTAAACGTAGGTCCTGAAACTTATCACTGAAAGAAATCTAATACAGATTTGTCTTAGTATTTTGAAGTGTACATATTAAACATTAAAAAAAAAAAAAAAAAACAACAACAACAAAAAAACCACCTTGAGTAAAGAAATAACCTTCTATAAGAAACCATTGAAGTTTCTTGCAAAAGTAGAAGTCTAATCTAATAAAAGTCTAAATAGAAGTCTAGAATAGAATAATCATATTGTCTGCCGTTGAATACCGTGACCTGAACGTGCTGTATATTCATTCCTGCAGTAGGTTTAAATTTCCTTATCCCTTAAATTCTACATTTTACAATATCCTGTAATTGTATATAGGGCTTGCAGAAATCTGGTTTTTTAACAATATTAACCAAAACCCCTGCCTCCTTCAGAGATGTCTTTTTTTAAAACTACGCGCTTTCTTTAACCAAATATGTTTAAGTGCAGTTAAAGGTAAGCAAAGAGTGATGTTCTGTGTCACTCGGAGTGCCAAAATGAGAATGAACCAAAGATGGGACACAAAAGTAAAATGGCCAGTGATTTCTCTAAAGAAAATGATGATCTTGTTATGGAAACCGTTAAAGAAAAACCAGGATTGGTATGTGAGCACTATTGCATAATTATACTGCTGGGGAGGAAAAAAAAAGTTTCATAATCTTAATATTCTAAGCAATATAAGAAATAAAAATCTGAATGTCCTATTTTTTTCATCGCCAATTTTCAAAAAACAAGGAAATCCTCTCTAGCCCTCTTCTTGAGAAACAACAAAAAAAATCTATTTCTGCAAGCCCTACTCTTACATATTTAAAAATCTAAGTCAGCGAGAGATCAGAGTTGGAAGAAAAGAAGTCCCTATGCTTCTTTCTGAAACGCAGGCATTTCTTCTGTTTCTGGTTGCTTAGCTACTCATCAGTGTTACTGTTCTAAAGCCCAAGCCACCATCTAAAAGTGAGCAAAATCAAAAAAATCAAATGATGTTGGCCTAGGAAAGCACGTAGTCCTGTAGTCTTTACAGATGTGAGCCATCTAAACTCTTGTGAATAGCTGCTGTGGAATTGTTTGAAGGTATGAAAAGCTGAAATATGTGCATCATCTGACTGTTCAGGACTTTTTTGTTTCAGTTACCCTTGTCTACAGAACTGATAGAGCCATTGACTTGTGGCTTACTTGAAGATTTATTAAGAACGAACAAACAAAAAAAGACTGAAGATAGTCTCTTGGGCTGTGGGTTTTTTGCTGCTGAAATAATTAAAAGGAAATACCAAGCCCTAGGATTTGGTATTAAAACTATTTAAAAGTTTGATTAATTTTATTAATAGAAACAAACTTAGCTAAAATTCTAAATGAGGCTTTTGTGTGGATCTCAACAAAAGGGAATTTTAACGTAATTCTGTTTGAAAATTCCAAATAAAGTAGAGAAGAAATTTTTATTCTTTGCTAAATGTAGGTACAAGTACAGAAAAATGTGCAGATGGAAAATAATTCTTCTGTTCCTTAAACAACTATATTTTATCGAGTAACAGAATGTATCACTTACATTCACATGGCTACGTTTCTAATCTTAAAACAAATCATTGAAATATGTGCATTAGTCACCCCAGGCAGTTAGCTGATACAAATTTGGAGTTGCTCAAATTCCTCGTGAAGCCACTGAGGAATTTGGATATTATTGTGCTGATGGACAATAAACAGAAGGCAACTATTCATTACAAGCATGGGGGAAGAGAAAACACACTTGGCAAACAGGGCAGGGCAACTCAAGGAGTAGTTATTTTTTTAAGATGTAAAGGACTTGGGGTTTTGGTTGTAAGGTAATAAAACAGTTGACTTTGTCCCTGTAAAGAAGCATAGTGACTTGTTCCTTAAGGGGGGGTAGGTGGGGAGGATCTGTTTAATTCCATATATTCAAAGTTTTTTATAGATTTTGTGAACTGGTGATGGAATTTGATTTAAAGGGGCACTGTCAACTTCATTAGGCTTCAAATTTTACCCTTGTCCCAAAGCAGGTAAATGGCACTTGGTTTTCTTGTTTGAGATTTGTCTTCAGCATGGCTTTTAGATGTTTGACAACAGCAGCAGGATAAAAGTTTGAAGAAAGGGAGGGGGCGAGATGACTGCAGTAAGCTAAACTCCGTGCTGCTTTTTGTTAATAGAAGGGGTTCAAAGACTTGTTTCTTCGTTGCAGTCTTCTGGGCAGACCTCTCTTATTTAAGTTATCACATAGCCCCAAACTTCTGCTCAATCTGCTACTTTAAACAATAAGATAGTACTAAGAAACTAGCCGCCTGTTGTTCTCACTTGCATCCCAGATAATGATGGTTTCAGTCATTAGGAAGAAGTTTATCCCTGCCAAATACTGAAGTTTCGAAGGAGGCAGGAGGAGTTTTGTTTGCTTTTGGGGGATTCCGTGCTGATGTCTTGTCCACAAATCAGCGTTTCAACCTTTTTCATGAATACCTAAAAGCAAGGAAACAAGGTTGCATGTTATTAACACGTTTTGTTGTGCACACGTAGTATTTAACATACTGTGCAGTGCAGTTGTGGCACCGTCTAAGACCCTGTCTTGTCTTTAATCTCAGAGTTGTCTGGAGTTCAGCCTAAGGATTCAGGAGTTCATTGAACTCATTCGACAGAACAAGAGACTGGATGCTGTGAGGTATGAAATTAGGATGCTTACCAAACAAATTTCTTAATAAGCTGGTATAAGATGCTATAATGCTTCATTAGTAACGTGTGATTATTACTGCAATACACAGAAGCCCCACTGCTGCAAAGGATCTTGCAAGCACTGTTGTGATCAGGTTTTGCATTTAAATTGGGGTTGAAATTTTTGAAGGTGCATCTGGAACGACACCATACCTTTTTAACAACTTACTGTTGTCATTTGAACTCTGCATCTTTTTTACTCCTCAGTTAAGGGCTAGGAAGCTATCTGTTTGTAAAACAGCTGTGTAATCTGGTGACATGTAATAAACATATTTACCTTAAACTCATTTTCAAGAGGTATAGCTAGCATCTTACAGGAATTCATTGCAATTTTGTCATAAAAATGCTAAATTTTTATCATAACATTTTATCATCAAAAAATACTAAAAAGGTTAATGAAATGCCTGTCTCAACTTTTCATACAACTCTGCATTGTTATGTGAGGATAACAAGCTATGTTATCCTATGTTATCCTCTCCCACTCCCTTCCCTTAGTCCCAAATAAAGGAACAAACTCGATAGCCTTTTTTACCTCTTTTGAACTTACTCAGTGTTAGGACTTTGAGAACAAGACAACACTGCCCAAGGTGGTGTGAATGAGTCAGAGAACTAGTTAGACCTAATCACAGTCCGACTTCAACCATTAAGATGATCTTTCTGGCAATTTCACTACATAAGGCAATGTATGCTTTTAAGTTATTGCTAAACCCTAAAAATCAGGACCACTAACACCCCAGGATAACGCAGGAAACCAGTTCTGCTGAAATGAGTGCAAGTTTGGTAGTGAGAGTATAAAATGTGTTGATAATTCTTAAAAGCAGTGATCTTGCCAGCACCATAAAGGATGACGCAGGTGGCAGAGCTGCTGGAGCTTAGACGTGGACAAAGGGGAAAGGAAATCACAGCGGGTTCTGTTTTATAAGAACTTTTAAACCTAGGGTGGGATGACAAGTTTTGATGGCCAGACCTGATGCTTCTTTAATGCATCACGATGAGAACACCTATTGCACCTGAACGTTTCCATCAAGTTGGATGTTTAGGGAGGTGTAAGTCTTACTGCCTTTAAAGCTGTACTAGAAATGGAAATTGGCCGGAGGTTTGTATTTTGTGGAAAAGCTCCTTTTTGGTCAGAGGAGTGCAGAGTTACAGGAAACATATAAAGTATCATAACATAACCATAGACTGAAAGTGTTCTAGCTCAGTTGTCTGCTTTAGATGGAGAAATTCCTCTGCAGGGTGAACCAGATGACTTCTTTTGAATAAAATGGGTGAGGGAGTCTTAGTTGTTTAAAAATGTAAAAAGGAAAACACAGTACAACTTCATTGGGAGGTCAGTCTAATGCTAACACCTACACCAAAATGACTTGCCTTTTATTTTTAGAGGTTATTAGAGATTGTTCTAATTTTGTTCATACCTCGTGTTTGCTTTGAGCTACCTCACATCATTACTACTTTGCCCTACTTGCACCTAAATGATCGTTGTTTTGGTCGCACCCGAATGTGCAATCTGATAAAAGTGCAGCTAATTTTAGCTCGTTAATAATTCGGAGGGGAGGACCTCCGTGCTGTCACTTAGAGGTGTGCACATACCCTTTGACAGAGCTCTCGATCCGAAGGAATTAAGTCAGGTACAGATGAAAAGGGTGAGAGACTCAACTGCTCGGTCTGTTTTCTGAAGCCCATTGTGCTCTTTTACCCAATGAATACTGGGCCTCTGTGCCTTTAGCTTTACTCTCTTTTTGCCTCTTTGCCAAATGTGCAGTCATGCATCTTAACAATAAATAGTCCATGCTCTAAAAACTATTTTCTTTGAGCTGCAACTTCCTTATGTAGCTTGGAAACCAGAGCTGTAATAAGGAGATGGGCTGAGAATTAGGACAAATAATTCAGGTCGTTCCGTATTATATTGTTATTACAGAAGATTTGTTTCCTTCTGATTTTTTTTCCTCATAGAACTAGTAAAAATTTGCAAGTTGACACCCTCAGGATTTTAGGACCCACTGCTCTTGACATAGGCTTTTATTGTTTTATAGTTCCTCCTTTTTACCGTAGTGTCTTTCTTTCCAAATGTCTATTACAATATCCCGAGGTCCTCTGAGACTTAAAACCTGCAGGTCCCATCTAAATGGCAAGTAAGCTTCCATACACTGTGTCGGTAGGGCTAAGGCACATATTCAATATATCAGTTGAATTTCAGGGTCAACAAATACTTTATACTTTGTAGTTATAACTTACCAGTGGTAATAATGCTGCTTTAACTTTTTAACTTCTAAATGTAAAAGGAGCTGCTGAAGGCCTTCTCAGTGCAGTCCTGAACAGGCTAAGTTTTGATAATTTTGTACATTGAGTTCAGCTTCTCGGTGCTGTCCTTTTAAAGAATGTGGCTGAAAAACATTAGTTTTTGCCATTACATTCTACTTTGCTGCAAAATAAATGTCTAATGAGGAAGGCAACATACATTTTAGGAAGGGATAGCATAAATCTTGCTGCTTATAGCAAACTGTTGCAACTGGTGTTTTTATTAGCTTGCTTCTGTTAAGTGCCTGCAGCGGGATTCTTTCAGTATTGTGTCCGAGGTGCAATAAATAGGTCAGGCATCCATTAGAAAGCAGAGAAAGAGGCTGTTTACCAAGTAGTTTCCTGTATGAGTGGAACTCGGGAGAGCTGACATTTTGTTGAAACGCAGCTGGTGTTTAAATAAGTTTGAAAGCTTTGCTTACTGCCTGCTGAGAAGCTCTAAAGTGGCATCCTGCTTTTAGGATAAAATGGATGTGAGCCTTAAAAATATATGTTTTATATAATAAGTGTTTGAATTTCTGTAGCTTTTTAGAATATATGTACAAACCGACCTTGCTCTAAGGTAGCTTAGCAGAGCGGTCTTGAGGGAGTTTGTTTTGAGAATGTACAAAACTATTACTTTAATACAAAGAGTAAACCACTTCAGCTTAAGTACATCACAAAGTTTTTCTTAGCCTCGAATGATCAGCCTTTAACTCCCACGGTCTCTCCAGGTTTTTGGAAAGCTCGTACCTACTGCGGCAGCAGCGACTGGCCGATGATGCTAATTGCACTTTCAGGGCTTTCACTAACCTCAGACGGGAAAATGTGAGAGCATTCTGCTGCTTTGCTTTCATGGGAGGCTAGAGGTGTGCATTCTTAGCCAAGGCTTAACAAAACATCCTGCACGCTTTTTCTTAGGACATAAAGGAGAACAGTAGTAAAAGAAAAAAAAACTGGTGATGTGCAGAGAAGGAGAAAATGGCTACAGTCTATTAAATTTCAGTGTACTCACCTCCTGCAAGAGTGTATATACACAGCTTGTTCCTTCGTCTCCATCTCCTTGAAGGGAGAGGGGATGGGGTTAGAACAGGTGCATAAAAATAATTACCAAGTAAAAAAATACTTTTGAGTGCTTTGGTTATAAATTTTGATAGTAGTCACAGTGGTCTCCGAGACAAAGGCATTCAGACTTAGGTCAAAAAGACTGAGCAGAAAGGACAAGTCCTTTCTTGAAAACACCCTTTGTTTGCGTTCAGTTACTGATTCTTCCTGATCAATACATTAGTTCAAGTATTCAGGCATCTATAGATACATACTCCATAGCTTAAAAGCTTTCGAAAAATCACTGTACCCTTACTAGACAAACTGGAAGTGTTAGCCCTCATAAATACCCTTTCAGCTTTGGGTTTGACAAGTGCACTGCTTGCTGTTCCTCCAGCCCAAGGAGGCGTTGCAATTGCAAACAAACAGAAGATGACTTTGTAGAGTTGACAGAATCGCTCTGGGATATGAGGAAAGGAAAAAACTTCCTGCCTATGACTTTGTTGTGTCATAAGAATTCAGTTAGTGGTTTCAACGATGGTCCACTGATAATCATTTAAAACAAAAAAAAAAAAGAGCCCACTGCTGTAGCTGTACTAATTAATATGTGCTAGTGGTGCTAAAATCGCTGTAAATAAGTACTCTGAGGTTCATATACACCTCCAAGGGCATGACGTTTGGATAGAGAGAGAAACGGAGAAGAGCAGAACAAAAAGGGAAGGGGGTAAATAATGGCACAAAAGCAAATAAGGCGTTATTTAAACATTCTGCAGACACAAGTACGCACAGTACTGCTGCTTGCTGCCTGCTTCTTGCTTCCCCAATGTTAACAAAATGAGCACTGTAAATTAATAAACTTGCTTCTCTTTCTAAAGGCTATCTTACTTCACTTTTATTTCTGTTTGCTGGCAGTCAGAGGATAAAGTCAGTCCAGACATCGGGATCTCAAGCCTTGTGGGAAGACTTCCTTGTTTTCTTAAGGGGCAGAGACAGCAGGGAAAGTCAGGAGGTGAAAACTAACAGAAGGTCACTTTAGAAAACCTCATTCCTTCTGGCTGAACCCCAGAAGGCCTCCACACGGCAATTTGTTCAGTATTTTTTCAAAGTATGAAGTGTTGGATTGCTGAGCACTTCTCGCTTGAAAGGCTAGCACCCATGTAGTGGGATTTTTATATACACAGCAAAATATTTATTCCAGCCCTTCTTGAACACGTGCATTGTGTGGCCAGTATTTGCGTGTCACAGCTCAGAGCCCTCCTGGAAGGGGGATGTGAGAGCAAATTGTCCAGGCCTGATGGGGAGAAGGGCCACAATGATAACGAGGACGGTGCAAAGCCAAAGTACCACTTCTGTTTTAACAGCACAGAGCACGAGTGTGCAGTGATCGCTTTAAGATGATTTTTCTTCTCCCTCGTGAGTGTGCACACAGAAATTGAGTTCAACTGGTAGGTCTGAATTTTTGCTTTCCCCGATCTTTCTTTAAATGGCTCTTGCTTCAATCTGCAGGGTTGCACAAACGCTTCAGCTCTCTTCCAGCATGTTCACCCTGCCTCGGCTCTACTCTCACGCCACCAGTTTTGTACTTCTGCTCTCATACCAGTAATCACCTGGGGAGCAATATTTACATTCCTGAATTGCTCACCCAAAATAGGAAGCTGAGTGGAAACAGTCTGTTCTGCATAACTTCCCCTGCTTCCTGCCTTGGGTGGGAGAGGAAGTAGGAGCTCTGAAACGGCTGAAGAGCCTGTTCTCGTGCTATCGGTGACCCAGTCACAGCGAGTGGAAGACAGCTTTTTAAATTCTATCTAGATCTTTCTTTTTTTACACTCAGCCCATGGATTGGACAATTAAGGAACACCATATGCTTCTAAAATAATTTGTACTCTTCTAAAAGATCTTTAAAAGATTTTTTTTAACAAGTTTAAAAGGAACAAACACTCACCAGAGTGCTTCAGAGATGACTTTGTGGCCTCCCTGCAATACCAACTAGGGAGAAATACAGCGCAGAGAAGACTTTTCTGCACTTAGGCAATGCCAGAAATTCAATACAGAGCGGATTCTGTACTCAGGCTACTGTGCAGCATCTGTGCAGCACTGCAAACAGGCTTTTGGCAGAAAAGCTGAACTAATCATCCAGTTTAAAGGCTGGAGGGTTCTCCTGCAGACTGAAACTCCAGCCTGAAAGTTGATGATGTTGAGAAGACTGCAGAGGGAAGTTTCCATACGGCATTTTGAAGTAGTCAGCCTTATCTGATAATTCTCTCATTTCTTGGTATTAGTGTCGTGGAATATCTTAATTTCTTTTTGCTTTAAATATATTGATAGTAATTCTGTCACATCCCTCAAATATCCAAGTTTTCAGTATTGTGCATCTCATAAGGACAAGTTCACAGTGATTATAGGCTACGCTTGTATTTCCCAGGCAAAAAGTAAGAAGCTGTTACTAAGAAGCTTTTTTTGTTGCATTACCCTACCATTTCTAGTGGTCTGTACAGAAAGTGGCACTGCCTTCTAGCCTGCACCAAAAAATCACTTCATCAAAAGCAAGCGTTCTCCCAAGTGTCAGTGTAAACGAGATAAAATCAGAAGTGTTTAAAATTTTTAATGGTTTGTAATACCTGGTTATCAGACCACATTCCTTTTTGCAAGTGTTTGCAGAAGGAGTGTGATGCATTGAGCTTGCATAAATGGAGACGTTTCTTCTAATGGTCACGGACACGTCGTTCTGGGTGTAGGTGAGGTTAGACTTCATGCTACAGTAGAAAGTTCTGGTTTCTAAAAAAATTGCAGTATAAAATTGCTAATGTTTGAAGTCGTTCTTGCATTCCCATTTATAGGATGTTTTTAAAGCCCTTAAGTGCACCTTTTTGATTTGTGTATTGGGAGTAGAATCTAGAGTTTTTCTCTGAACTCTAACATAATTTACTCGATTTAGAAGCAAATGTATCTAAAAGGTCTAAATTCTGTATTTCAGACATGCAAGGAAGCATTTCAGTCAGGCTGAGGGAAGCCAGCTGGATGAGGTTCGACAAGTGATGGGAATGTTGGCCTTTCCTTCAGACACTCATATCTCCCCCTATAAGGTAATATGCTTGAAATTCACTGATACAACAGAATACTAAAACATGCTTCTAGTTCTTTCCTTGCAGGAGAATGCAGTGAAAATCTGTAGATAAAGTATTTTTTTTAATTTCTTCTTTCTAAAATCTATCTTTATAGTCCTTAATTTTAATACCAGTCCTCGCCTTTATGTTAATACAGATTGTGCTTGTGTAGTTGCAGTTGGATCTTAATAGTAACACAGTCTCGGCACTAAAGATTTGGGACCGGAAGCATGGCATGCAAATATACAGCAAGAGACAGAAGATGGGGAAGTAAAAGGAAAAAAAAAGACAAAAGCTATTAGGCTGTAGCCTTAATACACTAGCAGTAGTTCTTTATTGAACTCAAATTAATGTTCTTGTGGTTGGGATGAAGAAGGATCATTTGGATGATCTGAAAAGAGTATTTCTAATGCTTAAAGGGGTTCATTTATTTGAGTTATACAAATTAATATAGGTATTAGTGGTAATAACTACATCTAAATTTGAATTAAATGAAATTCATAGGCAGTTACTGTTCTTACAGCTGGCAAGTTTATTCTGTGCTCGTGCTAATTCTCTGCAATTTCTTTTAACGAGGCAGAAGGTAGGCAAGAGTAGAGCTGGCAAAGCAGGACAAGAATCCCGTGAAATGCCATGCCAATATGTGGCAATGTCAATATAAACATGGTTTTAAAACAATTGATGCTGAAATCAGTGGTTTAAAAACAAGCAGAATTAATGACAATTTTTTTGCTAATCCTGGAGTCCCAGAAGGATCCTGGTATTTTGTATTCTACATATGATACAAGAACATAAATGGTGTAAAAGACTGGATTTAAGACAGCTTTTATTGCTTTGCTAGCTAAAGAAATAACCAGCACTTGAAGCAAAATAGAGGATTTTACATGGAATGTTTCAGTGAGAGAGAGCAAGGAATAAAAGCTAGGATTGTTTCACATACAGCCATCCTTTTGGAACAAATTCCCTATTCTTTATGAATCTGATGTAAGAATTCTAGTTTATATAAGTTATGGTTTTGGTCATCTAATAAGTACCAAGATAAAACAGAATCAGGCTAAGCTTGTTTGGAGATCCTTTCAGCGTGTTGGCTGCGAGTTGTGTGCATAAATGTCTCCTTAAAACAGCTTTAAGTAGAATTACTTTTAAATCAATGAAAAGACATCTCTAACGAATAGATTTTTATTAACCCAGGGGAAGAAGGATCTTTACAACCAATTAAATGAACTTTCTCCGCCGTGTTGTCCTGTCTTTTAGTACATGAGGAAAACTTGTGGAAAGATGGACATTTTAGTGTTGTGGAAAAACACGCTAGTTGCTTTTGGTATTTTGTGAACACACTTGTGTAGCTCTGGCTAGAATTATTCCATCTGGGCATTTAGTAACTGCTTTTGTGTCCAATCACCTAGCTCTCAGTCATAGGATTTTCTTGATCATTTGTGGTACTTTTGCTCTTAATTAGGGATCTAATTTAGACTCTTCTCAGAAATTGCCTTAAGGTCAGAACAAAAGCTAGAACTCTGGGAACATTCTGCTCCTAGATGGGGCATTTGCTAGAGCAAACAGTTACGCAGTGTGGTCGCAGAAAAAATGCTTTTTGTTTTACTAAATGCATACACATTTCTTGCCTTAACTCTTGCCTGCACCTGTATGAGTTCTCAGCCTCAGTTTTCCTTGTAGATTTGGAGCATTTAGAGTCAGGCAAATATTTCCTTACGGATTCTACAGGATTCTTTCCTTCCCCATGCATTTACTTACATCTGAATGTTTTTCTGCTGCTTCCTCGTGTCACGTCACCTCTTTCTTTGTGCTGTTGTTTTTTTTTTCCACTGTAGACCTGCAGTTGGTCCAACTGTTTCTGCTGTGAGACATTTTCCTTTTATCTCTCATCTGATATTCCTGGTGGTTCTGCATCTTCGGTGTAGTTCCACTCTCCAAATGCTTCTCAGAATAACAAACCAGGACTGGTTTGTG
This sequence comes from Nettapus auritus, assembly GCA_011076525.1. NCBI lineage: Eukaryota > Metazoa > Chordata > Aves > Anseriformes > Anatidae > Nettapus > Nettapus auritus. The sequence goes on along the minus strand of CM021768.1, from coordinate 90,117,318 downwards.
AGCTGCATCTGTTCTCTACCTTTTTTTAAACTGGGAACATCTTTAGATAAAAATAAAACCCCCCAAAATGTCAACTTTGCAGATCCTGTCTCCGGTCCAGTAGTCATTTTTGTCTTTGTTCTTGGAGACACAATTTCAATCTGTATTAAAATTTACAATATGTAAACCAGTTCTCCACACTAGTAGCTCTGCTGTTAGTTACAGAAGGCATGAAGAAATTTCTGCACTTAGGTCATTCCAAATCCACTCTAGCACTTCTATAAAAGTTGGCCTTTTGTGGTTCTGCAACATATTTCCCAAGTTTCTTTCAAATGTAGGTCTTTTAACATGTAACTTTAAAATAACAATGAAAGACTTACTCATATATATGTCTCAGGCCAGTCTGATCTTTCTGGGGTGGGGGAATTCAGTAGTACAGGTTACAAGAGCAGGTGGTGCTGGAGTCCGTCCTTCTTCAGTCCTTTTCTTGCATGAGCAGCAAACTGAGGAGAGGTGGAGAGGGCTGAGGTGGTACAGAGTGAAGCATGAAGACTTGTCTGCATCACGCTAACGTCCCTGCCTAGTTACATTTTGGTATAATGTGTTTTGAATTTGCTGCTGATCTCTCTGTGTGTTGTCTGTCATTAAGTCTTTAAATAACTTTCTTTAAAAACATGCTTAATAAACTAAAAATACTGTTCTTCTAGCTGCCTCCAAGTGTAGATCATATTGAGCTTATTTCTAAGAGTGGTCAGCACTGCCATTTCTCATAACAAAAGCTGCGGGTTATGGATACGAAGGAGGAAAGGACAAGGTCTTTACGTGTATATATAAAATATCACAAGTATATCTTCAGTCTTCACATGCTACGTGACTCTTTCACATCATTATTTTTAGGGTTCAAAATATTCTTCTGTGGGCTTACTTTTTTTTTTTAATGGAAGCTACATTAACTACTGTTCCCTGTTCTTTAGGGTAATTCTCAGCATTACAATACGGATTAACTCTGTCCTTAAATGCATAGCATCCTCTATCCTGGAGTTGTGCCAGCTCTTCGATTTAAAATCCTTCTTCCCCTCAGAAATGATAAGAAATTCTGTAAATATATATATTTCTGTAAATATATATATATTATATATTGTGTATATATATATATATATATATATATATATATATATATAACATCACAAAGAGGTATCAGTAGAATTAACCCGAGTTGTAAAAAATAAAAAAGCTTCTAATTATTCAACAGATGTTGGCCCAGTATGATGTTGGTTCAGAGGCTGTAGAGCAAACATCCACATGCTAATGTTGCTTCATCAGTAGACCGGCATTCTAGAAAGGAATAAAAAAAGCCTTACCGGGATTTACATACCTTAATTAGAGCACTGGATAGATGGGGAAGTGGGGGAGGGTGGAGATAACACTTAAATCTGCAATTAGATCGCTTTTGATAGAGCAAAGAGAACACTTATCGCACAATCTCCTTATTTGAACGCAGTTGTGTTTGCTGTAAAAGCTGAAGCATTTTCTTTGAGCTAAGATCTGATGGCGTTAGAAGCTCGTGTGTACAAGTGCAGTGAAAAATGAGTTTGGAGATGGAGTATCAATGTTATCAATTTTATGTAATATTTGATTTAAATTTCTAAATATTAGTGTTAAAAGGTCCTTTCTAAACAAGTGCCCTCGTGCTGTGCCTTAATGTGTATCCTTCTAGTTTGTAATGGATTCAGTCTAGTGAGTTCTGTAGGATTCACCCCTCCCAGACTCCCTTCCAGGACAACGAGATGAAAAAAAACTTACAGCTGTGGTGTTTTTTTTAACAGGATCTCTTGGACCCTGCTCGATGGAGAATGCTGATCCAGCAGTTTAGATATGATAACTACAGACTACATCAGCTGGGAAACAATTCTGTTTTTACTATAACACTCCAGGCAGGCCTTTCAGCTATAAAAACACCGTATCCTTTAATGCACATACTGCCAGCAGGCACAGAAGTGGCTTTTCTTCTACGAATGCTTTTCAGAGAACTCAAAGAGGAAATCCGGCATTTAAATATTTTTATTCATGAGTTTAAGTGAAGTATGAATTGCCCTCTATTAAATTAAGGGCAGATAGTAATAAACAGCATTATAGGTTAAAGAAAGGGGGCAGTGAGGGTGGAGGGAAAAAAGAAAGGTGCAATCTATGCTGTTTTCATACTAGGCCATCTTTCCATCTGTCCTAAGATAATATACTGGCAAAAGTTGGTGAGCTGGATCACAACTAAGATTTCTTTTAAATACTTACAAATGTATCCTGTTACATTTTGATACGAATATTCAAATATATCCTGCATCCTTGGAAACCCAGGTTTCCTACACACCGTGGTGTATCAGAGAAGTACTGATGCTACTGACGTGCTTTAGAGTGGAAACCACCCGTAGAGTGTGGCAGGTACTTTGTGCTCACTCGTGTTCTTTTTTGAAACCAAGCACTTGGTTTTTATATGTATATATTAAACCTGAATAGTTAAGTACATTCTATAACCTATGCTTTATTTGCACAATTTACTACCTTTGTCTAATGTATTTCATTAAACGAATTCATGTTGCGTTCTTTGGTTGTGCCTTAACTTGCTGTTAAATAGACAGTGTTATAAAGAGGACGGGAGTTCAAAAAACCCAGACTGCCCCGTGTGTAGCAAATCCCTGAACAAGCTGGCTCAGCCTCTGCCTATGGCACATTGTGCCAACTCCCGACTAGTCTGCAAGATTTCGGGGGATGTAATGAATGAAAATAATCCTCCTATGATGTTACCAAATGGATATGTCTATGGATACAATGTAAGTGTTGAAATCAATGACTTTCTGAAGTCTAAAATAGCAGTGGTCACAGGAGCTTCCTAATAAAAATAAGCTTTTAAATTTTGTTAGGCAGACAGAAGCATCATCTCTATTAGCAGAAGATAAGTAACTTCTAACAGTAATTTTTAAGGGACTATATGCTATAAAATTGGTTTTTAAAGAAATTAATGTATTGTTGAATTCAGGAGTTGATAGCATGAAATCAAATGGCAATGGAAATTTCCTCCTCTGGAGTGTGTTAATACAGAGTAAGTAACTTCTGTGGACAGAGATATTTTGACTTCAGGGTATAACTTTTTTTAAAAAACGTTATTTACTAAAGAGTTAAGTAATGGTTTGAATTACTAATGTTTTGGTTTTCTGTTGTGAATGTTATCTTTTGATTTCACTCTTTTCTAGTCTCTGCTTTCTATTCGTCAAGATGACAAAGTAATTTGCCCAAGAACCAAAGAAGTCTTCAACTTCTCACAAGCTGAGAAAGTCTACATCATGTAGGTCCGTAGAACACACGCTGAAGTGCCGCTGGAATTTTGACACAGTGTATATTGGCATACCCTGTAAAGGGGGGGGCCTTAATGTGTGGCAAAGAAGCAAAACCTGCCACCTTGGCGATCAGACCTGTCGGTGGCATTATTGTTTCTTGCGACCAAAGATCAATGAGCAACAATAAACACTCGTTTAAAAAAAAAAAAAAAGAGAGAGAGGAATTATGACTTAAGTTTGTACTTGAATAAAAACAAAAACAAATTTTGATTGTTAAGGTTTTGTAACATAAGGTCAAAAATTGGACTCTTCTCAAAAGTACTTTCATCTTCTAAAGGATATCTTTCTTTAAAGATGGACACTTGCACTGGGGGAAAAGTTGCAACAGATTTGAAATTAATTCCATTTTTCTTCCCTCTTCTTCACAATTGTCCAAGACCCTTTTGTTATGAAAGATTTCAGTACCACAAATATGTTCTCCTTTAAGCTCCTCTTTGCCTTCTTTATGATCCTCTCGTGAAGTAATCATGAACATGAATAATCATGAACATGAATCATGTAACTTATTTCCATGGGAAGATGTTGATGTCAGTGACACAAGACTGGCTTCTCTGGAGGATCAACTAGGGACTGGTTTGAAGGAGTATGAAGTCTTTTTCCAAACCCAAATATTCTAAGGAGGTTGCATAAGTATCAAGAGGAACCGAGAACATTTCAGGCAAAATCCAATGCTTGTTTAAATGTTCTTTTTCCAGTCTACCATAGTGTTAAAGTCCTTCTAAAGTTATTAGTTATGTGCATAGGGTTCAATATGAAATCATTAGTGCTACTGCCTTATTTCTTGCTTTGAGAATGTACTCACATGAAAATGAGCTGGTATTCTTAAGTGTTGGGCGAAGTTTTCTGAAGATGCCTTGCAGGATGATTACATAATTTTAGGGTCTAAATAGTATTCATTACTGAAACTAATAGTTCAATTTTACTGACTACAGAACACATCCTTATGACTTTTGAAAAGAATTAAACCATTGTAGTTTAAACAAAACCATATTGTAGAGGTTTGTATTTAGCGCTTATTTTTGCATGTTGATGTTGATTAGCTAATAAAAGATTGTAAATGTAAAACATGTTAATAAAAATTGTTTTCCATTCCTTGATTATATAAAATCAGAAAGTTGCTTTGTATTTAAACATAAAAATAATCTTTATAAGGGTCTCAAAAAGAATACAACTGCCACGTGTCTTTTACTGTTCTGCAAGATCAATTATAAATAAGAGCACCTCGGTCAAATTCCTATTTTTGGTTTAAACTTCTCGTGAACCATACACCGTAGCCTACATTCCTGTCAATTCTGTCACTTCCTACAAGATTCCCAAATGTCTGGAGATCTTCTGTTAAAATGATTTTGAGGGAGATGCTAGATAGGAGGATTTGATACATCACTGAGTGCTTTAAAGAAAACTACAAGGAGTGCTGGAGAGACCACAACTTTACTTATAAATTACAAATAAATATATCAACAGATTGTATGGATCTGCTACTCTGAACGTGTAAATACCTCCAGTGAGGTATGTCTTCAAAGGTTCCCTTTTCAATAAGCACACGTTATTGATGCTTCTGAACTGGTAGATCTGGAACCCTGCAGAGCTGTCAGTTTGGCAGAGACCAGTTTTTCTTGCGCTTGTTGCTGGAAGCGTCTTGTTTCCCTCTTTGTTTCCTGAAGGGGCAGATACAGGTGACTCCTGCTTTGTTTTTCTTCTTAGATGGAGACGGATGATGGGAGCTTGCATCAGTAACTGGAGTAATTGGCTATCAGTTAAGCACTAACTGATTTCTTCCTTCCTGTTGATGCAAGAGCAGAAGCATCATCAACTCAAACGTGCCCCGGGGAGCAGCATTGCTGAAATCCAAATGGAGCAGCATCCATTTTTCCCTTGGTTGACTCTGCACAGCATCACAGCAGGAGAAGGGCAAGGAAAACCGCTGAGAGTGGCAAGCAAGCTCACTTCTCCCCACTTTACAGAAATGCATAGAAGCCCAAAGGAGCAGGGAGTAAGGGCTTGATTTTTAGTTTTTAGTAAGTCCTGGGGAAATGCATATGGTAACTGCATAACAATTATGGGGCATGGAAATTGTTGCTTTTGCTTAAGTGCTAGTTAGAACTGTGGTTTCCTCAGAAATCCACACTCCCAAAAAACTAGTTAGGGAAGCAAAGGGAGGACAGCTTCTGTCCTGCAATAGGAGGGCCTCCGTTTACAGAAAATACTTCAGCAGGCCAGGTGCCAGCCTGAGGTCTGTGTCCCTGGTGGTGTTTTAGAAAGAAGACACTCCAGAAGAAGCTGTTAGCTGTGATTGCTTGCATCAGAAATCTGCAGTCAAACCACCTGCTCTGACTACAGCAAGCCCAGTTTGTTCCAGGCAACTGTAGCCTCCTGGCTGACCCCTGTGGACAGAGTCCAGTGAATGCACTGTAGGCTGGCTTTCATTCTCTGGCTTGCTCCAGCACGGCTCCAGAAGCCTTCTAGCTTTATGAGGGTCAGAAATGGCTGCAGGGGAGGATTGCTGTGCTGCAGCCTGGATTTCTGGTTTGTATTCCGACTGCTCTCTGCAGCCTGGAGCTCAGAGTCCAGCAGAGGTCTTAGTTCAAAGCTCTTATCTTTGGTGCCTTCAAGCATTAAACTGAGAGCAGTGTGTGATTCGCAGCAAGTGTAAACTTGTTGCCTGTCAGCGCTATTTTAATAACTTTATACTCTGTTTAGCTATTCTGCATCTTGTTTTTTGTGTGTCAACAGAGGGGATATCCTGTGTATGCTCAGATTTCATAATCTTTTTGGCTGTAAGTACACTTTGGGTATGTTCTGTCAACACCCTGGGTCAACACGGCATTGATTCCTGCTTCTGTGTACAGTGGGAAGAGGGTTTGGAAGTACCATTTGTGTAACACTGAAAGTAGGGCAGAGTTAGAGATGTTTTCCTTGACAGATGAAAGTTTGGGTAAACGTTTGCCAAACCTGTCTCATTCTAGCAGCATCTTATATAGCACTAGGATCAAATTTTATGGTGAGTCAGTCATGCGACTTGACTGTCAGCGTATGTGGAAGCTCCACAAATATTGTCCTATCCTGCTGTCTGAAAACTGGATCTGTTCTGCCAATTGTATGTCTTGTGTCACCAGCGATGCCTGCATTTCACATCAGTCAAAAAATGGCCATCAGCTGCTTTAGGTGACATTCACGGTCTCTTTTATGGATGACCTGCATCATCTAAATGCCTGGCAGTATGCTGAGGCAGAAGACTTAAGACAATTCATTTGTTTCCTTAAGGGAACAAGTTACTGCCTGTGTGATGAAGGGCATCCTTTGGAAATGGAAGAGGTTAATTAGTAAAGCGAATGCTATCTTCTCTCAGGATCTGGCTGAGCTGGAAATGAGCTCTATCCTTTATGACACTGGGAAGTGCTGTGACCTTTTCTCAGTCTTGCCAGCCTTTGTGAGACTTGGGGCTCTGGGTTTTAGTCATGGTGCTCATGTTTGAGTGGCAACAGTTTGTCCCAGATGTGGTCAAAACAGATTTATCTCTGTGGTTATGCAGAGGTTGGAGAATTGCCTTAACCTTTTCTGTTTCTTGTGGACCAAATCACTTGTCAGAGCTGAAGGTTCTTGAGTATTGCAAACGGGGAGAGAGGTAATGGTACTGTTTGTCACACCAGGTGACTTGACCCATGGGTTTCCTCAATATGTTTGAGCTTGAAGTGTTCCATTACCCATCAGGGTACAGAAGGTTCCAGATACTGAGATGGCAACGCTTTCTATGGTGAGGAATAACAAAGCTGATGCTTACGTTCAGGCAAACCAATTTGCAGGTAGTATTACAGACTGATGGGCTGGTCTGTTTGGCTTTTGGTTTTAATACTCTGAGTGTACCCATTCCTCTTCTATTAGTAAGATTGCTTTGGGGTGGGGGAAGAGGATTGATTTGGGAGAGGAAGAATTAAGAAGTTACAGCATCGTTGGTAATCTGTCAAAAGAAAGTCTTTTTAACATTCTTAACAGGCCATTGTTGAGAGGAGGAATATATATATATATATATCACATCTATATGGCTTTTTTCTCCTTTCCTGTATCAGGTAGCCTGGGCAGAGGATGTTGGGAGAGCTAGACCAAGTACTTCATCAAGGCAGGTTTGGGGACCCATGACTGCATTGTCATGTGCATTTGTCTTCTGTAGCACAGGTCACTTTGTGTAAGAACAACAGTACCTTTAAGATGTAGCTGTAGTCAGACCTCTGCTGTTCTTCCTTGCTCTGTAACGAGGTGTCAGATTCTGCTCAGCATGTTGCTTTTTCCTGCTCTATCCTAAGTCTGCAAACAAATTCATGCTCTGTCCCGGAGGCAGGCCGATGGGCCGTCCTGCCATCCCTTCTTTGATCTTGTACTCCTTAGGTTGGAGTTCTCAGTTGCATTCTCCACTTGAGGTCCATTCTTCCTGGTTTACCTGGCCCTGAACAGTTTCTCTTCTGTGGCAGGACTTTCCAGCATTTGGTACAAATGACCTGCATCTTTAAAGGCAAAACCAGGTATTAGTGGCAACACGCTGCTCCAGCTGTCTCGCTCCACGCTTTCTGAACTAGCACACCAAATAAGTACAGACCCACAGGACAGCTGATAAAATCTGATCTTTATCTGATCCTTGGATCAAGTAAGCTGCGAGTCATTTCTTCTGGTTATCGAACGCTGCAGGAACAGTTTGTTTTTATTTGATGACAAGAGGCATCTGCAGGTTCAATGCTGAACGGGATCTCCCTGCCCTTTTGTTTTTTAAAGACTCAGTGTCAGGTTGGTTGTGCAATATGTGTAACTCCCAGCCAGGCTGGAAGGCAGCATTTTTTGTAGAGTTGGCCCCGTGAACTAAGCTTGCCTGGGAAAGGAATGCAGCTCAGCTTTGTTTGCTTTAGGAAAAGAGCAAGGATGGGCAGAGGTGGACAGCAGGATCTGTTCTTAGCTCTTCACTAACACATCTTCTCATGGCCTGGTAGGCTCTGTAAGAAGAAAATCCTTCTGGCAAATAGTCAGGGAAAGACAACTTGCACTCATGCCCAGCAAGAGGGAGCAGGAAGCTCTAGGGCCCCGATGTTTTTGGATGTGAGGACAGGAATGGTTTTTGGCACGATAGCTATGGAGCCAAGAGAAAGTAATTCTCAATTACAGCTGACTTTTGTAAGAGGTTCAACATGTATCTGAGCTACTCGTTGAAAAAAACTCAAGGTCTAATCCTGACTTTAGTCTGACCTCAAGTTTTAGGATTCCATAAAAGGAAGTTCTTCATTTCAATGAAATTTTACCTTATTGCTAACTAGCGATGATAATTTCACTGAGGGGCTCATGGTTTTGAATAAGATATTTCCAACTCCACCACAAAATTCTATTTGATCATGTTAAAATTGCCAGAGATCTGTATCTTAAGCCAGAGAAAACCAGCTGCAGGGGTGTTAGCACCACAAAAAGAACGTTAGGAAATAGCAGAACAAAAAATCAAAAAGGCTGATAAAGAAGAGCAGCTTTTTGTTTGGACTTACTGAAAATGAGAGCAGGGTGTCAAGGTGGAGCTAAGGATGGCTAAAAGCCAGTTATCTTTCACGGAGATTAATTGCAAAAAAAGTTTTTGAAAGTGCAAGTAAGAGCAAAGACATCGTGAAACTACTGCGTAATCACATCACAGGGAACGAGACTTAATTACAAACCTGCACCCAGCACCTCACTTCTGATAAAGGTGATGATCAGCGTTGGTGGATGGGGTGGAGAGGGAGATACACCATTAAAAACTGAAATAATTTAGCAACGTGGAAGTGGGGAAAAACAAAATGTGTGCAAATTGTAGAAAACAAGTAATCTCTCTCCTGGAGTTCTTGATTGCTTTGTTTTAATGGGAAGAAGCTGTTACAGTATCCAGCCTGGGTATGGTATCACCTGCGTGGAGAGCAGCTACTGGAGTACATCCATCTTCAGGGGAGGGAGGAAGCTGGAGCTGCCCAGATATTCTCAAAATATGCTGCACTTAAGAATGCAATTGTGTGATAACTGCGAGGGAAGGGGAGATGTTTATTGGGGGTATGTTATGCCATACAGCTGTGACGATCGCTGCTGTTAGGATCAGTCTTCTCAAACAAAGCACAGATGTAATGCAGCACTTCGTGTGATGGCTTTGGCTAATAGCTGGAGAAGATGGGAATTAGAAATTGCACGAGGATCTGGCTCAGAGATGATAAAAAGGTGGTGTGAAGGGCAAAGTAACTGATGGGGTTCCTGGGGCGACTGTCATGGAGCTGATACTGTGTCATTACCGATGCTGCACAAAAAGCAGGGATGTGCTCGTAACAAAAATAACCTCAGTCCAGAGGATGCTAGAATATTACCTGGGAAGTACAGCAGATAAGCTGGAGGAGTGGGATGACAAACAGATGAGATGGATTTACCACTGGAGTTCATTCAGCTTTGATTAGGACTTCACATGAAATAATCTTCATTAAGTATTGCGATCGTGATTTAGATCGTGATTTTTTTGGAGGCTTTGAGCCTCCAGCGTCTTGTATCTTTGCAACAGAAATGCAAACCCAAAATGATTGCATAAATGGCTCTCTTACACCAAAGCTGGAGTAGAGGGAGACTGCTACGGTGGTCAGTGGGGTGAACCAAAAATCCCTTTCTGTCCCAGCTGGCTCTGCGTAAGACGTTTCCGTTATTCCCAAATTCCTGTGGAAAACCAAGGCTGGTTAAGTGGGTGATAACACCCAAGGGTGTACTACAACTGGATTTGTTCCTTGGACCCTGTTTCCTATCTCATGAGATTAACGTTTATGTTGTACATTCCTTAGGGCAACAGTTTTATCTACCCTGCAGAGCAGCAGTTTTTCCCAGGGAGCTCCTCCTGAGTTCCCAGCCAGGACCTTTTCCTGATGGAGCCAGAAGGAAGAATGAGAGAAAGATGATAAAAGCCTATTCAATTCAGGACAAAAAGATCGCTAACTCAAATATTTTGTTCCCCACCCATGGACATTAAGCAGGATCGTATAGACAAATCCCCAAAGGAAATAAACAGATAATAAAATCAGCGGACAATTTCCTTTTCCTCCTTTGCAAACCACAGCAAGACAAATTGCTCAGAAGAGGCAAGACCAGAGATGTGGGCAGTTCTTCAGGGTGCCTGCGCGTGCCCCATGTGGAGATGTCTCCTCTGTTTAAAGCAGCAGTTTTAGGGACTAGAACACCAGAAAAGCTTTGCTAAAAACTGAAGGGGTGGGGGATTAGGTTTAGGAAGGCTCAAGTCACCCTGGATGTAATCATTAACGATACTATTATATAAAGAGTTTTCTGCAGCTCTGATCCAGTTAATCTGATGGGTGGCTTCTAATCTCCTGTAGCGCTTTGGAAGAAGCTGGGAGTCTGTAAGTGGGTCTTGCCCTCAGAGCATTTGCAATTTCACATCCTCTGGGTGTGGAGGTGCTTCGAGCAGCTACACAGCTCACCTGGGTACACATGAACTGAGCCGCGTCCAGCTCCAGGAGCCACGGCCCTGGTACAGCCTGAATGCCCTCGGGGCATGACCTTGTCTAGTTGGGTGGTTACACTGAAGAATAGAAGGGAACCAATGTTGCTGAGGCAGTTTTTGTTTGTTTGTTTGTTTTAAGGAGCAATTGGTCAGTATCGGTCTCAGGTACACATACGCTGATGATCCAGACTTTGTGATACCTGTTTACTTTGAATTTCACCGTCATACCCGTTGCAAAGCTCTAGCTTCAGTGATGCACTTCCCACTTCTAAAACCAGTGAATAAGTAGGGTGATATTTTGGTAGGACAGCAAATTATTCAGTTTACTAAGCTTAGGAAAAAACAAACAAACAAACAAAAAAAACACCATAGGTACAGCTGAAACATTTCTAAATAAATTTTGCCTGTTCAGTGAATACCAGACCTTCTTCATCATAACACCTATCACGTCTTCGTTTTTATAATAACGGGGAAGAATGTCATCTGCCCTGTTAGACAGATTATCCTGCCCTTGGATACAGTGTATTACCTACCTCTATGTTTAGAGCCCTCCACTTGTGGGTAAAATGAAAAATTCCTCACTGAAGTAAGATTAGCAGTTGCTGGTTCCAGAAATACCTGTCTTACTCTAAACCAATTAACAAAGGATAACAACTGGTTTCCTTGCATCAGGGAACCATAAATAACATAGCCTGGGATCTCCGTGTTTGAAGATGTGAGACGCTGGATGAAATGCTGAATCTGAAGGCAGGGTTTGTCTTCATGGCTTCCCCCCAGCAGTCTGTTTCCAGGAACAGCATAAAAAGAAATCAGCGCTGGTACCAGTTTTGTGTTCTTGGTTGAAAAAGTTATGACCTTTGGATCAACAAACCTCATCTTGTATCTTCAGGTGCCTACTTAAAAATTGTTGTTGCAAAATAATTCCTTCACCTAGGATCTCATGAGCTTAAAACGAATCATTATTTTCCCGATTTCACACCATAAGAAAAAACAAAGCATGAGAATTGTTAGAACACAGGTTATGCCTGGTTATACATTGAAAGTAGTTGCACAGAGCTTTGAGCTCCTATCAAAAGTCTCACATTAAATGTTAAACTAAAATGTCTAGGCTAAAGCTTGTAGTAAAGCTCAGTCTCCTGATTTCAGTGGTTTCTTGAATATTATAAAAAAGGCTTTGTGCAAATCCCACGAAGTGTACCAGTATGGATCAACTTTGTTAAAATCAAAAAGATTAAAAATGCAACCTCACAACTTCATCTGCTCCAACCAGTCCTCCCTGCAAGCACTTTGAGGAACTTAGAGACTTCCAGCCATTAGAAGAACCTTCCTGCCACCCTTGTATGTCCTCATGTAATCATGTCTTGAAATTGAAAACATTCTCTGAAACGTTGCATTTAAGTCAGGGACTCTTCAAAGTGTTGTAATACCCTTTTAAAAAAATATATATGTATATATGTTTGCAAAATACTCTCCCTCTATCCTGTCCTCTCTATAGGAGGAGACCTGAACCACAGGAGTAGGCAAGGCTCAAGGCTCAAGATTTACTGTGTAACTAAATCACCAGCTTTTCCAAGTCCTGCCTCCTCTGTTTTGTGGACAAATAATCTTCTCTGTAACTCATTGCCTTACAAAAGAGCCAGGAGCTATGTATCTACAGTCTCCTGATTTCAGATGACCACTCTCAAACATTTTATAATCCAGAGCTGTGTTGAGTTAGAGCACATCTGTCAGAAAAACATCATCAAGAGGGCAAGAATGTGTTTTCTCATTGGTAAAATATGTGCCTTGTTTCTAGTTTGAATTCATCGTTTGTTTGTTGTGTTTGTCAGTGCTTTATTAAAGCTTCTTTCATATAATACATCTTTCCCTGAAGATCCTGTTATTTTTTGAAAAAATACCTCTGTTTCTTAGAGAATCATAACTTATTTAAATCTTTATAGACATTTTATCAGCTATTTCTTTTCTGGATTTCTCAGCATTTCCATTATTTGTTCCAGCAAGAGGATGGACTCTGGCAACTTGTAACACTACAGATAGGGCTAGAATATCATGTAAGAACTGGAGTTGCTTTAACCCACCTGTGCCCATGCAGCATTTTTACAACTCAGTGGCGTTTTCAGTTCAACACCGGTGCCCTTTCAAGAAAGAGCCACTATTCTACCAGATCCTAGTCTATTTACTATTCTTTAATTCAAAAGAAAGAAAAGTTAAGTTTCTTCATCAGCTTTTTGGTGCAGTTGAGTTGTTTTTTTGTTTGTTTGTTTGTTTTGTTTTGTTTTGTTTAAAAAAAGGCTAAATATCTTCTGTGCTGTTGTTATTGGCTTAAGGGTTTTTGTATTGTTGTTGTTTCTTTTTTTCTTTTTCCCTTTTCATATAAAAGTCAAAATGTGCCACTAGAAATTTTTAATATTTCTGTGTTTTTCCAAAAATTTTAATACATCCATTGTTGTCTATAAACACAGGTACAGCAGTGAGTAGTTCTGTTTGTGAAATGCCTCCACGTTTGGCTATTCCTAACAGAGAAGTGTTCTCTTTTTAACTGTCATTAAAAGTAGTTTCCTTGATGTGATACCCAGGAATGCGTTTTTCTAATAAAATCCTACAGATTCTATTGCAAGTCTCTGATCACATTAAGGACTGATCTAATTAAAAACTAATTCCTGATGTGGAAACAGTGTAGCCTTATGGAGGGATGGATGGAAGGTACAGCAAGAGAATGTGTTGTGGGTAGAATCCATAGGAAACATTCACATATGTAATATGTGTTTGTGTATACATGGATACTTATGTGTAAAGTGCTAAATATATATCCGTGTCATGTGCATATATGTATTTATGTGTGCATATACGTGTATTTTAGAATGGTAATTTCCACCTTTGTTGCTGAAAGCTCCTGGGCACCCCGCGTTGCCCGCAGGTCACCCTAAGGCTTCATCTCTGGGACGCCAAGCCTGTTGCCACAAGCCGATGCTCCAAGCCCTCAGGTTCAAACTCTGCAAAACAAAAATAAAACTTACGAGAGTGAAAACGATCTGTAGGAACAACAGTGACAGCATCCCGTGCTGGACGCGGTGACGCCCCGGGCGGGATTTCTCTGAGGCGGCGCTCGCCTCACGACCAGGCCCAAGGCCGGGCTCTGGCCCTGCCGCGGCTTTCCCTGCACCGCCACCTGCCGGCCCCGGCCCCGAAACGCCGCGGAAATTTAATTTGTGTTTACAATTAACCCTATACAATCGTACACTAAAGACATACAGTTTCAAGCCCCCTCCCTCCAGCCCAGGCTGCCCAAAGCCCCATCCAGCCTGGCCTTGAACACCTCCAGGGATGGGGCACCCCCAGCGCCTCTGGGCAGCCTGTTCAGTGCCTCACCGCCCTCAGAGCGAATAATTTCTTCCTAATACCCTATCTAAACCTCCCCTCTTTTAGTTTAAAGCTGTTACACCTTGTCATATCAAGCATTATGCATGCCTTTGCCAAAGGGCAAAGAAGTCAAGGGCTTTATAAAGTTCATTTTGACTCTTATCTGAAAATGTAAAGCCCTTTATATTTCCTGTAGCTTTGTGAGCTTAAACAATCACAACTTTTTTTTTTTTTTTTTCTTTCACAGCTTAGGAAGTTGTGGTTCTCAGTGGTTGTGCTTCCTTCGTGGCCACTTAGGAAAGTGGTGACAGAATACTTTCTGTGATTTAAGAGGAGAGAATGCTGTCACAGTCATCCAGCTCACTGCTATCGGCAGTGCTGTTTCCTGCCTGCACGGTCCCTATGTCATGTCCATCTGAAACTACTGAGTGCCAGGTTTGTATTTAGCTTTAAAAAAAAAAATAAATAGAAAAAGTGTTTCCCAGAATTCAAGTTGCATGACCACTGCATGGCAGTGCTGAACCCTGCCAGCAGCTGATGAATGATTGTTCCAGAGCAGCCTTGTACATATCCATAGATCACAGGTCCACACATACTGTTGGAAAAAAAGCCTCTCACCTTAGCTACATTACTGATGTGTCAATAACTGACAAATTTTTATGCAGGAAATTATCAGAGTAGCAAAAATTTTGGTCATTCTATTGTCTCTCTTGGAGATGTTGACCTTCTTAATAGGAAGTCAAGAAAACTTTGTGTATGTTCTACCCAGGTGTATTCATCACAACTGTTTTTTCATTACTTGATATCAATTCTACTGTTAAGACTTGTACAATGACGAAAAGTAGCAATGAATCATTTAAGAGGCCTTTTAACACTTGCATGAAACAAGCTGAAACACAGGGCTGTGAGGGTGCTGCTGCTGAGGGACATGTGGCTGGAGGTGCTGCAAGTCAGGGAACGGGGCCAGCGCCCCAAACTCTGTGCTCAGCTTTTCTGGAAGGCTTTTTGTCAGCTTAGTCTTTGTATATGTAGACTGCATCTACAGTTCATGTTCTGCATTGTGTTGAGGTTCAATTGCCTGAAAGTTTGTGAAACAGTTCGGGAGTCTCAGCAGTGCACGGTGTAAAAGAACAGCTCTGTGTTGGTCAGTGGCACTGTCACGATGCACTTGCTGCAAAAAATAATGGTGCAAATACAAGAAAACATGAATAAATATCATTTTGCATTTTGTTCCCACTTAAATATCTAGCCATGGAAGTGTAAAACAGCTCTTTAAAAGCAAAAATATAAATCACAGAATAGTTTGGGCTGGAAGGGACCTTAAAGATCATCTAAATGCATCTAAATGATTGGCTCCAGACAGTTCACAAGACTTGCTGCCTTCTTCTTTTAATGATACTTCCATCTTCCTTTTAATTATACTTCAGTATTTCCTTCTCTCCCAAGCTGTGGTCTTTGCACTCTATTTTTGTCCCAACCACCTCATAATCTCAAACCAGGGACTTTCCTTCTGTCTGCAAAAGCTGACTTATATAAAAAATCTCTTCATAAAGACAAAGTGTTCTTTTATCATGGCTGTAAAAGAAACTCCCTAGAAAAGCTTGTTTTGATCCATGTGGCTTTCTTGGTTGCTATTCATAAAAGATGATGGAAATGCAAAAAAGACCTGAAGGCTGACAACGTGCCTGCTTGGGACAGTTGCCTGGTGACTGAGGACTGGCTCCTGTGAGCAAATGATCACGGCATCACTGGGTTGTAGCTACCTGGCATGAGAACAGGCTGGATAAATCTGAAACTGAAAACCACTGACCAGCCAGTGCTTGTGCAATGCTGTTCCTGTTGGCTGGTGGAGATGACAACAGCTTCACATGAGAAATGGACTTCGTAAAACAGAGCCAATTAAGAGTTAGACCCCACTCTATGTCCCCCTGGTGCTCCATGGCTTTCTCTGTGGAAGTGCCACTCTCTTGCTGGTTGTTGAGTTGAGATACAGAGGGTTGAGATGACTAAACAAGACATTTCATTTCTAAATGGGTGGTGTTCTTAAGTGACTGGTGTAGACACGTTCATAAGGCTAAAAGGAGTCAATTTCCTCCCTAGGCCTAATCTAGAGGTGTTGTGTATGAAACCTTGCAAAACTGTGATAAGCATATCACATCAGGGCATAACTCATCACAGCTGCACTATTTATAAACCCTCCCCTTTAGCAATTTCAGAGCAGTTCTCTCCTTTTCTGCATCCTTAGGAAAGGAAGAGAAAAGCAATACCTTTTGGTACCTGAAGCCACAACTATGCACAGCCACTCATTTGGAGAGACCAGCTACAGCAACTGTGGTTCTTCTGCAGGTGATGGCTTTCTGAGGGTGGGATGGCTCAGATGTCAGGCAAAAAAGAGCTTCGAAAATACACTGTCAAGGACTCGATGTGACACCCTAACCAGTATCTTCAGGTTGTTTAAGAAATGTCTGCTAACATCATATATTTCAAAGCCGTCCCATCTGCATACATGTGGCATTATTGTCACTGTGCAATTCAGCAGCGGGGGATCTTCAAGCAGAATTTGGGCTCTATTTCCTCTTTCATTCTCTCTTCTACATGGTAACAAGCTTCAAAGTCCTCCTTTTCTGAGCCACCCAATCCAAGTCCTGCCTTAAAGGCTGGTATCCACACCCCCAAAATAAACAGAGACCTTGCTTGCAGGTTGGGTTGCTCTTTTTTGGGTGCGTTCTCATAGAAATATTAACTTGTGATGTTGACCTATCTAGCCTGGAAGAATGCCAGCTGGTTTGGAAGTCATTATTTGCCTTTCTCTGTAGGTTCCAGTTAGATTTTTCCATGGAAGAAATACCAATTTGTTTTTACTGGCCTGGACTTTTCAGGAAATGCTGTAGGATCATTTTAAAACCTATTCTAGACGCAAGTATAAGCTAAGCGTAGGTAGGTGCTCCTTGATTTGTGGTGGTTCTCCTGCTGCTATTCCTGCTCCATCCAACTTACAAATAGTTATTTAATTAGTGATCTAGACCATACGGAGCAGGTTCATTCATCTCCTCCTATGACAGAATTATAAAATGTTACAACAGGCCAAAGTGTTGTCACAGTCAGTATTTCACATAGTTACAGGAGGTCGCCAAGTATCTTTGGCCTTGCGTTATTGATGTTTTAATGAATAGGGCATTTTCTCCTTGAGAACATCTGTTTAAGTACAGTCCTTTCCCCTTATGAGCTCGTTCAGGGCTCTCAAATAACTGTCATCCTTTCGCTTGAGTCAAACTAGCGGTTAAGCATCCATTCTTCTCACACAGAAGGTCAGTATTTTCTTTGCAAACCAACTGGCACAAACTCCGTGACAACTTAATATCAGTGTTTATCATGTTTCTGCATCTTCAGGCCTGAAACCAAAGTTATTTTAACTCCAGATTGTTCGTGGGAAAGCTTTTTTTTTTTTTTTTTTGCCTAAGTTCCATTTTGGCAGGAGAAGAAACCCTCCTTTTTAATTTCATATCATTAAGCTGACGAAAGCTATTTTAAAAGTTCAGTGGGGTTTCTTTCTGCCTGACAGGCTCTTTTGCTGCACAGCTGAAAACAATCCCAGGCAAAGGATCATCTAATAACATGGTGGAACTGTCTCCTACCTGGATCTTTCTTTTATAAAAAGACTACACCTGAAAATTTAGTATTGCATGAAAGTTTGGAACAATCCTTCCTAGAGCCATCATCTTGACATTTTAAATTTGCGACAGAACAGCTGGCTCTGCTTTAACATAAGAACCCTCGGACACAAATAAGTGGTTTCAGCTGATAAAATCCTGTGTGGCCCTCTACTTCTTTGTCTACGTATTTAGCCAAAGATACTGGACTTGCAGAACCAACAACCTGTCCTGATGCACGTGACATGAAGCAGCAGACTCAGGCTTTGCTAAAACCAGGTGTAAACTGGTAGTAAGACTCAGTGCTGAGGCTCCAAGGGGCAGCAGGTGTTGTTGGCTCCTGCTTCTGCACCCCACGGTGTTCTGCATTCCCCCGCACCACCCTTAGCAGGGGAAAACCAAAGCAAGTGCAGAGTGGATGGGACTTCTGCAGCAAAATGAATTCTGCAGTGGTCCGGCTCTCTTCAGCCTTTTATCAGATTGGTCCGGGTGAAGGAAGCAGGGAAATATTTGAACGGTGGATATTTACCATGTTCATTGAAAAGTAGATGGGGAAAGAAACTCAGCAACTCGAGCAAACACAATTTTATGTAATTGCCTGCGATTAAATAAATAAATAAATAAACAAACAAACAGCTTAGCTGTCGCTGGGATTTGCCTAAGGGACCACCGTGAATGAGTTACACAACTCAGCATTCATTCATCAACGGACTCTTTGCAGAAACCATATGGCTCCTTGCAGGGATTTCTTAAACATTATGCATGGATATGAAATGGTGACTTTGTAGATGTTAAGTAGGTTGCTGGAGGCTCCTTTTGAAATACTGCTTCTAAACATTAAAGCAATGTTATTGTTGCAAGCAATAACCTAATAGAAAGCAGTTGTTTAGGCACTTTCAATCAAATTAAGAAACGAAATAGAAAAATAGGAAATATTGAAAGAGTAAACTGATCTAAACTTTAAAGATTAACTGTGCCATTGTACATGGTTTTCACACAGAAATGTAGGACATCCGTTTTACTAGATGGAAAGCAACAAGGAAGGAGAAACATTATTTAAAAGTAAAATGCCATCGGTTTCATGTATCAAGTCAAAAATAAAAGAACCACTGCAAAATGTATGTATGATTTCACTGTAGCAAATGTGTTTGAAAACGTGAGTTCACTACTTGTAAAAAGGGGTTAATGTTGTCTTTCCTATCCCAGAAGCCAGCACAGAGAGCTGCAACATGAATTCACATATGCTGCTTTCAACACACGCCTTAACTGTGGATGAAGGGAAACACCCTTCAAATACCTGACATTTTCAAACGGGAATAGCCATTTTAAATGTCTCCCTTCTTCAGGATGTTCAAAGTGGGCACTTGCAAGGGCTTGGTCTTTCCCAGTGGTTAATCAGCACTTTCAGAAATGGGGTCCCGCAGAACATTCCCAGTGGGGCACCCAAAACCAAAAGCAGGATGGGTGCTGCCAAAAGTGAACCCAGGAGAGCTCCACAACCTCCAGTAACTGAGCCACACACATGTGGCTGCTGGAGGGGGGACACCAGAATAGGGCATCACCGTAGCTGACCCTAAGGACATAACTATAACAAGAATTCATTGAGTACTACAGATGAAATTTTCAGTCTTTTTTCTTTTCCCCATCTAAATTGACTCATTTCAGACTATTTTCTAACCTCTCACTATTTGGCTCCTCCTGGCTTGTACTGAGCATGTTCAGTGCGTCATCAAAGCGTATTGTACCTCAGTTCAACCAACCACCTACTGCTGCAACTATGCTTCCAAGGCATCAAACGCAAGCAGAGAAAAGATCGGGAAGTTGTATGTATGCACAGATGGAAAGGGGAGAAGTGAAGCTTGATGCTGCAGATGCCTTCCAAAATAGCGATCCATATAGACGTCTTGTCTCGTGTGGAATTACTGATGTTCTTAATAGCCTTGCCCAGTAGAGATCTTGAAGGCCAGGGTTTGGGCAGGGAGAAGTTTTTACATTTGCGCTTTGTTGACAGGTTGGGAAACCTATGTGGATAGAAATTAAAGAGCTCACAGGAGCTATTTTGCTATCTCAAATATTAGGTAGACCTGATAGATCGCCATAAGAAGTCACTAAGGCGATGTTAATTTTCAGCGATAGCAAGCACCCCTGTGCTCTGCTGAGTTCAGCTGGCTGCGTGCTCAGCCCACCTGAAAATAGATGTTTGTTTATCTAGACTGAATTCTCATCATCTTATACAACAGGTGCATTAAATTCTCTCCATATGCTGATGGGTTACCTACAACATTCACCAAGAGCTCTGAAGCTCTCATGTGGAAAGTGTCACATTAAGTGCAGTTATGCTGCAATAACTCCCTTGAGAGTCCTGACAGCTGGGCTTTACCCACCCTTCTGCTTCCTTTCGGGCATAACTCACTGATATACAGAAGTACCATTTTGCTAGGGCTACACCAGAACAATCCTCACCTGTGAAATGCTCCAAAGGCAACCTGGTTTTCATGTACTGCAAAGTGGAGGAACTTTCCCAAGGAGAAAATCCACACTTTCCGTCAGTGGAAGCCAAACATGCTAAAGCACTGAAAAATAAATAAATAATAGTTTTTCCTTGCAAGGACTGGGCTGTGCTTGCTTATTTGCTCACCCCACCATGCGTTTTCATCCCCAATCTACAAATCCACGCTATTAAGACATTTCATGTAGTGCAATGCTAAGAAGGACTACATAAACCCTCCAGGCTTTGGACAGCAGCAGCATCTCCACAAAATTTGCTTTCTGGTGCAGCAGTGAAGTGGGACGGGGTTGTGTGGTGTCTTGAGGACCTGGTTTCCTGCCTTCCTCACTTTACTTATTGCCTCTTATCTAGTGTCATAGGGAAAGAGAGAGAGGGGGGTGGCAGGTTGGAAAGTCACTGAGGCAGAAGACCACTGGAAAAAAACAGGATCTAATGCTCCAATCACCCATCATGGGATAGGAGGCGAGTTTTAGGAGCCGTGGCACCTCAGGATAGGAATGTCAAATGTTTGAGGGCACTCAGGGAAGGAGGAGATGTTGTCATTTCTCTCCCACGCCACAAATGTTCTGCAGGGCCTGACAGGGCAACCCGTCCCAACGCCTGACTGCTCTTTCTGAGCAGAAATGTCTCCTCATTTCCAACCTGCACCTCCCCTGGCACAACTTGAGGCCATTCCCTCTGGTCCTATGACTGGTTACCTGTGAGAAGAGGCCGCCCCCAGCTCCCCTGTCAGGCAGTAGCAGAGGGCAATGAGGTCTGCCCTGAGCCTCCTCTTCCCCAGACCAAACACCCCCAGCTCCCTCAGCCGCTCCTCACAGGACTTGTGCTCCAGGCCCTTCACCAGCTCCGTAGCCCTGCTCTGGATTTTTGATCATTTCTGTGGAAACTTTGTAATTTATCCCGCCATGAAATCCAGTCGCGGTCCCTTTAAGACCCCCCCCTCCCGCTCCTCCTCTCGGCGTGACGTCACGCGCGCTGTTATACCGTCAGCAGCAGGGGCGGCGGAAGGCTTAGGGGAAGGGAGGGGGGAGGCGGACTGTACCACCCGCCGCGTTCCGGGGGGGTGGGGCGTGCGGAAAGCACCACCCGCCGCGTTCACCGGGGGTTGGGGGTGAGGCGGCGCAGGGTGGCTCCGGCGGCCTGACAGGAGCGGGGGTGGACGCGGCGGGTCCCGGGCGATGGCGCAGCGGCTGGCCGAGCTGGTGGAGGAGCTCACCACGGCCGGGGAGCCGCAGCTGGAGCCGGGCAGGCTGAAGGAGCTGAAGAAAATCTGCAAGTACGAGCCGGCCTCGAAAATTAACGGAAAAAAGCACGTTTTCACCGAAAAAAAAGCAATTTGTGTGGTAAATTTTGTCCGTTTTCCCCTCCTTTCAGGTCTTCGGACGACCACATCGGCCATGCCTACCACCTGCTGCTGACGAGGCTGAGGGAGCCGCACGCCCAGGTGCGCCTGTCGGCCTTCCAGGCCATCCAGGAGCTCTTCACCAGGTCCCACCAGTTCCGCACGCTGCTCGTTGCCGACTTCCAGGAGTTCTTGGGGCTGGCGGTGGGCACCGAGCTCCGGCATCCCCTTCCGCCACCAGCCGAAGTGGCGCAGAAGCTGAGGAAGGCCGCCGTGCAGTGTGTGCAGGACTGGCACGACAAGTACGGGGAGGCCTACAAGAAGCTGGCGCTGGGGTACCACTATCTGAGGCAGAATAAGAAGGTACGCTGCGGCTTCGCCTCCCGGTGTCATTAGGTGGTGAGCTTCTAGGTGTCTGAAAGGAGAGAATCAATAAATTGGGAAGGAAACCTGCTGTAAGCCACGCACTGTCTGTAAGAGGCATCCCAAAGAGACAGACCCTGAAATTACCCAGTCTTCGTTAGGCTTGCGGTGATTACCCTCACACGAAGCAAAAACCCTCATCTTATACCTCCAGAAACTAAACCTAGCAAATGCCTACCCCTTTGCTTAAAGTATTTTCAAAAGGTTTTTCAGAACGTGAGATGCTATTTAGAAAAACGTTACGTCTTTGAGTTGTTACAGGCTGTGGATGCCCCACCCCTGGAGGTGTTCAAGGCCAGGCTGGATGGGGCTCTGAGCAACGTGATGCAGTGGGTGGTGTCCCTGCCTATGGCAGGGGGGTTGGAACTAGATGATATTTAAGGTCCTTTCCAACCCAAGCCATTCTATAATTCTTTCTTATAACCTGCTAGCAAGACAGATACTAGGTAGAGGAAATGTTCCGTGGTTCATCATCTCCGTTAACATCATACAGCAGTGTTAGCCACTGTATATGCTAAGCTTTCTGGCACTACTCTCAAGGCAGATGCCCTTTTATCGAGACCCATACAGCATCCTGACTGAAGTCGTTAATTTTCCAGGATTCCTATCCCTTTTATTTATTCTCAGTTGAATATCATATGCATGCAGCTTGTGGCTCAGCAATTAATTTTGCCCAGATGTGTTGTTCTCATAAGTAATGGCCAGCTAGTGGAGGTGAAGACGGGCTGTCCGTCTCCAAACTCAGTCTCAGTGTGACAGATACACAGTGGTAAGGTGCCTTTGTGGAAAGGGCTGAACTATGTAAATGGGAAAAAACTTTATTTAAAGTGATTAAAAAGCCAACTTAGTACAAAACATAAAGGGCACATTGACATTTGAATAGATTACGCATTGGGAGATGTTTCTTTGTTTGTTTGTTTTCATGTGAAAGCTTAGAATATCCTTCTTGCTGTCCTGTTCTGGCTTCTTTAACAGTACAACAAAGACAGTAAGTGTAGATGCTGGCCCCTCTCAAACACAGTGCTAGTGTTTGTCACTCAAAGGAATTTCTCATATAAACACTTCTAGCTTTCCTTCTAGGCTTCAAATTATTATATTCTGGTCATTCTTCTGCTTTAGTATCTCTTCTGAGATGTAAGCAATGGAAATTGGGAACACTTTTTTAACATTCACGCTGTCTACAATGGTAACACCAGACTTTCAGGAAGCGTATTAATTTTATTTCTTCAGAAAGATGGGCGCTGTGTGTTCTTAACAGATGAAGAAAACTTTGTGATAAGCAATGTATGTCTGCTGTTCTGTTTCCATATTAAGCTAATAATGTCTCCAACTTCTATTTATTGTATTGTTTTTTTCTCTGTATAGTTTTTGACATCTGATCACAAAGGGTATTTGAATCTTCCCTTTGTCTTTGAATCCTCCCTGACTGTTTTATTGAATAAAGAAAAAAAATAGTGATAAAGGGAAATGCAGGACTGAGGCAGGGATCTCTGGCACACAACACAGATTTCCCAGAGCAGATACTCAAGCATACAGTAAGTCAAGCATGCAGTAAGCAGTACTATTTTTTAGGGCAGCCGAATTTGAGTAGGAACACTGGTTTCAATGGAAACAACCTGATCTAGTTTCTCAACTCTTGTACCAGTAAATACCAGCCAACTGACCTAGCCAACCTTTTGCCAGCTTAATACTTGAACTGCAAGAGGCAGCCAGGAGACTTGAGAAGCCGTGTTCTTTCTAGAAATCAGGTACATCTGCTATTTTGTATTACAGGTTTGGCACATTAGTATGGGGTGATTGGTGGACTGTTAGCTGTGTTTTTTTTGTTTGTTTGTTTGTTTTCCAGATTATTGTCACCAAAAACCACCTTATGAACAGTTAATCAGAGGTGACAATGGCTGCCCTTTTAGGGTATAAACCCAGAACACAGTAGGTTGAAGTTATACCTGTAGAAATGTTTGACTTTGAGAACAAAACAGAGAACAGAAGAATTATACTCACCTTTTCGCGTCCTATTCCAAAATTATGGATCAGTAGTAAAAGGCTTCACTACAAAGGCAGAAGAACAGCTCTGGTGTCTGTTGCCTAAATGAAATTAGGTGTGTTCTGACCAAGTCCATGAGTTTGTTCTGATGCTAGGCACCAGTCCATGTGCGCAGCCATAAATCAAGACCTGAGTTACTCTGACCTTGTGAGACTTCTGTAGAAGTCCAGTGTGCCTCGCTGTGGGCACCTGGAAGATCTGTGTGTGCTGTGGACTGGGCTGGTGATTGAGACCTAGGATGTGAGACGCTCTTTCATTATCAATGGCAAACCCTGATGATTTAACAGCTGTATGAGGAGCCTCTGGCCAAGTACCACAGCATGAAACAACGCAGCAGAGCAGCCCATAGCTGCCTTTTTGGACAGAGAAAGAAAATGGGCAGGTGGCTCTTACAGTTATTCTGATACGGGGAAGAAGCAGGGGTTTAGGAAGCCCTAGGTATGTCTGGTTTTCTATGCAAGTCAAATCTGCGTGCTTGGACATGGTAGCTTTAGTTTCTGGGTTCGGCATCTTTATTTTTTTTGTGGATGATGTTGGTTTAAATAAAGCCAGTGGTACATCCTTGGGCAGTTCTCTTTCTCCTGCTGCTGTGTGGAGAACTATGCAGGCTTGGCAGAAAAATAAGATCCTGAAAAGCAAAAAGCTCACCACAGGGAGCCTGGTGCTGCTATAGGTTGTGGAGCTAACTTTTTTTTACCTTCCCTGTGCCTCCCCACTCTCCCAATTAAAAAGAGATTGGTAAGTGTGCCTGTCTGTCTAGAGAGATGGAGGCTGTCCCTGTCAGTTGCTGTGAAAGCTGAAGTATCTGAAGTATCTAGGACTAAATGGAAAGTGAGATATTGTCAAATGTAGAGTGATCCCAATGTCGTATGGGCCTCTACCCCATAATTTTACTGTTTTGCGTGGTTCCAAAATGTTGGTGTAGAATGTCAGTATCTGGGAACCATTACTGGGTATTGACAGGCTTTCTCATCCAGCAATTACAATGGAAATGAATGTTCAGTGGGTGCTTGTAGTACAGGAACCGTGCTGGAGAGGCCGTGGGCTTCATTAGCAGTAAAGTGAGGGCTTGCCCAGCGCTCAGTGTAACCTGCGGTGAAATTAATGAAAGTTGTGTGGTAGCAATCTTAAGGAAATGCTGTGGTTTTCCTTTTCAAAAGGCTTTTCTTATCCAATATCACAATTCAGGATTCATTTCCTTGAAATGGAAGTGAAAAATATTAAATCTTCAGCCCTACTAAGAACAAACTAAAAAAACCCACGGCAAATATTTTAAGACTATTTTGAATCATTCAGATTTAGTCAGAAGAAGGTAAAATGAGACTGATAGCCTTTCCCTCAGTCCACATATCCTATGAACGTAATTGCACAAGTCAAAATGTGATCTTTTAACGCATTTTAATATCATCACTGCTACTTTGCTTGCTTGTAAGTTGTTAGTAACTGATATGTATATGTGTGCTAGTAGTGCTTACAAATGCTCCTCAGTTTCCTTTCCTACAAGCGGAGCTGGTGGGATGTTTTCATATAACTTGAATACTCACCCTGTGTAGTCCCTTCCTGCCCAGCTCCCTAACCCCTGCCTCCAGTGCTGTGACAGAGGTCTCCCACAGCCTCCTTTATTTTTGCAGTTTTAGATGTGGGACTAAACGCTTTGTTTTTCTACCTTATGATTCCTTTTTGAAAGCCATTGATTCTCCGCAGTCCCTTATTAGTAGAAGCAAAACCTCCATTCAGAATTACTGTAGTTATTGATTCCAGGAGGAGAAGAGATAAAAGGAAGTGCTGCTGAGCTGCTGGCTGATTGCTGATGTTAGAGGATTTTTCAACACAGATAAGGATCTTAGGAAATGGATTTTCTATATATTTCTTCCAAGGAATGTTATACTTTTTTCTTCATTTCCTTAGGTGGATTTTCAAGATGTGCGTGCCAGAACCGTGGCTGAAAGGCAGAGGGAAGAGGAGAAGCAAAAACGACTGGAGAACATTTACAAAGAAAAAGCCAAAAGAGCTGAAAAAGAAATGGCAGGTAAAGTGCTTTGGTTCTTCTTTGGTAAAGTGACAGTCCTGTAAGCCCAGGTTGAATGAATTCATAAAAAAGAAAAGGTATCCTGTAAAGGTGTGGTCTGTAATTCAGTAAAGTGTGAATGCAGGCACATCATCTGGAGTTGGACACAATGATCCTCATGCGTCCCTTCTAACTCCAGCTTCTGTGATTCCGTGATATCACAAAGTGGTTTGGAGCTAAAGACTCAATTCCTCTGCCTATGACTAGGTACAGGCTTCCCAACACCTTCTTGACTGATAACCCTAATAATGTTGTGTACACAGGCATTATGTGCGTTCCAGAAGGAGCTCTGGTCTGCACAGAAATCCTGGGTGTGGTGTAGGAAGTCTGCGAACAGTAGCATATTGCTGCTAAACAGTGCATCTAACCGGGAGCTGAATCTCTAAGCAATATGTGTACATCAACATATGTCTGCAGTGTGCAAGAAGAACAGAGATAATGTATTAAGTTGCAGTTACAAAGGGTTATTTAATTAAATTGCTTCAGTTTCTGCAATATATGCATTTATGCCTGCATTTATCCTGCATGCTGCAAACACTTCCATGCATGAGAGTGCAATTTTCAGGAGATTTAACCTTCCTCAAGTCAGTTTTATTGGTAGCATCTCTCTCAGCTGTAGCATACGTTCGTGGGTGCACCCACAAACAACTGTAACATTCGTGGCTGCACAAGGAGTACCCACAGACATCACTGAGAATATCTGTCTCTTACAAGTACTGTCCTTCCTCAGATTTATGGAGGTATTTGAGTCATCTTTGATACACAGTGGAATTTTAGGGAAGATAGGAAAGGAAGAACACTCATAAAATTCTAGATTTCCTGCTTAAGAATAGTATTGTCACTTTTATAAGTACGATTTTTGCAGTTATGTATGGATAACTTTTGACTGATTACTAGATAAAGGATTACCTGTTTGGCAGTGGTATTTATTTTGTAGATCTGTCTCTGCTCTGGAGAGATCAGCATTTCGCATTGCTTAAGTGTTCTGAAACCATTGTCTCTTGATAGAAATGTCCCAAGAGATTGCTGAAACACTGACAGAGATGGAGAACTGTTTCCGGCTTCTGATGCCAGATCCTTTTGAGTTCACTGTGAATGACACACCTCTGGAACCCCACAAAGAAGTGACTGCTAATGAGGATAGTCCTGCACCCCCCTTGTCCTCCCAGACAGAAGTTGCCCAGCCATATGTCGAATGCCTGGATGATGAACAGCCGTGCTGCAGCAAGGACATCCTTTCTGCTCCTCAGGACATTAGAACTGGGAAAAATGAAGAGTTAGATGACAAACAGGAGGCACCTGAGCAAAAAGAATTAGATGGAGGCACATCCTCGGGAGCTGAATCTGGTGTCCTTGCTCTCCAAGATGATGATTACGAAACTTTCGTTAGGAACCATGGGCTTATTTCTCATAAGTATACTCTAGACCTTGAAATCTCCACAGGTACCTGGAACAATTTTTCACAAACAGCTGGAAAAAGTCTTTGTCTGAAGTGCTCTGGAGTTGTTTTGTTTTTACTATAACTTAAGTGTCATAGTTCCTGAACACCATTTTGGTGCATCGTTCTTTTCTGGTTCATCTAGCAACCATTCTTAGTCTTGGATGCCCTTGCATGGAATTTACAGATTTGATTAATTAGTTTCTAAGACTGAACTGTCATACTAGTTGTAAATATACTATGGTACTTTGTAGAATCCGTAATGAGTTCCCTGTATTTAAAAAAATTACCATCTGTTTAACCTGTATAATTTTCTTTTCCATGTGCTTCACCATTCACTTCTTTCCTTCTCTCTATAACCTGTGTATAAGCTACTAATTTTAAAATCCTCAGATTGACTGCTTCTTAAGGTTTTTTTGTTACTGACAACTTGCAAGAAGCAGTAAGTAGAGTTTTGCCAGGAAGAGTTAAGGATTCTGATTTTGTCTTTCCTCTAGAACTTTGCTAATGTGAGTTACATCTAGAAAAATCAAGGTACAGTGTGTTTTGGCAGTCCAAGAGAAATTTCTTACAACTAGATTCCTGGTGGAATTTCAAGTGCAAACAGCCAGTGAGATGGGTACCTACTTCTGTGCCTGCAGACAACAGAATTGGAAAGGTGTCTGTGGGGCTTACAAGTGACTAACAGGTGAAAAGTACCATCTGTACTTGGGTAGTGGCACGCTTGGCTTCTTTGACATTCAAATCTGTTTTGCTGTGGGGGACAAGGATCATTTCATATTGAATATGCAGAAACTGGTGCAATAAGGCCCGGTTCATTGATGGGAACATAGGACGAGGTGTGATGTAAACAGTCAGACTGCACTTTGGTTTATTCAGTGATTCCTTAGGTGTGATGGCTTAACAGCTCTCAACGCTGGACTGAACGCTTTTCATCTTTTCCTCTGATTTTTTTCAATGCGTAGAATAATAACAGGAGAATAATTAATATTTTAGAAAGGTTCATGTCTACTTCTACTTAGTTTTAACTTCTCTAGTGAAGATACTATAAATGCCATGTTCTCTTATTTTCCTATTTTGAGCAGATTTAAAAGTGCACGAGAATGAAGACAATACTGCCGTAATAAACAATGTTGTGGATGCTCACAAACTCCTCAGAAATAAGTTCTTGCCTTCCGTGCAGTCCTGGATTCAGGTGGGATAAAGAGCTATTTCTTCACTTCCTATAAAAAGATGAAGTGGGCACTGTAAAGTGTGAGGGAGAGTGAGCAAAAAGGAACTTGAAGAAACATTGGTGCAAATAGAAAAGAAGGCTGCTGGTTCAGTAGGGGCGCGCAGAAGGAGAATATAGGAGCTGCATAACTTGTTTCATGGCTCAGCTTTCAGCGTTAGGCCTGCTACCCACAGCCACACTTAAATTACAAAAAAAAAACCCTTATTTGCAAAATGTGAAAGTAAAACTCGGCATGTTTCTGTGAGACAAGTCCATATCAGAAAAATACTGTGTCCTTTCTGTCAATTAATGTTGCTCAGGAGCTTCATGCATGGAATTTGGCCCAATGAAGAGCATTCTCAGGAGGTGTTTATAGTTTGTCATTCGTGATTTGTCTTTGGTAGTTGCTATTAGCTTTATATTCCAGATGGGAAAAGCAGTACGTTCACTAATTGTTACTTGTAAAATAAAGGAATTTGTTTCATTAAAGATCGACAAAAAACAAATGTTTTTTTTGACTCAGATGTCTAGAAAAAAGAAGAACAATGTAGATTTTTTTTTGTTTTGCAGTTATTTACCAGAGCAGGAATAAATGATGATCGGCTGAGATGTGCCATTGATCTGAAGAATAAACTGGAGACTGCTATGAAGAAATACAAGGAGATGAACATCTGCTTTAAAGAGAGAAACGTGGTGAGTTCTCAAAACTTCTGTATTGCTAGAGAGGACCATTAGTCATGTTTAGTTCATGTGAAACATTATATCCTCAGCTTCTTTTGTGCAGCTGTGTATTTCACAGTAAACACTGTAACTCTTATTCTTTCACAACATGCAAAACCGTGCTAGTGTCTCATAATTTAGGAAAATATTGTCTCTGCTTTGTAGCATTTACTTACTACAGTGGCAGGTAATACCACTGAGGATATCTTGAAAGAAGAAGTTGGTACTTAACGCTTTGAAGTGTCAAAATGTTACACAAAGATTAGCTCCCTGTGACAGCTTTTTGTGAAACAGGTAAACCTCATGAATAAAGGGAGGCTGAAAGATGAAATGCTTTATTCAAATCCAAAAAGAAGTCTGTGGCTTGTTGGAGTATCTAAAGCAGCAGAGCTGCATAGTGCTCGTTTCTGCTGGTTGCAATCAGACAATTACTGTATAGTTTGACGTGAAAATAAGTGTTCTGGGTCAGGTCCAGAGTAAAGTCTGGACCGTAAGAACCTTGATCCAGATGTTACACCTTGGATTAAGCAGTGGTAGCCTGGTTTAGCCATGACTGAGTGTTGCAGACTTTGCTTTCCTTGCGCAAATGAAGCTTTATCGAGATTAATTTGGCTCATCATCTTAGTACCTACTGATGTACCACACCAGTCAAAAACGCCAACTATGAATAAAAAGTACTGTTAGACGGTCTTGTCAGAGGCTTTTTTTTTTTTCCCTGGTGAAATATGTGTGCTACCTTTATGCAACCAGCTATGAAGGAATCCAGACATCTGCTGTCATTCCTGCCATTTGCTTGACAGGACTTCATTTGCTGTACCCCTGCATGGAATATTGGTTGCTATATTTCTTGCAAGATATAAAGGACATTCAAGCCTTGATTTTTGTGCGTGCGTGCGTATGTGTTTAAAGCGGTATTGTTACCACTTCTGGAGACTGATCAGTGCTATGTATGGAAGGGGGAAAGCTAATAAATTCCACGCTTCCGAAGGAGGAAAAGAAAAAGAAAAATATCTAGCAATGTTCTTAAACAATACATTCAAAATGAAGCAATGCATATTGAGGTTTTAACTCGTTCAATTAAAACTGTATGTAATTGTTCTTCTTTTTTTTCCAGTAGAAAATACCCAAATTTGGTTTTAGTGCTGAGTTATTTTAATTTATAACCTGAGCGTATGCAGCTCTGTGCTGCAGAAAGAGGCTGTTTAAATTATCTTTTAATCATATGTCAGACAAAGTGGTTGAACCTTAAAAACATGGTAAAATGAGAATCTGATAGAACAAAATAAACAACAGCATCTCTTAGACTGTGATTATTAAATCCCAATCTGCCAAATATTCACGTCAGCATATGAAACGTTACGCTCAGCTCCTCCTGAATTCAGCACTGCCGCCTGCATTATGTGCTGCTTCTTCTGTCTGTATGTCCTTGTGTTACCAGAACTGTAGTTCTTGCCGTGCCAAAGTATTGCTATATTCTGTATTTTTCGATCCAAGAGAAGAAATAGAAATAATCCTTTGGAGTGCAGGCTCGCAGCCATCCCAGCCTGACAGACCTCGTGTGTTACAGATGTCATTTGTTAGCACGTGGAGTCAGTGGGTGCTGTCGACCTGCGTGTGTGTAGAGATGAGCACATCTAGAAATGAAGGGTTTTATAAACAGGGAGAGCGAGGGAATGACGTGTCTGAGCACAGAGGAACCCTGTAAATCGTCTGGGTTGTAGTGGGTCTGTGCTAACTCTGCATTTTGATGCGATAGCAGTTTTCCTGGAAACTGATGATCATAGTCTGAAGTACATATGTTGTCAGGTGGGGAGCATAAAGGTGAATTGTTTGTGTACTTGCTCATTTCTTGGAGTGTAATTATTGCATTGTACCACATTACCTTCAGGGAGAACGTGGTTTTGTTTTATCAGCAAATACAAAGTACAACAATAGGGATTTGGAAACTCGGCTGGGGACTTGGGCTTGTCTACTCCTCACTTTCTGGTTTTATTTTGTGCTCAGTCTCTGTGTTTCTCTGGTCTCTAATTAATGCCTTTATCATCTCATTTGTTCTCTGCTTTCTTTCTGTTCTGTCCCCACTTGAGCTAGAATATCTTCTCAGGGTTCTCTTTGGGTGTGTGGGGAGGAAGGCTTTTTTTTTTCCATCCACAAACTGACATCAAGAAATTTGTTGAACGGAAGGTTTTAGTGAGAGATTGCCTTTTTGCCTTTACGGAAAGATGTGAAGCCCTGCTGCTTTGCAAACTCCAGGAAAACTTTCTGTAGGTTTATGGAACTTCTGTTACACAAACTCACGTGAAGGAGAGCACAGAACTTTATGCAGTGAAACACTTGGACTTGAAATGGTGACATACAATATAACCGCCTCTTTCTTTTTGCCTCTGCGATAATGAAGAACTCAAACCATCAGAAAGCCTTAAAGATAGGGAGAGCTGTCATTTCTCTGCAACATTTAGATCCTGCCAACCCAAGTAAGTTATGAGACCCTTCTGCTTGTACCTCTGAGCAGCTGTGTGAGGGAAAAGACAAAGGTTATCCTGTGACCGTCTAGAAACAGATCCTTTGCAACAGCTTTTATAAATGTCAGTACTTGCCAGCTTCCAAAACTGTGCATTCCTTCTGTTCCCCGAGCAGATCAGAAGTCATCAGCAGTTTTCTTCCTGAGCTGCTGTTTTTCACAGGGGTGGGGGACGGACAGGCAGTGGCAGTCCTCATGTACTGGTCAAAGGCACATGAGTTTTTGTGTGCTTACAGAAGTTCGTCATAGTGAAGTGTTTGTTTGGGGTATGAATCAGGTGTTAGCTTCTTCCATGGAATGTATTTTGAAATAGAAACAAGAGTTTTGAAATCTGTTTTTTTTCCCCTCTGTGAATCTGAGCTGTAGCTGAATCTGAGGGAAGAGTACAGACACTAGGACAGGCTTTTGTTTCACGATACCGGGATGCCTGGACATGTCCTTTCCTTTCTCTCAATGCCTGTTCAGGATAATCTGTGTCCAGTAGAGGGAGTGCATACTGCATGCTCGACATTTTTCTCTACACCACCTTTATTCAAAGCCAGCCATCGTCTCAGGCTGTGTTTCCAGGTAAACTTAGTACAAGAGCAGTACACAAGAGACACTTTGCTTTAGTTCTTGACTTTATTTAGACGAGTTATTGTAGAAGAACAATTGCAATTATTGGCTGAGATTGGTGTTTTAATAGAAATTCCTATTTCCCAAGGTTTTTATTTTGTAGGAAAAACTTGCTTATGGCTGGAATACTCATTTAAAATATTTTTCCTGGTTATGATTAGTTTTATTTGGTAATGTCTTCCCCCTTTTCTTAAAATACTACATTTAAAATTCTTCTAATTTAGCGTCTGATTTGCAGCTTAGATGCAAATGGTCTTGCAATTGAAAAAGATATTTGGAACACAGATGTGTAGTGTATTTTAAATCATGCACACCACCTTTAATTTACATCACTTCCATAAAGGGTTACCCATTTGGATTAATACTTGAAGTTCTCACATATTAATAGAAATGTAGCTCATTGGCTGTATTTTGTACACTGAGAGTACATTTATCTGGTATGTAGTTACCTTTGGGAAGCAGTAAAAAATGTTATACTCAGGCTGACTAAAACATGACCAGACAGAAGCTAGTAAGCAATACGATGTGAGAAACATCCTGCTTATCTGTCATTAGCAGAGTGATAATTTAACAGGCCTATTACATTTTGCATTTTTAATTTCAAGTTATACTAACGACCAGGGATATATAGTTTTTCATCAACTGTCTTCATTAGTTTCTGTTTCACCTTTCCGTATCGTCTGTCAGATCTAAGTGTGCACTTGGATCTTGATTTATACATGTACTTAATTTTATCCATGTGAAACATCTGGCTGGATTCAATAACGTCATTAATAACTAGATTTGGAGGAGGCTCTTCGTGCATAGTCCAGAACCTGATCTGACCAAACCCTGCTGCAGTACAACTCAGATTTTTTCTTCTGGAAGAACAATATCAGAAAAATGTTATAAATGATGTTTACAAATTAAATATTTGATGGTCGTAATTTAGTCTTAAAAGACTTTAATATATAAGGAGATTGAAATTTTACTGTGTAATAAATTAAGCCAAAAGCTCTACCAATTTCTTGGCTGCAAGACTGTTGCTGATTTTTTTTCCCCATACCTTTAACTACAGCTTGGCATTTTATCAATGCTAATGAGTTATTTCTGCCTAATCATTTTGTAGCTTTATAACCGGCTCTGTTTTAAGTCTCTCATTTAGTTAGGTGAGTGCCTGCTTTTTTTTTCCTCTAAAAAAAAAAGGGCACACAAGTTTGGATCAAAAGCAAGGGCCGTATTGTTTTCTCTTTCTGCATCATCCTTTAGTCATAGAATAAGGTCCAGCTGCCAGCTTTCTGCACTGTGTAACAGCTTCTTGTGCTCACACCCTCCTTCTTTTTCCTCTTCATTTGAAAGAAGTTGATTCTGAGGGGTAAGTCATTTTCCATAGTGATCCCTCACCATGTCTTAATCCACATCTGCTGGAACATAGCCCAAGGAGCAAGAGAGACACCTTTGTAAAAGAAATCTTTCCCACAGTTGATGTCTTTAAATTGCATACAAGCAAAAAACCTGACAAAGTTGCGCTTTGAAAACCAGAAGTGTTTAATGTCGAGATTGAATAGTAAATTGATCGTTAGTAAGTTTTCTAAAGCTTCAGAGAAATCTTGCGATATTTGATAATTAGATCAGTATCACCCCTAAGGAATATATACAGTATACACCTAAAGATTATGTATCAGTATCACACGTGAACCAGTTTATATACATTTTAGCATGTGATGTATTCAGAATAAATAAAGTTTAATAATATTTGTGTGGTCAAAATAGTACCCCAGGCAACATTTATTTTTTTTTCTCTATTTAATATTTATCTAAAAAGTCGTGTCAACCATAACGGTAAAAGTAAACACAAAATACTAGGTAGGTCAGGCAGATAGAGTGTTTGCTCAGAATTCCTCTTCCCTTATCCCTCATTTTCACCCTCGTACGATAACTATTTATATATATGAAACATCTTTGTTAATCCCTCTTTAGCTAAAAGGGCTTCTCTATTTTTTGTAAGCTTTACTGGGAAGTAGGACTGACATAAAACAAAATGCTGTAAAATTAATTCTCAAAATATTACTTTCAAGCATTTAATCAGCTGGTGTGTTATTTTGCTTTGTTTCGATCTACTTTTCTAGAACTGGATGCTGCCGTGGTGTATTTTATGCTTCGCACTAGCTGTGCAGCCTGCCGCTGTTACGAAGTTATTAAAAATATCTTGTTATGTAGATCTAGTCATGAATTCTTAAAGTTGTCACTGTGACGACCTCTGATCCCTATCTGATTCGCAGGTCGCACAATGCAATTTGGAGCTCTTCTAATAGAGTGTAAAATAAAGTAGGATGTCTGTATCATCAAGTTAACCCTTATGTTAAGTGTTTAAGTTTTCCAGGCCGAAGGGTCATCTCCCTTGATTCATCTTTGAATGCCGAGCGATGTCTGTTCTGCAGGTAGTGGATATAAATTTGCTTCTTGCCTTTCATCCCTTGTACCTTACAAGGAGAAACTGTACGTTGAGGTGAATAGAATACACATGTGAAGTTCAGCAAAGGTACATAGCTAATTGTGTTCATTTAAAAAAAAAATCAGGTTTGTAACATTTCCAAGTGTATTTATTACAGTAATTCATTTAAATTCAGTACATGCAGTAATATTAAAGTAAGTATGTTCACATCAATGACATCTTTATGCCTAAAATCTGCCATCAGGGATGTAAGTAAGGTTATCTGTGTCTTGCATAGGATAGTTTGCTGACTTGCTGCCTGCAGTAAATTCGGTTAACTGAGGCATATATATGTTAAAAATACATCTGAAATAACCTCTAACAAATGTGCAGTTCAGATTCGTTCATAAATGTGATCACTGAAGTAAATTGCAATTTAATTACTGATTTTATGGTGTATGTGAGTTCTAACTATACAACATTGGCATATAGGCATAGGTGGTGGATACAAAGGTTTAGTAGCATGAGTTTGATCCTTCTGAGTGATGGGTGATTATCTGTCAAATGCAGTGGTGAACGAGTGCATGAATGAGTGCTAATGGGAATCTTGTATCACATTTGTGATGAAAATCACATCTCTTAACATTTCATAAAGATGACGACCAGTGATGAGTTGTGTTTTTCTTCTTCATCTCTAAAACTTGGCTGTAATTGTATATGGGCCTCTGAGCCTATAGGAATTAAATAATTCAAAACAATTCAAAAACACTACTTAATATATTTCAAGGGAAGAAATATTGTTCACCACCTCAAAAATAACTTGGACTAGCTGAAAAGCACTGGAAAACCTCAAGACGTCTTTGTAGAGGGGAAAAGAACCAGGTAATTGGTTTCCCTTTGAGTTATCAGACTATAAAACAGCTTTTTGGTTCAGGAATGGATATACCTGCTGCAGCCTTAACCAGTGGCTTTGAACAATTCCAGCTAGGCCTGCGTGCAGGGAACAGCCCAGAGAGAAAAATACTGGTCAGGAAAGGAGGAGAAGGGAGAGGGAACTGAAGCATATGAGCTGTTGAAGGTAACACTGGAACCGTGACAGTGGCTCAATGACAGCTGCTTTCTTACTTGCTGACAAAAATGAGGGTTTTTCTACTGTTTTCAGGCATGGAAAACATCTCAGGATTGCTGCTCTGGTATGTTCCTGTCTGAGCGCAGACTCTAAACAGGATTTCCTGTCACTTGGCTTCTTCATTCTCTAGCTTTGCTGGCTTCATCACACCTCAGTCTTCAAACCTGGAAACCTTTCGTGTAGGCATTTTACAGAGTTCCTTTACTCATTATAACCCATGAGTTAAGAATAAACCAAGTAAGCTTTTCCAGGCACAGGAAACATGAGCAATACTTTTTTTATGCTTGTCCCTCTTAAAATTATTTCATCCATTCCATAATTATCAAAACATCAAAAATGAGATTCTACCAGGTATGTCTTAGTGTGTTATGCAGTTACCAAATCCACTTCTTAGCAGGTAGGTTTTTATTTGTACAGGTTGCTGTTGTACTATATGTAGGAGCTGAACAGGGAAGCAGCTTATATATTTTGGCTGTGATTTTGGGGTTGGCTTAAAGTTGGTGAGCAGCAATCAGAAAGGGCAGTCCAGTCTCTTTCCTCCCGTGATGGTTTCCGGTGCCTCCCTTGCACCAGCACCAGAGCTCCTGTTGCTGCAGGGACCTGAACTTGATGGAACCTAATCAGCAAAAAGGATTTCTGTACAAGCAGTAAGCCCAGCAGTGGGGCTGTCTCTGAATAACTGAGTGCACTCAGGTAATGCACGTCTGATTATGGAATTCAATCTTTATTTAGTCAGAGGACTTGGAAATTGATGGAGTGAGATACGATTAGCTCATCTCCCAGTGTGAATAATAAACTGGATGAAAAAAGCAGCAGAAAATACTGTGCTGTTAAAATTATATATATATTATATATTATAATTGTGCAATAAGATGTGCCTGAGGTGTGTACAGTATCGTGTCTGAGAGGTACATTCCTGTACGTTGAAAAGAGGTGTACATTTTTTAAATAAGTATTGCACAAAAACATTCAAGGGATTAATGCACGCTGCAGTCACTTCTGATGCTACGTGTTAAATAAAGGTATCAAACGTAGGTGGTCGGCAGAAAGTTTTAGGAGACTTTTTGTACATTGGAGAACGTTATTAGCTTTAATAATGAAAGGTAGCAGACTTCTATTTTAGCTCTTGTGGAAAGGAAATGTGTTGTTAGACTTGAGGGTCTTTGGTACCCCTGAACGTGGTATTTCTTTTATGAAAAGCTGGGATTGTGCAAGAATTCTTGGCTTTTCTGATAAACTTTCTTAAGGCTTAAGAATATTTGTGCAACCGACCACTGCTGGTTTCGGTGGTTGATAGGAGCCCAAGCAGTGGGGCACAAAGTACATCTGAGGATGTATCTGAAGTGGTCACTGCTAAAGAAGTACTAAACCTGCTTTGTAATTTCTTGAGATAACGCTTTTAAATGCACCCATTTTCCAGAGTAACTTTTTTCATTGTTCTTTGTGAAACTATAAATGCACGCACGTCTATGGGGCGTACTCATTTCTTCTGAACAGCGATTGATTTTAAGCGATTGATTTCAAAAACCAAGGTTTGTAAAACCCTTGTGCCTTGAGACCTTCCGGTCTTTTTTGAGTCAATTTTTGCTGCTCTGTGTTAAAATCCTTCCAAAGCGCACTTACCTGTTCAGGTTCAGAGACACAGTAGCTAGTAACACAATGATGCAGGCTTTGAGCAATGTGCCTCACTGCTGTTGTCCTTTTAATGGACGTGTCCAAGCTCTGTTTACCACCGGCCAGAAAGGAGAAGGCTTTGACACAAGTCTTCAGTGACCTCAAGCTCATATTTCTAAGACTGTGACAATAGTTGGATAGTTTTTTAATGCTAAGCAATTTGCAGCAAGATATGCTGGTTTATCAGCATTGTACTTATTCTGACTTTTCCAGCTCGAGCCCTATAAGCATTTCTGCTACCTTCTGGAAATCATGAAATAGTGTGAAAAGTGCACTTCCCAGTAAAAGTCAGGTTGTCCCAGCAGCCTATGTGCTGCTGAGCAATTATAAATAGAACGAATGGCGATACTTTTACTGGTAAATGTAAAATGGGGGTTGCCTGGACCACATATCTAATTTGCGGTCATCTAAGTTTGAATTTATGCTCCAGTCGTGGAGAAGAGGGGAGGGAATGCGTGTGGGAGGTCCCTGTAAATGCAGCTCTTCTGGTAGTTTGTTTTGCTTCTATTGCATTCAGGAAAACTTGAGCACAGTTCTGAAATCTGCCAAGATGCCAGCATTTATTTACTTCTCACCCTGTGTTGGATAATATGAAAGGAAAGAAAAGGAGGACCTTTGAAATCCTTCCGTGCAAGATACATTGTTTGACTATTCAGTTTCTGTTACCGGTACTGAAGAAATTCTTTTTCCCCAGTCGGTGTTTGACTGCATAGAGCATTCCCAAATTTCACTGAAGATGACTGAACTGTGTTTAGTGTTGTGGCTGAATAAAAAATGTATTCACTTAAGGTTGCCCCTTTAGCTGGGTTCTACGGTGATAAATATTCTGGTTCCCTAAGCAGAAATCTTCTGCCTCTAGAAAAATATTTAGTTGGCTTTGAGTAGGTGCACATGAGATATTGGCATGGTGGAATAATTTGCAAGATCTTCCAGTGAGGGTATTAGCATATAAATAGCAGATGCAATGACGACCATCACAGCTGAGTACATTTAATTTTTAGTTTATAAGATAGAATGGGTTTTTAAATGCATAGCCATCAAGCCTGGTGAAAGACAAATGAAGTTTAGAGTTCACTTGTCTGAAGATGCCTTACATCATTTTTTTTAAGAAAGGGAAACAGACGCATAAAACTGAACAAAAGTGATTTCTTGGGTGAAAAGTAATTGAGATTGCAAAGCAAGTTAATTAGACCATGCAAAATTTATTTAATGGTCCCAGCTGTAGTTTGCAAGTGGCGTTTTAGTAAGTAGATATGACTTGTTCCTTCGCTATCTTTTCTCTTCCTTCTTTTTCTGAAATAATTAGTGAACGCCGTACATCTAGTGCTATAAACTGATTGCATTGTATGCTTTAGTCATTTTATTGCTTGCTTTAATTATGATTGCAGAAAGTCAGGTTTTTAAATCCTCTTAACAGAATGTAGCAGTCGATTTGTATAAGACCGGGAAGAGGACCAATGGCTTTCCTTTACATCTTCCAAAGCGTTGTACAGAGGGTGGAAATTTATTTATTTATTTGTATTTATTTGTATTTATTTGTATTTATTACAAAATGGGATGGATGAGCAAGGCATTTAACTGGATCTGTGGTCGCACCGAGCTGTGCTGTCAGCTGGAGGCTCTTGGACTGATATCTCCAAAGCGGAAGATACGATTGCATTTCTGCTGGCATCCCGTGTCTGTTTTCAGTATTATTCTTTTTTAAGATGGAGATTGAGAAGGAAACATCTGTTGATTTTCAAGTGTTTTTTGTTTTTTGTTTTTAATGAGTTAGGGAGCAAATGGTTTGATTGCAGTTGTCTAGCCAGAGAAGTCAGCACTATTTTAAGGTTTTAATGAAAGTTGGGAGGATTGAGGAGACATCATTCTAACTGATTACAATGAAAACAATGCATTTTTGTTTTCTGTATTTTTTTTTCAGTATTCTCATCTGCAAATAAGTACAGCCCAAAAATCAGGAAATTATCTAGCTGAATCCTGTTTCCTTCGACAGTGAGATACCTAGCCAGGAATGCCACCACTTGAAGAAAACAAACAAATAAACAAAACAAAAACCATATTTTTGTGGAAGCATGATTCGTTTAGTTACAAGTGAATGTCACTGTTGTTGTAGAGCAGATTAACACTGAACCAGGAAACTTTCCCTTTCCATCAGACTTGATGAGCAGTGGCGGTGCAGGTAGCCTTGGGTGTCTGGGGCTCTGGTCTTCCTTCGGATGACCATCTCATGGGAGAGAGAAGCAGGTAATGTTTCTCGAAGACTGCCAAGCTGTGTTGGTGACTTTCCTCGTATCAATTACAATTTACTAATTCTGCCACTAAAAATATGGTCTTAAATGTTTATTTCTTCTTCTGAGTAACTGTTGATAGCTTATTTTTATTACTAAAAAAGTTTACCTGTAGCGGAAAAGTAAATAACAGGTGGCTAAACTTTTATATGACATCTGTAGAGTTTGCTTTGGAACTTTCTTCATGTTTGAAAAGTGGAATTGGATTAAAAAAAAAAAGACACTTTTCTGTCTAACAATGTTGCCCATCAGCCCTCCTCCTTTCTGTGGAAAGGGAATGGAACAAAACAACATAAATTGGATGGCTCTTATAAAGTGTTTTATTTCACTGCAGCGAAATAAATTGAGATATTTAGTACAGTACTGCTACTGTGCAACTTCTGGAATTTCTGCCAGTGGTGATCTTCGTTTTTGAGAGCAAGAAGGTAACTTATTTATCTTGTTAAAGTGTTATCGAAATAAAGATTTATGTCTATTCGAAGAAAAAAAAGGGGGGCTTAATTCCCGATAGTTAGCTAAGCAGTTAATTTATTTATTTTTTTTTTACAGGAAATCTAAATTTAATAGAAGACCCCAGTGAAATTCAAGGGTGTGAACAATAAGCATAATATTTTATGAAAATGACCCCCATATTTAAAATCTGGCATTATATGTTATGCATTGTAGCACCAAGTCCACATCTACCTTTTAGAAAATTAAAACACATAAATTCTGTTTAGTGTTTGATATGCAGTGCACTAGCTGAAAGCCATAATGCCCCTAAAACCTTGGGTTGCTTTTCACCTTTCATAAATTCCTGGGTAGATTCTATACAAAAAATAATTTTCAGCTCCGTGGCTCATTGTTATTCAAACTTGATTGATCGTCGTCATTTACTCAGTGAGGAAGTTAAGTGCTCCTGTCATT
Organism: Nettapus auritus; assembly: GCA_011076525.1. Classification (NCBI taxonomy): domain Eukaryota; kingdom Metazoa; phylum Chordata; class Aves; order Anseriformes; family Anatidae; genus Nettapus; species Nettapus auritus. The sequence goes on along the minus strand of CM021768.1, from coordinate 90,076,151 downwards.
TCCGAAGAGTATAATTGGGACGTTTCACAGGTCAGCGGTAGTGACAGGTTTCCCTTTTGATTAGTGTTAGACTGATAACAAAAATTACAGTTTCCTATGATTAATGTTTTCTATACTACTTGAATGCACAGTTCATGGATTGTACCTAAACAAAGTGAATTTGCATCTGATTATGCCTTTTCTCCGTCAGGCTGTGCACGTGCTTTAAAGTTTCAGACCGTGCGGGTAATACAGTAAAGTTGCTTCTGCTTCACTTTTCACGTTGAGGCCTGCTTAATTTTAGTACGTTAATATACAGAGAGCCATGTGCCTCCAGTGGCACGTGAAAAAAATGAGAGGAAATTTCAGCTAAAGACACTCATTGGGATTCTTTGTGGGCTTCTCAGATCGCCGCGCATGTGAGTGCTTGTGTTGCACCCACTGATACCTTAGGTATAATTTGGAGACTGAAGTTAAATGATCGGTCTGAACTGAGTTTTCTTACCAGTTTGACATTATTCCTCAATTCCTTAAACTTGTTGCTGTTTATTTGTGAACAGACTACTGAGTAAAAACTATAGAAATAACCTGTTTTATAATGTGACGTTAACCTGCTTTTACGTTACGGAACAAAGCTGTAGACTAAGATCATCCATGGCAAGTTTTAGCTTGGCGTAGTCTTTTTTGGTAGCTAAATGAGAAATGGGGTATGGAAAATGTGATGTTGCCCTGCTCCTAGCTGGAGAAATAGTTCCAAACTTAATTCAGTTGCCAAAATTAAGTTCCAAACTTAATTCAGTTGCCCCTGACAGGTAAAAAGGGGATGACAACACCAGCAGAATTTCAAAATCAAAATATGAACGAACTTCTCTTCAGTGTCTAGCCCTCTGCTGTTATGTGGAATACTAAACTTTATGGTGCTTTTCTTTCTAAAGGCCATCAGGAAGGTTTTCTTAAGGTTGCAGTTTAACACAAATACTCTTCTTTACATCTAGTGCCTTCACAAGTTTTGGTGGTAGAGTATTTGACGTTTCATTAGAACTCTGTTTTGAATTCTGCTGTGGAGGGCAGGTTCAGCAGGCATCTGTCTTGGCCATGCCAGGTGGGGCCTGAAGGCAGGATACTCCCAAACATAGTTATGCTAAGACTTAATTTTAAAATAAAGACTAATTAGGTATTCTCTTGCAAGGACGCACTAGTAAATATACTCAGTTCTTCAAGAAAGTAAATGTATATATATTATGAGTTTCGATTCAGCTTGCAAGTAATACTGACCCAAAAGAAATGGTGTTTTGTAGTTTATTTTTATTTTTAACTATGTTCAATATACCAAGATTGGTTTCTATTTTTTTTTTTTTTTGGCTTCAGAGTGTATGTATGATTTAAAGGAACTCGGCTGTGCAGCTGTGACACACGATTAGAGTCATGAAATAAATTGGGAAAATTCTGCTGCAGGCAAAACCTGCAGCATCCTCCCATGCTTGGACAATGAGCAGTTGATATGAATATCAACCTAAGTCAGGTGCAGCAGGAGAAGTAAAGACCATAGCTGAAAATACAAAAAATGATGCCATTCCTTATCTATTGCAGTGAAGTTGGGGAAAAAAAGTAATGGCTCTGTGGTAAAGTTTCTTTTAGTTGATATCCCCTTATTGTTTTGTAGACTTATAAAAGCGCGTGGAAAGCGTACAGTAATGTGCTCATCATGTTGTTGTTCAGAATTAAGTGATTCCTGAGATGGAGAAACAAAACAGAGCATAAACCTCTAGCACTGCTGCCTTTTAGAGTAGCATGCATTTGCTGTTTTGTAGCTGTGATAGCACAGGCCATGTTTGGGTGGCACAGATTCTTTAAGTTTACGTGTCCTATAGCAAAAAGAATTCACTTTCAGGTGTGAAACAAGCTTAAAAAATAATATAGAGGCTTGCTAGCACGTGTACAGTAGTGGCTGGCTGAAATGAACTATGGGAGGTCACTTAGGTTATTAATTGACCCAGTTAATTGGTAAGAACTCTGTTTTTATATTTCAGGTACTCACTAATAGGTGTTACATTTTGGAATGAAGTATAGATGAAGTTCACAATTGAAAAATCCTGTTTTGCTGGTTCTGTAGGTAGTAATTTGTGCTGTCTGTTGGCATGAGTGGTTAGGTTTTGATGAACTAGGTAAGAAATGAATACATCAAAGTATTTTTTAGTGCTGCTGTGAAGAAACAGTGAAACACTGTTGTATGCAGACACATCTGAATAGTCTTACTTTGATCTGAATATTCTTAATGAATTTTCTTACTTTGATCTGAATATTCTTACTTTAGCCTACTTGTCTATTGTTCCTGTCCTGTTTGCCTGCTCTGTTTATGAGCCCTTCAGCTTTTCGATACTACATTACATGCCACAGACTGTTTGGGTGCAGCTGAATGAGTAAAATCAGCCAAAGGAGAAAGAGATAAGGCTGTAATTTGCTCATTAAGTCAAAATTTTCGTGTTATTTTAAGATTTTTTTGGTTTTATTTATAGCTTCACACTTTCTCAGACTTAACCAACGGCATCTGTTATAATCTTTAAAGAAGCCCTTAGGATGAACGATGGCTTTAGAGATAAAATGTTAAGCAAAGTTCTAATCTTAGATGAAGATTAAATACATAATTAGGGAAATACTTTTGACATAGAGTCTGAGTAGAGCTATCGCCATGTCTGTGAAATATTGAAGGGAAATGAAAAGCTGTCTTCACATTAAAAAAAAAAAAAAACAAAAAAACTCTCTGTAGATGAAAGCCTCAGATGATGATGACGATGACGACGAAGATGAATTTGTGGAGGTCCCTGAGAAGGAAGGTTATGAGCCCCACATTCCAGACCACCTGCGTAAGGAATATGGTGAGTTTGCCCAGCTGTGAAAAGCTTTATCCCTGCATGTTACTGCTGCTCTAAAGTAAATAAACAGCCATTATGAAGTAATAAAGCGATCAGTGGTGTGGGTAATCTCTCTGGCTGCTATGAGGAAGTCATTACATAGATAGGGGAGCAGTGATTGGCTCTAGATAAACAAATACTTTCTAGGAGCAAGAGCAACTGAGACTAGAAGCTTATTTCATTCCATCATGTTCCACTGGAGTTTAGAGCCAGAAGCAGCACTGTGCTTGCATGTGTGCTAAATGCAGGGAGCGAAGGGACTGCAAAGTGACGCTATAAACAAGCCTGAATATTAGAAATATTTGTAACAGTCTGGTGAGATGGGGTGAAGTTTTGTCTCAATTAGTAGCATTAAAAGCAGTTGGAGATGTGCAGCTGCTTCCTCCCGTGGGGTAGCCAACTTACAGCTCACAAAGTAGGCTTGTTGTTGTTGTTGGATGTTGCTATCACAAGATAAGAAAAGGATCTCAGCCTTCAAGTACAGAATTGTAACCCCTGAGCACAAACCAGGTGACAAAATGTAATCTTGGTCTTGTCTGCTTCCTTTAAATGAAGCAAGCCTTCTTTTAATGCATTCTAAAGATATTTTTTTAAAAGAACAACTATATACTTGTAATGTATTCCTCTGAAACTGAGAGGGAGTTTCTGAAGAAAGTTCATCTCAAGTAATTAATTTTCAGTGTGTTACGCCTTGTCCTTTGTCCGTCTAGCTTATTAAGCGTCTGCAGCTTTTCAGCTCTGTATAGCATTTTAAGAGTCAGAAGATTTTGGTTCAGAGGAGAGGGTAGCTGCTATTATACAGAAGTTAAAAATGTTAGACATTGTAGTGAGTTTCTTGTGCCTACATTTCTCCACAGGTGTTTGTGTAAGGCTGCTGCTGTGTTGCCTTTTTTGATCCCGTTCATATTTATGTGTAATTTACCTGTGGTTTGCATCATAAAATTCAGGCTGGAGCTATTATCTCTATGAGCCAAATGTGTCTTTTTGTAAAACAAAGAGGTGTGCCTGTGTAAACCCGAGATGATGTGGCTCAGGTGACCTTTTAACTGTCTTCTGCTATCAGTACTGGCCACAGACAGCAACAATTGTTTGGTAGTGATAACCTGCATCGGGTGGGGTCAGCTCAAGGACCTCTCCTGGTCTGCTGGGCCCTGCTAGGGCTTCAGTCTGTCTCAAACCATCTGGACTTAACCTGCGAGGACACCTTGGCACCCTTGGATGTAAGGCCTGCACTGACCAGACTGTACACCTGTCGGTTTTCCCCGACTGAGTAAGTCGGGGAAATAAATACTGAGTAAGTTCTAATTATTGCTAAGAGTGGAACTTTAAATAAATAAAAAGATAATGGAAGAAAGGGAGAGCTGCCTTCTAGGTAGTTGTGAAATGTTTCTTACACATACATAGCTAATAAGAGTAAAACAAAATGGTGGTAGTGATAGTAAATAAATGAGCAAATGAGGTTGGTTGTTAAGATAGCTATGGTCCTTAATAGTTCCAGGCACTGGAGCCTGATTTTCGTATCTTTAACAGAAGCTTGATGAGTCCTGACATGAAATTTCTCTTTACTTGTTAGCTTCTACTGGAAGTTAAATGTGCTCTTTTCCTTCTCTCCCTTCCTTCTCCTGTCATGGACGCACATTTAAAAAATAAAGCATCTTACCACCCTTTGTATCACACTAATACAACACTTAGCTGCCATTTGAATTCCTGTTCATGGAAAAGGATAAAAGAACAAGTCTACCACAACTTACTGTCTCATCACCTGTCTGCTCAAGGATATTTTTAAAATCTCTATAAAATGGTGTAAGAAATTCTCAATTTGTATTTAAACTATTTCTAATATGAACATACCTTACAGTGAAGAAGCCCATCAGGAAATGACACCCCCCTCTCACTTTGTGTGCATGCATTTATGTGGGAGCTAATGGTCTCACTTGGTTGTTCTTTATCTGATATTTGTTAAAAATAGCATTTTGAAAGAAATGAACTGTTCTTAATATTCCTGAAGGCGTTCAGGTTTTCTTGCTGTTGTTTAAAGTTATTACCTAAACTCCAGTTCAGGAAAGAGTATCTGTTCAGGCAGTCTTCTTATGCATGTCCTTTCTTCCATCTGTCCATGCTTAAGTGCTTTCTTGGACCAACTTACCAGTTACTAGTTCAAAATCTATTTCAGAAGCCAGTATATAAGTGTTGCATAAATCAGCTGACTTCTGTGTAATTACTTCAGGTCTGCATGAGTAAAACCAGGAACAGTGTTTGTTCTGCTGGACTCACTTGTGTATATATTTTTAATGAGCAAAAACAAAGGAAGCATCCCTTTGGCACATTTTTGTTTAGAAAGGTGAATTACCGTATTACACAGGAATTTATTGATTTCAAAGTAGCACGTTACCATGGAGAGTTGGCTGTGTTAGGTGGCCACCTCTCTAATTAAATGTGGTGCTTTGTTCCGTGTGCAAGCGCAGTTATCCTAGCGGTGACTTTAGATTTATCTTAATATAATCCCGTTGGGTTTTTGCTGCATTTCAGTAGTTCGCGTTCAGTTCATGAGGAGGCTGAGCTAAGAAAACGAAAGTCTGTGCAAGCAGAATGCCTGAACTGCAACATTAAACCTTCCGTGTACAATATATTCTCAGTGCTGTGGAGGTCTGAACAATTTAAAACCCTTTTTTTTGGCTGTTGTTACTTCACCTGAACAAACCAGGAAAAGTGAACAACTTCTCAAACTAACTTTTTATCCTAAGCAGGAAAAAAAAAAAGATGTAAAACTTGACCGTGGAACTGGTTTGGAATGTGACATGGAGATTCCTGATATAAAAGTCACTTACTGCCTTTCACTTCTCTTAGGAAAATGGAAGTATCCAACCAACAAGGTACCTTTCAAGCTCAGACGCTGTTTCCAATAACACGTGCATCCATTTTTGGTTCTTGTGAGATCTGAAAAGTTAATGAAAAGGAAAAGACAAAGATGGCAGGTTTTGTATGCAAAAGCATGAAGCCATGCACAAGTGTAATAATAACTGTGTGTGTGCGTGCATCTGAATGTTGTTGATAACGATTATCCCAAAATTGATGGCCATATTTAATATGTAGGATAAACTGAGCATGGGCACAGTTTGGGTGGAGGGAGAATTAGACAAGTCAATTTGAATCTCCATGTGTAAGATGAAATGTAAATTTGTTAAAAGAATTTAGGTGATTAGATAACTGAAGTGTGAAGATATAACCCATTAGGGGTGTCATGCCAAATTAGCATTACCAGACTTTTAATGACCTCCCATTTGTATAATCCTTATTTACACTTGCACCTGATGTCTGCAACAGACGAGCCCAGCCGTCCTGTGGTACCACAGAGCCGTCGTAAATGCATTTCGTTGTTAAAGAGAAATGCTGGGCTGAAAAAGAAATGGCACTGTGAAGATAATTTTCATAGGAGTACTCCAGTTCTCCCAGCGCTCTGCACTGATGTTGCTCATTTCTATTGAAGAGCAACTGCCCCTTGTACGGTCAGTATGCTAACTGCTTAAAAATTGAGGTGTTATTTATTTACAAGCAAGCTTTGGGGAGAGAGGAAGTACTATTAAATAATATAAAGCATTATTTCCACTTGAGATTTCCCACATTCCAGCCTTTGCTAGTCAGCTCTTGGCTGCATTGGCTTAAAGTTTTAAGATGGATAAGGGCAAGAATGAAACTGTGGCTTATGACATGGTTGTTGTGCCAAAGGCAGAATTTGGAGCTGCCACCAGGAGAAGAGATTCCTTCCTGCTCATGTTGGCCCTGACACTGCTGTAGCTGAGCTCTGAACACGGGGAAGTGATCAGGTTTGTGAGAGGTGCTTTTCCAGGTGAAGACGGAACAATTCTCTGATCTAGTCCAAAGCACCACCTCAAGCAATTGCTCTCTTCTGCTGCTGGTGCCTTAGCGAGGGCCACAGAGTCTGTGGAGCTGTTCCACTCGGGGAGTGTAGGGGCCTTTGTTTACCTCTCCTGACGCCGACTGTATTGCATAGATCTCTGCTGTACAGAGAGCTCAGGCACCTATGTCTAATGGTTAAATGTGAGTGTTTGTCTAAAAGCTGAATCCCACTCTAATTAAATAATATCAAGGTACTAATAGGTTTTCTTGTGACTCGTAGTTCTTGCCTGGGTCTCAGTGCATGCATCCACAAACTTATTTATGTGGTAACACTTTAAGGCACAGGGAAGTGGTATTGCCATTTTACAAGTGGTGACATGGAGAAGCCTTCTGATTTGGGAGTATTATGGGAGCAGTCGACTGGTTATCAAGTCTCAACCTTTATTCAGAATTACATGGGAAAGGACTGTTCAATCAAGAACATAAACTGTTATTTCAAATCTTCATCAGATTATTTCTCTTGTATTTAAGCCTCATACTAAAATGTTTTTAGGTCCCTGATAGCTACTTTAGTGGCTCATATTGTATCTTAAAATCTGCTTGGGCTTTTTTCATATCAAGATCAATGCTGCAGTTCTAAAATCCCAGGGGTTAGTTCTATCCATTTCAGAAGTTCTTCTCTCTTCACATCACAGAGTGATGTGCTTTTGTGGGTTAGATGTCCCCAAACTGCCTTTCCTAATCTGATGGTGTCTGGGTCATGTATTTTCTGTGTGCTAAGTACCTTTCTTTTCTTGTATGAAATGTCATAGCAACACGGGAAAGAAGGCTTGTATCCCAACTTAACAAATATGTACACAAAACTAGACTATTTCTTTAGTAGAGAATTCACCACCTGTGTTTGCAACAAGAAAATCTGGAATATTTCAGACTACACAAGATATTGTAGTGCAGCTCCCTGCGCATTTTAGAAACATGGATAAACTCGCAGTTGTAACCACTCATCGAAGGTGTGCGATTTTTACAGCTTTGGCATTTTCTATAACCATTAACAGCCTGTACTGGGAATAACAACAACAAAATGTGTGTGTGTGTGTGTGTATATATATATATATATATCTGTGTGTGTATATATATATACACTGTATAGACTAACAGATTGCATTTCTACAGTCTGTTGATTTTCCAGTTGGGTATTTCTCTATTCCATGTTTTTTAACGGTATGCATGAAAATCTGAAAATCACAAGGAAAAAGCACAAACTCTGTGCGCCTAGTGTTGAGCACATCTCCAGTTAGAGCATCTGAACATCTCTGAATGCTTAGTGAAAGACCTGTTTTCAGTACTTAATTAGTCTTTCAGGAAAATAATTTGTTTAGTTTTCTGTTATTAGGATTGATTATGGTTCCCTGGTGGTAGGCATATTTGCAAAACTTAGTGAAAGTCATTTTGAAATGGCTTTTGAAATGGTTTGGTTTACACAGGAGAGAGCTTGTTTTTCATGGTAAGACTTAACTCAAGGATGAGTCAGTGCAAGTAAGGGAATGCTGATGTGGATTTAGTACGGCAGCTGTTGTTGCTACCAGGTTGCTGTGTTTCATACAAAAAGAAAGGTGAGTTTATCTGGGGAGAAATGTATGTCAGAAGAGCAGCTTAGCAAATTGTTTTCATCAGCTACAGGCCAAAAAAAAAAGTGCATCACTGAAGCTAACCAAACGATTGTGTCCTACCTCAGCTGTAATGAAATGTTTTTGGTGGCATTAGTATTGGGGAAGGAAGTTGCTGAGGGTCTGCTGACTGGTGAATCACTAAGCAGACATACGTATGATGGATAAATCAAAGTTTAAAATTACACTTTTCTTTAAATGAGAAGAAATGAAATGATAGTTTCTCGGTTTTTCTGGGTTCTGCTTTAAAAACCTAATGGTTTTTTAGTCTGGTTTGATTTGTCTGTTCTCCATACCTCGGGACCTTCCTGAGGGAATTCTTCCTACAGGTGAAGAACATGGAGAACAGTTCTGCATGGAGAAACAGCTCAGTGGGGACTAAGGGGAAAACAGGCTTCAGTGTGTATGGAACACAGTTGTCGGGAACTGAATTTGAAACTTGGAACCATGCTATCACTATTAATGCTTTGTGCTCCTTCCTGTGAGGCTAAACAAGGCCTTGTGGGTATTGCTTGACTTTTTAATGGGAAACTCAAATCACCCTTTGCAGGAAGGACAAGCGGAATTAGTTACCTTCAGCTTTTGGTAATCTGTGAAATTTGGGTTCCCCTCCCAAATTAAAAAAATGCAGTTCACAAAGAGTTGGGTTTCTTTCCCTAGATGGGAGCCTGCTATTTAGAATAAGATTTACATTAATATGCTAAAAGTGCTTTAATATAAATCAAAGTAGTTCCATGGTTGAGATAGCATGCATTGTTTTACCATAGATGCATAGGTAACAGCTATCAGCACTGAAGTTAGGACCCTGGTCCTGATCTGCTATAATTGAATGTGACACATAGTCTGAATTTTTCTTAGCATGTACAACGTTAGAAGTATTTAATTCCAAGTTTACTGGTGAGATTACCTCATTAGTTTAATATTTTGAATATATCTATGTATATGCAAACACATTCTATATAGCTACACTTAAGACAATAATTGAGTAAAACTTTAATAATACAGTATTTGAGATGAAGATAACTGCATATTTATGGGAAAAAACATTCCAATAAAATACTTCTACATCTATGTAGAAGTATCGATTGTAGATGTTTCTTCTGATGCATCCTAATCAGTAGACTCTGCAAGCCCTTCCTCACTTTCAAGCAAGGTCCTTCTATGCAAATAAGTTTCACGGGAAATCTGACAGGACACAGCATATATGGGATGCCTTCGGAAGTTCTTAGAAATTAATGACTGTACAGGATGCTGATAATACTTCTGAGTTGTTCGTGACATTAGTGTACCTCACAGCAACTGAGCAATGGCCAGGGATTGCCAAAGGATAAGCAAGAAGTCTGAAAGATCAGGATGTGACAAATAGAAAGCTTTTAATCTAAACAATGCTACTTTGATTTATTCTGATTATTGACAATGATTTCAAAATTAGGGTTAATAAATGACAATTATCATGATAACAAATTAGCATAATCTATAATTCTGGTAAGCCAAACAAATACTTTAAATGCTCAAACACTTTATATAATGTTAACATTTGTAGTTAACTAACTTGTTACCTTTTTTCTTTGAATGATTTGAATTTCCAAAGTAGAATTCAAAACATTTTGGATAACTGTAAATGAATATGCATGCATTAAAAGGCAGCTGTGGGCATTTCTTCTGGTTATTTAAAATATTTGTTTATAAGTCTTGACACCTTTTTGAAAGCAGTGTAATTTATGTAGCAATGTGCAGCTGACCATGTGATAAGTTGCCTTGGGTTGGGTGCTTGGCTCCCGTGTGTTGTGAGACTTCTGCTGAAACCACCTCTGGCATTTCAGCATCCTCCCCCAGCAGCAGCAGGCAGCAGTTTGATTAGTGGCGTTCAAGGGTAAGATAACTGTATCTGTTACTCGATTTTAAAATTAAGGAGGAAGTTCCCTACCCCCCCCCCCCCCCAAAAAAAAAAAAAGTTATAATTTGCGTTAGCCTTGTATGAAGACTTTTTAGAGTTTGCTTATAGCATCTAGAATTAAGAAATTTCTCATTCTCTCAATTAAAAAAAAAAGGCAGCTGAATATTCCTTTAATTTGTAATGGTTTCATAATGATCAGCTATCTGTCAGGGATGACTTAAATAATTCAAAGTTTCATCCCTTATGAGTAGCAGAACCAGAGATAATGCAATCTCCCTACCACGCGACCACTGACGGTAATTGTGTTCATGCACACAGTTGTGCTTGGCGAGAGATAGCAAAACAGGCCGGAAACACTGAAGCTATTTGGCAGCTCTGCCCCAGATGTTGCCATCAATTCTCTGGTCTGTAAGTCTGTGTAAAGTAAGCTTTGCAAAGTTACTTAACAGTAAAGCTTACTGTGGCTCCTGAATAAAATACATTCTGATTTTTACATTATGAGCACAGTAAGTGCATAAATATTGTACAACTGCTAGATTTTCTCGACAGTTTTGGAGCTGTCTGTACTAATACAAATCACGTACATTCGGCTTGACTAAGATTCAACAAATGGGAAGCAGAAATTATTGTATTTTTTAAGGAAAGTTGAAGTCGGTGGTACTTGTTTATATTCCATCTCCATTTTTTCAATTAAACTTAAGTGAATCTGAAGTAGCTAGATTTCGTCTAAATCCACACAGCTGAGGAAACCTGTGCTCGCTCTTTCTCTGAATTTTCACTGAGGGGCTTTTATCTCCCCCTAATCCCACCGTTTCTGTCAGGACATAATCTCTTTCTCAAATTTACATTTTAATTACAAGGCCAGCTGAACTAGCTAAAATCAATAATGTCAGCCTTCAGCAGCCTAACTTCAGCTGAAACCCCAGCCTCTCTCTTTCCTTCTATCGATTTGTCTTGTGAACACGGTCTGCTTTATTGCTTCAGGCAAATAGGTGCCATTTGGTCAATTTAAACAAAAAAGGGGATTTGAACGTTTTTATGATTCTTTCTAACAGCTGCTATTGGAACAATTTGAGGCCAGGTACTGTACTTGCATTAAAGAAAGCACACGGAGCAGCAGAATTCTTAAGAGGAATTTTACTTTGATAACCACACTTAATCCCACCTGTGTCTTAAAAACAAAACAAAAAGCACCCTGACACTGGATACCATTCCGATAGCGGTGTCTGCGCGGTGGCTCTGTCTGGTTAGCAAGAACTAATTTTATAAACAGAGACTTAAAAAACATAGAGGTGATGTAGCAAGGTATTTACTTTTAGCCATTTATCTGTTAATGGTTTAAAATAAGAAATCAATGGAAAAAAATAGTTTTTCTTGTAACTCTTAAGAATTCCTGTATTGATCTTTTGAATGTGATTTTTATCTATCTAAATGTCACATTGTCCGTTTATCTCGGTTCTGTGTGTTGCTGAGTGCTTGTCTCTGCTGTGCTCCTCCTCTCTCCCCCCCAAACAAAATCAGTGCAGTGTGTGAGCAATCATGCTTTCCATAAACATCATAGGAAAATTTTTTAACGAAACGAGGATTTTCTGAGAACTTTTAATACATGTGCACGCATTCTCTCTGAAGGAGGAATAAAGGTGTGATGAGATGCATACCTGTTATCTTTTGATTTAAAGGCGATTTGCAAAAGGTACACACACAAGTGCTCTCAAATCCTTTGCTTTAAACAGCTCTTTTCAGAAAGGTATTCTTGTCCTTAAAAATAATAATAATAAAAAAATTAAATGCTAAATATTTAATATGCAAATGCAGTCTAAACATTACAGGTACGTTCTGTCTCATTTTTCTCAGCCAGCCTTGTTGATGCCAAAGGCTCTGTTTGCTTGTAACAGTTTCTAACATAAAAGGAAGTTTGCTCATCTAAATCCTGCTGCTTTAAGAGTTTATAACAGAGTGTTTGGGATAATTCTGTTTCACTTTGATACAAAACACCTTAGAAGGGCTTCTTCCCTTTTAGACAATGACAGAAGCTGAGGTGCAGCCCTATCCTTCCTGCTTAGCAGATAGATAAATTCAGAGTTATTCCCTTCAGTGAAATATTAACTCCTGATAAAAACACTTCTGTGGAGGCACCATTATACTTCTTGAATGGCAGGTCCACAGCTGAATAAATGATACGAGATCATTTGTTTTGCTGTTTATCCTAGATATTCCTCTGCTTAGCTCCATCCTATTGTGCTTAATTATAATTTCTGTTATTACTGGTCCTTCTGCTAATTTTGAGACCGTTTTCTAATGTATCAATTACTATTTTAAATGATTTTTTTTTTAATGTTCTTCGAAGCCTTGTTCACTTTAGGAATCAAAGTTAGACAACGAGGTGAGTGTGACATGTTCTCACTTTCATTAGTGAAGATGATGAGAGGCTGAGTAAGAGAGTCTCCGTGAGTGCTTATTGACTGCTGATGGCTAGTGCTCTTTTATCCTCTTCTCTGAGTCCTGCTGGCTTCTTTCTCTTGTTTTGAAAGGAAAGGTGAGCCATCTGCCACAGTTGTTCCTGGCCTCTGCCCTGCATCACCTGTTAAAGCATTTTTCTTTGCTGTGACTAGCATAAACCATGCTAGAGAGAGATCTTTGTTCTCCAGTGGTCTTAGAAGAGCCCTCAGCCTTGAGAGTGTTCTGCGTCTGTCTTCTTTCTGGAATCAGTTGTATTCAGAAGATCTGGGAATGACTGAAGTGACTGTATTCAGCAAGTTTGAAAGGCCACACATACAAGCCAGATCCAGTTGGATGTCTTGTTCTTTTTACCCTCTCTTTCTTAGGAGCTTCGGCTTTGTGGAGTTTGGATTGGAAACGTTGGCTAACTGCAGAGAGAGGGTGTCCAAGAGCTGGGTTAATCAGGGAGCTGACAAGGCTTCCTTCTGTGATATGAGCTTGAAGCCTTGGGAGCTGAGGAGATGTTATTCCCTGCACAAGGACTTGCCTTCTGATTTACATACTTTGAAAGTGTAGGCTCATATTTACCTCAGGGAAAGATCTATAAGGTCACCAGCTCACCAGTGTAACCTGTAGTCAGGCAATGCCATCTGTGTGGGCACCCCTTAGGTTACAGGGAACGTGTGGTGCAGATGAATCCAGGTCAGGATACTGCATATGAATCAGCATTGGAAGACCTTGTAAGGTGGAAAGAGTGGGGTCAGGGCTGGCACTCCCTGTGTGGGGCAGTGTGGATGCAGTGGTTGCGTTGTAAGAGCTCCCAGTGTGGGTGCAGATGGCGTGTGCCAGCCTGGGTGGCTTGCCCAGGACATAAAGGAGAATTTCCAACCTTGTCCTCTGTCATCACACTCAAGGCTCCTTGACAACTTTTGTCTCATGGTTTCCACTTGCAGAACAGAATTTGCTGCAGGGGCACCTGCCTGTGTTTTGCAGATATTTACGTTTCTACTTGTCATCAAAAGCTTTCTATATTTTAAATGTATATGATTTAGTCTTCAGTTATGAGATGCTTAGTTACCAACTGTTACGTACAGAGTACACTCAACGGGAACTTTGTTATTGTAGCTAACAAAGAAGGGAAAGACTGTGTGCAGTAGACCTTAGATGTCTTCTCAGACAAATTTTGATGTACTCCTACATGGTCTCTATAAAATCACGGTGATCTAATTTTCTCTGCAAATATTTTTGCACCAAAGCTACCTGCTGCTGCTGGTCCTGCAATTTGTCACGTAGTGGTCAGGTCACAGACACCACATCAACTTTTGTAGTTGGTATCTTGTGATACAATTAATGACTAATAAAACAAATTAGCCAAGCAAGAACACTTCAGGAAACAGCTTCGGGGTTGGGGGACTCACTCACTTGAGGACTGTCTAGAAGTGGGCAAGGTGGAAGGAAAATCCACTATGGAAAATGGCTAAAACATGTCGGGTAAACACAGCTTGCTTTTGGTAAGAAAGCTGAGAATAGTTGCTGAAAATTTTGGTCATGTGAAATCGTGACTTTTTTTTGTTGATATTTTTTGGGTGGGTGACATTTCAACCAATTCTTTTGTGAAAAAGCTTTGTGAAGGGAAAAATGCGATTATGTCATTGTGAAGGATCACGTCGCTCCAATTTTAGCTGTCGTTGGCTGAAAAGTTGTTGTAACTACTGCCAGCTGATGAAGTTGCTCCTCTAGCTCAGCTGATAGAGGCATGTGCTCTCTGACTGCTTGGTCTGTCTAATTGCATCTTTACAGTCCATGCTGACGGTCCAATCGAGATGTATAAATTAATTAAATTGCCCCATCACTGAGCTGCTGCTGCTGAACTTCTGTGCCTGGTACTGCCTTGCAGTGTGGGCTTGTTCCTCAGGTGTCACTCACCCATTTACTGTCTCTTCAGCGTACCCTGTGGCTATACCACTGGGCTGCAAGATATTTTATCTTGGCAAATTGTAGGTTTTGCTATCTGTGAAAGAACGTTCCCTAGAAAATTTTGTTTGAGGTTGTATTTAGGAATTGAAACTGAACCATTGTGCTGCTGCTGAACAATAAGAAAAAAGAAACATTTGGTTTTCTAGTGGGATTGATGTCTAATGCAAATTGAAAAGACAGGTTTCTACGTGTAGTCAACATTCTGAGATGCTTTGGCCCTGCTGTGAAGCACTGAGGGCAGAGGAAGCAAACCTCAAGCAAACTTCAAGCAAACCTCAACACTGAGTTCTTTTTCAGGGCTAGAGCCTCAGTCACCCCCAAAAGCACCAGCGAGGAAGACACCAGCAGGACCAGCTCCAGCAAGCTCCCGAGCCCGGCTGAAAGGGAATGAAGATGAACTTGACCCAACCTGTGCAGCTGCAACGCTGAAACTCATCAGAGACAAACTACCGAAGTTAACACCTCCACATACCAGGTTATTTTCATGTTAATTCTTAGGATTTGTAGAAACTTCTCGCTCTTACTTGTGTCTATTAGTCGTGAAAGAACATAGAAAAGCACTCCTGGATTGGGCAAGCTAAAGCTTAGGCTACCTTGTTTACATTTTAAAGCTACATTTATTTTACTCGGATAAACATTCATTGTTTAAAATTTGGGGATCTGTTAGTGATTGCAGTAGGCCCTTAAGGACTCTTTTACTAATCACTTGATTTAGGTTTGATTAGTGCAAGTGGCCTCTGTGAAAAGATAAAACATTATCCCCTCTCCTAACCAACAAAGCCAGCCCCATTTATTGGGGGATTTGGGGGTTTGCGGCTAATCAGAACGTATCCTATGCTAAGTTAGAAAGTAGTTTCAGCAGTCTCTTGTTCCTAGTGATTTAAGCTATCAGTGCTGTTTGGAGGCATGTTGTACTGATTCCAAAGAAGTATTTGTTGTCAATCCCGTTCAAAGCTTGGTGAAATTCTAATCTTGTTTAACGTTTATCTGTGAGTCTCTGGGGGATAAGTCTGGAGTAATCTACTTAGTGTGGTGTGTTCCTAAAAAGACACTTCTGTGTTGTCCGAAAGAAGACACTTTGGGAAAGCCCTCAAAACCTAGCAAACCGGAATGTGATTTCAGAAAGAGAAAGGGGTTTACTTCATTAGGACTCCAGAGTTTGGAATATCCAGGTATACATTTTGAGGTTTAATTTTAAAAAGTTAATGTTTCAGTAAGGCGACTGAGACCGTTTGAAGGTGTATAAGTGACTATCCAAATGAAGTAGTGCTGTTTCTTGAGAATCAATGAATTGTGCAGTGATGCTGCACAATGAGTATTACAGGTCTGCAAGAGGGCATTTTGTCAACAAAAACAGACTTGGTAATCTGTGCATCTGCCATGCAAACATGCACAAGTTTTACAGAAGCAAGATCATTCTGAACATGGTTTCTGCTACCAGATCTGTAGCTCCCATTACGGTACAGCATGTGTGACCCACTTGTGCCCCCATTAGATCTCGTGTCTTCTGCACCCATGGTATAATATGTTTTAGCTTGCTTTATCAGAATACGCACTTGAGCTTCATGATGCACAGTGCTATACTTGCGGTGTGTGGTTTTGTAGTCTATATCCTTTGAGGTGGGGAGGAAAAAAAAAGACAGCCCTGAAAAGGTAGTTGTAGTCTTAGATCTAAGCTAATGCTAGTGTTGGTATGAAAAGCTAATGTAAACAGAAAAGTTCTGATTGTGGTTGTTCACTATTGACTTTTCGTCATTTTTCTCCAGCGAGTCTGCATCTACTGAGCCAGCAGCTTCGGAAGAGCCTGACAGTAAGAGAAGAAAACTAGAAGAGGAAAGAGCTAAAGCTCCCCTCATGCCTTTCGGGTTAGATCTTCACTACTGGGGACAGGATCAGCCAAGCGCTGGGAAGATTCTCAAGTAAATGCTCTTTTTCTTTTAAGACAAATTAAACAAATACATAGATTTACTTCTACTCAGAGGTCATGCAGTGGGGTGACTGCTATTTCTTTTGATAATTACTTTTTTCTTTTCTTTGTGTTGTAGGACCCATAAACAAAGTCAGAAATTCTACCTTAAAATGGTATTTATTTTGAGAAGATGTGGTACTAATTAAATATCCTTTGATGCTTCAAAGCACATTTTTTTCTGATCTTTTCATGTTTGTGTATTATTTGCAGTATGGCAACACTCACTCCAGTTTAAATCGGTACCTGATTACGTAAAGTACTGTGCAAGTCCATGATAGACAGTCCCTCTGCTGGAGGCTTCACAGTCTAAATAAATAACAGACAAGGTAGGAGAGCAGGGAGGTGTCAGGGGTATTTTACCCGACTTTACAGAGTGGTAACTGAGGAAATTGATATGCTTGTTCAGTCACACAAGAGTAGGTGGCAGTTACAGGATTTACATTTCAATCTCTTAACTTTCTATACTTGTCTGGGAAGTGTGTGTTTCTTGGAGGTGAAGTGTTGCTAGTTTGGGGAAAGATCTCGCAATGCTGGGGAGAACAGATTATACGTATACATCGCAACGTGTTTCTGGCATTTTGTTTTTAAAGCCCATTTTCAGTACTAGCATTTTTATATGAAAGGTGGGTTGCAAAGCCTTTCCTACGTGTATAAATTCCACACAAGTCCACCAGAAACGTGGTATCAGTGTGTACCGTACTTGGCTTGAATAAGGCAAAAATTATTGACTGGCTGAGTTACGAATCAAACTCATATATTTATTCTCAGCACTATTCCCTTAACTGAGTTTGTTTTCTTACTAAAACAAATTAAATAAAAACCCCATAATCATCATATGGGCTGGAGTAATAATGCTATGCAAAAACAAACAAACAAAAACCCACAGAAATGGTGCTTCAGTGTGAACCCAAGGGGTTCACTTCATCGTCTCCACATTTGGACGCAGAGGAACTTAGGTTTTCATGACAAGGTCTTCTGCCCTGCCTTATGACATGTAAAATTTTTATTCCTCACTTCATGTCTTCACAATAGCTAGGTGTATTTCCACACTTTGGAAATGGCCTAATTTGCTGATTTCCAGTGCATTTTATGATCATACCCCCTCAATTCCATCAGTTAGATTGGTCTGGGTACATTTCAGTCTATCTTAATTTAACTATAAAGAGACAGTGTTTGCAGAAAGGAACAAGGGGAAAGCTTTTCACCAGTACTCAATTGTATAAACTGCTGAATATGTTTTAAATTATTGAAAGCAAGTGAAATTTGATACATAACAGTGCTTTAACACAGATACTCCAAGCTTTGGGTTCTGTCTGGTGAGGTGTAAGCTCTTCAGAGGCTGGTTACGATTTTCAGCAAGGCTTTAAGAAGCATTTGTCTGTGCCGATGCAGAAAAAGGTAGTAAGGCTTTATTTTACATTGCAAATGAGTTATTCAAGTCATAAGTAAAATCAGAAGCATATTTCACTGTCTGTCTGCCTTGTGCTGCACTGTTTTATTTTTATGCTTCCCATTAAAATAGAGGGCACACTTCTGAACCTTATGGTCTATAACTACAGATATGCCAATCTAACCAAAGATAATTTAAGTAACTGTGCACACACAGGACCATTGACCCCTGGGTGTAAAATGTATTTATTGAAAAATTAAGATAGTCATTGACCAACTCTTCTAACTTTTCTGTATGCACACATACTGTCTTACAGAGATGCCTAGGAAAAAAAAAAAACACACCAACAATAGAAAATAATGGAGTGTGTATGGAATTTGAATTTTTAAAATCTGAAATGGAAAAAGTCTTTCCCCTTCACCTATTTAACACTATGCCTCCCAACAGCATGTGTGAGAAAGTAAGATTTTAAAATGTTGATAGTGAGACTGGCTATCGGGAAGATTATTTTTCAAAGATTTTTTCTTAGAGATCTTTTTTTCTTAGAGAGATCTTTTCTTAAGATTTTTTTCTTAGAGATCTCAAAGATCTTTTCTTTCTTAGCTGGTAGATAGCCTGAGTAGGAGTGAGGTGTTGGGCTTCTGGCTGCTCTATTCATGCCTCTTATGAAAAGATTTTACTTGTCACATCCATGTTTTTTTCAAACAAAAATCTGCCTTTTCAAAGCATTGCTTAAATTGCTCCATGAAATCCTTGCTTCCCTTCTCTCCCATTCCCCACATCCATTGACATGGTACTCATCTTTACGGTAAGATAACAAAGAGTTTATTTGCCTATATATGTCTGTAAATGTAGGTAAGATTCTCTAATTTTAAAATAGGTTTTCAATGGACTAGCTTAATTTCCTGGAGGAACGCCTCAAAATTTTCTCAGAGTTATTAACACCATATGGAAGCACACAGAACCTAGAAGAAAAAAATTCTGCAAGACTCAGCAGAGGGTTTGTTCTTTTCCTGGGTATCAAAATAATGCCACACGCCCTGGTTTCAGCTTCTGCTTCTCTGCTGCTACCGGAGTACAGCTGACAGGAATAAGATCAGGGCAAGATAAGATCAAGCTGCTTCTTCCCTTATCTATCCTCTGTATTTCACTATAGAATAATATGTTATGAAAAAATTAATAAAGAATTAGAAAATTATTCACTGAAACTGGATATGGAATAACTAACTCTGAATGCCAGGTCACCAGCTAGAGCTAAGACTGGTAGAAGGTGAGCAGATTAAACAGAAAATTGACACTAGACAGGCTTTTGTAGTATTTTAAAAAACACCATCATAATAAGGGAATCTTAAGAAAGAAAGGGAGCCTTAAAAAGGAGTGGTAGATTCCTATTTTTATTTTTCTGATTTGCTGATAAAGCTTCCCTTCCTTTTACATGTAGATTTACCACAGGATTATGCTGGCTCCTTTATGTGCTTTCTACACGCTGAACTTGTGTCTGATGCGGATGGCTCATCGAGCCTGGAATGGAAAGGCACGACATTTCTATAGACAAATACATTTTTTTATTGTTTTCCCAGATTTTCTTCTGAGCATCGATTTTGGGCACCCAGTGAAGTAGAGGAAGAGGTGGAAAACAACGAAATAGCTGAAATGTTAAAAACTAGATATATAACATTTGCTGGCAAGTTTGAACCAGTGAAGCATAAATGTCGCGCACCGATGCCTGATGGAAGTCTGTGCGAAAGACAAGATCGGATTAAGGTGGGCACCGAGTAACGTAACTTCCAGGATTTGTGCTCTATGGGGAGGATGTCATTAAAACATGCCTATAAATGTTTATTTTACGTCATAAATATGGCTCAAGGGATTGAATGAAAGTTGTATCTGGAGAAGTTTGCTGTTGGTGTGTGTTTCGTATAGGAAGTGCCCTTTCTGTAACAAATTTGTAGACATTTAAAGAACTCTAAAATATTTTGGGCATTCTTCATAGGTACTTATATTTATTACTCCTCCATTGAAGTACCTCACAGGGAAGCAGTGAGAGTTGCTTAAAAAATTTCCTTGTTTGGAGCATATTTGACATTAACTGTTTTTAGAAACGTGAGTGTTTGGGGGGCAAAGATTTTATTTACAAATTAGATTTTATGAAAGCTAAATCCTATACAACCTCAAAGCATGAGCTCTACTGAGCAGAGCTCCTTTGCTTAAATACTTTGTTCTTCCTGTATTATCTGAGATTGAAGGATCTGAATGCACTAAAGTACTTCAAATGGGATTGTTAACATGATAAGGATGTAGTGTACACAACAAATGTGATGTAGGACGAGCACCCTTGTTCCAGACAAGACAGGTTGTGCTACCTGTTCTCTTGAAACTAAATATTCCTATCACAAAGAGATTCATTCTTTGAGATTCAGAATGTATTTGACACATGACGCTTATGGGATCCTGATGCTTTCTAAGGAGTACTGGGGATCAGGCGTACAGTTTTAAGACTTGATTCCAGGGATAAGCTATGCTGGATAATATGTAAACATCTTTTCATTCAGAAGTTTAGGGATTTCTTTTCCCTTTCTTTGTGAAGTGCCCTTTCCATGGAAAGATAATTCCTCGGGATGACCTTGGGATTCCTGTTAATGCAGAAGACAGAGCCAGAGAAGAAAAGCTGCGGTTTGAGAAGCAAGCAGCTCAGCCAGGTTTGTGTCTCCATAGCACCTAAAAGCAATGTCAAAATATTAGATAGAGGTGGGAGCTAAACATATTGTGCTTTTTTCAAAGATCATTTAACATATGCTTACATGCACTATATAAAATATTTACAATATCTACAATGTATCCACATATTGATAATTACATTATTTACAATATCTACAATCTCAGTACACAGTTGGACATCAAATGAGAGGTCATATGGAGGAAAACCTGATTCTTTCATTAAAAACGCACGGGTTAAGATCCACAGAACTGGGTCATATTTCTGTTTTGCTCCTAGCCCCGTTCTCTCATTTAAATTCCTGTTGATTTTAATTTGCAGATCATTTGCAATGATTCTTGCTTATCTCATAAGTATGGATGAAAGCATACACAGAGTAAGGTTAACTTTGCATTTGCTCTTTATTTTCAGTAGTTCTCATAATGTTCCTAACGCTTCTCAGGCAGACGAATTATTTCCTTTATCACAAGGAACATGTATATTGAAGGCAATTAAGCCTATTTCCTGGGAGATGCTTGACTGTAACTATTCCCACACCTTGGCAAAATATGTTGTCTAACCTCGCTGGTCCCTAACAGCTGTAGTTTATGTGATGAAATTGTAATATTATTAGGACTACTCCAAATATTGGCAGAGTGTTTTTGTTATCACAATGCAGGCATTTCTTTTTCTTGTATTTTCTCATTTGTATTTACGTATATTTTAGAAGGAGAATTCTTGTCCTTCTTATGCTTTCTTTCTGTGCTGTGCTACAAAATACTCTGACTTAGGAAGCCCTCACCTACAACTCTATTGGCATTTTATCTAGCCTGGTAGCAGACCCAATATTTGGAATGGGCTTGAGGAAGGCGGCAAAAGAACCTGTGCTGTCTAGTTGTTTACTATTTAATGCACAATATTCTGTTTTGTTCTTGAACAATGGGGATGGACAACAAAACTAATGGTCTGATCCTTGTATTCTGGCTACTGCGTTCAGGAAGAACGCTCTGAAGGGAAGGCCAGTCATTCCCCAGGATTATTGTATCATTTTTAGGTGAGATAAAGCTCTGGACTGTTAGGTAAGCAATGCAGGCACTGAGAAGGGCAGCAACCGTTGAATACACAGGCAGGAAGACTTCCAAGGAGACTAAGGGACTTTTTTTTTGCAGTGGTACAACTAAACCTCATTATCAATAGACAGAAGGTAGATTTTCATAGATCCCCAAGAGGACATCAGCAAGAAAGCAAACGGAAGTTGATGGACTACAAAGGAAGATGGGAGAGAGGGATCTGTCCAGCAAGACATAGTGTATAGCTGGAGGGAACAGATTTGTTTTCAGAGGTTTTATTTACTCTGCCTTCCCCCAACAGGTGTTAGTTTCGTCTGTTTAAAACTAGTCTAGGTGAATATTCTGCATTCCAATTAAACTTACCCTTAGGCTTTATCATTTTAATACCTTGCAGAATGGTCCCTTAAGGAGAGTGTTGCTTATTTCTCTCTTAAGCTCCGGCTGACTTCTCACCAGTTTCATAGTTCTGTATATTACGAATGAGGCTTCTGAGTTTTTCACAAATCCTCTGCCCAGCATTAAGAACAGTAGTTGATCCGTTATCCAAAAAGGTCAGTGATGAATAAAGGTGCATTTAAACATGCAACTGATCCAGCCAGTTTCCTGTGATACAGATTCAAGTGACTGTGCTTGGGCATTACCGGCACCCCACGAAAGCAGCAGTCACTGAACACCTTCTGGTGTCCCCCCGTGTCAAGAAGTGCTGTGTTCACGGGCAGTTTACTTGGAAAAGGATGGAGAGTGAAGTGCTCTAAGCTGGCTTCCAGCCAACAGTGGAAATGGAAATATAGGAAACGTTGAACAGTGAAGACAGGCCAGGGGTGGGGATGTTGTGCTAAAAGGGAAAGCTCCCAACTCAGTTATGACAAACTAAAACCACCCAATTAAGCTACGAGGTGTTCTTGAGGGACTAGTTTCAAACTGGAAACTAATACTTTGGTATAAAGATCACTTGCACTGAAAAATATTGATTTTTTTATTTATTCTGTGAAATTGCCATTGCTCGAGGCTAGACATAATACTTATTTTTATTACAGTGTCAGCACGGTGTTGTTAGAGGCTTCTCACCTCTGGCCCACAAGGATGTGTGTGTTAGTCCCAAACCAGTGTTGACATTGGTGTGTTGCATTATTGAGTGCCGTTGTTAAGCTGGGATGTCACACAAAGGTCCATCCTGGCTGTCTGGGGAGATACTGAGCAGGCTACTGCACTTAATTTATTGGACAAAAACCTTCAAGGTTTCTAAAGCCATATATACACCAGATGTCACTGAATACTTTTATCCGCTGCTTTTTGTTTCTTTTCTTCCTGTGCCTTGGATTTTTTTATATTTATTTTATAATATTTTCATTAACCTTTTCAAAGGGTTTTTTTTGTTTGGTTGGTTTGAGTTTGTGGTTTGGGGAGTGGAGGAAGGGCTTTTTTTGTTTCTTTTTTTTTAGCTTAGACTTGAAGAAAGTGCTGCTGTGGAAAATGTACAAGTAGAAAACCACAGCAAGTGCTTTGATCATATGATTGAAAACATCATTTGCTAATGATGACAGCTTGAAAAATGCCAAACATTAAAACTGGGAGATCAGTTGCATAATTAAATTCCTCAAACATTCTTCCTAAGTCTTTTTCCTATTGGACGGTAGGTTAATTTCGCCCTTACATTGTTGAAGAGGAAAACGATTATGCAAAAGTAACACAGTTTGTGTGGGAAGGCCTTGTGTTTTGACAGCACCGGCATTGATATTATGAAGCATTTTTCAACCTAGTATAAATTTTTGAATCCTAGCTAATGTCCACAAAATGGTGCTTTGGGCTCTTTGGTCCTGAAACAATGAATCATAAGGGATTAAGCCGACTTGCTAATCTGCACTGTTCATCCTTTTCCAATAGTTCGCACACAGGAGCAAATTAAGTGCCTATTTTTTGTGTCAACCCTGAAGAGTATCTGGTTTTTCAGCCCTTAGTGACTTGTTAACAAACAGGTATCAGGACAGGCTGGTGAAGGCAGGCCGCTGGCCAGTCAGATGTGAAATAGCATCTCTTTACTAACTACAGTATTGATTCCCGCCTACCCTTGCAAACTGTGTAATTTTCTTTTCCCTGCTGCTAAACTCAGTAACAATGTATGAAGAGCTTTAGGGGCCCATCAATGCTCAAAAAGGCTGCTCTTCCCTGGCATTCTATTGATTTTTCTCAAAGGCTTTTAAATTGCTCCTTCATTTTACTCAAATGCTCATTTCATCTCTACTGGATGCCGGCATTTTTTCGTTGTGTTTAAACAATTGCTCCATTCACTGGGTTCCTAAACTGTGACGCCTTCTTATTACTGGGAGATAAACTGTTTAGACAGTTTTCCTTAATCTTGGATTAATCGTTCCTGTATCTGAATTGTGCTGTTCTGTATTCCTTTACCTCAAAAAAAAAAAAAAAAGACAGCAAAAGAACCCACCTCTTGAAGTCTTATGATCTATCAAGTATATGTGCTGTATTTTCTCCCTCTGTGCTTCTCCTGCTCAGCTCCTACATAGCTCCATTTTCCTCAGTTTTTTTTTTCTGTGTTGGATTTTAATCTGTCCTTGCTTTCGCATAGCACACTAGCAGGTTAGATCTAACCGTTCCTTGGAAAATTGCTCTGGGATTCCTAACCACCGTGTTCTTAAGTGCCTCTGACCTTCCTGAAATGCTGTTACCAATATTTGTCGTGCTCACTGACCAGCTTGGTGCAGAAGTGAGGTTGTATTGTCATTTAGCACTGCATATTCTGCCGTATCTGCATAGATGGGAAGTAAGAGTAGAAGTTTGGCGTTACAGCTTTTGCAGGCAGCAAAGTCAGGCTGACATACATGAACCTCTGTGACAAATGACTGGCAATTAGTGGTTATTAAAATGAGGAGTTCTGACATTGACGCTGAACTTGGACATTACTCTCAAAACCATATGCTCAAAATGCTTAAAATGTGGTACCAATTTCTTAAGTTTGCATAGGTCAATTTTTCCACTTGACGATATCTGTCCTTTAGCCACGTTTTTTTACTTACTTCTACTTTTATTTTGCATTCTTCTTGTTCTGATGTGCAAGACACAATCCTAATGATGAACGATGACTGCTTCCTTGAAATTACAGCCTAAGTCATTTGTGCTTATTCCCATGGTGGCAACTGCGATCAGACTCCACTCGCAGTGGGTGGTTGGATTCTGAAGCATTGAGAATTTGATAAAACCGTAAAACAAGTTTATGAGGAGAGAAGTTTGCTTGTGCTATTGTCAAAAGAAAAAATCTACTTGATTTAGATAATTAAACTGATGAAATGTGGAATTCTTTGAAAGAATGATCTTCAGATGTAAAATTGGGCTCGTGGCAACAGGGTTATTTTTATTATATTCAAGAATGCTTTTAAAGTACCAGATGAGGAAATGTTACAATATCATCACCCCACTCTACTCTAAAATTGACCAATTCCATATTTTTTATTTTTAATCTTATTCAGAATTTATTTCTGGACATAAGTACCTCAGCTACCTTGCCGGCACTTTGCTCAGTTTCTAACTGATGATCACTGTGTTTATGTCATGCATGGAATAGCTTCCTTGAAATTTTGCTACTGTGCTGCTGTAAAAACTTAAGCCTTTACACAGAACAGTTTTGTATACAGCAGCTAACAGATACCAATCCCAGCCTGGCAGGGCTCTTTCATCAAGGTCTGTGGTTTTGACTAACGGCTTTATCCTCCCTCCTTTTGTGTATGCAACTTAGAGCACACCAACTCTGCCCTTGCCTAGTGGTGGGAAGAACTGTTACCTTAAGAGGCTGCAAGTTCTACTCAGGTTGGAAGTTTCAAAGTGCATGATTTTTTCTTTTAAACAGAGTGGCGAGATCCGGAATTCATGAGAGAAGTTGAAGCAGCTACAGGAGTGGATCTCGGCTCCTCTAAAAGTGATGGGAAAGGAGGGAAAAAGAAAGGGAAGAAGAAGAAATACCCAAATCTGACAGACCTGAAGCAGCAGGCCAACACTTCTCGTTCACGGCTTGAGAAGAAGGTCTTCAATAAGTAAGACGCTTACGTTTTCTAAAGTCTGCTAAATTGTTTTCTCTTTACTTCAGCAATGTTTTCCCTTCCTACGTTAACATGCACTTAGCAAACAGCTTCTTTTGCCAATGGCAGAGCGCAAATGCCTTTCATGTCTCTGGGGGGCAGAGACTAGCAGGTACTGATGACCAAGGTTATTCCTTAGAAGCTGATTTGCAACTAATTGAGAAAAAAAAAAACAACTATTTTTTTAAAAACCTGTAATTGCTGTAGTAGCTTCTTTGGATGATCATATGTTAACCAGATGGCTGCTACTCTGTGTGTGCAAAAAGTACTGGATCTGAAAAGATGAAGGGTTCAGTGTGACACAACTCATGGCACCAGACACATGCTGTAGTAGTGTAGATGAAGTGAAACTGAAGGTGTTTTTTTCCTTTTGAAAGCCCAAGGCAGGCTGTCCTGAGCAGTATTGTAACAAAAATATCTGTCAAAAACCCTCAGCATTTTGACATGTATCAGTGGCTTGGCAGTTGCCTTCAAGCCTCTGGTGTATGTTCAGAGACCTTCCCAAACTTTGTACTGCCACCTGGGCTCCTTTGCTCCTGTGTATTTTTTTCTCACTATTGTGTATGATAAAGTTGTAGCCAGGTGTGATACTCTGCTTTCCAATACACACCACGGTTCTTTTCATGTATTACTCAGACACACTGCCATTGCATTTCCTTCTCCTTTGAGAATGCATTGAATGTGTTAAGAAAAATATTTGGATCCTTGTATTAGGCTTCTCGTTCACTTAACCTTTACCATCCATCATTAATACTCACAAACCTGCTGCAGCTCTCTTCTCTTTTCAGTGGAAGAGTTTGGAGATGAATGCTCCCTGTACCAGAGACACGTGGACATGGTGCTGTTTCTATATTTCTCTTTCCACCTAGCACATGTGCAAACAGCAGCTCCAGGCCTACATTTAGCTAGAGAGCAAATTATTTAGATTGCAAAGCAACAAAACTCAAGTGTTGAGATCCTAAAATAATCTTAACTTCCATGTATTGAAGTCTAGACACAAATGCACCCTTACCTTTACTTTTAAAAAATGTAACCAATAGATACTTATATGTAAGAAAGCTTGCTTCTCTGAGATAACAGGTTAATGAATTGATTATTCAGGTCAATGATTGGACATCCTCACAATTTCACCCCAATATTCACACAACTTTCTAGCTTGAGGTGAAGATAGTTCTGAAACTCCATGTAATGTGTTAACGTGGTTCTGTTGAAGCAAGAATATTACAGAAAAGTAAAGTAACGCAGGGTCGCTACTGCAAGCATGGCACCAAAGTGGTTTGCAGTGTGCCAGCCTCTCACAGTAGGCTTGTGAATGTGTTGTTTAAGTTCCAGAAGTTTTAAAACTTAAGCTCTAGAATTCCAGAAGTTGTCAACCAGCTCTCTACCCTAAAATCTACAGTGGTACAAGATATAAACCTACGTTGCTAAAATGCCTCATGCCACTGCTGTTTGGGGACTATTAGTTTATGCAGGTAACTTGAGTAATTGCAGTAAATACGGGCACTGTAGAAACCTGTTCACTTTTATGACTCCACAGATGAAATTACTTTTTTCTTCTCCTTTCTGAAGCTGAACTTACTTCTAGAAAACATTCTCATGCCATCCTGATGGACACTCACTGGCATTTTGACATTTCAGACAAAGGGGTGTCTGTAACTCATGTAAACATATGAGAACTTTAAAACAAAAAAAGCTAGCTCAGATGCAAGAAGAATGTTACCCCCCTCCCCCCAGGCAGAATGGATTTTAGAACATATATACACTGTATGTCCACTCTGTTACTCTGTTATGCCACTTCTTATATCTAGTCTTGGTTAGATGTGGCTGCAACATAAATTTGCCCAAGCATGCTCTGGTCTTTAGCAAATGGGAAGCAGCTGCAACTACTTAGAGTTTCACATGTTAAAAAAGTAGTATTAAAGCAAAATAAGCTGTATAAAGTTGTCAAATAAGTTATAAAATCATTAACAGTTATTTCCTAAGCATACTAAATGAGTTGAACAACATCTAAGACAATATTTGTTTAAAATTTTCCCTTTTTCTGATGTAATGGTTACAATAACAAAGCTAACTCCATGTTGCTTTTTATTACAAAATAACACATTCCATGAAATTCAAGTTACTTGATACTAGCTTAAGTCAAAAAAGCATACAATTATAAGAAGAAATTCATATCAGGTTTAACAAAAATTGAAAAAGTTGGTTTTGGTTTACTATGCTTTGTGCTAATGATTTTGAGTACGTGTTAGTGCCAGGCATAGGGAGTCAAACCTGTCATGTTTTAATAGGTTTCATGCTTTGCAGCACTAAACAAGATGATAACCTTGGCTCCTTATAACAACCCCAAATTACTTGAAATGTATAGGTGATAAACCCAGGCTCTGGTCTGCCAATACAGTTAAGTGAAATTGCACAGAGATCATCAAAGTGGGATCTCATTTCATTTACAGTATCGCACAATCCAGTGGTGCTAATGTAAAACCTACATGACTTGAAAATGTCAAGGCCACTCGGCACTGCTAAAGGCTCACTTTTCTCCTACCAATTAGGCAATATTTGAAGTGCAAAACCATGACCACATTTTCTTTACTCTGGTAACTTTATTGGCAGAATTTTGTTAAAAAAAGCCCACTTCCAAGGTGTTTTTTTTTTTCCAGAATGCTATCTTTGATTACTGTTGCTGCTGAGAAAATCTTTAATCCCACCATTTAGAAGCATTACTGAGAAGTATCCTCTGTCTTCAGATGTTTCAAAATTGCTTTTAAAGTGACGCCATTAAAAGGAGCAGTTAGCTGTAACAGAAATCAGCTTGCCTTTCAGAGGTAACCATAGGAGCAGAGCTGGAATAGTGTCAGGCCTGATCCTGAAAAAGGCTAGTGCACAATACCTGGTAGATGCCTTTTCCTCATTTTACCAGACACTCTGCAGCATTCCCAGAAGTGGCAGAGAAAGGTAGACTGTGACAACGCAGAGCCTAACAGCGCTAGACTTGAAACCATCCACTTGGTGCGAGGACTTGCAGACTCCATTTCTGGTATGGAAATGAACAGACACATCCACGAGTGTCATGTTCTTAAACTGGGCACAGCCCCTCAGATCAAGCTTTGCTATACTTCCCAGGCTGGCAGAACATCCAGGCCTTTACAGAGAAGTGTTGGGAAATAGCTTCTTTAAAACCAGCAGCAGGGTAACATTAACATACCTGCAGCTATCAGCCTCAGGTGTTTGAGCTTTCCTGCTAAAAGCTTCCAAAGTAACTGGAAAAAAAAAGGGAACTCTGGAGTCCAGTGAAGAAAATACCTTAGGCATCCTGCACTCATCACTTTCCATAGCTTTTTGTAGGGATAGATAAGTGCAACAGAACATTTTCTTGATTGTTGCTGCTGCCGCCTTTCTTCTGCTTTCCTGTACTTCTGAAACTGTGAACTCCTTTTTCTGCTTTTCGACTAAAGGACACCATTTAGCTGTTCTGCAACACTGATTTACTTCTCCACATATAGATGTATGACAGTCTCTGCTGTCTTCCTAGTGTGTTCATGGATTAAACAGTTTCTGCTCACCAGTGGGGATGCTGGTGGTATAAGTAAAAGGGAGCCTTTCATCAGCCATGTGCAGTGTAACTGGTTTTTAGGAACATCTGGAAGGGAAGTTGCCAACTGAGTTATGCTTTAACATCAACTCTTTCTCATATAAAAACATTCTAAATTTTGCATATGGTATTTGGTAAGGGTTTCTGAGTGTTAGCTCAGCCCTTTAAAATCCTGTTAGGGGCTTTTAGTCACTTTTTTCATCACAGAGTGGTTATTTGCTTTTGAAAAAATTAAACTTGTTATGTGCGACTGTCAGAAATAATGCTAGGAGGGTGGAATGCACAGCTATTAAACTGAAAGACTTTAATTTGTTTATTCCTGTTAATAAAATAATTGCTGAATTAAACTATTTGTATTGCTGCAGCTAATTTGATTAACAAGACAAATTTGTTCAGCCTCATCAGTGCAGTGTTCAGAAGCCTGATAGCGATTAATCATAGCTCATTTTTCCTCCAAGATTCATAAACAGTCTGAGATTGCCTAGAATCAACATAACTTTTTATACTTTTTGTTTCTCTTTCAGAGGGGCTGTGAAACGGGTGGTGAAAGCAATGAATCAAATGGATCAAAGGAAGCACGAGAAGTTTGCCAACCAGTTTAACTATGCACTGAATTAAATTGTAATACAACAAAGGGCAAGAAGACTAACAAGACTGCAATTGCACAAAACCTTTAGCACAGGCCTTCATCTTTAAACTAAAACATGGTGCTGTATGTACTTTTACCGGGGTTATTTTTTAAGTTTATTTTCCACTTGTAATATATTTTATAATGAATATGAATTTTTGGCAAAGATGTGGTGGTATATCATTGCATTTAACAAGTTGATAATTATTTGAAGTGTACATGAGATAGAACTTACTATTTGTACATACTCTGAATAAAATGGTCAGGTTTTTTTTTTTGGCCTTAAGGGACTCGTGTAATTTATACCTTGTTTGTCAACATGTGTTGTAATTTGTCTTGGCTTTCATACCTTCAGAAAGATACCTTACAAACAGTATCAATTAGACTTTTTAAAAATCAGAGTTGGCCATGCATTGAGCACTTGCTCAGCCTACTATTCTAGGAAGAGCCCCACATCAAGCAGCCCTCTAGCCCCTGCAGTACCTTTGAAGGCCTCTTGCATACATACGAAAAGAGATGCCATTCAGTTGATGTCTTTTAGTAATGAATGGAAACAAGGTTGATTCCAGCAGGTCCAGGAGCCAATTCAAATTCAGTAGCTGTGACACCAGTGTAGAAGCTGAACTGTTGAAGTTAGTCCTGGTCTGCCTCTTGTCTTCCCAAGATGCTCTCCCAGTGTCTTTCAGAACTGAACCTAGAAAGCACAGTACAAAAAGTTGTGGAGATAAGGGAATGTGCTGGGGTTGAAGTGATACCAAAAACATAAAGCTGCAGTACAAAGTGGAAGTAGGAAGCTTTAAAAAATTACTTGGGTGGATTACTGCACAAGTGAACTGCTTGCCTTGTATCATCACTCGATCCCAAGAGTGCATCCAATGTGGTTTGTTATTGGCTGAGTACTTAGATCTCTCACACCCGCTTTACTGGCTCTAGTCACATCCAAAACATTGACCAGTTGTGTTCTTGGTGGGTTTCTTACAGCTTTATGGGTGAAGGAAAACAATATCAAGGAGGGTAGCATGTGTGAAATTCAATTTTAGAGTTAACTTCCAGTAAAACCCAAAATACAAATTAGAATGGATTCTCTACAGCACTGGCTTAGCTGCTCACCTATTTGAGGTATTTCCTCCTGCATCAAGAGTCTGTAAGAATTAAAATAAAATGCTCAATGTAGCTTCTGACCACCTCAGACAAAACATAACTTAGAGCTCTGCCAAATACCTCTTGATTTGAGCAAGTACTGCTGAGAAAACAATTAGCGTTTACTCTTGATAATTTGTCTTGCAGATCTTCACAGTTTGGAGGATATTTTCCTCTCCAATACATATTTAGAAATATGCTTCTAAGCTACAACAAATACTAACTAGCAGCTGTTTAAGCAGGAATTTCGAAGTTATTTACTGCACTGGTAATCAGAGCCACATCTACTAGCTGTCTAGCTAACTTGGCAATGAAGGCTGCAGGTGAGAGCATAGACAACAAACCATGTTCATCACCAGGTCAGTTAAATCAACTGCTAAATTGATTTTATTTGTTAGCAAAGAAACAAAAAAGCAACAACAAAAAAAGCAAAGCTGACACACTTAAGTGCAATATAGATCATTGGATGCTGATATTACAGAACCATCCAAATGAAACTGGAAATTAAGATTAATGAGAGCCACAACAATGGTTATTCCACTGGTTCAGAGACTTTTGAACCTGCACATAGACTGAAGGTGTTAATTTGTAAGATATGTTTTAGCTCCTCCCTGTAAAAAGAAAGAGGAATTTGTACAGTGCAGTGACACTTAGCCCTTCTTTGCTGTGGGCATGACATGTCAGCACTATAAAACTTCCAGCAAACAGGTGTACTTCACTGCACCTCAGATTTTCCCATTTCAGGTTTTTCGTTAAAAAAAATTGGAAAAGGAAATTACAGAAGTCTGAGAGAAAGCAGTATGCTTAAGTAATTATGACGCTACTCAGAGTAACATCAGTTCTAGAATTATCAACTGAAACTTCTTATCTGGATCCAAGTATCAAAGGCAGCAATTAAACCTGATCCTATTGGGTCAGCTGCATATTTCCTCACCTCCCACCTTCCTTAATTAAGGAACCACATACATTTTTCTTGATTGCCTCTCATGCAAAAAGGCAATTTGCAGAATTAAGGTTTCCCAGTAATAGAATTGAACTAGATAACTGTAGCTCTGGAGAAAAATTCTTAGAATTTTTAGCATCTATCACGAATTGTCCACTACACCTTCATTAAGCAGGAATCCTTTCAACTTTAAAAGGAAAAGATCCTCCTTTTAGGGGTATCAGACCTCTTTGTGCATCACAGCAACTTAGAAATTTCAGGTTTCATTATTCTGAGCTCAACACCTTTTCAAACATCGTAGTTAACCGTCTGTGACTTTTCTACTGGAAACCTCACTATGTGTCTTATAAGCACCAGGAAAAAAACAAAAGGAAGTGTCATTCACATAATCTCTGGTGTTTATTTTTGTTGTCATAACTCAAATACCTTTGCAATGTACCATAACACTCCTACTTACTGGGGATGCTTCATATGATTTTCAGCTACCTAAACACCTTGGTTGATGTGACCCTCAGTTTGTGTTATCTGGGTGTTATAAAGATGAACAGCTGTAGTACAGCTTGAATTCTCTATATTTTCAAAAGGACACAGTAGCTCTGAGCTGCAGTGAGCTATGCTTATATATCTAAGACATCCTTTTATACGAGTGGTGCTCCAGTGGTAAAAACAAGATTAGAAAGCAAAGGCTTCCCCATAGTTTTTCTTACTACAGCATGATTGCATCTGGGAAGTAAGAACTTGGGGGGGAAGAAACTGTAGCATGTATGAATTTAGCTCCATTTAAGGTTGGAATGAAGGATCTGGCTCTCTAATACAAAGCACATAGCGACACATACAAGCCTGGTATGAGGTCTATGGGCAGAGCAAGTGCTCACATGGAGCTTCTGAATTAGAGGGCATGTGCTAAAGGATTGCTCTTAAGTTACTCATAGAAAATAATGGGTCCGTGTTCATCTCTTACATGATTCCTTGCAATTTTTTTTTTATTTATTTATCTCTAAACATACTTTAGGCAGGGCTTTAGCAATCCAGGTCTGGCTGAAGACTTCTATTAGAAAATTACAAGCCTTAAAAGCTCTTAGAAGTGTTCTTTAAAAGACTTCTTATTTATGAAAGACTTTCCCACTTAAGTCTAATAAGACTCAGGAGGGAAGGGGGAAAAAAAAATTACGAACACTTAAGGCGGTTTGATCTGACATGTATTTTCACAACACATCTAACACCAACCAAATGCACGGCCTTAAGAAAGTATTTTTAAAGAGGCAGTGGGAATCATAGTGCCCTTCGTGGCTACAGTGCTGGAGCACACAAACAAGGACGGTGAAGTTCCAGGTCCCTTCTCAGCCCAGAAGATGTAACAGTCACATACCCAAGCCACAGGCAACTAAATGCAGAGGAACTAGAAGGAAAAAATTCTCATCACTCGTTTTTCTGGGGCAGGGGGCCTGAAACTCAACCACGGTGGACCTAAAACCACTTTGCGTAGGAGACTAGATGAGGCAAAAAGAGCCTTATAGATTACAGTCCCCAGACTGGGGCAAGGAAAGACTGGAACCTCATTCTCATTCCCTGAGCACCTACCATGAAAAACATCACTGAGCTTCACAGGTTCAGGCAAGACCTTGGAGTTTGTTCATAACAATCATTGTTACCAGCTAGAAGATGAGCCCTGAGGACCTGCTGGACACCAGCCCCTGAGAGAAGGGCATTACTCTGATGACTACTGGAAACTGAACGGGTTGTTAGGCACCAGAATAGGCTGCCCAGGGAAGTGGTTGAGTCACCATCCCTGGAGGTCTTTAAAAGACATTTAGATGTAGAGCTTAGGGATACAACTTAGTGGAAGACTTGTTAGCGTTAGGTCAGAGGTTGGACTCGGTGATCTTGGAGGTCTCTTCCAACCTAGACTATTCTGTGATTCTGTGAAAACAATTTCTCTGTCTTGGTACACACTCGGAGGGCTACATTTAAATAAAACGAAACAATATCCTGCTCCTGGGAGAAAATAACATTTGAATGTTTGTCTGGAAACAGGAAGGAGAGTCCTGCACCAAGTGCTGCCCAAGGAAAACACTACAGCACAAAGAGCACACAACAATGTCCAGTCCATAACACACTGAGGAAGAAAAGACAGGAGAGAGGCTCTGGGCATCAGGGAGAGGTGATCGAGGAGCAGAAGGTGACAACAAGGCAGGAAGGGTCAGTGACTTTCCTGACAAGAGGCACAATCCCACAGCACCCAAACAAGAAAAACAAAGGCAACCAGAGACAGCCAACAGCTAGCACTTACCTGAAAGCCCACATCCACCAAGATAAAAGGCAGGTCTGAAGTCACATCAGCAAGCACAGGCAAGGTACAAAACTAAGCACACCACCAGAGCTCCAGCAAGAGACTTCACCTAAACACAGATCCCCCACAAACAACTGAAGGGCAAAAACCCAGCCTACGGCTCTCCGAGTTAAGTAGGTTTCATGGCAGTCTGAGCTGAGGTCATGCAGCTGTGCCACATCAGTGCTGACTTCAAACACCTGGCAGGGACTGGGATGAGGATACCAAGGAGGATTACAGAGAAAAGTGGCAGAAGAGAGAAACTGGAGCCTGTTGGTACATTCAGAGCCCTAAGAGCATCTCTTAAATTCATGTGGTGCCAGTCCTTTCTGTTACAAAATCCTCTGCAGATGCTCAAGGACTTAAGAAAGAGGGTGGGAAGCACCCCAGGCTAAGAGCTCTAAGACTTTAGATCAAGACCACTGTGGACCTTCCCTCTCCAGCAGCACTGGTGACCACTTCAGCTGGGACTGATGCTAGAGACCCCAAAACTTAACGCATCCCCTAGAAAATGCACGCTGCTGAGAGCTGGGTCTGCCTAACAAATGGACAAAATGTGACCTGTGGGACAATGTTACCGGGCAATTATTGCCCTTCAAGCTGCCAGAGAAAGATGCTGCTTCTGAAAAAAAAAAGGAGAGAAAGCTATTAATTACTCAGGTTTCTGGTTGATGCTTTCCCTCCTCATCCTCTCCTTCAAAACTGATCAAGTGGAGAGAGAAATGAATTCATGCCCTTGTTGAGCTTTTTCTATCATCTCAGCTGTTGCTGATCATGGTACTTAAACGCCTGGCCCTATGCAAGTTGGGTGCTGTGCACAGCTTCTGTATATGGATTCCTCTCCAGGCTGGTGGAGCTAAAATGACAGCACTGATGGGCAAAAGCCACTTTTTGTATCTCATCCTTGCAGCTTTACAAGAGCAGTGTCTGAAATGGAGGAGGTTTTGAATCCATTGCCTTCTGTACTTGCTGGTACAGGGCCTAAATTTAGAACCAGTTTAGGAGAAGGTGCTGGGGACAGGTCTGTGGTGTGCTGGGCGAACCTAGGGATAGGTTCCACCAGAGCCTTGGCAAACTGAGCTAGACTTTACTCTGGTGCAATCTGTCTCTCCATCCCTGCAGGTCTGTAATATAAAAATTTTCATCTGGCTTTCCAGGTAGACTTCCCCTTGCTTTTCTGCCCCGAGCAAAACCCCAGCCCTCCCGTGTGAAGTGCTCATACGTTTCTGCGTTAGATTCAGGAGTCGTCTCTGTCAAGGGGTTAAGGAACAAGCTTATTAAAATTGCTTAAATATGGTGCTAATTAGTTTGGCTGTAATGGACAGCACTAGGGGTCTGGTTACTTTGCAAGAGATTGTTGGATAGCCATTTCTGCCAAC
This sequence comes from Nettapus auritus, assembly GCA_011076525.1. Taxonomy (NCBI): domain Eukaryota; kingdom Metazoa; phylum Chordata; class Aves; order Anseriformes; family Anatidae; genus Nettapus; species Nettapus auritus. The sequence continues at coordinate 90,040,202 of CM021768.1, read as the reverse complement.
AGTCCAATTTGCATAATGACGAGGTGTAGGCATTGCATCCACCATTAATTTGCTATATTTATGTCATTATGGGGCTGCTCTGATCCTCACAGTCTGTCAAAGGTATATGGAAATGTAATAAATAAAATGATTCTGCTTGTTTGGAAATAGCTTTTGGATATCTTTGATTTTTTGTAATAGTATTTTTGTTTAAGCCCCAAAGACTTCTTAATTGTAAATTTCAAAATGTTTAGCAGTTCATAAAACAGCTTGCTACTACCGTCTGTCAACACAACCAGGTGAAAAAAACCCTACGAGCAGCCCACCAAAACGCTCTGTTCCTGTGCTTCTCTTCCCCTCATGCAGTCTCTGGGGTCCAAAGCAGAAGAAATAAAGCTACGGTATGGGTGGAAGGATGGGAAAGAGTCCCCCTATGCTCAGCTGTGTAAGACAGGTTCTTCCAGTGTGTGTCTGTGGTTGAAAAACAAAAACAAAGTAACAAAAACAATGAACAACAACAAGAACAAAGCAAGCAAAAAAAAAAAACAAAAAAAAAAAAAAAAAAACAAAAAAATGGGCGATAATTGAAATACATGTACTAAAGTGAGAAGATTTCTATTGAAAAAGCAGCAGTTTACAAAAGGGAGTGAATCTTTATTGTGTCAATCATCATCTCACAAATATTCCTGTGACTTGCAGTTCTTTGCTGCAGTTTGCCCTTCTTGACTGTGACTGGTTTGTGACAGAGCAGAGACGAAAATATAAACTTTATTTAAATATTTATTTCAAATGTATAGCACTTGGGGTGAAGTGATGGTTTTAACTAGCTAAGGATCTGTTATATACTGAGATTAAATTAATAAATCATATATTGGACATTGCCTGAACCCACGTGCACAGACTTTTGGGTTCTGGTCATGAGCTGACCTCTGTATCCCTGGTGATTCTCTGTTGGAACAGGGCACATCCATCGGATTTCCAGCACCCGTAGGATTTCTCCTGAATGGGCACTGCAGACTTAGCAGCTCTAGATTTCTGATGCTCTGCTATCCTCCTGCATTGCTCTGAAGCTTATTCTGTATGATGAATCCACATCTCTGCCAGACGGTATCGGACAAGTAGAAAGAGCTCTTCCTGCCAGAGTTTATTTGCACTGTGACAGCTGTCATTTCATTATGTCCCCCTGAGATGTCTGTGTAGTGTCACCATGTGGTGCACAACAGGATGGTCAGAAACAAACAAAAACTTACAGAAGTGCACCAGATAGAGAAGAATGTAGTTTATGTAAACCCACTTTGTGAGACAAACTGATTACGATCCAATTTGTTTACTTACAAGTCCCCTTCATCTTCAGTGTCCACTCTGATCTGTGCCTTGGTTTAAATCCCAAAGTCCGACACATCTTTTTTTTTAATCACAATATGATAAAAAAATAATCTTCTTTTGCTTGTTCTTATGTGAGTCTCTATGACAGCCACACTTTCTTGCTTACTCTGTGAAGCAGTACCTCAAGACCAGAATTGTCCAGACATTGTAAAACGACATTCCTATGACTATTTAAATATGTCTGTGTTTGAGTAGAATAATTTTATACCTGTAACACCTGTTAATAGATAAGTCTATTTGCCAACAGGGCAGACACAGTATATTTTCAGGAAATTATTTAGGTTCTTTATTTTTAACATTTTGCTTATGTAGTGTAAGAACAGAAACGTGAAATACGACTGTGAATTCAGCCCCACACAGAAAGCCTACAATGTGTGAAAACAAAAACAAAAAAGCACCAAGAATTCACCTAAAACCATGACTCACTACAACAACCTGAAGATCCTTCTTAACCTGCAATAACACCAAGAAATTTTGGGGGGGGTCAAATTATAGAGAACTGGTTTCCAATGATTTTGTGTAATTTAATTGACTGTGCTGTGTAATGAGACAAAATATTTCAAAGTATTTTCAAATATTTCCCAAACATTTGGAACATATCTGCCTGCATTTATGTGATTTTCCTGTTCCTTTAATGGTAAGAAGTTTTACTGCCAGTTATTCAGTAAGCATAAACTACTGAAATTTGTTGTTCAGTATAAGTTGAAATATTCAGAACAAAGTGAAATGAACATATTTTCCTTCTTTTCCTATCTAATTCTATCATAAACACAGTAAACAATGGTAAGATTCAATTAATGTCGAAATCATTTCTCACTATACAGGCTTGCACCCTTGGATTTAACATTGACTTTGTGGGAATTAGTTCAAAAATGTGCTGATGATCCCAAATCTTCTTTGGTAGATGCCAAAGGCTTCAAATGGAAACATTGAATCAGACTCTGAATGTGTTACCTGGAGTATCTGAGAAGAGAGTTTGTCCTCTGGCAAATGCTTTGTCAAATGCCCTGTGAATCCTCTAAGTTTTATGAATAAATAATAAAGTCATTAAAAAAATAACTCACAGAATGAACCAGAGCAACCACCTCCTGCTTGTGCCACGGAGAAATAATCATCTTGCTTTCAGTCAGTAGATTGTACTCATGCTGTACCAGGGTCTCTACTGCTCACTGAAACTTAGCTGAGTCTCTGCAAATACCTCTGTGAAGGGTAAAGCACAGCCCATGACATGCTGAGCAGAAGGTTCATCACTGTATGGGAGTCTGCTTTGGGGCTTTGCTAGGGGTTAGCATGTTTTGGGGCCTTTTATGATTATTTATTGGGATTCCTGTGGTGTGATAACCTCATATTGCTGCATCAAGCCTGCAGCTTGTCCCGTTCTCTTAGAGAGTAAAAGGCAGGGACATAGGGTGATGGAGTTAGGATGTTCAAACAGGTGGGAGCATCTAGCTTTATTGCACTGGTTGCTGCACGTTCAGACCAGGGACGTTTCTGAACAACATCCCAGTGCTGATGCCATCAGGTGTCTCACTGACAAGCATACAGCCTGGTTACAGGGCAGTGATCCAGGGAGCATCATCTGAGAGCTCACTCTTTGGTGCTGCTCATACACTAAATGCCCTCTGCATGTGGACAATTACCTGTGACTTGAGGCCGAGCCCACGCTGTGCTCGGCAGTGCTGCACAGTGCGAGTGCTGGGGAAGACGTGCTGCGGTCGAGGCTCTGCAGTTCTGCTATTGACTTCTGCAGAGGATCAGCCGGATGAGACATTCAAGCAAGAATTATCAATAACTTCCTTAACTACGCTGAGAAAGATATCTGTGAGTTTGTTTTCAGCACTGCTGTAAAATATGAGAAGCCTTGTTAAATCGAGTTTAATGACTGGGAATCTCAGGCTGCCTTCTTCATCCAACAGCTGTGAGCTGTAACGCTCACACGAACAGGTTTCACTGGCAGGATGCTAACTGACTTGAGCAGGAAAATCATCTGCTCCAACTCTCTGAGCATCCCCCTGTTGGAGCTGGAATATTTGCTGCTGGGAGTTCGCAGTGTGTAGACAGGCTTTGATACGAAGCTGGGTCATGCCCCATCTGAACTAAGAGCAGAAATGCTCGTAGTGCTTACTCAAACCTGGGCAGCAAGAGGGTAGTTTTACAGCACAGAAGAGCCTCCTAAGCATCCGTTTCTCTGTTCAGCTGGTTTTCCCTATAGGTAAAAGCCACTGAGAGCCGTGCTCCCAGCAGTACTCGCAGCGTTCCCCCTGAAAATTCACTTCGGATCTGTTAATGCGAAGGCAAACGAGTCTGCTGGGAGCCATCTGGCATTTGCACGGCCCTAAAGGACGGGAGATGGAAGGGAGCGGGGATGCCCACAGCCTGCCGGGGCCTCCGGGCAGGGAGAAATTCAGCTGCTCCGTCCCCGTGCCCGCTAAAATGACTCGAGAAAACGCTGGTTTCGTAAAAATCACCCCGGCAAAGCGGCCGTCACTTTTCTGGGCTGAAAAACAAAAGAAAAGGGCAAGCAACAAAGCAGAGATGGGAACAGGGAGCTTCTCCTCGGCGGGAGCTGGGGGTCCGCCGGGCTGGGGGCTGCTGGTGGGCAAAGCGGTCAGCCTTTTGTTTGCCTTGCAATGAAGAACAAAATAAAATAAGGATTGTGGAAGACTTTGAAAGCAGTTTCCAAATAATCAGCGGAAGTGCCGTGGATAAATTGCTTTATTTTTAAAGCGGCTGGGAACTGAAGGGAAGAACCAGTTTGTTAAACGTGCATAAAGCCAAAATATCAGACTCGCCGTCTGCGGAAACAAAGGAGTTTATCTACAAGAAAAAAAAAAAAAAAAAGAAAAAAGAAAAAAAAAGAAAAAAAATGATTTTTTAAAAAACATTGCGTTAAGATCGGCAAAAGCAGTTAAGAAAATGCAATCACGGGAACTAAGCAGGGACATGCCCTCTCCCGTAGAAGAATAAAGTTTGTGTGTGTGTGTGTGTGTCAGAAACACACGGCGTGTTTCCAGAGGAAACGAAACGCAAAACAACCCCCTAACGCCATACCTGGCTGCCGATCCCCCTGTGCCAGGCGTTTTCCAGAGGGAACTTTTCCTCCAAACTCCCGAAAATCAGGCAGACAGCACCACGGAGCGTCGCGGTTTCCTTCAAGTTTATTGATTGCGTTGAAGTTGTTTTTTTTTTTTTTTCTTTTTCTTTTTTTTAGCAAACAAAGTGCTTTCTGTATCATCTTTCGACCGTTACTCCCGCACCTTATACATTAATTATAAAGTTAAAACTTTTGTAACAACCAGAAATATACAGAAATGCGGGGAAAAACAACAACAAAAAAAAAGCCCACCCCGAGGGGACCGAGGGGGCCGGCGGCCGCCCCCTCTCCCTCCCCGGGTGGGGGCTGCCCTTGAGGGCAAAAATAATAATATTAAAAAAAAAAAAAATCGTGAAATCAGGCAAGGAAACGGCGCATTGTTGTCTCAACAATGTCGAGGGACAAGACTATAGTTCTCTGTTTTACCCTGAGAGTCAAATGGGTACGTAAGCTTTTTAAAGTCCTTTTCTTTAAGAGTGGCCAGACCGGGGGAAAATAATAATAATAATAATAATAATAAAGACATAAACAAAAACACACAGCAACGGGGGTGGGGGAAATATATATATATATGTATATATATATACAGGTAACGATGATTTACATCTACCGCTATGTACAGGGGGGAGGGAGGCTTTCTCCCTCCCCTCACAAGCCCAGTGTACACGTCGCGTATAAAAACGGCTCGTAGAAACGGTTGTGGGCGACGAAGCCGCCCGGAGGGGCCGGGGGCTCGTCGGTTGGTGGCCGTTGGCGACCGTTGGCGACCGTTGGTGGCCGTTGGTGGCCGCTGGCGATCGCTGACCGTTGATCGTCCCCTCACGGTCGCTCCGTCCCCTCACGGCGGCCCCGTCACTTCATGGCGGCCCCGTCACCTCACAGCCGGTCACCTCACGGCCGCCCCGTCACCTCACGGCGGCTCCGTCCCCTCACGGCCAGCCCCGTCCCTTCTCCCCTTCTGTCCCATCCTCGGAGCTTCCCCCTCACACCCACACAACCCACCCGGCCGCCTGAGGGGGGATTTGTGGGGACGGCGGCGTGCTTATAGGTGCGGGGTGTAGAAAGCCGGGGCGCCGTAAGTCTGCGAGCCCAGCACGAAGGGCGAGAGGACGGCGGGGCTGGGCAGGAAGGGCAGCTGGGCGGCGCACACCAGCCCCCCGGCGGGATGCCCGGCGTAGCTGCCGGGCCCGTGCATGGAGAGCGGGTTGCCCATAGGCGGCGAGTGGCTGAGGGGGCTGAGGCCGCCCCCCAAGCCGCCGCCCCCCGCCCCGCCGCCCGCCCCGCCGCCGCCGGTGGGAGCGCTGGTGTCGGCGCCGGGGTTCTGCTTCTTCCACTTGGTGCGGCGGTTCTGGAACCAGATCTTCACCTGCGTCTCGGTCAGGCTGAGGGACAGCGCCAGGTTGAGGCGCTCGCACACCGACAGGTACCGCGTGGACTTGAACTTGTTCTCCAGCGCCACCAGCTGCTCGTAGGTGAAAGCTGTCCGAGCCCGCCGGGGCTTCCCCGACTTGGAGTCCGAGCCCGTGCGCTTCCTCTTGGGCTTGGCCTGCTGGCTCTGCTGCCCCCCGCCGGGCGCTGCCGGGGGAGGCTGCTGGGGCTGAGGAGGGGGCTGCGGGGTGGCCTCGGCGTGGTGGTGGTGCTGGTGGTGCTGGTGGTGGCCCGGGTCGGGCTCGCCGGGAGCCGCCGAGCCGCTGCCGCCAGTGGTGGTGGTGCTGGTGGTGGTGGTGCTGGGGTTGCTCTCCTCGCCGCACAGCTCCTCGTCGTCCTGCAGCTCGCTGTCGGGGCTGCGGCTCGGCCGGCTGCTGCTGCTGCAGTCCAGGTCGCACTCCTCGGCCTTGAAGAGCTCGCCGTCCTCCTCTGCAAACAAGGAACGAGGCAGGGTTAGGTCTCGGCAGCCCCCAGCACGGCCCCGCACACGCTGGTTTTTTAGGGCAAGGGGCGAGTGAGGAGATGCCCGGCTCCCCCTGGGCACCTCACCCTACATCAGGGGTAAAGGGACAAGGCTCGGAGCTGCCTCAGCTCAAGAGCTGGCCCCAAAAGGTGGCCCTACAAAGCACACACACCCCATCCGACCTCCCCTTGCAGTAAGAACTGGGGTGGGGGACACAACACAAGACCTGCCCAGAGCCCCCCGGTCCCCAGCAGCCACCCGGTTTGGCAGCAGACCCCGGAGGTGGCACATCGCTTTTTTAACGCATTTAGCTACAAAAATATCCGCCTCGACGGTTCGCTGCTGGGTTTTTTGGCTCTGGCGTTTTTAACCCTTTCTCCCCCTGGCTTGACCTCTCCCGACTTGGCGAGGTGGAAGTGTGAAAGTGGCGTAAATGCTCGTATTGATTAGCGGAGCAGATGCAAACTTAATTAAACTCATTTCGCGCGATGTAGAAACTAGTTAACGGGCATTTAATTTATTTGGGTTTGTAGGACGCTCCAATTAACGGGTCTCCATCGGAGAACAAGGTAATTATCCGATATTTAAGCCTGTTGGACTTTCTCCTGACGGTTCTGTCGCGTTGAAGCCGCCAAGAACCCAACGTCGGCGAGAAAAGCGGCTCCTCTGGACCTCGGGGGGAACCGGCAGGCAAATAAATGCTCTCCTCATCATGCCCCCGAAGTGCCGGTCGGGGTCGGAGGCACCTCGGACAGAGGACCAGAACCTCGGCCCTTGGGGTCCGGCTGCCTCAGACACTCGCCAACTTCTCTCTGGTCTCACCCGCAGCTCCGGGAGCCCCCTAAAGCTCGTTTCGGTTACCCGAGGTACGCGCAGAGCAAGCGACCCGCTGGTCTGTCGCCCTCATCCCGTGTGCGCTTCTGTTGGTTTTAATCCCCCCCCAAAACTCCCCAAACCACCTCACCTCAAACTTGGTCCGCATCCTAACGCCTGGCACCCTATAGCTAAGATTAGGGGTGTTTTAAAAAAAGTGATGTGTTGGAGGAACTGATTTTGGCTAACAGCAGGTACGGCTGGCTCACTAGGAGAAAAAGGGGCAGAGAAGTATATCCTAATCCTCTTCACCCCAAAATATCCCTTACAGACGCGGGTTTATCCAATCCTTTCCAGCTTGCTGTTCAAACCGGCGAACAAAATCCGCACAACCACCGCCGCACGGGGCCGGGAATGGGATCGGGTTTTCCCCAGTCCGCATGCAGACGAGTATCCCCAACCTGTAGCACTTGGTATAAATTGCGTACAATTTTTTTTTGCAACAACAATATATAAAAAGTGCGTGGAGGTGACTCTGCGGGACCCGGGACGAGCGCAGCGCCGTAGCGAACGGGGAATGTGCGGGTGATGTTAAAACAGTTTGATTTTTTTTTTTTTAGTTTATTTTTTATTTTTTTCCCAATAAACTGTAGGAAATCTCAGCTTAATTTAAGAGCTTACTAACATTTTCTTGAAACAGAAAAACGCAGCGCAAATACATTTGGTGATGAGGATTGACGCTGAAGGGGCGATTTTGTACACTTCAGATGTTCAATGCTAATTAAATGCGGAGTTTTAACTTATTGATATCACTTAGTTTTACCAGCGACCTGTGCCTAATCTCTGATTTCTCTCTCCTTTCGCCAGAAAACCTTCCCGTTTCGGGGTGTTGGCACTTCGCCGGCCGGAGCTACTTTTCGGAACACATCTAAATGAAAGCACCGATTGAACGAGCGTTAATTGCGATGGGGGCATTAAGTTTCGTGATTTTCGGGCAGCCCCAGATCTCTGCCGCTTTCTATGACATTAAATGTCAGGGCTGAAGGACCGAAGCGTGCGAAGCGCCCGGGAAAGTTGTCAGTGCGCGGAGCGCTGCTTGCTGATGGCTCCAAATATATTTGGGTGTGGAGAAGCGATAGAGTTGCATTTCTCTCCTTGTCTGGAGATAAAAGTGCAAGATTAGCGATAGGCTGACCTCGTCAGTCTTTCTGATCGCACAGATCTGTTTAGTATGACAGAAGCCGGATGGCTTTAGACGAATAATTACCCCAGGTAGAGACCGCTTTTAAAAATCTCTCTTGAATTCTATTAAACGCCCCGCTCCCGCTTTTGCTTTAGGCATTAAAAACTTCCGAATTTCGCGAGGCTCGGGCTGGAGGAGTTTTCAGCCTTTTTTCCCCTGCTTAATTTTAATTGAAAGAATCACGCAGTTGCGGGATCGGAGAGCGCGGAATCCTTCCTCTCCCGCCCCAGAGGCAAAGAAATTATCTTCCCCCTTGCGAGAAGTTCATCCTCGGCCCCTCGGCAGCCCCTTCTCCCTCCCAGGACACGGAGCAACCCCAGCTATTTCTCCCGAGGACTGCTTTTTCCCGGGAGGGCTCCGCTGTCCCCAGAGTCGCGGTGTTTAGAGGTGAGAAAGTTGGGAGATTTTGGACCCAAGAAAGAAAGAAAAAAAAAAAAAAAAAACTACGGAGCCCAAGGGGGAAAAAGGCAATCTCGAGCTTGGGTCGAATGCAATTCCCGATCAATAGCGAGCCCTAATAAGTGTAATAGGTTTTAATCGAGTAATTATCCGAATTTTGACCCTATAATTTAGATGTTAGGGAAGAGTTTGCAAGGTGCTTGAAAGAGATATGCACAATTCGATAATAGGATATCGATCCAGGCAGTCCTACATGCCACTCTGGGGCGATTTCCCCCATTATCCAGCCTCTTTACGCTGCTAAGCACATTTTACCTTAAATGTAATCGAAGGAATTTAATTGTTTTTCCAGAGATAACCAGCATTTTGTCACAATTAGTCTGATTTGTCCTAAAAAAGCCAAGGGGAGAGAGAAAATTGAATCTGTCGCCCAGAGCAACGCGCGGAGGGGAGGGGGGAAAGGAGGAAGGGGAGAGCGGCTTTGAAGGCTGTGAAGAACATAGAGAAAAGTCATAAATGCCTCGGGAGGGGTTCAGGGGGGCTGTGGGAGCAGGGTGCAGAACACTTTGGGACCACGAGAGTGGGATGCGGTCCCTTGTCCCATCCCCGGGCCCTGGCCCGGCTCCCCCGGGGCCGGTCCGGTTGCTCCCACGGCCCCAGTGTCCCACCCCCGAGCTCCCAAGGAGGAAAAGGGGTCCCTAAAAGCATGCCAGCCCCTTCCCCAGGCTTCCCCCATCCCGAAGGGTTCGGGGTCCCCCCCAGCTACTTACTGATGAGCTCCGCGGACTTCTTGCACGCGTCGAAGTCTTCGGTGAGAGCTTTTTGCTCGGCCAGCTCCGTCCCTGAATCCTCGGGCTTATCCTCCGCCCCCAGCGGGAACTGGGCTCCCCCCGATTTGTACAAGCCCCCGCACTGCCTCCTCTTGCTGTTGAATTTGTTAGGGTCCAGGATGTCGAGGACGGAGAAAGAGGTGGTTCTGTGCACGGCGGGCAGGGCTCCCGCTGCCCCCTCTTGTCCGGGGGTGTTGCTCTGCCCGTCCCCTTGCCTGTCCCTATTGCCAGGGCAGGAGTAGAGGGGCAGCTCGCCGCCGGCCGAGAGCCGCTGCTCCCCGTGGCTCTCCATGCCTTCCCCGGGCAAGCCGCAGGGCTCCCCGCCGATGCCAAGCGAGCCCGCGGGGGCTGTCACCGCCGCGGCTGCCGCTGCCGGGATGGAGATGTCACCCACCTTGTCTCTGCTCACATTCATGACTCTTTGCAGAGCCCCTCTCGGTTGCAACTTCTCCCCCCCACCCCCCCTTCCCCTCCTCTATTTTTTTTTCCCTCTCCCCCCCCCCCCTTCCTCCTCCTCCTCCTCCTCCTTCCTCCGGCGAAGTTGAGCTGGAAACTCCTCCCCGGCCCAGCTCCGGCAGCTCCCCGGGGCTGTTCCGAGGCCGGCCGGGACTCACAAGGTGATGCTGGGCTCTGAGCCTCCTCTCTGCTGCTCCTTCTTCCTTCTCATCATCCTCACCGGGCTACACAGGCACTCCCCCCTCTCCCTCCCTCCTCCTGCACACACACGGAGGCAAGGCTGGCTCTTATTTATGCATTCATATTTAGCACCGGCTCGTAATTGGCTACAAATTAATCCCTCGCCCGTAATAGTCTGCAATCTTCATCGCTGGGAGAGAGAGAGAGAGAGGCACGGTGAAAGTGTGAGCCGGGGGGGGGAGGAAAGAAGGGGGGCAGAGGGAGAGAGCGAATGAAGGATGGAGCTGGCCGTGATATACTTCGCTGTCAGCCCTGTTTCAGCACACCTCCACTCATCTGGAAAGCATCTAAATAGCCTTATTTGGCGAAGTGGGAGGAGATGACGCTTTCTTTTAAATAATTGCGGGATCAATATCGCGAAGATATTACAGGGACGAAATGAGAACTTGGGGGCTTCCTTCCCTGGAAGTTAGGTGACCAAAATCTGTGTGTGTGGGGGACTCCGAGGTGCCAGCCCCCAGCACCTGTTTCCCTTCCCTGCTTTTATTAAATTAGAACAAAAGGAGAAAATTATGGTTTAGTGGCTGGAGCAGGGCTTGTGTTCGCGGACACGCACCCTCACACGCTCCTCTCCCTCTCTCTCCTTCAGCTAATTAATTAAAATTAAACATCAAATGTAAGCGTCAGGAAACCGCGGGGAGAAAATTAATACGTTAAAACGGCGCAAGGCAAAGCGAGGCGGTCGATAAACCCCGAGTAACCGGCAGAAAAGGTGCGCTCCCTCCCTGCAGGAGGAAACCAACAGCCAGAGCTCACTTGCACGTCCAGAAAACAAAAAGAAAATCCCTCTCTTATTAAAAGTGGGTTTAATTACGGAAAAAAAAAGATGAAGCAACGGGAATACGAATTAGCTGCGAATTACAAAAGGCGATTTTCTTCTCCTACCTAGTTTCCTTCCCCTGCGTGTTGTGGCCGGGTGTGCTTCGGTCATATCAATTTCATTCTTGTTTTGGACGCTCCACTCGCTACTCGGTGTGAATTAGCTGCCAGGGAAAAAAAAAAAAAAGGAAAAAAAAAAAAAAAAGGGGGGGGGTTAAGGAAAATAGAGAAAGCATAAAAGGAAAATTAGATTTTTTTTTTTGTCTTTGAGGCTGGTGACACATACAAGGACAGGTCCTTTGCAATTACCGCGGGCAATGATCCTTTAGAAAGCAGAAATTAAAAGTTGGGAGAAATAATGGGTAAAACAATCAGCTTGTAATTTTGGTAGGGCTTGGACATGATTAGTCCATCAGCGGGCTGGGCCCAGGGGAGTCCCGCTGAGCGGGAGCCCACAGCAGCCCCCGCTCATATATTATACAGCAGCCCTTAGATTTTAATCAGGCACCACAACAGTGTCCTTTCCCTTTTATGACTTTATTATGCTTTATCTTTAAATTATAAATCACCTCCTGGCTTGAAATGGTATGTATAATCTCTGATCGTGTGTAGGTAATTACCTCTCCCCCTTTTTCCTGACCTTACCGGCGGGGCTGCCGCGAACATCCAGCCTGAGCCAAGTTTTAATCTGCGTGTCCACACGTCTGCCGGCTTGTTTGTGGGCTCCTTCGGTGGTCTGGTTGTTTGTGTCTCCTCTTTCTCTCCTCCTCCTCCGGCCGTGTCTCCCGCCGGCTCTTTTGTTTGGGATAATTTTTCCTCCCCGTGCTTCTGCCCGCAGACCTGGGATATTATTTAATAAAAGGAGACGGTGGGTTAGGTAGATGCCCAGGGCTTGTCTTCATCAGATTTGCTGCTGTAGTCACCTGCATTTCTACCTTTTATTTATTTATTTTTTTTTTTTTGGAGGGTGGGGAGCAGTAGGAATATTTCTTACCTCTGGGGTCAATAGACCTCAGCAGATTTTTATCCTAATTGCCATTAAACCTTTCCTCCCGGTGGCCCGGGCAGGGACAATCCCCACGGGGGCCGAATCCCGGGTGGGTAAATAAACCCAAATTCCCTCATCGCCCTCGGTGCTTGCGGGGGAAGAAGCCACAGCCGCGGGGAGCACCCACCCCCTGCACCCCCTTTCCGATGTGCCCCCCTTTGTGGGGAACAAACCCCACAGCTGAGGGACCCCTTCCCGACGGGGCCCCGGCCCGCCCGGCGCTTTTGTTTGGTGGCGGCTTAAATCGAGTGTTATAAAGATGTTCTATTGCTCCTAATCACAATTGATTGTCAATTAGAGGCTCATTTGTGCAATCTCCATC
>CM021768.1:90015182-90022682 GCA_011076525.1 Nettapus auritus | reverse complement strand
TATCATTTTAGATCTAATCTAGAGAGTTAAGTCAAAGGGTCAGCTCTACAGACTGGTGCAAATTAGACCAGTTCCTTCAGGTGATTTACACCAGGAAGGAATCTAATGCAAAATTGCCTGATGCTTTATCGCAAAACCTTGTTGAAATCCCAGGCTTGTCAGTGCTGTGAAACTTCCTGTATACTCAAGCAGGCATACTGAAGACACTGCTCAGTGTGCTTCTGTAACGAGGTTGGAGTATTTTAAGGCATGCTTAGCATGCGGTTACTTCTTATTACTATGGCCTCAGCTGAGGTGTGGTAATTCACCAATTCCTGACTGGGGAGGAGGCAAGGCATTTTTTTTGCTGCCTGAATGCAGATTGAAAGGATATCCTCTGGTTCATATCAAACCAAGTAGGTATACTCTGCTATCAAACTAGAAGTTTTTGCAACCATTTTCTGTGCACTTATGACGGATGTGAAAAAAATACACTAATGAATAAGCAGCAGAAATGCTACATGCTTTGGTACTAGAGATAAATATTTCTTAATTTAGGCATTAGGAAGCCAGATCCAAGTTACAGGCTTTTGGGACTCCCATTTTAGCTGGTTTTGACATAAAAATTTGGATCCTCAGACAGGCCTTGTACCTTCAATTCTGAATCAGGTTGATTTATAATTTCAGAATTATTTTACTTAACAATTGGAATATTCATCAAGCAGATTTTTTGTTGCAACAGACCCAAGCAATGTAGGCTGATGGGTATTTGCAGGCAAATCTGGGAGGGTATGTGACACAAGGTAACTGCAGAGCCAATTCTACAGAAAGAGAGGGTTGTAGTTACAGAAATTAAAAAGATTACACCCTCATCTATTTATAACCAAGGTGTACTGGACTTTGCTCTGAAAACAGCATTGTTCTGTAAAAGGAATCATTGTTTACCAAGCAGAGTTTTGTGACTGGCCTGGAGCCTTTGATCAAGCATAACATTTACTCATAGAAAGCATCATTTCCTCCAGTGTTTTTACCACTGGATGTCAGGAATGTAAGAACAGCTGTACATATAGTGTTTCTTTAATAAGCATATCACTAACTGAAGAAGAAAAAGTCATAAATCTTAGAATCATTTAGGTCCTTAAGGTCATCAAGTCCACCAACAACCTAACACTACCAAATCCACCACTAAACCATGTCCCTAAGAATTACATCCACACATTTTGTAAATACCACCAGGGATGGCAACTCTACTTCCCTGGGCAGCATACTTCAATGCCTAACCACCTTTTCCATGAAGAAATTCTTCCTGATATCCAGACTAAGCCTCCCCTGGTGCAACTTGAGGCTGTTTCAGAGGTTTGTGTGTAACAATGGTTCTTTCTCATGATTGTTGTGTCTCCCGTTTTCTGGCTGTTGAAACGACAACAGATACAGCAATGAGAATAATCGGTACCTGTGGTGGAACTGGCAATGGGAACGAGACTCCTGACTGCCAGATTCTAGCTGCTGTTTCAAACTCTGCTTCAGAAATAGGTCAAAATTGTTATGAAACATAGAAGAGGGTTGGAAAGAGTCACCAGATCACCAGTTTTGTCTTTTAATTCTGCTATCCAAAAGTTGTGTACTCTATGTTAGTTGTCTTGGCTGGCACTTTAATTACTGCATAGAGAAAAATGTTTCCATAGGGCATTTCTTTCCATCTGTCTCGGTCTTCTGAGGATCTAAGGCACACAGAGGAAATCATGCAGGTGATAAAAAACATCTGTTTCTTCTGCCTTTTCAAGCAGAGATATCAGTCTAGGTTCCTGATTACATCTGCTGTTCAAACACAGAAATGCACATAACACTTTCCTGGGTTCTTGTGGGAGAAGCCTTGCTGAAATTGGTGGTTCTGACATTTTCTTTTTGCTTTAAATCCACTTTTATTTCCAAACTGCAGCATCGAGATGATGGGTTTGCATCAGTTACATGTGCCTCTTAGCTCATCCATTGACACAGTCCTATGGTCTTATTCTAAGCCTCAATGAAACTGAGGGGGATCTTGGTTTTAATGGACACTGGCTCAGTCCCAAAGACCATTTCAGCCACATCTTCATTTCATTTTTAAGAGAATCAATTGCTTTAAAACTGGTGACACGTGTATCTTTATTAGGCTGACCCAGTTATCAGTATAGGTTCACTTTGTACCCCCTTGGGTTGCCAAACACAATCCATTTGACTGATGTCAGGTCCATTTCTTTGCATGATCATTCTTCCAGCAGTCAATACTGAGGTTTTCTAAGCTATCGACCAGACAGCTATTGGATGAGGCAGGGCCACATGACCTCCTGACCTAAAATACTGTAGCAAAAGCAGTGAAGATATGAAATCAATAACTTTATTGAAACAAATATCTGAGGTGACACTTTCTGCAGAAGGATTAAATGAAGAGGGCTGTGGTGGAAAATGGTCAAATTCTACATGGCTGATTCATGTAAGAACCAAGTCAGGTTAATGGGAATTCACAGATGAGCAAGAGAAGCAACATCTGGACCTGTGTCAGGATGTGCAGGGCCCAACCAGATCATGTGGTCCAGCCAAGAAACGTGCCCAGGAACGTGCCCAGTATCTGCTGGACTGAGTCTTTGCAAATGTCTGTAGAGCAGCCCTCCTTAAGAAAGAGATTTGAAAACAGGTGATGGACTTTGTAGAGAAGAGGCAATTCAGAAACTGTTCGCATGCACACACAAGGATACAGAAAAAATGGTAGACCCACATCCCATGCATAGGCATATGATATATTTATTCTGTTAGTGTTTTGGTTTTCATGGGTATTTTAAGCTAACTGGCATAGCCCTGTTATCCTTACCATGTGCTCAGTGATTATGGCAATTCCACAGATTTACTTTTCATTCTTGGCTGAATTTTCCGTAATGCCTGAGTAAAACCTCAGCCCTTTAAGTGAGTCCAAGCATTTCTAAAATAAGAAAATGTTGTCATTGGCATGTGTTAATATGTCAAGTCTTGCCACCATTTACTGTGGGACCACAGGAATAAGAATTTAATAAAATAGATTATTTTACTTTCTCATAAATAACATTGCTGTTTGATCATGAAAAAGAGGTAAAGAAAAAGAGGAGAAAAGCTCAATAAACAGCCATTTTATTACTGTTGCTAGAAATAAAATAAGAGTAAGGGAGACCTGGCCACTGTTTTATTGTAGCCGTGAATTCACTTCTTTCATTTAAGTGTCTGTCACATTAGTAGAAATATACAGACCACTCTGAAGTGTGTACACTGGCAATGACTGTGCCCATTTTTCATTTTAAATAACTTTCAGCTATTCTTTCCTTTCTGGAGTCAGGGGTGGCAGGCTGCTGTAGGTAGGTGTGCAAAGTGAAAGCAGCATCTTTCCACTGGCTCTAGGGCAGAGTTTGGCGCAAGTATCTTGCCGTGGCTTTGTTCAGTTCACAGTGCAAAGCATTCTCAGTTTGACTGAAATAATTAAAATGAAAAAAATTGGTTTTAGTATGTGCGCTTTATTTAATACTGCCACGTTACGTTAAACTTAATAACAAATGAAATTACTCTGAAATCATTTCTCACTATTGAATGTGTGTTTTGTGAACTGAAATGAATTAACTATGAAGTCACTTTGCATCAGTGTTTTTGTGTCAAACACTTCTCTGTACCTCAATGCTGAAATGATGGCTCATAAGTCATTTCTAGTAGAAATATGCAAGTTTAACTGACTTAATTAAGGAGCAATGCACTCTAAAATAGGCTTGTAAAGTATTTTGGTTAAAATATTAAGCTTACATTATAAACAATAATATTTTTATATACATGTATATGTATATACATGTATTTGGGAGATGAACTTGAAAAAGAACTTTGAGTGAAAGAAGAATCAGTATGCAAGAATTAGGAGAGAAATGAACATAATAATGAAACCCATACAGGACTTACATTCCTCCAAAATCTGGTGCTTGTTTTCTGTTCACATACAACATCTCTATAGCACTCACCATTTCATTAGTCTGTAATGTCCCTCTGCATTTTAAATAATACCAGATGAGACCACCCTTCTTTTGCTCTGTGAAATAAATTGGGCTGCTTATAGAGGGAAACACAACCAACTGTGAGGAAAAGCAGCAGAACATGGCAAAAACAGACTTCAAAATTTTATTAAAATCACAAGCAAAAACATCAGTAAAACTACGGTGGTGATAAGACATGTAATGAGACATCAGGGAGGAAACATGCACCTGTGGCAAGTAACTGTTATACATAAACAGACAACTGTTTATATATATGCCTTTCTTCATAAAGTACATTTTATTGTAGCTTCTTCAGAAACTGAGTATGAGGTAATGTATATATATGTATATATATATTGCCATGCTCTGTATCTTTCCACATTCTGTATCACTGTGTGGAAGAATTGCCATACTTCTCTCCACCCCATGCTCAGTAATAGCAATGATAATAAGTGCCATCTCTGGGTTTCTCAGTCAGTTCTGTCTATTATATTTCTTTGAAATTACAGTATGAAAAAAAGCTCTGTTCTTAGCCTATGGCTGGTGTTGCAAGTACAGGTCTGAAAGCTATTCACCAGTTCTCAGCCACTGCTCACTAAAAAATCATCCTCTTTATCATCCTCCCCCCATAGACATGTGGGGGAAATATTCCATAACTGAACCTTCATGACATATTTTATATAGCATTATTGTCTCTATGTACTATCTGCATTTATTTTATTATTATTATTATTATTTTAAATAAGTTTTATAATTTATTTATTTTATTTTTATAAGTTTTTAGTGTCTCTGAGCTGTGGTTTGCTGTGGTGCCCTTTGTCTTGCCCCCACTGTAGTCACTGTCAGGCTTTGGTTCAGAAGTTTGGGCTTGGGCTGCTGGTGGGAAATCCTCATGAGGACTGAACTTCATAGAAAGGCTATCTGAATTAAATTAGTTATAACGAGCATGCATGCCAATTGAAGCCTTGTAATGCTTACCACTGGCTGGGTGTGTGAAATGAATACATTACATTCAAATAGGGGGAAGAAGTTATGATGTTTCTGCAGCACACGCCGTTTGCCAATTCATGGTATTTACATTCTATACCTCTTTCGCTTAAATGTTTATACCTTAACGGATATTTTCTCAAGATTGAGAGACCGCCTGATATAATAGCAGGTAATCTGTACTGAACCCAAGCACCAACTGATTACCAGGCTTGCTTGAATTACTATATGCTATTACAGTATTTTAGGAACCTGTAATATCCACCATTACTTTCTCTTGTGAGAGTCCTTAGACTGACTTGCCATTGCCATTTTTCCCTCTTTGGCAAATAAATATCGTAGTGTATCCAATACAATCAGCAGAGTGTAACCAGAGTGTATGAGTTTTTAGCACAGATAATTAAAGCCCAATGTTCTCCACTGTAACAATTACAAGTACTTGAGGAAACAATGACAAGGTCATCGTGCGAATGCAGCCATCAATCAGGGAATTCACAACCTTAATAAAACAATAACGTACTTGTTTGGAAACTAACGTACAAAGGAAGCGACAACAAAATTGTTTCCTTGGACATATGTTCTGTTAACCACATAAATGTGGAGCAATAGCACATATAGCCTGTTTAGCTAATTAAGACCAATTCCTCCTATCTGCCCCAGGTTCCTTGAGTTGTGGCTAACTTCACTGTTGGAATAGAAGAAGCCCCTCAGAGTGTGCAGGTGTAGGTGGGGGATCCTCAATGTTCTTGCAGCACCTGCAGTGGGTATGATGACACTCCTGGGTAAACACCGATGTAAGTATGCTGTCCTACGTCACCTACAACCACACAGTTACACTCAAATCCATGTTCAGGCATGGCCTTGGGCAGGAAAGGGAGAGTTTTGAGTTTATTTAATGGGCCTGGATATCCTGGGCCTGGGATCTGCCTATTTGTGTGTGGCCTGCAGGTCATGCTGGGGTGACCCATTGTAGGGACTTGGGTCCCAACACAGAGACTTGGGGCCTGGACTTCTTTCTTGGCTCAGTGTGGATGCTTCAGCTGCATCTTGGCTGCCCTCAAAGATGATTTCCTGCACTGTCCATAATGCCTGTGTTTCTGCTGGAGGGATGCCCCACAGAGGGGTAGGAAGGATTTTCTGCCCCTACCTTGCCTTCCGGGCTGTGCCCTCATGAAACCTGGATTTCCTCACCCCTGGGAGTGACTCCACAGGTACCAAGCCCACAAGACTCCACAGCCCTATGTGTTAGGCTGCTGGCCCACATGCTGCTGCCTTGCTCTAAGTGCTTGGTGGGCTTCTTCAAAACCTCTGCCCCTGTCCAAGCAAAGGCAGGAGGTTCATTGCCAGGTGAACCACGCATCCTCAGCTCCAAGCCCAAAGCTCACTGGGCTCACTGGCTTTCTAAAGCAAGGTGTTCCCCTGCCAGGAGCAGTAAAGCTGCCTAGCTATAGGAATCTGTGTCAGACCCCATAGGGAGAGCAGCAATTCATAGCTTTTCTGGCCCAAACAGAGTCATTGGATACCAGTGGCATGTGCTGACTTTTGCTGGGGATAGCGCATGTTGTATTATCCTATTTTTTTATTTTCCAGTTTGGATTCTTCTGCTTCATTTGCCCATGTGTTGCTCTAATCCTTTGGCTCTAATGGGAACTGCTTGCACTGTGGCATGTGGGCTGTGTGGTAAGGTAGGTTTTGCCCTTAGTATGGAGCAGTGGGGATGGCTGCTGGTCCTGAGATCCCTCCTCAAAGCCAAATTCCATTTTCTCCTTTGCTGTGAGCCAGACACACAGCTTACACTTCTTCCAAGCCTACTTTGCAGTCTCACCATGACTGCCATAGGCATAACTTCACTGCTTCTCCCTTGCTCTGTAGCTGCATGGGGATGAGGTCCTGGCATCCACAATAGCAGCCTGGCAGTGCTGGAGCAGGCATCCTGCATTTGCTCAGTAGCTCTTGGCAAAATTCTGGGAGCAGAACAAGTCCATCATGGGTGTCTGCTCCCCTGCCAGTCACTGCCAGAAGAGGACAAATGATATGTCTTGTAGCATCTAGATGTCACGATACAGGGCAGCAATGGAGGGACTGAGATGTGCCCTTATTTCCTTGTGTGCAGTTGGGTTTATTTTGTAAACAGCAGACTGTGTATTCGTGACATACTTTAAACAACAAGAATTTAAATTCAACTAGCATCCTTCATCTGAGCACCTTAAGTGCTCTATAAAGTTAAGGACCAGATCCCAAGAGATCAGAAATCAGAACTGCTATATGCACCATAATGGAGCTTTACTAGAATAAATTGGTTGAGTAACTGGACAGACGGCATGGTGTTCAGTCCTAACACAGGCAAAATTTCTACAATAAAGCCATTAAGGTCCCAATTCTTGACTATACTTAAGCATCTGAGTCTCAAAGGGAGTTGGCCATTCACAAGGTAACTAGATGCCTTTGAAGACTGAGTTTTAAAGAGTTCCCTCTATTCCAGAACTGCAGAAAAGCCTGGAAGTGTCAAAAAAAA
>CM021768.1:89991914-90015082 GCA_011076525.1 Nettapus auritus | reverse complement strand
AAAACAGCTGAGTAGCAGGATTTTCAGCTGATCAGTAAACTGATGCATAGTCTAATGGATGTGTTGAAGGGCAGATATAGTGCAGGTAAGGGAAGCACCAATTTCTCTGTAGATGGAGGTTGCTCGCTGCCAATGTACTGCTTTTCAGAGCAGTATCAGCATGAGCTCTCTTCTGATACCCAAGTCTTGGCAATGCTGAAATATACCAACCCTGAACAGAATTTTCTAATTCACAGAGAAAGAGAGAATGTTGTCATCATTCTCCCTTTGGAATGGGTCAGTCTGCAGGTTTCTGTTGGAAAAAGGCAAAGTTTGTCTGGACAAAGCTCAAGTTTGTACACAAAGTTATAACTTCCACTGTTGGAGTGAAGGATAAAAAGCAGAAAGACTGTTAAATAAAGGCCTGATTTCTTTTATGTAACCAATGTAGAATTAATTGATGTTTGTCATTTATTTTTCTGAACATAATTACAAACTGATGTCTTGGAGGCTGAAAGCCATTTTTATTTTATATTTAACTAACTACAAAGGTATTTTTGGAGGTTTCTATGTTCAATTATTTGCATTTATACTCATTACTGCATAAATTTGGCAGAACTAAAGTGAAAAAGTGTATTTCTAAGGTAACGATAATTCTTTCAGATACTAATTAAGCCTGTTAAAAGTAGGAGAGTTGCTCACATTCTCATTCACAGATTACAGGCATCAAAGCAGCCAACAGCAAATTCGCATGTTGAAGAGGAAATTTTACTTTTTTTTTTTTTTTTTTTTTTTTCCCTCTCTCCCAGCTTTATCTCATGCTCATCTGTAAATATATCTTCTTGAATGCCTTGAGGCCAAGTTCTACAAGACTTTCTTGGTGCTGGAGGCAAGGAAGGAAAAGAGGGTCACAGAGAACCATGGCCATAGTGATGGATCATCTATGTAGAGGACCTTGTCTTTATGAATTCTGCTGAGTTCTGCAGACTTCCTGGGTCCTGTACTGGTTTCAGGGACTCTTGCCATGTGCTTCAGGGTTGTGTGAGAAGACTTTCCCCCACAAAAAACACAGAAGAGATCAGAAAGTGACTCTCCTTTCGAGGAGCAATGCAGCAGCTAAGAGCTGCTGACCTTACGAGGCTGGTCAAAACCATGGGCTTGCAGTATGCAGGGAGAGTAGTTGTAGGTACCAGTGCTACTCCTAGAGGCTCTCTTGTCCCTTAAGACCTGACCTGGAATGCCATTAATAGCCCACAGTTAGTTTTTGGCAAGCCACTGAATTATTTGCTGCATCTATATTTAGTGGTGGTGTAACTTTAATCAAAGCCCTGGTATTTTTAACAGCAGCATGGAAGGAATTAAAATAGATATTTAATTATATTTAGGAAGCACACTCCAGATCAAATGCTCCTCACCAGCTCCACACCTCACCAGCTCTGCTGGGTTTGGAGGGTTTGTGTGCTGGTTATCAGAGCAGAGTTTGGCCCAGCATGTGTCCACATGGTGACTTTCCATTCAACTCTAAAATGAAAGCTGGGGATTGATGCCAGTGGATGTTTTTTTTCCGATCTGGTATAGGATGCATCCAATTATGTGTGTGTCTGAGTGCGTGGGTGTGCAGCTGCAGAAATCTAACTATCTTTAACATGCTATCTCTTTGTAACATGTTAGTGTTTTGTAATCTCTTCTGGGCTAGCAGGTGCCCACCTTCTCCAATTTACTCATGTCTTCTCTAGTTCAGATCAATTTCTTTCCAAAAGTCCCACTGAAAAGTGAGGCAGAGCTGCTGGGGAGATGCTACAGCCCTTCCAAGTGGGACTGTGAAATTCTAAATGTGGAAAGGATACTTACCCTTTTCCTGCATGTATTTTTGATTTAAGACCTCTTTTAGGTATTTTGGGGCTAGTATGAGTGCTCTGAACATAGAGCCTTTGCAGACTTTGACATAATCTATGGCTGAGACTGCTGGGAATGGAAGTCTCAGCTCAGGAAACCCTTTAAAATGCTCCAAAGTACTTGCAGAATAGGGACAAGTTGAACTATCCAGTTTAGCCAAAACTTGCATTTTATTTTTTTTTTAACAATTTTTAAAATTATTTATTGTTTTTTAAATTTAGGCCATTGAGTCATTAGAATTGGACCACACTGTAGGACTTTGTAGTAATAAAAGTGTTAATTCTATCCACAGATATGAGTATCAATATATTAACAGCTTTTCCTCTGATAAGTATAACAAGCATTTCTTGCTATCTTGGAAATTAATGGTCTTCTGTAGCCTGGGATTCCCTGTCATAACCCTGCCTATATTTCTAAAGTGTGTGTTTTTCTCTGTCACGAAAGAAATCTGTGGCAAAATAGGGAGAGATACAGCTTTCCAAGATTCACAGTTGTTTTTAAAAAAGTTGCAATTATTGTGACAGAACAGATGTTGTACAGAAAGGGTTGCTTACAGATACATTGTAAGTTAATCACATCTTTTCTAAAGTATATTGAAAAATTCTCGTTAATGTCTGAAATGAAATACTTATGATTACAGGAAATTAAATTACTTACAACATTTTTTTTGCAGCCTCTCTCTCAACATGCACTCTTTCACACACACATATACACACACATAACTATTGTTAATTAAGACTGTCTCCATTAGGGGGCTAATTAACAATTAGCATAAACATAATTAGCTAATGCTGACATTTAACTCATTACATTGTTTAAATAATTTTCAGAAATTGCCCTTAGTGGCATTCTGTCATACTGAAATAATGGCAGCACTTTGTCATGTAAATTAAATGACATTTGTGTTGTTTCCTCTCTAACTCATGCATGGAAGATTTTTTTTCTTTTTAATTTGAGCTACTTTTAGTTCTGAATCCAAGGTGATTTCTAAAACTTGAGTTCCCACATGCGCTCCTTGGATACCCTCCATAAGAAGCCCAAACTTTTGGGGATCTGCATTCTTGTACCTCCAGGTGCCCACTGGATGTCCCAGCACAGAGGTTCCTTGTTCCCTGAGTGCTCCCTGTGGGCTCATTTGTAGGTACAAATTGGTGTTCCCTTCGAGCTGACTGGCACAGCATTTGTGTAGAGTAAGGCTAATAAAATAAGGAGGGAGGCATGTTGATGTGAAAGGTCTTAAAACTTGAGTGACTGTTTCCACTATGCTGCCAACAAGTTGAAGAGGGAACCCCAGCTGCTGCAACATGAGGGTTTTGAGGGTACAGCGTGGACCACCAAGAGGCTGAACACTGGTGTCTTGGTACAAAATTCTTAGGGTTTAGGTATTTGCAACAAGTTATTTTATTCTACAACCCAGCCTACTTACAGCACTTAACACTTATCACAGAGGGGAAGGGGAACAACATAAAGGTCTGAATCTTTACAGCTCTTCTTTGTGATGGCTTTGTATGTACATGCATAGAGGTCTTTATGCATCTTTCTGCAAACCTTAAACAGCTGTTAGATCCTTTTAATGCAAAGGACTGTGAGGGGGCTGTTCTATATTTTGGTGCTCTAGGTTAAAGAAAAGGGCAAGAAGATGTGGTAAGGCCGAGAAGTGGGCTCAAAGGAACATGAGGATATAGTGGAAAGGTCAGGAAGCTGCAGAGTAGCAGCAGTATGAGCATTTGGTATGAACATGAGCAGCCTTTAATCAGGGACTTATAAGGCCAGCAGCCCCCTTAATCAAAGATAATTCCTTTGAAGGCATGCCCTGCAGAGGGCTGTCCATTACATTTCCATAGAATATGTCACTTTAGCCACTGACAGCACATCCTTCAACCAGAGGCATTGGGAGAATGAATTCCCTAATCAATGAAGTCACCATCAGAAACTGGGAGATAAAGCCTGGCTTTCCAGAGGCTCTGAGATCCAGGTTCTGTGGATTCACTCTTTGCCATTTTGCCATGTTCCATGGAAAACGAGGAGGAATTCACTCAGACTGTATTTTTTCCCTCTTTTTATCTCCTCCGTAGGAGTTTGCCTGAGTAAGAACTGAATAGAAAGGACTAATAAACCGAGTAGAGGATTTGTTGTGTGCTAGCAGACATCCTGTTGAAATGGTGTCTTAACTGAATGTGTTTTAGGTGAAAGTTTTTGATGTGAACAATACATAAAATGCGCTTCAAGTTGCAGCCTCAAAATTATTACTCTTAGTTCTTGTTTATTTAGACTGCAGAGAGGGAAAACTTGGTCGCTGCTGTAAAACAGATTTCTGTTATCAGTGTAAAAGCTGTATCCATTACAGGTGACTCCTCTAACTCAGTGAAATACAGGAGATGGAAGACGCTGAGTGTTACATGCTGCAGGCACCCCAGCCAGCTAACCAGCGCTGCTCAGTTGGCACCAGCCTGGAGATGAACTGAAATAAAACAATATGATGGTACCACTACTGCTGTAATAACAGCTACTTCTTTGGCACTGTCCATTTGGTAGTCTTAAAATTCTTGGCAGACATTACAGTTCTGGTCCGAAAACCACCACCGTTTTTGGGAAGTGCACCTCATGTTGCTTTCGGTTGGGCTGTCATTCTCTAAATCTCTCAAAGGGCATTGGTTGCATCATAGCCTACACTTTCAAGAGTTTCAGGATATATATCTTAATGCACTTGTCATTTTAAATGCAGGAAGGAACTAACTTTAGCCAAGCGAGGAAGAAAATGGACTTGGAAAAGTCTCTTAGTGTCACGTAAGAAAAAAAAAAAAAAAAAAAAAAAAAGAAAAAGCATAAATGTTATTTTTGTTCCCCATGAGGTGAAAAAGATGTTTCAGTACAGATCTGAGTTGGAAAAAGTGAGAGCCCTTAATTATTCCATTAAAAAATGGAAATTGGGATAAGAAAGCCAGGTAAAGGGATGCTGAAGATAAAGACTGACTTGGGAAAAGAACAAGAGTCTGAAATGGATTAAGAAGTTAGTGAAAATGTATCCTCAGGACTTCTTGGCCTGCCACTCTATTTTCAAATGGAGTTATCTACTCTATGTTGTTCTTGATAACGGAAGAGAAAATGATCTGTCAGAAAGCAGTTAGCAGGCCTGGTTTTAGACTTGTGCCTGAGACAGTTTTTCTCTAAGAGCTGGGCCACAAACTTTGTTAGTAAGATACATACCAAGAATTTCTTGTGTGTAGTTTGAGCTACAGTGTACATATGTGTGTTGTTCTATTTCTGACAACCTGCTTTTATATTTACTTGTGTTGAGTGGCATAACCAAACAGAAAAGATGCCAGTGAAAAAGAATTACAATAAAATCAACAAATGAAATCTATAACTTCAGAAATGAATGAATGTCATCTTTTGCTTCAAAAGCAAAATTGACTGGCAACGTTATGCCTACAACGGTTAAATCAAATGTCCAAGAGAGTTGTTCAGGACTGATTTTGGCTGTTAAGTGCTTGTCAAAGCTCACAGGCCCTCTCACGACTCTATAAAATTCAAAAGAATTATAGGAGCTCCAGGGTCACATAATTCATTGCACAGTAGATTTAACCTGCCGGCAAGTAATTCATATTTGTGGGAATAATATTGTTTTCCACTTTCTGAGAGTTATCGCTGTGTCTCCCTTCCAGGTCACTACGGATATCAAAAATCAATTTGGAAAGATGGATACTGTCAGAGAATAAAGCATGAAGTCAGTGATGCTTTCACTTTTCTTCTTTCTTTCTAAATGGATAGGTTGAGACAGTTATACTTTTGTTCTGAACCTTTGCAGTGTGCTGATTGCTCTCGTATGGACACTTGACACTCAAAATAAAATCTGAATTTGTTCAGTTGTAGGGGTCAGTTTTTCACAAGTTTCTCTTTTAATTCAATCTGCAGTAGATATGTCTTCATACTTAACAAGGTTCTTGCAACATACGAGCTGGAGAAGGCAAGTGAATCATTCAAATATTGACTTATTTATTTTTCTTTTGGATCAGCATGTTTGTCACCTTTTGTCATTCTGCTCAAGGTGTATTGGAGAGTTCTTAGCCATTTTTTTTGCTATTATTTCTTTAAACGTGCACTTGTCATTGAGATGTGGAACAGCAGTCACAGTCAGAATGATAGAACTGTTACACTTGATAGGATTTAAAAATGATGTACACTTTAAAAAATAGTCTTTGATGCCATGGTGATGGGCACATTACATATACTAGAGCTGGCAAACAAATACAATCTAAGAGGGAACGTAAAGCAGTGTAACCTGAGAGTAATGCAGAGCAACAACCTGAACGCTATGTTAAGTGTAAGGTACATGCCAGAAGTGCTGGATCAATTCATTTTATGCTGAACGTGAACTGAAAATAGCACTCAGCTCAGATCTAGTTTAGTGGGAATATTGATATGGGAGAAATCTTTGGGATGCTGAAGAAACATTCAGTTTCCTTTAGTGATGGCTGCTAGGTAACTATTTTAAAACTATGAGATTTTGGGGGAATATTTGGAGCCAAATAATAAGGACCCTATAACTTGCTTTGATCTACATTGTTTCCCCCACCCTCCCCTACCCCCTACTGTCTATGTAGCCTTACTGGAGAAGTCCTTTGAAAAAGCAAGGAAAGGGAAAAAAATTGGAAAACCTGAAGCTAAAAAAGCAGTCTTCTTTCCTCCTTGATACCATCTCTGCAGGAGGAAAGCAGTCTCTGTACTAGTGACAAGCCTCAGGGCAATCTTTATAGGCCGTTGCTCTGTATTGTACGCAGGTCCTTACCTCTACCTCCAGGTGCTTGAGAAATGCCAGTTGTAAATCACATATACATAACAAGTACTTGTGCCTGGTTAAAGCTGCAGAAAGTGAGGTTCACAGAGCAAAATATCCCACTAGCCCATGAATAGGATCCAGAAGTTAGGTTTTCCTAGAAAGATTTAGCTGGAAAGAAATTTCTGAGAGGATCCTCCTTATGGGTTTTGTTGGAACAGTCGTGTGTGTTGTCATTGCCCCATGGTTTTAACTCCAGAGTCAATCTGTCTGCCAGCTGGAGCATTTCTTGGTTCCTCAGGTAGTGGCAGCCATTTGGGATATGCAAGAACCCAGGTCCCCCAGTCATCCAGTATGCCAGGAATTATTGTAGTTTATCACTGAACCCGCCTTTGCCCATGAACCCACGCTCCCTTTCAAAGGAAACCAGAGGTGCTAAAAGGTGATATGTGCTCAGGGCTTGTCCAAATATCCTGTAAAGACATATCTGTGGTCTGCATGTGCAGATTGTTTTCAAAAGGACTTGCATAATATCAAGAGAAAATGGGAGAGCAGAGACCTGGGGCAGAAATCCCAAGTCTAGGAAAATGTTCTGACCATTGGACTGCCTTTTTGAACTTCACCCTCAGGGCAGTGTATGTCTGCAACCTGGAAGGAAGGAATGTGCTCAGCAAGCTTTTTCTTGCTTGATTAATTACTTTAGCACTGGGGCTCATATTAAAAGCAATGTGTCTGAAGAACTATTGTGTTCCTATACTATAGTTCCCCCATGTAATATTGCAGTCATTACTCTGATTAAACTAATTACTCTCCAGTGTCCTAGCCCTCCCAGCCAATCCTGTTCACAGCCCCACAAAATGTTGTATGAGCAAAAACACCCTTCCCTGTTGTGAGCTGCTCTGCTGTGACTGACTGCATTATCCAAGGCCTCTCGTGTGAGCAGGCTGTGGCACTGCTCTGCTAAGTGTCCTATCATTCCTCTGCTCGGTGGTATTTCAAAGTGCTACCTAATGCCTTTCAAATTTAGGGAGTTTCAAACTCTAATCTTCAGATCTGCTCCACTTTCTATTGATGTGGTTCCAGGTTGGTTACCGAGACTATTTTCTGGTTCCAGTTCAGATGTGCCCAATTGGATGGAAATTTCACGAGAACATTTGAACTTGTGAGATTACCACAGGGCTGAAGTTTCTGCCAACTAATCTAGGAAAGTTTCTACTCTTTGGAACTGGGAGGACGAGCTGAAGATGTGAGGGCCTTTGAATTTGAATCTTGGCTTTTCATTTGGCTTGCCTATGAGTAGAAACTCCCTTGTTTAGATGAGATTCTGTGAAGATTCAATTGCTGCTCCTGGAATTAAGCACTGGTTAAAAGGTGAGGTCCTCAGTCTTGAAGAACAGTTTAGATTTACCACTGCATTTTTATTTATTATTTTATTTTATTTTATTTTATTTTCCTGAGAGAATACTAACTCTTTCTCCTGCTACGGATGACCATGAAATCAGTTGCTTGGAGAGAAGTGCTGCAGAAGATAAATCAATTAGCCATTTTTTGGACACGTTTTGGTTCTTGAGGTTCTTGAGGAAAATTAGCACTGTAGCCAACAGCTTCTTGTTACAATAACTCAGGGGAGCAGGAGCAGCCACGTGCATCGTCTTTTGAGTTATTTTTCAGCTTTGCTGTTCCTGGAACCCCTTCACCCCAGTCACTTAGGTGACTGGACTCTGTTGGCAGAGCTGATTTTTTAATTCCCTGGAAGAGCTCAGAACCTGGTTTTCATTTAAATGTGTAAAAATTATCTGAGTTGTTTTCCCCTCGATAAGGTTTACAAGTGTCTGTATATCTTTAGTTTTAACAGAGGGCAGTTCAATAGACAGTTTACGAAGTACTGGTCAGGGAGATAAATTACCTTGTAGAGCTGCACAATCACCATTCACAATCTCCTCAGTGACTTTATAGCCAATGATAGGATTTTTCAAGTTCATAGAAACTCGTCCAAGCACTTAGTATTTTTTCCTTCTCCATCTACCCATTGTCACTTGATGAATAATCTGTAGTGCTCCTGTGAGGGGTGATGGTTTGGTTTGATGCCTTGGGGACGGCTGAGCATTTCTTCATTTCTGGCAGCTCCTTGGGATTTGTGAATTGGAAATTGGAGTGTTTTAGGCTGCTGCAGCACTTTGACATGCTCCTTTTCCAGGAGTCATATCTAACCCCCAAAGCTTCTTTCTGTACTGTTAACTAGACAACTTTGAGAGGTTGCTTGGTAAGGTCATCATCAGGCACCTATGTGATTTTATGCTTTCTTTTGTTGAAATTCTTGAGTTAAGGTTTTGTAGCTATGTATGCAAAGCCCTCTAATTCTTTATGGCAGGTGCAATTTGAGCCTGTAACGCATTCCTCCATAATTTATTTAGATGATAGGGATAGAACCTCTGACAGAGAAGAGGACATGAATTGGATGGGGTGGGATCTGTGTTGGGGAACTCCTTGAACCTCTTCTCTTCAGCCTCATGAGCTTTTTGTGATCAAGGCAGTGCATGGAGCTGGTCTGAGACAGACTCTCCTGAGTTTCTGAGCCACCAGTGACTCCAGTGCCTGGCAAGGCTGCAGTTGCTTCAGGCAAAAATCATACCCAGGTATTGCGAACTCATTTGTGCCACTGAGGGCTCCTGTGCATGGAGGAATGATCAGATGCCACTCAGGTACTGATTTATCTGAGAGGGGAATGGGGAAAGGAGGGAATAAGGAAATATTGTTGTCACCATGGGTGTGTATTTCTCCATGATGTGATATGGCCATGGCTGCATTGCTGTTCAGTATCTACATTTAGATTGGGACTGCGCATTGCACTGTTGATAAATGTCTGTCTCCATCCAGGCATAGCTCCAGGGAGGCGTGCAACCTTATATTGTGAAGCAATAGTGCAACAGAGGCAGGTTGGGTTGTGGGTGCTGGGTGCTGAGCTGTTTTCTGCCAGAATGAGAACTGGCTGATGGCCACTTCCTGAGGTAATGGGCTGGACCACAGCCTCCTCTTCCAGGGCAGGGGTTAACAATTGATTCAGATAAGAGTAGTATCCTATTATACAAGTAGTATCCTATTATAAAGCCTTCCAAGAGATACTGGTGAAAACTCTCAATTTCTGAATTGATTTCCCCCCCTTACATCTGACTCAGCAACAACTTGTTCTAAACAGGCGGCACATTTATGCTGAGAGATGCTTCCCACACCCAGGGCAGCTCTCCTCTGAAAAAGAAGCTGTTGTCCAAGCAGCCTGTATTATAATGCTTGACGTTTTAGTGGATTTTTTTTGTTGTTTTTCTTTTTGTCTTTAAGGGATTTTCTTCCTGTTCTTGTCTCTGCTGATGTTCCCCCTACCCCAGCAGAAAAAGAAGACTGTGCAACCAGTAGAACCATATCCTTAGATCTATGGTAAGGCCATTTGGCACACATTAGCTGATGGGAAGCACTGCTTGAAGAGCAGCAGTGAGTTAGTCTCTGGGTTGTGGAGCATTAGCTCAGTTATTAGGTGCTGATTAATCTTAGCCCCTTCTCAGGCTCTTTATGTCTTGCTTCCAAAATGTTGCCTCCTTCTGTCTTTGGTGTGTGACTTTTGCTAGAATTTACTCCCTATGCTGAGATTTACCTCCTATATGGAGATATACCCTCTTTGCTGTTTAGTTCCTAGAGAAAAGGGAACATTGCATTATGTTTTTGTTTGCCTACTTTGAACCCTTCCTGGCATTGCAACCTAGGCATTTGTGGCGCTCTTTGGAGCTCTGGCCATGTCTATCATGCTTGCTGTGAGACCGATGGCAAACCTTCTCCTTCCTTCCTGAGGGGACACAGTCAAGGTCTGTCTGCAGCAGCAAGGAAAGTGACCGTGTGAGCCTGTGGGATGCATACTGCAGGTGTAGCAGGTGCAGGTGCAGTCCCAGCCTTAGTTCCTGGCACTGTTATTTCCTTTCTCTATGTATTTTTCCTTCCCATATTTTGTCAGTTAGGCATTAAATTGTGCATCAGGAAATTTCCAGGGCCTTTCAGGTATCTTCTTCCCAGATACACAGAGTAGTGTTTTGGAGGGAAAGCCTGGCCTCACGACTGCCCATGGACTGCAGCTGCCTGATTAGCTCCATCCAATGCTCAGGGCAGGAGAAGGGAGCAGGGTCTGAGTTTTGTGCTCAGTGCACTTGTGTGCCTTTAGAAGGGTGACCTCACATCTTGGCAGAAATTTCAGTTTTGATATTTTGCCTATGTGATCACAGGTGGCAACTTAGTTAAATCACTGAAACATCTGTAACCTGCTGTGTCAAAACCTGAATACAAATCATTGCCCAGATTCCGCTAATTGATGCTAAATAGAAAGAAAAATAACATAGGAGAAAAACGTTCCTAGAAACAATCAATAAATTAAAGATTCTTGGGATATAAATTCAGCAGTTAAATTAGATACTAATGAAGATGGGAATTTAATGGTGAGTACTCTCATTACATTGTTTTAAAAACTCCATTTGATGTAGATTTGGTACTGGTAAAAGGGAGACAGCCTCATGAAAAACGTCCCTGAGAACAAAAGTTGTTCTGCCATCTGAGCATAACTCCTGCAGTTTATTGCTGAGCAGCTTTGCTTCCCCATTTCTGCAAGTTGTTGCAAGGTCTGGTGGGGAAGCATGGAGCAATTAATTAAGAACAAAAATAAACAAACAAACAAAAAACAAAGCAAAAACAAAAACAATAAAGCAAATAATGACTGTTCCACAGCATCGGTTTACCTCTTGGAGCCTAAAAAGTACAGGATATTAACACAAGTACTGATTTTTGTTATTTTTTTGTTTGCTTGTTGTTTTTTTTGTTTGTTTGTTTTTGACACTGGAGGACAGTTGCAGAGCCCAAAACACTGCTAATCATTTAAAGCAGTACTTTAATTAACTAGAGATGGACTGAGCTGGCTTGGCTGCAAACAGGTATTGGGCTTCCAAAGAACAGAACTGCTCAGGTATTACCAGACTGCAAATTAAGGATGGTGCTTCCCAACTCATCTCAGCCCTGATGTGCAGGTCTATGCTACTGCTTCCTCGCTCCTGCCTCTTGCTCCATGGCTGGATGTTGTTCCTATTTCCTAGCCCAGAAGGCACTTCACTTAACCTGGTCCGGATAGCTGCCTTAGGATGAGATGAATGATGCTCCCCCAAAATTCCCATTTCTATTTGCAGCCTAGGTAATGACTCAGATGGATAAATCCAACATTTGCAGTCAGGTAAAATATCCTGGAGTGGGCAGTTTCCCAGCTGCTGGCTGCAGCCCACTTGCCATCCACTTGCCATCCCAGGGGATGCATATCCTGCTCTGCTTGGACCAACAACACTCTTGAACAGGAAAATGCATCAAACTCCACTTCTGCGCGGGCTCCAGCCCCACTGTGGCTAGGAAGAGGCAGCTTGTTAATGCCTCTGCTTTGCCTTGACACCAGAGAGGCATTTTTCTCATGTCAGTGTGGAATCTGGTGAATGCAATTATTTACCTTTATCTCACACTTACATTTAAACTGCATCTCTGCTGGTACATGCCCTGTTTTGATTAATATTAAACTTCCAGATCATCTTTTTGAATTGGAGCAATTTCTTACGACAAATAGTCCGGAGAGCCAGATTTCTGAGTGATTAGTAGCAGGCTGAGAGAGCTGGATGCTTGGGGAGCTTAACGATTCGTGGCCAGATTCATTCACCATGGTTAGAGTGGTGGGCATGTCACAGCTGCGATTCCTCTGGCAAACCTTAGCCTGAAATAATTTTAAATCAGGAGCTGAGTTTTTCATCCCCCCTGCTTTCGAGGTTGGCTGCCTTACTGCAAGGGGGGAGGAGATGCGTCCTCCCAACCAGGGACATACTGAAAAAACTCTGGCCGCGAGGACCTGCTGGGCTGTAAGTCTGTTCTTCCATTTTCTTTAAATTCATAGACACAGAAGGGAAAAATCCCACTGGCTTCAGGGCATTGATCCCAGGGGATGCGTATCCAGATGCTGTGCAGGGTGGGAAAGACCTGGATGCATGGTTGTGTTTTGGTTTGGTTTACCAGGGAAGATATTGAACTGGGGATGGAAAGAGTGGTTAAGAGAGAAATCATAGATATCACATGAGCAGTTGCAGCAAAAGGTGAAAAGAGAAAGCCTTCACTGATTTCAGTTGTAATCTAAGGGTTTGGCACTGGTAGAAGGGTTTTGGCACTGGTAGAAGGGTTTTAGGAATGCAGCAGTGACCTATTTGTGACTTCCGCTTATATTATACCTGACAAAACTGTAGTTCTGAATTCCAGGAATGCCTTAGGCTGTGGAAGTGTTGCTATAATGCCATTGGGTTGCAGTCAAGCACCTACAGAACTGCTCCTGGACTGGCCAGGCAATGCTGCTCTGTGCTGGATCACCAAATATCCAACTATCAGAATGCAGAATAATAGCAGGATTTTTAGCCAAATGGATGCTGAAGCCCTTTTTAATGCACAGATGAGTTACCAGTTTGCACAAAATGTGGATCTCCATCCACAGAACATGTAGTTGTGGTGTGGATGTGAGGACTTGTAGGCAGACAGATGAGTAGCAGTTATCCACTGTGTACTGCCCATCTATCCACCATGTCTCAGGTTCCAAATGAAGAAATTTTGGCTTATCTAGCTCCAAATTTAAAGCTAAAAACTGCATGGTTGGCTCAGCAGCAGAAGGCAAAGTGCAGAAAATCTGGTGAGATCATTGACTGGGCAGGAAGACAGAAGCAGTGCTTCTGGGACATGAGTCTCCCCCCCTTTTTTTCCAGCCAAGGAAAATACTTGTAGGTGCAGAATCTGTTTTTCATCAATGGTACTGCTTTTGACCCAGGTGGCCCTCAAACAGAATTTAAGTTACAGAGGTCCAGATGAGGTTCTTAGCTAAGGAAGGTCAGGAACTCAGATGGGATTTGGACCTAGTTATTTGAGGTAGTTGTAATGCATCAGATACACAGAGCCTGGAGAAAAAAACATCACAGGCCAGTCACACCACTGGAAAACTCATGGCTGCTGTTGATTCTGTGAAATTAATAGGAATTCAAGATTTTAAGTGTTTCTGGAGTTTGGGCCCAAGGTCTGGGTACTCTCTTATTGAAGCTCAGAAATTACTTTAAGATGCTGAACATTGATGGCGCATTGTATCTTGCTGTGGAAAAGGTCAGCCCTGTTATTTGTGGAGAGAGGGTTGTCCGTGCTTCATAGCTGGCTGACTTTTTGGGCTACATGGTATAATTTGTAATACTTACCATTTGCAGACACTGGGCTGAAGATATGCTGTGTGTGAAACTTAAAATTCACGCCATTTTAATTGAAAACATGGATTTTTTTTTTCCCAGGAGTGGACAGAAGCATTTGGTTTTGTCACCCTAGGCTTCCTTGTCAGAGGGGAGAAACACAGGGACTTGTAGGACATGAATTGTCTTTATTCTACAATAGCTGTCTAAAATAGTTCAGATGCAACGTGCCCCCAAAGTACAGAGAAATAGACGCTGGTAATACAGAAAGATTGGGATTATCTTGCATGGTGGCATTTACATTGTAGGTGTTGGAGGCAACTCCTGTTTCCTGCTGTCTTTCTGTTTCCTGCACAGCTTGTTTATAGTCAAAGACTTGATGTTAATGTGCATGAAAATTAAGAATATACTTAGTCCAGAATTTGGATGCTTGAGCAATTTTTTTAAAAGTTGCCCACCTGCTTGTTGCAGAGAAGTCACTTGCCTAAAAACATGAAGGAATGTAAATTTCTTAATAAATGCAGAACACTCTATCATATTTTTGGACTGTCAGCCTCAGAATTTACAATTCCATGCAGAATTGGCTCAAAACTACCAGAAATGCATTAGCTGTCACGGCCCATTTCTTCAGTGCAACTCTGTTTTTGAGTAGTAGTGTTAGCTTTTAAAGCTGTCTCAAGTTGTTTGATATTGATATGAGCAAATGAGATGAGGTCTTGTCATGCCAGTCACTGTAGAAACAGGATTTAAGAGCTGTTTGTGACCTGAAGAAATTCCAGTTTCATTACTAAACTGGGGCAAAGAACGGGGAAAAGAGTATTCCTGTGAGCAGCTGACTCATGACTTTCCCATAGCTCTGTTTACAAATCAAACAGGCTGTGCTTGAAGGCTGTATGTGGCAGATGGGAAGTCCAAGTGCCCTTCTCCCATCCATGACAAGGTTCCACCCAGGAACTGAAGGGAGAGTGGCCTTATGTGACAGCTAACCTAAGCAAGCTGTGAGATGCTCTTTTTCGCCACCTCCAGCCAAATGTTATTGTCACTTCCCCTGCAGCTGCATGATCTAATGTGAAGGAGAAAAAGGGGAAAAAAGCTCTCATTTCCATCTGGTTATCCAGTTGAATCAACAGCTGCAAAATCATGATGTCTTGTTTCCAACTGCAGGCATGGGAAGCCTGACAGCTCTTAGATCTCTGTATATGTCATGTGAAGCTATGCTGTTAATCTCCTGATCACTCCACCTTCCTCCTTCACTGTAAAATCATCTCTCCTGAAGAATCTCCTACATATCTGGCAGTAGTATCTATGTTTTTCTTGATATGTCTTTACCCTGCTCAATTTAACAAATGGTAATGTATGCCATGAAGCACTGGTTTGTATCCGTTTGGCAATAACTTTGCTAGTGTAGTGTTATGGGAAGGAATCTGACTTGCTTTGGTGTGGGATCAGTCTCTGACTGCATAGGTATGTGTGGCTTTTATTACACACCTCTTTCTGAGTGCAGAATTGGAGACTTGTATCAAAAATGCAGGGCAGCAAAATGAAGCATAGACTTCAATCTGTCTTCACTAGTTAGCCAAAACATGGAGCAAAACACCAAGACTTAGAGAAAAATATGCACTGCTGTTAAGCCAGGATACTCTGCAAGGCTTTAAATTCATCTAAAGTGACTGTGAGGAATCCCTACTGCCTAATTCATTTTCTTGTTTGACAAATAGCTTTTGAGATCACATAAAGTATATATAATGTGAGTGGCAGGGGGAGAAACATCACAAATTACCTTCTCAACACATAAGTCTGTCTATTACTCAGTTGTTATAACTGTGTAACTTCAGTAATCTCTGGTAAATGCTGTTTGTCCAGGCATAAAGTAGGTGCTGGTAGATTCACCAGATGTGAACTGCCCTGGAAAAGAAAGCAGCAGGTAACTTTGCATTGACCCCTCTCAGCCCAGGCAGTAGTTGCCCAAGTGACTATGCCCAGGAGCAGAAAGGGTAATGGGATCACTATCAGACAGCACTGAACCACAATGAAATGAATATTAAGGGTTATTTGGTTGGGATGGTGTTAAAGGAGATACACAGTTTTTCAACAGTAGTCCAGGAAAAGTCTGTCAAATACCATTGCAGCTGTCTTGGAGAGAGGACGCTTCAGAAGGCCACACTTCCCATAACATGATGTCAATGAAAGAACAGCTTGTCACTGGGATGTGGGACATGCAAGGGGGTAGAAGTTGACACCAGATTTTTCCCCTGCATATCCCTTCTTCTTTCCCCTGCATGTAGCCTGGCTGGAAATGTGTTGAGATTACCAGAATTTGGATTAAAAGCAGTGAGAGAGGTTGGAAAGGATCAAGGGGAAAGTGTGATAATATCAAGGGGTTATTGGCACTCATGGCAATGTATTAGTTACACTGAGACCCTGGATAATGGTAGGCAGATAGATGAAGACCAACAGGAAATTGCAGAAATGTTTATTCCTAGTAGTTCTTGATTTCATACATTGTTCTTTACAGGAAAATGTTAAATTAGCTATAAGCAGCTCCTGAAATAAGTAAGAGAGGTTGTGTGAAGGCAGAGCAAGTGCTTGCCTGCTTTGCCACCCAATCCAGCTTTCAGTGTGGCCATCTCTCCTGGCCCGAAATAGAGTCCCACAGTATCATTTCTCAGTGATGTTTAAGAGCAAGCCCAGGGTCTAT
This sequence comes from Nettapus auritus, assembly GCA_011076525.1. Classification (NCBI taxonomy): domain Eukaryota; kingdom Metazoa; phylum Chordata; class Aves; order Anseriformes; family Anatidae; genus Nettapus; species Nettapus auritus. The sequence continues at coordinate 89,998,461 of CM021768.1, read as the reverse complement.
CTGAACAGAAGTGTGCTGCTTTTTGAGCTTGTGGTATTTCTGAGGAGGGTTGTTTCTCTCTTGTTACCTACTCTGTGTGTGCAAGCAGTCTCACTTGTTTTTCTGCCCCAGATTAAGGTGACTGCTGAAATGGAGAGGCCATCCTGGGCTTTGCCTGTCCTGCTCACCCAGCCCCTGTGCCCTTAACTACAACTGAGTAGTACAACACAGTTGCTTCCAGGTGTAATCTCGATTAAACCTCAACATCTTTCCCTCATGGTCTTTGCTATCAGCACTCAAGAGGAACCACAAGGGGAGAATGATAAAAATTGATTTCTGTTTCACTAGAAATATTTCCCCTTTTGTCCAGAGTCTGAGACTGTTCTGCCTCTAACCAGTCCTCCCTAGGGTTTGATAATAGTAGCTCACAGGAGGCTCTAGCTTATCTGAAGACCAAACAGTAAATTTCTCATTTCCGCTTAGTGGTGAGGTGTTTAATTGCTGCTTAGTTTCCCCAGTCAAGTAATTCACATTGACGTGCTAAAAGCAGCCACTAGCAGTTAAACTTGTGTCCAGGGGCTGTGGTGAATGATCCTGACATCTTTTTGTAGGCTCCAGCTCTGCAGGCTGGGAGTGTTCAAGTTTCTCCTCTCGAGTGGGCAAGCAATCTACAGAAAATTAAGTCTGAAAAGCCATGAGGGGTTGGTTGTGAAAGGCAGTTTAAAGAAAGAGTCTCTGTTGGGTGAAATTTCTTGTCCTGCACAAATTCAGGTTGAAAATTAAAGTGTTACCACCATGCTGGTAGTTTAGAAAGAGACATGATGTTTAAATACAGAGAGACAGGGTTGAACAAGGAACAGAAGATACTCTCCTCATAAAATCCATGCAGGTTTATATATCTTTTGAGTTAATGTTGTCCTTAAGGTTATATTGGGTTACAGAGGTAGATACTGAGATGGCTCAGTGCAGAGTTTGTAACTTTGCTTAGTGGACTCAGTCTTTGCTTGTACTAGTGTAAATCAGGAATAACTCTTCTGAAGCCTGAAGGCATGATTCTCTCCACTGTCTTACGTGGTTATTTGCAGCTTTTGGCAGTGGGTGTAAAATGGTGCTGCTAGGCCAAAGTCATAAGGAGTTCTGAGTTGGTAGCAATTTAAATCTGCCTTGTTCTCTGTGAATTAATTCTGGATTTTCCCTGAAGTAACAGAGGTAGCAGTCTGGTCTTCCTCCCCCTCACCCCCCCCCTATTTATTTATTTATTTGTCTCTTTGGTGGTCTGGCACATCCAATCCTGTGTGGAATCTCCATGCAGAAGATGTAGAACACTCTGTGCATATCTGAACATAGATAGGTACAGAGACTGTGTGACTTGGAAGCAGATAAACAATTTATTTTCATGAGTTGGAAATGGCCAGATAACTCATGATTGGCAGAGCATGGCGGAGCCAGGGTTGATGACATGAGTGCACCAAAGCAGGGGAAGTAAATCATTTGCCGCAGCTTCTCAGAGTTGCTGCTGTGGTGGGTAGGGAGTTACAGATGTACCATCTTGGGATCCATCTCTGTGTGTTTTATTATGTTCATTGGACAGCTTGTGGCATGACAGGTTAGTAATGAGTGATCACTGGGTTTTTGTTCAGTGTTTTTTGGTGGGTCACACCATCAGTTTTTTTTTGGTGTTCTGCTTCCATACTCCTGCAAAGGGCAAGCTTCATGGCTACAACGGAGCTCAAGAAATCATTTGCTTATTTAAAATATGCAATTGAGTGATGAATATCTTAAAATATGCAATTGCTGTAATTGTGGATAGATAATTTGAAGCTGCCATTCATTTTCAACACTTCTCATTGTTCTCCATTTCAGATAATGCAATTAGGCAGAAAGAACTACACCAAGATCAGTATTAACAGCTGATATTGAGCCTTCAGGTATGAGGAACCTTGGGTGAAACAAGGTTTTAGAATAAGAAATAACCGCACAATTCCAGAAACTCATGTCTTAGAAAAGGACCTGTAAGTCCTGCTCATGAACTCAGCCTGCCCTCTGTGCAATTCTGCAGTCCTCTGTCAGTAGGAGAGACAACACAGGATGCTTCCCTTGTCTTGTAAATGAATACTTGAGTTGAGAGGGACATCAGGGATCCACCTGAAAGCTATTACCTAGAACAAATTTCATCCATGTATTTTTACCTACAAGTAGTTCATTAGCAGATCATTTTTAAAAATAACTAAATGAAATAAACACACCACTTGGCTGAAACCAGAGTGGTTCCTCATACCCAGTCCCCAGCTGTTTATATTCATGAGTCTGATGTCTTCAAACTGAAAACCATGAACCAGAGAACTGATATCGTGCACTGAGCGAAATACAGTATAAACACAATTAATTAATTCATTCATATGGAAAAGGAGTTGGAATCCAGCATGCCTCTCTTGGACAAATTATCAAGATGAGAGGGCTTCCTTTAGCTGAAACTGGGAGCACCAGCTTTCTGCATACTTAACCTATGATTGTCTATAACATGCATGAAGTTAAGTGAGATGTTATTCATGAGAGTTCCATTATCATTAATCAACTTTTACTTACTTTCTTCTGTATTTAATTGCTTTGTTTTAAAATACGTAAAATGTTTCCTTTCCATGCCTGGCAGACAGAAGATGAAGAATTCAATATTTTGTTCACAAAAATACTCTGTTCACAGGAGCTTTCACACTGTGAACAGTGAAAATAAGAATACTCAGACTTGTTTTCAGAGGAAGAATTTTGAACCATTTAAGCATCCTTCCCACTGCTGTGTCTTAAAATGTTTTGCAGAGTAGAACAAACCTTTTATGAAACTACAATATATTCTACAGCAGTAGAAATACCCAGTGATAGAAAGCAGAAAAAGAGATCACTTCAAATAAGCTGTTCAAAAAAAAAAAAAAAGAAAAGAAAAGAAAAAAAAACAGTACTGATGGCATATAGTGTTTATCACTTTCACTTGAGACCAGCTTTTTAGATCTTGTTTATGTAATGTGCTAACATTTATAGGAATTTAAGAAGAGTAAACAAACCTCTGCAATCCCTGTGAATTGAACATTGGTGTGCCTTAGTAAAAGGATGTCTTCACCTTCCTGAGGTTGAATGTGGTTAGCAAAGCACAGACTTTGAAGAACAGCCTTTCAAAGCCTGTTACTAGTAGGAGCAGCAGTTCATTGAATGCATCTAACTGCTTCAATGGAATATGGTCTCTACGCTGGGCACTTCTATTCAAGGAAGAGATAGACCAACTGGTAAGAAAATGGAAACAAACTAATAAAATGATCAAAAAATTCATTTTTTGAACATTTAGAAAAATTTGAATTAAATAACCCAAGTATAGTATCTGAATTTTACATAAATGAGTATTTAAATACCTCCTGTTTTGTGAGACAGGGAAATTTACTCTTGTGTCCATGGGTTCAAACTATGGTCCAAAGTAGCACATTACAGAAACTCAGGAGTGACGATGGTGAAGAGAGAGAATACACTGACTAGGGAGGTTTTGGGGTCTCAGATGTTTGCAATATTTAAGAAGAGGTCAGACAACCATCTGTCAGGAACAACACAGCTGTAGCTGACCCTGCTTTTGGAGAGCAGGATGAGTTTGAAGATGCTGTATAATGTTCTCAAGCCCAAATTCCCTGCACTTCTTCATGGTCATCTCAAGGCTGGGCACTGACATGCACCTGAGTTTGGAAAAAAATGCACCCCTACCTCACAGGCATGGCATGACCTGGAAAGGGTGCTCCTGCAAGCAACTGCCTTGACTTTTCACTCAGAGAACAAAACGTGCCTCAGATCTGCCTCCTTTCTGTTCTCCTTCTTTGGTGGCCCAGTCCCAGCTTGTGTCAGGGCTTTAGATCTCCCCCAACCCTGTCTGCAGATTGCCTACTTGTAGGCAGGATCTCCCTCTTTTATACGTATTACTACTTTTTCAACAGCTCGTAGGATCTAAGCCAACCTTTACTGAAGGGGTGTACACCAAGACATTTTTATCACAGCTCTTAGCTTGACAGATCTCCATGGTTATGGCTCCTCTGCTTGCAAGTCACCTCACCTGCAAATAGCAAGTTGCTGCCCAGCAGACGAAGGTGTTACTGCTGTTCAGAGGAAGGATTTTCCAAGGTGTGACAGGCATTAAACAATGTATTTGATTTTTAACATTTTTTCTTTGAAAGAGCTGAATCATTTTGGCTGTGACTTTCTAGGGTATGCTTACCAGAGGCATGAACCTAAGAAGAAATTCCAGCTCATAAGATTAAAGCTTGTCAGTACTGTAAGCAATTAGAAGCAGCTTCTATAAATTGAAATATCAGCTAGCCATAATAATTGGCAAATCTTGGGAGCACCTAGCTGGCACATATACTGTATGGTGGCATGTCTAACACATTCCTCAGGTCTTCCCTTTGCCTGACCATGTCCTGCTGGTGATCAAAGCACTGACAGCCATGTTGGTGAAAGTCCAGGCAAAAGGATTTTCCTTTCACTGTGCTGCAGTGCTGAAAGCTTTCTTATTTGCTTGTTCCCTAGCAGTCTATCTTGGCTCTAGCTCATACCAGAGTTGTCAACAGATCAAACTGGATCCCAGAGCAGAGGTACCAAGGAGAGTAGCGTGACACTTGGTTTTCCTGTTGCAACAATTCTATATTGCTTTTGTACCTTTGGAAACACCTTGTAAAATTACCGGAGCGTAAGATTGACTCTCCCTACCTGTTCCTGAGCATCTGTCTAACCAAGTATAATTGCCTCTGTCTAAAATCCCTTTCATTTTAACCGCTGCTTCCTTGCATGGGTGTTTGGGCCTTTTTGCTCTGGGTAGCAGAACTGAAAGGCAGCTAATGGTGATGGATTCCCTCCTGTTATGTGCTGGTGATAATGCTGGTTGGTTTAGGTTCAGAATTTGCTCAAGTGCTTCCGTGGCCACCATGGGTACGGAGCAGCCCCTGGGTGGTGGTAGGCAGAAGGGAAATGTTCTTCTGGGGGCTCAGCTCACCCCACCCAGTGCTCAGGCAGGGGATGACCATGTGGATTTGTTTGGAGGAGGCATTAAGCAATGGCATTATGTTTTCTGAGACAAAATGCTCGTGTGGACCAGGATAGGTTCCCCTCTTGCCATCTGCCATGCAGCTTAATTGCTTTACCATGTGTTGATTAGCAGGCCAAGATTTAAGATTCCTGAGAGTAGTGGTGTAAAGCCTTGGCTTCCTGACTGTTGTATGCCACATGCTTGTCACCAGGACCGTACCTCCCTGGAAGTGGTGCCCATGATCCCTGCCATCAGACAAGGGCATAGTCCAGCCATGCCTCTGCAGCCTGTGTTGTCCTTAGCTGCAATTCCATGCACCAGAAACAGTGAAACCCTTCAGTTATTTTCCTCTTGAACCTTAAATATACAGCACCTTACATGGAGAGGTCCCAAGTCATAACAAGTCTCAAGTGGGTGATGTTTATTTTCCCTCTGTTGCCTCTTGTTGCTAAAGAAGGAAGATCAATGGACTATTTCAGCTCACATGACCTCTGGGAATAGAGGATGCTGCCAGAGTAGCGTTGTATTTTAAGAAACAGGAGGAAATAAAAGGAAAATGATTTTTTTTTTTTTTTTTAAATAAAGGATTAAATAAAACCTCTTCCCCAATCCCACTCCAAAAACAATATTATCCTAATAAAATAATGATGTGTTGCTTGTATTTTTTTTTTCCTCCATAAGGACTGCGAGTTCATTTGTTTGTTTTACATTGCCTGCTCAGAACACTGTAGCTCTATGAGGTTAAAGAGATCCTCCGAGAAAGATCCTATTGATTTTAATTACCGAGAAACAGCCCACAGGGACAAAAGGACTTTGGCTGTTTATTTAGCCATCGCTGTGCTGCAGTATTGTGTAAGGAGAGATCAAATCAGTTGCCCTCATTATTACAATAATAATAAGGCAGAAAAGGTGCTTCAGGGCCTGAGGATTTTTTTTTTTTTTTTTTTTTTTTTTTTAAGAGGCAATAACCTCCACCACTCCACCCACTAATAAAAGGCAGACTTGAGGAACAAGGAGCAATTACTATTAGTCAATATTAATTCAATTACGTTCCTGTTATTTATATCATGAAAAGGATTGGTTAATATTTTAGAAATATCCTAACCAAAACAGGGGCCACATCTGTTCTTCCGCAGATTGATTTTTTTTTTATCATTGCTAAATGCACATTGAGTGCTTTATACCTCCTCTGGACTGAAGCTAAAGTTAATTAGTTATTCAGAATAAAACAGCAGCTAAACCATGTTCCCGGTGTTACAATGAGGGTTTATGATAGTGACGGGGTTGAGGATACACCTGCTTGGGTGTTGAACTGAAAACCCTCAAGGGATGAACAAGTGCTATTTGCTGGCGATATCTTCCCACCTGTTCTGGAATAACCCCAAGCCAGATTTACGGTGGCCCCAGCAACAGCAGAAATAATTTTGTTCTGCTTATGCTGTCTTCTACATTTTTAAAATTATTTTATTTAATTTTATTTTGTTTTTATTTTATTTTATTTTATTTTATTTTATTTTA